>OX638105.1:11441456-12098626 GCA_951804965.1 Horisme vitalbata | reverse complement strand
GGCATGGTATGCACGATTGCGTCCATAATCGGCAGTCTTTTCTCATTCCGGGCCATACGAAGCGTTCCGTAACGAGTTTTAAAGTGGCTCGTACACCAGGGTGACTAAGGTTATGGAGTTTATTAAAAATTAACCGTCGGAATGATGGTGTCAAATATGGGCGAGGCTTGCCAGTTGACGTGTCGCATATTAGGGTGGTTTGCGTACCCGGAATGATGATTTTATCTAAACTTAATGAACTTTCGTTAGACTCGAGCAATTTATTTAATTCATCATCCAATTTTTGGGAATGTGACAGGGCAGAATAATCTGATTCAACGCTGATGGCTTCTATACGAGACATAGTATCTGCAACTATGTTGTTTTCACCCTTGATATGCACAATATCAGTTGTAAATTGTGATATGAATGACAATTGATTGAGTTGTATTGGGGACAGTTTCTCTCGACGCTGTTTAAAAGCGAAAACCAAAGGCTTGTGATCAGTATATACGGTAGTAAGTTGACCTTCGAGGATGTGCCTGAAGTGTTGGATACTTTCATAAACTGCAAGCAATTCACGATGATAAGCTGGCCATTCTTTCTGTTGAGCGTTGAGTTTTTTGCTGAAGAATGCGATAGGCTGCCAATTTTTATCGACCTGTTGTTGCAAACAGGCACCGATTTGAGTATTAGACGCATCTGTAAAAAGACCTAGTGGAACGTTGCATATAGGATGTGCTAGCAATGTAGCGTTAGCTAGGCTGTTCTTCAGAGAATGAAATCGTTCCTCAAGATCTGCAGTCCATGGGACTGGTACGTTACCTTTTCCTTTTATAGCCGTGATCGCGTCGATTAACGGTGCTTGAAGTTCCGCTGTATGGGGCAAGAAGCGACGATAGTAGTTTATCATGCCTAGAAAACGGCGGAGGCCGCTAACTGTTTTCGGAAGAGTATATTCTCGTAGAGCCTTAACGCGTTCTATTGGAGGATGAGTACCTTGAGTATTTATACTGTATCCCAGAAAAGTCACTTCTTTGGCTCCCAGATTACATTTTGAGGGATTTATTACTACTCCATAGTCCTGTAACCGTTGGAAAAGAATGCGCAGGTGTTTAGCGTGATCTGTAGTATTGCGAGAGTATACCAAAATATCGTCAATGTACGCGAAGCAGAAATCTAGACCTTGAACAACTTCGTCAATAAATCTTTGGAAGGTTTGGCCTGCGTTCCTTAATCCGAAAGTCATGTACGGAAATTCGAAAAGACCAAAAGGTGTAATTATAGCAGTTTTGCACACGTCTTCTTCATGAACCGGAATTTGTTGATAGGCTTTAACTAAGTCTAGTGTGCTGAAAACCGTAGATCCTGCTAAGTTGTGACTGAAATCTCCTATATGTCTAACAGGGTATTTGTCAGGGATTGTTCTATTATTCAAGGCACGGTAATCGCCACATGGGCGCCAGGTGTTGTCCCGCTTTTGCGCCAAGTGTAAAGGGGAAGACCAGGGGCTTTTTGAGGGTCTAGCTGTTCCACATTGAATCATGTCGTCAAACTCTTTTTTAGCAATGACGAGTTTTTCTGGGCCGAGGCGGCGTGGGCGGCATGAAACGGGTTGCCCTTCAGTCGTTTTGATGTGGTGCACGGTGTTATGTTTCACCATTCTCGGAAGTCCAGGCGGTCGCGTGATGTTTGGAAAGTCTTTGAGTATGTTATCGAAAAGAGAGTTATTTGTGACTCTTACTGCTTTGATACTTAATTGTTCAATAGTTGCAATAGTGGCGGCGGTAGAGAGTCCCGTTTTTCCGTCGAGTAACCTTTTGTTTCTACAGTCGGGGAGAAGGTGATAATGAGCCAAGAAATCTGAGCCGATGATAGCGGTTTCCACGTCGGCTATAATAAATCGCCAGTTGAAGACGCGACGCAAGCCAAAGTTCAGCGACAATGTAGTACCTCCGTATGTTTTTATTACACTGCCATTTGCTGCGTTGAGACTGTAGTCGGCTATGCGAAGGCGGTTTTGAATGAGACGGCGAGGGTAGCAACAAACATCTGAACCAGTGTCAATAACAAATTGACATTTAGACTCAACGTCTGTAACAAATAATCGGCGACTTGTGACAGGGCAGTCAGCTGTCGCCTCCGCTACTGACCGCCTTGAGAGTTTTCCGCTCTTGCTTCCCAATTACATGGTTTAATGCATTTTATCGCCTTGTTCCTGTGCACTCTATGATACCAACATAACTGGGATCCATTATTGCCTTGGGAGTCTCTTGATTGGGATCTAGATCTGCTTGGTCTGTTGAATCCTCTGCCTCTTTGGGTAAGGGCTGCAACTTGCCTTGTAAGATCTTCTAGGCAGTTAGTGAGGGCTACGAAGTCTGATGACGCTGGTGACGACGGAGTGGACGTAGCGTAGACCGTAGGAGCTATTGGGGCTGGAGTAACTTCCATAATTTTGTCGGCCAGGTCCGCAAGTTTGTCTAGTGTTAGGTCCGCTTGAGCCATTATAATGGCTTGAATGTGGTTTGGTAAGCGACGCAACCATAATTGTCTAAGAATGCTCTGATCTTGCATAATAGTTCCTGCTACAGAGCGGAGGTGTCTTAGGAATTGAGATGGCTTTCTGTCACCAATCTCTTCATCTGATAAGATTTTACGGATCCGCTGTTCTTCTGTAGAGGACAATCTTTTTATCAGCTCATCTCTAACCTTCTGATATTTATCTGTTTTGGGTGGTTGAGTAATTATGTCTTCTATCTCGGCCGCATGTTTGGTATCGAGTTGGGATATGACATAGTTATATTTGGTCGAGTCCGCTGTGATGCCTACTAAATCAAATTGTGCCTCTATTTGACCAAACCACACGGCCGGTCGTTCAGCCCAAAAGGGAGGTAACTTAATTGACACTTTAGAAACTGTTTGTGCCGTAGGAGGTTCAATAGTAGTCAAATTAGATTGTTTAATTGTAAGTGATGCGAGTTGTTCTTGTAGGGCAGCATTTTGCTCTTTCAAAGAACGAAGCTGAGCCTCAAACTCTTCCATACTTGATTACTTTGTTTTTTTTTTTTAATTATTATTATTATTTATCAACAATTGAAAAATTACTATGACATAAATATACCACATAGATATGTTGTTTCAAATACACCACAAAAGAAAATATTGCTTAAAATAAAATAATAACAAGTTAGTACCTATAGTTAAATTATAAAATATTAATTACCTATGTACCTTTTTTTTTATATATATAAGGTAACTCCTTAAACTTAGGAAATTGCTTAAAATCCGACGACTAAAAAAATTAAAGAAAATTAATAAATTCTACGCTGTGTGTTACAGTTTACACAATGCAGCTGCGGCAGGGTTAAAATTTTGTAAGAGGTGAGAGTTAAAGAAACTTTTATTGGTTGTGAAATTATTAAGATAAATTGAATTTAAAAGAAGTGTTATGTGAGTACAATGAAGATATTCTGTACTCTAATAATATTACTCCGCTTTTCTATAGTATAGGAAACATTTTTTTTTTTCTTCGTTTAGTCAAGATTCCTAAACCAATCAAATAAAAATAACACAGCACTAATGTCTTTATCTTTAAGATAGTCTGTCACTAATAAGTGAAATGGAACACACTGACCGTTGTTGTAGAAACCTGTGTTGCAGAAGCGCTGCTGCGGCTGTTGTTCCTGGCTTTGGTTGATCAGGTCTTTTGGCTGCTGTTGGTTAGGGCTATGAGATAGTTAGCTGCACTGGAACTGGTCGCTGGTTTAGAAGCTGGTCATGGCTGAACGAATTCCGTCCAGCGAGGTTGCTGACTGATGTATCTTTTCAATACTTGCACACTTGTTTTATCCGTGTTGAGCGTGTTGTACGGGGTCACCAATTTGGAGGATCTATAGTCCTACACCTCAGATCAGGCAGGGAACTGAACACGCAAACAATAACTCTTCAAGAATGAAAACGTATAATGTACATGTAACAATGTCTTTACACTTATGTTAACACACCAGGACACAGTCTAAGATTCACAGATGCGCGGTATAGTATGGTAATCGAGAATGAAAGAGTTTGGCAGACTTTTAAAAACTCCGGAAAAAATCTCGCGAGCGCGTAAGAAAATATTCAGCTCCATCAGACAAGTCCCAACTTGAATCTGTCAAAAAACCCTTTTCCCGCGCGGCTCCGGTGTCGTTCGGAAACCGAACGCCACATATGTATTGGCACGGAACTGTCATAATATTTATTACTTTAAACTTAGTTCAAAGTTATTCTCTGGGGCCCATATTATAAATTGCAAGAACAGCCCTCTTTTGTAGCACAAATATGGTGTTGATATCTGCAGCATTCCCCCACAACAAAATGCCGTACGACATAATGCTATGGAAGTAGCTGAAATAAATTAGTCTAGCCGTTTGTACGTCAGTAAGTTGACGGATTCTTTTAACTGCGTATGCTGCAGAACCGAGTCTGCTGTGTCCGTATTGAATAAGTTCCCTAACTTGCTCTGCATTTTAGTATAGAACGTGTGTTTTCTGTCTAAGTCACCATCGTCTTTTTCCTCTTCTAAAAGACACACAATTGAATCGCGATCAGACATCTTGTCTCATGGAACACTTTGAACCAACGGCGCTGTCTACTACTGCCGCCTGCAGTCGGATTCAAATTTATGATTGCAGCGACTTGACGCCGCGACGTGTCGTCGCGACATGACGCGGCGACGTCGCCTGCTGTGCTACGTGCAGTCGGCTACGAACTTTTCCTTAAAGGTGCCGTTTTTTCATTCGGACGTACAGAATCTTATAAAAAGCTAAACGAACGCCCCGAATCGTCTCAACCGTTTGAGACACTACTATCCTTCTGAATCTGTAAACTGAGCTCGAATATATTTGAGTAGCGTGGATAAGATAATATATAATAAATAACTATGATAGATAACTAAATAAGAAATGGTAAATGCAAAAGTAAATATCATACTAATAGTAATAATTAGTTTGTTTCTTTATTTCTTAACAGTCTCATTCTTTTTGTAAACACATAAAGACATGACACTCACTGACTCACTTTAACATTTCTACTCAGTTGTACTCACCTCTTTCACGGGCACCATTTCTACGGTTAACATACACACTGCTAGTAAAGTTATCAACCCCTTCATGGTTACTGATACAATTAACAAAAACTGTTTTGTAAAAATGTGCACACGGTAGAGTGAGCGTGTTGATATGGCATGAGCCGTTGGGAGCACGGTTATATATGTAATCCCGGTGCGATCGTAGCTTAGAAAATCAGTTTGAATTCACTAGCTATAATATAAACCCGTAGCTTAGTACAGATTTTAGTTCACAGTGTGTTGTTTGTTTTTGTCCCCTATACACCAAAGAATTTTAATTACAAAAAAAGCGTTATCTGCTGCTTTTACTGAATAATTATTGCCAAAAAAATTAATGCCGGTCATTTCAGACCTGACTATAAATCGAAACGAATAAAAATACGAATTATGTAAAAATATTCTATGTAATGGAGTATTGAAATTATAACTAATAACTTTATTTATTAAAGCCGGAATACTTAGTAAATTAATAATAAATATTGATTGCAATACGCCCTATCATAACGTATCATGGTTTTTGAACGCAATCTCATCCTCATTGTGCATTTCTCGTCCCAATGTCAACAGTCTAAAACCAAACTACCACTACCAAAGCACGCGTTTGGTTGATTTTTGTTTAATGGCGCCTGTGTCCTAATCGATCCTAACCTAAAAGTATTAACAAAATTCTCAGAAAAATTCTCCGGCTTTAATAAAAAAAACTATTAATTGAACATGATATCCTGCAATAAGAACTATTAATTAGGACATAGGTCATTTCTAGACGCGACATTTTATGGTCAGGTCTCAGGTCACAGGTTGTATGAAACTGACCGATCTTCTTTTAGTCAAACGTAAACATACACTCATTTTGGTATTGACTTTTGCGTCGTATGTCATTGACTGTACGCATGCACTAATTGCCATTTCATAAACTAACTGAACTTTCATTCATAATTCCATAAATTCATGCGGGATACTGGATGATCTGGAAACTTTAACTTGAAATGACTTTGTTGTAACGTAACCAAAAATTTTGACTGCTTATTAACATTTCATTACCCTGTCTGCGTTACCCAGTTTTTTTTTTGGTAATTAAAATAGTACCGTGTATATGCGCTGTTGTTCTTTTACATGTGTATGTTTGTTTCTATTAACCGAATTCGGCCGACGACGCCCGGGCATACTTATTTGGTGTAACCACGGACTAGCCGTAGTGTAATCAAGCTGTGTCCCTAGTAGGAGTTGCAGTATTCGAAAACTTCCATAGTTTACGATTTCGAACTCAATTTTAAAGTACCTTTTTTCGTTTATTATTTCGTTATTATTCGTTTTGAGTAACAATCATTGCAATATGCAAGAAGATTACATTTAAAACCAGTTGTGTAATTTCCAAAAAACGAACATTAAAATTGAGCTCGAAAACGAAAATGAATGGGTACGTTTCCGCATTGTGCAATTCGTACTAGAGGTACTGCAAGCCTCGAACGCTTCATATGAACGAAGGACGACCTCTGAGGCAAATAGAATACTAACAACATTTTAAATTTTTTAAGACAAATTCAAAGATCTTAAATCTCATTTACTATAAGGTGAGTGAAAAAAATATTTTTAGATCAGAACCCAGTGGAATGTACAAGTTTCTTTACCTGTGATGACCGAGGATACCCTATGTAAAGTGCTTTCAACAGCCGCTAGTTAGTGTGGCTGCGGCTTTTGTTTAACTTCATGTATTCCAGAAACAATACGTTACAACAACAACAACAACAACACCAGCCTATATTAGTCTACTGCTGGATATAGGCCTCCCATAAGAAGGAGAGTGGGTGCCCATTGCAAGGTGCTCAATTTGGAATAAAATCAAATTTAATTTTTTGTTCCTATTTGAGCACCATGTCAAAATATTGATTGGTACTCAAATGGGAATACCTTTGGTGCTCAAAACATTTGTGCTGAAACGGGAATACTCCAATACTAGCGGCCCGTCCCGGCTTTGCACGGGTTAGGGCACTTTTTTATACCTTGGGTTACGTTAATTAACTTTTAGTAAGGATCCCTAATCTTCTCTAGCAATAAATATAACCAATGTTACTCAGGGTGAATGTAGCTTTCCAATGGTGAAAGAATTTTTGTAATCGGCACCCACACAAAAATTCAATTTTTTCCTCTTTATATTCTTTAATTCTTTATTGTACACGAAAACATAATACAGGAATAAATTTATTTAAATGATATGTACAAAAAATAAATTAATAATATTATTAGTGTAGAATTCCGTCACAAGTAGCGGAGTTTCGTCAGAATAACCCAAAGTAAATCTGTATTAACACGTTTTCTGGACTAGAAACTAAACTGAACTCCATTTCAAATATAATGTAATGTTGCAAAACCTTACTTCATGATAAGAACTTCAAATAAAAAAAATAGACGTAACTCTATGTGCAGCAGTAACCAGATGGGAATTTGGAATATCCATTCCATTACCTGTGCGTGGGCGCAGTCCAAACGCAGCTCTAGTCTATAGACCTAATCAACATGCTAGAGATCTGCCAGACTTCAAATCAAACCTAAAAGTCAAGTCTCCTGTCTGTTCCAGTATCCAGAAGGATAATTAGAAATTTCTCCTTTCCAGTAATTAGATGAGAAATTATGAAAGCCCACTCCATACCATAAGACAGCGCGTGGGCGCGAGTCCATAGGACTGACCGCTCTATTATACGTTGACGGAGTTATTGCTTGCCTAAAAACCGTGAAATTCTTTGTAATTGCGCACTCTCTCGATAAAGAGGTAGGTTGATGAACATAAAGAAAATGCATGTAAAAATTGATTTTACAATGGTAATGGCACATAGTCTAGATCAGTGGTTCCCAAAGGTGGTACAGGTGACCCCCAAGGGTCCACAGGACACTCGATGGGGGTCTACGTTAGCATGAAAAACAAATGAGGGTTTAATAGTTGTAAGTGTGGGTCCACGACAATGTATGGAATTGTTTATCTATGAATTTGTACTATTTGTGTGTGTTAAAGCAACAAATAAATGCCAATCTATGTCTATGTCTATGGTTTCTATATTAAGTAAAGAATAAAAATTTTGGCTTTGGTTTACCTATATAATGTAGGCAGATAATAAACTACTCAAAAAAATTAAAAACCATTTTGAAGCTTTAAGATTCTATTTTACATATTTTTTGAGCCAATTTTTTTACAAATAGCGCAAAAAAGATCAAATTTACAAGAAAAGCTGATCAAATTGAAGGAAGGAATTGCATATTTGATAGATTAAAAAAAATACATTAACTTGCAGTTCAAACAAGTTAGCCTAATAAAAAGGAACAACGGATGAGCTTTCCCTGGAAAATTGAAATTTATAAGCAAAATATTAATAATATTATGCTCTCATCCGATTTTCATTGTTGAAATTACGGTACGTTATCAATGACGAGTTTTGGAAATGTGGTAGAAATGTAGCAGCGTGGTCCACTGAAATCAGTAAAATTTTGAAAAAGGGCAAGTTAAAAGAGTTTGGAAACCTCTGGTCTAGATTGTAAAACTTCTGTCCGAGAGTTTTTCCAGCAAAAGCAAACAAAAAAAGTTGAAATATCTGAAAAGAATTTCAAAAATATGGCAAACCATATTTTAGTATGATAAAACATTAAAGGACAAATTCAGAGAAAGTGGCAAATAAATAAATCGTAAGGGCATTAATATGGTACATTAGCAACTTTCAGCTCCAAGTTAGCTCCACACGTATTTTCATAAAATAAAATGTCTTTCTGGCTAAGGCCGACTAGGCTGAGCGTGAAAAATCGAAAATTAAGTTCCAGCGTCTAAAGTTGACTAATATTAAGTCAATGTACAGCGCCTTTATTTATTACGCCATTATGTATTTATTGTGTAGTTAATAATATTGATGGTGATGTTGATCCCAAAACATCAATAAATTAATAAATGATTTAATATTGTTTGCTGGTGACCATCCTTGCTTTCCTTTACTTTCGCGCCACTGTAAATGCAGACATACCGCGAAATTAAAGGCGTCAGACTATTGTATGAAAGTAGGTCTTACTTAAACTGAGGCCCTGTATAAATTACCACTCCAGTTGCTGTACTAATCTTCTTGAATAGCTGCATAGGCTCAAAGCTTTCGTATACTACTCACAAACTACTATTTTTTTAGTCTCTCAAAGTCATCCATAGATTCATATCTAACACCCGAACACATACATACTCACACTACTGAAACATGAGATCTGCCGCCGGATCTGCGGGGTGATCAGCTAACTCGGTTGCAAACAGAAATGATTGACACGAATCCTTTTTTAACAAACTGTGACAGTTTGTCAATTGACGTTCATTGAATTTATGTCCAAGTTTGTAAAAACAGGATCGGTGTCAGTCATTTCTGTTTGTTGAGCCGATCAACCCGCAGCTGTCGGACCTGTTTTCACAAATTTGACATTTAGTCAATTGACGGTCTTTGAATTTCGACAGATGAAATGTCAAAGTTTGTAAAACAGGACCGGTTGCTATCATTTCGGTGTTCAACTGATTTAACTGATCAGGCAGAGCTGAACATCGAGATCGTCTCATCCATTTACAACAAAAAACAACAACAACCTATTCAGTCCACTGCTGGACGTAGGCCTTGCCTATAAGAAGGGGGATAAGGCCATAATACCCACGCTGAGAAAGCGGGTTGAAGATCGCAGGGCACAGCTTCTCGCACCGCCGATGCTGTTGCCTATCCGCGGCCAGGGGACTTAACTTTCGATTTAGGCTGCGCTATACCGCCAGTGCCTCGTTCGTTATTTAGCAGGGTGCACCACGTGCAGGTGAGGTTGGCTTGGGTACCGAAGATGGATGTTAGAACCTCGTACACCCCAACCTAAACCCGATTTGACGACATATCCTTCAGAATCTGGCCTGAACGTCAATTTGATTACCACAAGTCTGAACACGAGCTACAAACTAAGTAGAGCTTGTATTCATCATCATCATCATAATATCATCATAATTTATTGGAAAAAATAACCTTACAGGGCATTGCTTCAGATTTATAATAGGGTCTACTATTAATAATGTCTCATTACTAAATACCGAAGGATAATGGGAACCACGTGACTAATATACCAACTCCTGAGTACTGGTTGTAAATACATTTATATGATACATAGAAAACACCCGATATAAATATTTGCAAATCATACATACATTTGTCCCGTGGCGAGAGTTGAACCGGCAACCTTCTGCATCTCAGGCAGGTCTTTGCCCGCTGTGCCAGAAAGGATGTCAAACTGATGATGAACCAATTATACAACCTGTGTGTGTTATTGGATCGAGTGTGGATTTCAGTCAGGTTTGATTGCATTCCTGAATACCAGTGCAATGTACGTCCGAACTTAACAAACGAAGGCATTTCCATTGGCAATTGAAATATTTCAGTTTATGAAATTCCTACTCTGTGTTCTGTGGAAATTCCAGATATGCTCGTGTTGAATAAGCACAGAAGCGTAAATGATTATTTCAACCGTTAGCATACCTATTCATATTGAAAAACGGAAATTTTCACGTATCATGACACCCGTGAAGGCAGCGACGGTGTTTCGACTCATTAGGAGAGCCTTCATCATGAGTGAACGCGACGCTCTTCCTCCGCCTCTCATCTAGCACTGACTACAAAGAAAAAAGAAAAGTATCTTATACTGCCAAATAACACGACAATGATATTAAATAAATACTCAAACAAAAGATAGCATTAAAAATAAACAAAAAACAAGTATGTATGCGTTCAATGTGAACTGCTCTGAAGATTCGTTAGAAAAAGGTCTGCACTCAGTATAATTGTTGAGTCCAGTCCCATTTTGGGAGTGACAAAACATGTGACGTATGGACCTTAATAATAAATATAAAAGTAAAAGGAGTAATAATAGGTACGTAGAAGTATAATAACAACATAAATGTTAAGTTTTTTGTATTTTTACAAATTTTGTAATAATTTATTGACTTTACTGGCAACCCGAAGGCATTGCTGTGAAGTTGTCGCTAAAACTTCCTAGCGATGACGTCATAGCAATGTCGCAGGGTGGGGTGATCGGCTCGCGAGCGCTCACTTGGTTGACGGCTAGCATCGAGTAAAGACGTTCTATAATAAGAGAAAGTGGAAGTACAGTCTGTAAAGTACCATTGTGGATGGAAATATAATTATTCAAGGTATTTATTCGTGTTTGTCATTTATTTTATAATACTCTACCCCCTAGCTGTGGCTGAAAGCTTACATTTCAGAAGTGACAATACCCACACCACGCTTTGTAAAATATATGTATTATAACTAAGGTTAGATTTTTCCCATTTACTCGGTCAGTTTTATAGTGTCGGGGGTTATTAATTCTGAAGTAAGTTGATCTAATAGCATGCTTTTATTGCCTCGTTTCCATAATGCCACGTAGCAGCGAGCTGAACTTTATTGTATTTTTGTAACCCGGCCACGTGGTGTTTGAAGTGAACTGATCTAACGCTATGCTTTTGTTTCCTTGTTTCAAATAATGCCACGCGGCAACGAGCTGCCGTCCCCGCGACGCCGGCTGGCGACACCAGATGGTGCAAGATCCATGGGGCACACCGCCAGCCGTGAGTCGCAGATGGAGCCCGGCCTACAGTCGGTCTGAGGACACGTCGAGTCATCTCGTGAGCGGAGCCACAGCGGGTATCCACGCGTGTAAAGCCGCGACTACAGCGTGAGTCACCGGAAGAAGAGAGGAAGCCCGAGCTGGAGCTTGAGTAACCGCGATTGCGGTTGCGTTGAAGATTTCTGCAGGGAGCATCGTCAACAGGAAGACCATCGTGCAACTCTGCTGCCTTCGCGTGATAAACAACAGCGGCGGGACCAACACAGACGGAAACATAGCCTGAAGCAGCGTGGAGACAGCCGCCGGAGAACCCAGAAAACAAGGTCACGTAGTCCAATTTTTACTTCCAAAGATGTTGCCAATCTTTTATCATCATCATCATCAGCCTGTAGCGGTCCACTGCTGGACGTACCAACCTTTTTAATTTGTTAAAACTCAACTAGTGGATAATACTGTATTTTTGGGTACCTTAGGTACCTAATAAGCTTCATTAAGCATGCAGATGGGTTGTCGAACAGACTGCGTTCTGCGACAAGCGCCGTTGATAGAATTCGTCAACTTACTGTCGTAACTGCTACACTAGAGGAATGCTGCAATATAGGATTTGAGCATGCATTTATAATTGATTTACCAAAAGTTTATTGGTTATAACGCCCTAAAAGTAATTAAGTAAAATGTCAAATAGAAGGAATGTCAAAACACTTCAGTAAATAGGTAATGTCAATGCCGTCGGCAAGAATTAATACCTCAAATGTAGGTAGAAACATTTTTTGTCTTTTTAATAAAGACAGATTTTTACTAATAACTAGTAGGGAAGTAGGGGTTTACTGGGGCAAAATTGGAATGTCTTTCCTGGCTCTTGTGGCTGCAGTTATTTTTCAGTTGAGGTTTCTGTTTTTTTGTGAGTAGGCATAAGCAGAGTACGTTGACGGGGTAGTTTGGTGGTTGCTGTTTTGCGTTAGATTATTTGAGGCGTAAGTGAATCTTGAAAGTTTGGTCTTTAACACATCAATGTATAATGAGTAATGCATATTCCTCGACCGTTGGTCCCATTTAATTGGCAATCTTCCTTGTCCGGTTCTGTATTCTGTACGGTAGTACACAGCTTCTTTTTCGAGTCTAGTTAATTATAAAGTATTTTTCGACCGTCGTCAACTAAATCGAGGGTGGTCTTCCGCGTCTGTGCTTCGTCGTTGGCAAATTTAGGGCAAACTTAACCATTTACGATTTTCAGGGCGCCTCTGAATATGCCCATACCATTGTAGGCTTCCTTCTTTTACTTAGTCCGCTATCGGCGCGACTTTGAAGCTGCCTCTTATGTAATCGTTTTAGACCCGCATAAAAAAGCTGGTCTTATTACTGTTTTTTGCATCTTGCATGGTCCTTAAGTGGCATCTTTGTGTCACACATTACACTTGTGAATTGTCTCTCGTGTTTCTGTGTGTTACATCACTGTCGATCTTGCCATCGTTGCTGACTAACTGTTCGCGCCCGTGCCACAGAGACGCGGGCGCTTTTGAAAGACGACGCTGGCAACACGACGCCGCCCCCGCCTCCGCATGCAGCCCACCGTCGTCTGTCTCTTTGCCTCGCGACCGCCGTCGAACACGCACGCTCAAACATCCTTTCGCGGTCCATACGTTTTATAAGCAACAAAATTATTTATTTTTGATTAATAGTAAAAGTATGTTTCTGTAAAGCATCTTTTATTACGATATGTCCCAATAGCAGACATATTTTGGCGCCCCCGGGTGGGCATAGAATCACGGTCCCTACGCCTACAGCGCGCGCGATTCGTCCCGTGTTCCGTCATCCGTCTGCCATTTTGTCACGCCGGCCACGCCGCCGCACCGTCACATCATCGGTCGTATCATCGTGTCGAAGCGGATATCCAGCACGCAATCCCGACAGTCCCGGTCAAGCCTGCAGCGTACCGGGGCAGCGGCGATATTCGGATTCGCCACGAGAAAAACTGAAGCCTCCACGCGGTCATGGCGGACACGCGGTGACGTGCCACAAGAACAAAGAAGACTTCAACAACGCGGCGCATCGACTCAACAAGTAACAAGGAGAGTGCCGTGAGCTTATCCCATCTACTCCTACCTACTTCCTCTCAATTTTGTGCTGATAGGGGTGAAGAGCGTCATATTTAGAGCGTGTGCTTCTTTATTAGACCATCATTTTTGACCATCATTTTTGATCATCCTTTTTGATAATTTGAAATCCAGGTGCTACCTGCTACCTGCCTACTATAGAACCAATTTATTTAGCCGATCCTGCTCAAAAGAGAGGTCCGGCATACCTACATATTTTCTCTGATCATCTTTAAATGAGGAGAGTGTACGTCATAGGCGAGAACTGGCACGTACTGTCTCTATACATTTTATTTTATAACTATAGTTTTACTGTAATTATTGCTCTCGAAGTGAGTGCTATAAATTACTATCTTTCGATACGCGTGTGTGAGTGTTGATTTGTACGTGTAAGCTCTGGGTCCCTTATAATAGGTAATTAAAACCCTATCAATCCTTTGTGACTATTTTAATTGCGAGGGTATTACCTATTAACTGCTAGCAATAGACTAAAGAGCACATCAACTACTCAATTCTGTAAGCGAGAACAGACTTTTTTGTAGTGACATCTAGTATTGAGTGGCGGAAGCTTTTATATAGCACCATCTACTCGCCTGCTGCGGAACTACGTTACGCGTTCAATAAAGGTGTTTTAAGTTGATAAGCGGACATGCCGAAATCCTGTAATGGTTGTGGGAAATTTTTATCGCCGACAGGTGCCGCTAGTTGTAGTATCTGTCAGGCCTTATTTCATAAGGCTTGCGTTTCGCTTCCTGATGCGTCACCAGTGAGCAAGACATGGGTGTGTCCCGAGTGCCCTGTTCGGACACGCAAGGGCGATAACACGCCTGTGCGGCCGGCTGCGCATGAGTCGTTGGCACCAGCGCGAGCTGCTGTGCCGCGTTCCGCTTCGGTTGCTTCACCTGTCACGACCACCCTTGACCCGCCAGGCAATTTGGGTATGCAGCAGGGAATCGTCGAATGCATGGCGGAGATTCGGGAGTTCCGCCAGGAATTTCGCCGGGAGATAGCTCAGTTTCGCGCCACCCTGGATGGACTATCTGAGCGTATGGGCGCATTTGAGCGTAGACTGGAGGCGGTAGAGCAGCAGCACGAGGAGCCCGTTGCTGAAATTGCTGACCTCAAGTGCAAGGTCGTGCTGCTCCAGCAGGAACTAAACGATCGTGACCAGGACTCCCTTTTGTCCGATCTAGAGATTGGGCATCTCCCTGAGGAGAAGGGGGAGAGCATAGGGCACACCGTCACCGTGCTGGCCGCGAAGCTGGGTGTGGTGCTGGAGGAGCGAGACATCGTCTTCGCGGAGCGCGTGGGCGTCGCGCAGGGCGCTGGTCCCGCGGGTGAGGCGCCGCGCCCCCGCCGCGTCGTTGTGCGGTTGGCGCGGCGGGACTTGCGCGATCGCCTGCTTCAGGGCGCACGTGTCCGTCGCACGCTGACCGCTGCTGATGCTGGTCGAGCCGCCGCCGCCGCTGGAACCGCGCAGCGCATCTTCGTTAATGAGCGACTGACGCGCGCAAATCGTCATCTTTTCTACCGAGTCCGGGATGAATGTCGCAAGGCGCAGTGGCGGTTCGCTTGGACCAGGCGCGGCCGTGTCTACGCCAGGCAGGGTGATGGAAAGCAGGCATTTCCGATCCGATCAGAGGCAGACCTGGCTCGGGTTCTTGGTTCTTGTGTGTCGTGAGTGTCTGAGCTGTAACATTGTTCATACAATTAATAGAACTCGATTATTTATTGTTTGTATATTTTTTTACTTAACTTTTACCTATACAAGCTTGTGTCTCTTTTTTACGTATGTACTCTTGTTTTTGGAAAACCAATTTTTATTAAAGTTAATATTTGTATACTTTGTAATACTTAGTTTTGGCCTTTCCTTGTATTATCGAGTAGTTTTCACAGTTGCCACGATTTTTTATCATAGCTATATTTTATGTTATGGATTTTATGTTTTAAACAACTTTTATGTTATAATGTTTATTAAATATATTTATTGTTACACACATAATTATGGAAATATTTATCTAATATATTTATCACTTCATGTAATTAATACAGTATTTTATGATTTATTTAAAAACATTATTATTATCTTGAGCCTCCTTAAACTACCTATACTTTCCAACTATTATTTATTTATACTGGCACTCAAAGTTAGAATTTTGTCTAAGTCAAATAAAATCTCCTAAGTTAAATTTAAAAGTTGGGCTTTTTAATGCGTGCTCTCTAAATACTGGACACGATGAATTTATAGTAGCCATGGATGAGTTGAATCCAGACATTATGGCTATCAATGAATCCTGGTTAAGAACGGGAAATGAGGACAATGCTCCTACCTTAATTGGCTACCGCCTAATCCTTTTACCTAGATCAGACCAGGTAATGAATGGACGGGGTGGGGGTGTGGGGTTTTATATAAGAAAGAGTATGAGAGTGCATGTAATTCCTCATCCTACAACCCCAACAGTGGAGCAGTTGTGGCTTAAATTGACTGTATGTGGCAAGACCATTATTATTGGAACTGCCTACAGACCTCAATGGCTAAACGTAAATATACTGTTCGATGCTCTTACTGACTCCATAACATCTTTTAAAAAGTGTGACAATATAATTTTACTTGGGGACCTTAACATTGACATGCTAAATCCCGGTGATTCTAAGACTAGATTATTTCATCAATTCATTGAGTGCATGAGTCTTAAGCAGCTTGTCTCCGAACCCACACACTTTACCACACATAGTCAGACACTTATTGACCTGGTTTGTTCTGATGCTCGGGTGAGTAGCATTCTTGTTAAATATAATCCAGATTTGGGGCACCATGCCATGTTATTAGCTGAATTTCACATCAAAAAAGAAAAACCAAGCCAACAGTTTGTTACTTATAGGCCATTAAAAGATATTCTTATTGACTTGTTCATAAATGATCTTGATGTGGTAAACTGGTCATATTTCATGCTACCCTCAGATGTAAATTGTTTAGCTTCTGAATTTACGGACATCCTATTAACCTTGTTTGACCTGCATGCACCACTTAAAACATCTAAGTTCATGGGTCCCCCTCATCCATGGATTACTGATACTGTTAAAAGAATGATCAAAATTAGGAATGACTATCACAATAGGTATAAATTGAATAAATGTGATAATCTGAAAAACTGTTATAAAAATATGAAACAAATAGTTATTGCAGCAATCCATAGCGAAAAGACAGCATTTTTTAATCTCCAAATAAATGATAATTTCAAAAACTCTAAAAAACTTTGGAAAAATTTAAAAACCAACATTTTGCCAGATAAGCAGCGGGCCTCAGAACTACCCCCCCTTTTTACTGACCCTGATATTATTAATGCACATTTTCTTGATGTGCCCGGTGATGGTAAGGTGGATATTTCACAACTAACTTTTTTTGAATATCATAGATATAGCCCTGAAACTTTTTCCTTAAGTCCTGTAAGTGAGGACTCGGTCTTGAAGATCATAAGAAATTTCAAAACGAATGCTCAAGGTATTGATGGGTTAAGCCTAGATATGGTTAAACTGACCTTGCCCCAATCTTTACAAGCCATCACATCAATCATCAATAGGTCTATTATTAGTGGTATCTTTCCAGAATGCTGGAAATTGGCGGTTGTTAAACCTATTCCCAAGAAAAGCGATCCTACATCTGTCAAAGATTTAAGGCCCATCAGCCTACTTCCTTTCTTATCCAAAATCTTAGAGAAAGTGGTTAGTTTTCAACTTGTGACGTATTTGGAGGAGCATAATATCCTTCCTCAGCTTCAATCTGGATTCCGCAAAGGTCATAGTACCGCAACTGCCCTCCTGGATGTGGTTGATAATTTATTATTAGCTCAAGATCAATACATGTGTAGCATACTTGTCCTATTAGATTTTTCCCGAGCCTTTGACTCCATCAATATATCAATGCTTTTATCCAAGCTAGCATTCTATGGGTGTGATCCGAATACCATCAAGTGGTTTAACAGTTACCTTAGTCACAGAAAACAGTGTGTGGAGTTGAGAATGAGTGATGGCTCAACTGTCAGGTCAGCTCTTCAATCAGTTCCTCGTGGAGTCCCCCAAGGATCAATACTGGGGCCTATCCTCTTTATCCTCTACAGTGCTGATATCATCAGAGGCATCTCTCACTGTAAATTTCACCTATATGCGGATGATCTTCAGTTATACCATTCATTCCTGCCTTCTGATTGTCTTCGTGCTGTTGCTGAAATAAATTTTGATTTGGATCAGATTTTCCAGTGGTCAGTTTCAAACTCTTTGGTACTTAACCCTACAAAATCCAAATATATAATGACCGGATCTAAGGCTGGCTTACAAAAACTTAGCAATTTCGATATTAGGGTCATGGTGGGTGGCGAAAGTATTGAGTATGTGTCCGAGGCGAGGAGTTTAGGTCTTATCATTGACACCCAACTAAAATTTGAAAGCCAGGTGTCAGAGTGTGTGCGCAGCTGCTTTTATAGGCTAAAAACTTTGTATAAAATACGCTCGTTTTTGAGTGAAGAGGTCAGAATCACCTTATGTGAGTCCCTCATACTTTCAAAGTTGAATTACTGTGATGTGGTATTTGGTCCTTGCCTACTAGCAAGAACTGAGAAGCTCCTGCAGCGAGTGCAGAATGCCTGCGCACGTTTCTGTTTTCAGATTCCTCCTCGCACACATGTCACACCATATCTTAATTCGTCTAACTTACTAAAGATGAAGGCACGAAGGGACTTGCACCTTGCTTGCCTTTTATTTGGTGTTGTCAAGTACGAATCGCCTCCATACCTCTATAGCCGGCTTGAATGGGCGAATGAGATATCTCGCTTTCCCAGGAGGTCCTGCTCCCTCGTATTTGTGATTAAAAAGCATAGAACCGTGGCTTTCAGAGGCTCGTTCCGTTATGCAGCGTCCCGCTGCTGGAATAATTTACCCCCGCCGCTTCGTGCCCTTAAATCATTACATACATTTAGAATTAAACTAAAACAGGAATTTTTAACAACTCAGAAAAACTCATAAGCAACTCTCGACCTTACAACCTTTTTTCTTTTGACTTTTTTCCACTCACCTTTTTGTTTTGCACGCGTTTAACCAGGGGGGTTTCACTAATCACTAGAGGTATGTGTTTGTTTTTATTTGCCATTGTTTTAGCCTGGATATAACCATGATCTTTTGGTTTTTCTGTTTGATGCCCGCCAAGCTTACAGAATAATGTATGTACCATTACAAGCACGCCATTTAGAGCACAGATAAACAAGAATATAATCAGTGTTGCCAGTTTATTCAAGTATATTTAAAATATTTATTTTTATTTAATATTATCTATTTGCTATTTTGTATGTGTAAATGACACTGCATGGTATGTATAAAATGTGTGTATTTTATTAGTTTTTACTATTATTTATTCAAGTTATATTATTTGTTTTATCAACGTACCGATATTTTCTTATTGTGTTTATGTATTTGAAGTGAACGGTTCTCGACTAATGACGTCACCTCTAAGGTCTAGTCTGAAAACCAGCGCTGCCACCTTACATCCCATGTTAGGTGGCAGCATTTCGCTGAGACTAAGCCTGTTTGGCCGCAACAAGGAGGGGCTAAAATGATTGTAGGTATGTGTGTTGTGTGTTTTTTACTGTGTCTTAACTGTTTTGTTAGCTTATACTATCATTATTTTGTTTGTGAACCTTCCTTTTTGTGTGCTAAATAAATACATTCTTTCTTTCTTTTCTTTTAAATATCTGCCCAGTCGGGTTAGATATAGACCATCTTTTTAAGACTCAAATTAATTTCTCGATATATTTTTCGATCATCTTTCTAAGACAAAGACCATCTTTAATGAACCACTAGCTACGATTAACGATATACCTACCTACCTATCTTGAGACCATCCTTAATGATCATCCTTTTGAATTTTTATACAATAAGGCTGTCTTGCTTCTTCGCTGCTTTGCACTGCCACGTGTTTGCAGCTTGGGAAGGCAGCTACAATTACTTTGTGTTTCTTTACAGCTACCCTAGATCTTATACATACTCAGCTGATTACCTATATTTAAATAACCTGCACTCAATTTGATTTTCATACCCAATTTGCGCTGATTCCCGTGCACAAAATTTCATCATTTTCAGTTCAGCCTGCCCAGCAATAAGTTTCTTGCTATTTTATTACAATTGACTGACTTACCTACTTACTTTAGCATACAGTAGACAGTTAAACACTGATACGACCTATTTAGCAAAACTCCCTGCTATCGGCAGCTTACGTTCGCACCACCAACAATTGTTTCTTCACCGCTTCCAGGTGCATACCTACAAGACACATACTGAGCGCAGCACTAGCTCGCTCCACCGCCCGGCTACAGCCACGCAGAGACCGCGTGCGCTGCCTCGGGGTCACTGCCCGTGCGAGCGGTCAGCTGATCGCCGCGCACCGCTTCGCCTACGAAATAAGGAGCGTAAGCCGTTAGCCAATTATTATTTTATAAATTTAACTTCATTTTCATATTTTAGACTTTTTCGATTACTTACTACTCGGGTTACTTCATTGATTGACACCTACCTACTAGATTAATTGTTTGATTTAAATTTAAAGTAGCCAATCATGTCAAAACCTGAATCAAAATTGTCCCCTTTGCCTGGGCCCAGCGGCAAGCTGTCACCATTGGTTATACCTGTGCCGATGGAAGAGCTATCTGAGCTTAGGGTTAAGCGCAGCTCGGTAAAGGGACAAGTGACTAAATTCATAAACTACTTGGCTAAATACAAAAAAGATGAAGTTTTATCATCAATTCAAATCAATGAACTAACCGTAAGATTGAAAAGGTTTTTGGATCTTCAATCAACATTTGACAGTTTGCAGACTCGCATTGAAGTCTTGAATAATGAGAATTTAGAGATTGAGTTGACGGAGAGGGAAAGCATTGAGGAAAATCTTTTCTCTTGCATAGCTTCTGCTCAAGATTTATTAAAAGTAAAGACAAATGTGCCCTATGATCATGATCAATCCTCTCATTCATGCTGTAACTCTTCTAACAACCAGTCTCAAGCTTATCAACATGCAAGTTTCAAACTACCAATCATACAAATTCATAAATTCGATGGAGCATTTTTCAAGTGGATGGAATTCCGTGACACATATGAGTCACTCATCCATAGTAACGACAAAATCCAACCTGTACACAAATTTCATTATTTAAGTTCATATGTTGAAGGTGAAGCCGCCCGTGTGATTTCAAACTTGGAAATCACCGCTGATAATTATGACAAGGCCTGGGATCTTCTTTGTGATAGATATAATAACAAGCGTCAGCTGATAACCAATCATTTAAACGCACTATTTAAAATTGAACATATACGACATGAGACTGACAAATCGCTCAGATATCTTGGGGATCAAGTTACAAAAAACTTACGAGCTCTCAAAACACTTGGGCAGCCCACTGAGCATTGGGACACAATAATTGTGCATATGATCAGCAACAAACTAGATCAGAATAGCTTTACAAAATGGGAAGAGTATAAAGGCAGTTTGGATGACTTGCCTTCATTTGATGATTTTAAGCAGTTCCTTAAGGCACGAGCTGATGTCTTAGAATCTTTATACAGATCTAAGAAAGATAATCAACTCAAAACACATCAGCGATCTGAATCTCATACCAAATCATTCATGATTTCAGCTAATAACACACTGCGGTCTTGCGTCGTCTGCAAGGGTGAACATCGGATCTCTGACTGTAAGATCTTCAGAGCCCTCTCTAATGATGAGAGGTGGCAACAAGTAGTGAAGCACAAGCTGTGCCACAACTGCTTGCGACCAGGACACGTCGTGACCTATTGTCGGCTGGGAGGTTGTCGGGTATGTAAGAGGCGACATAACACAACACTACATAAACACACCACAGACAATCAGAAACCACACCCTCCCTCTAGCCAGGTAAATGATAAGGAAGACATCGCTGAGGAAAGGACTACATCCGTTGCTATGTCAGCAGTATCTTCCAAGGAAGTATTGCTGTCTACTGCACTTCTTGAGATTAGAAATACAAAGAACAATAGGGTAGAAAATGTAAGGGCACTACTAGACAGCGGAAGTCAGTCTTCTTTTATGACTAACGAATTAAAGCTACGGCTTCAACTGACTTCCCAGCCACAGAACAATATAAACATTTCAGGAATAGGAGATACCAAACTTAACTTGAAACCAGAACGTTGTTTTGCATTGATAAAATCAAATCAAGGTACATTTGCTAGAAATCAAGAATTTTTAATACTGCCACATATAACGGAAAATCTTCCAACACAGCCTATAGCTGTAGACAGACTTAATATACCAAGCTTTTTAACTTTAGCCGACCCCAACTTCAATATACCTTCTTGCATAGATATCCTACTAGGTGCAGATATTTTCTGGGATCTCATAGGATCAGAACAGAAAACATTGGGGGATAAACTACCAGTTTTGCGTGACTCTAAATTAGGCTGGCTTATTTCAGGGCCTATTCCCACTTCTAATGATTCAAAGGCTACTAAGGGTTTTCACTGTAACATAACTGCCAACAAGGATGAAGACTTAGACTCATTGCTTACAAAGTTTTGGGAATACGAAGACCTGCCAGTTCCTAGTCAATCAAAACCTATAATAACAGCGTGCGAGAATCACTTTGTTGAAAACACTGTCCGTTTGGAAAACGGCAGATTTTGTGCTAGGCTCCCACTTATAGACTCACCAGATTGTCTAGGAGACTCTTATTACTCCTCCAAAAGGCGTTTTCTCAGTCTTGAAAGGCGTCTTGATCAAAATCTGAAGCTAAAGCAAATGTATTCTGATTTTATTAAAGAATATCGCGACCTAGGTCATCTTTCAGACGCCGTAATAGAACGGCCGCTAAACTCATACTTTCTGCCACATCATGCAGTTTTCAAGGAAAATAGTGAGTCTACAAAGCTACGCGTAGTCTTCGACGCATCCGCGCGTACATCATCAGGTTATTCTATAAATGATATACAAATGGTGGGACCTAACATACAAGACTCATTATTTAATATTTTATTGAGATTCCGTCACTATAGTTACGCTCTCTCAGGCGATATTGAGAAACAATATAGACAGATTGCCCTTAACGATTTAGATAGAGATTTACAATTGATATTATGGCGTGAAGATAAATCCCTTCCAATTAAAACGCTTAGACTAAACACAATTACATATGGGTTTGCCAGCTCTAGTTTTATTGCAGCTAGATGCCTCTGGCAGTTAGGAGAAGAGGCCTCTGACCCATTAACTAAGACTATAATACAGTCTGACTTTTATTGTGATGACCTGCTTACAGGCGCAGATACGGAACTAGAGCTGCTTCAAATAAAGCAATCCGTATCGAGTACACTAGGCTCAGGTTGTTTTAACCTGCGAAAATATAGATCCAATTCCCCTTCATTTATAGAACTACACACCTTCAGTGATGCATCACAGGCCGCATATGGCGCATGTGTCTATGCAAAATCCACAGATCTTTCAGGTACAAAGACACAAATCAACACAATCAGTTTGAGTCGAACCGTCGATTCTGGTGGACGTCGTCTCTGCGCTGGGCTGTTTCCTATTTCTTTTTAAAGTTTTTTCCTATTGGTGGATATCAATAATCGGCTGCTCTCGTTTCTTCCTGAACGATTTGGACGGCAGGCTCCTCCCAGTGGGCGTGGCGACAGGGATGCAAGATTGGTAAGAGACACTTTAACTTACTGTCTCACTTGGCTGCTGCTTGTTTAGCTACTCCCGCACACACAATATTTGGTGCACAAAGTAGCCCTCCCCTGGAAGCGAACTCGGGGTCGCCGCGTCGAGGTCCACGGTGCTGCTCATTAAGCCAACCGGTCGGTGACGTCAGGTGGTGAATTACTGGGACTATTGCAACTTACTTGGTATACGGTATATCCATTAAGGTCGGTCTACACTTTCAAGATGGAATACACGTGTTGTAATAAACCAGTGAACAATCGAGATGGTAAAAAGCTACAATTGATATGTACTTCATGTGAGGATTATTATCATGCTGCATGTATTCGGCCGAATAAAAAGGATTGGGTGCCTGACTCCAATTTCAAATCTTCTTGGCTTTCCCCTTCATGTAAACAGCATGAGCCTCGTGATAATAAGGATGATACACCTGTTCGTGCTGCTACTAAGTCAAAAGTAGCAGCTGGCGATGCAAAACCTCCTCGCTCTTAGTCTAAAGACCGGGAAATTAAAACTGACTGCAACACCGAAATGCAAGTTGTCCCGCTTGAATTAGTAAGGAATATCATTCGGGAAGAGATTAAACAGGCTGTTTCTCGTTTTGAAACGTCACTTAAAGATTTGAAAAGTGAAATTACATCACTCAGGGAGTCTGTTCAGTTCGTTAATGATAAATACGAAAGTATGGAAAAGAGAGTTAATGACATCTCGCAACGACTCAAGTCAACTCCTGATATTAATACCTACATGGCCGAAATTGATGCCCGACTACAATCTTTTCAGAGAGACTTAAACGAAAAAGACCAGTGGGTGAGGCGGTCTAATGTTGAAATAGTAGGACTCCCAGATACAAAGGGAGAAAATCTTATGGAGCTTGTGTCTAAGATTGCTAGCGTCGGCGAGTTTCAGTTAAATTGTCAAACAGATATTGACTTTGTGACCCGTGTTGCTCCCATGGATAAAAGTATTAAGAAACCGAAACCAATAATTGTACGATTTACATCAAGGTACAGAAAAGATGAATTTTTGTCTAAGATGCGTGCTGTCAAGGAGTTCAGAGCTACAAAAGTGGGTTTTGCTAAGGACTACTCTAAGCTCTACTTTAATGAGCACTTGACTAAATTCAACAAAATTCTTCTTCAAAAGACGAAAAAAGTAGCTAAGGAAAAGCTACATAAATATGTTTGGGTGCGAAACTGCTCAATTTTTGTGCGGAAGAGCGACGCTAGCCCTGTCATAAATATCGGTTGCGAGGAAGATTTAAAGAAAATGAAATAAGTACCATGTTTCGTTTTAAAAGTTTTTCTTTACACATTTATAGTTGTTGTACCAATCTACTTTATGAAAATTCAGAGGGCATAGTGAGTAGTTTGCATTTATTTATATTTTTAGCTATAGGTTTGGTTATTAAATTCACATTGTATTTATTTTGTATATTTTTCGTTCAATTTAAATTAGTAGGGCCACTTTGTTCGAGTAATAAACTTTTGTGCTTTTATCGCTTTCAGCTTAAATATTGTATAACTTATATGAGCGATTGCTTTGTGATTGGTATAGTTCTTAAGAATTATATTCCTTCACAGGCTATGGGATATCAATTTTTTATTCAATATAAAATGTATTTCATCGCAGCTAGTATGGTTCTTATGTGTACCGCATGGTCACAATCTGGTCGTGGATGGGGGATTAGAAATTGCAACGCTTACGCTTTTGTCGAGAGGTATAGTTTTATATACGAGGTAAATTATATGTTTTATTGGTTTAACTTAATTTTATGGGTTACAACCTAACCATTTTTTATCAAAACGTTCGAGGTCTGCGAACAAAAACCAACCAGTTTTATAGGAATATATTACAGTCCGACTACGACATAGTTTGTATTACTGAGACTTGGCTATTGCCT
The DNA here is from genome assembly GCA_951804965.1 of Horisme vitalbata. NCBI lineage: Eukaryota > Metazoa > Arthropoda > Insecta > Lepidoptera > Geometridae > Horisme > Horisme vitalbata. The sequence continues at coordinate 12,073,202 of OX638105.1, read as the reverse complement.
GGTGTTTTTGATTCGGAGTTGTTTGATGATCGTTACGTGGTCTATCGCTGTGATAGAGACTATAGTTCCAGAACCGACAACATGGGTGGCGGTGTTTTGATTGCCATGCGTAAAGGTGTATTCGTTAAAGACTTTTCAATTTCGCAATCTAGTGGTGATTCTTCCGCTGACATAATTTCTCTGCGATTCGTTACCAATAATGGCAATGGTACTGGGCATTGTCATATTTTTTGTTGTTATTTTCCGCAATGTGCTACTCAGGTTGACTCGCATGTTAAATTTTATGATGAGGTATCGGAAATAGTTCTCAGGTTTCCAGATGATGATTATCTCATTCTTGGTGACTTTAATATACCTTATGCTTTGTGGACTGCCACGGTCGACGGTTGCTCTACTAGACTCTCCTCTGACACAACTAATGCACTTGTTATGCTCGTTTCAAATTTCTTATCATTTAATAACTTTCATCAATATAATTCAATCCCAAATATTAATAATAGAGAATTGGATTTAGTTATAGCTAATTTCGAGTGTATTGTCAGCCACTCGAAACTTCCTCTTGTTAAGGAAGATAACCATCATCCCGCTCTTGAAGTTAATGTGTCTTCTCTAACAAATAATATACTGAAGTCTCCTTCCCGTCTGGTACGTCTTTTCCATAGGGCTGACTATGATATGATTAATGCAACTCTATCTAAAATTAAATGGGATGATCTTCTCTCGGAAAGCTGCATAGAGTCTGCTGTGTCCACTTTCCATGTTCTTGTAGACGACATTATTTCTCAATATGTACCCATTAAATTAGTAAACAGTTCTAATAAATTTCCCATTTGGTTTTCTCCAGCATTGGTAAAAGTAATTAAGGAAAAACTTAAGTTTCATAGAAAGTGGAAGAAATATAAGCGGTTTCAGGACTACCGTAGTTTTTGTAAACTTCGTGATCGACAGAAGTCTCTAGAGGTTCTTTGTTATGACTCTTATATAGATAGGGCGGAAAAGAATATCTTGAAGAGTAGCAAAAGTTTTTGGAGTTTTATAAAATCTAAGAAAAAGTCTGCTGAACTTCCAGAAAGTCTTCGCCTGAGTGGCTCCTATTCTTCAGATGGGAAGACAATTTGTGAGATGTTTAACACTCACTTTAATTCTGCTTTTGATTCTAGAAAAGCATTAGCTGTGCCGTCATCTGATAACCAACAATGCTCTGTCGATGTGTCGTCTATGCAGTTCTCATATACAACGATACGTAAATACTTAAAAAGTGTGGACGTGAGTAAGGGTGCAGGACCGGATGGCATTCCACCATTATTTGTTCGTAATTGTTTTAAGTCACTATCTTTACCTCTTCATAGAATTTTCAACCTCTCACTTCGTTCGGGTGTTATGCCCAAGATATGGAAAAGGTCTTTTGTAGTGCCTATTTTTAAAAATGGTGATAAGCAGGATATCACTAACTATCGGCCAATATCAAAGCTCAGCATTATTCCGAAATTGTTTGAACGAATCATTTATGATAAATTGTTTGCAGTTCTTAGGCCCCATTTTATCATTCAACAACATGGTTTTTTGAGCAAAAAATCTACAGAAACGAATCTGTGTGAGCTAATGGATTTTGTCTCTGAGGCTATGGATAAGGGCTTTCAGGTCGATGTAGTCTATACTGACTACTCGAAAGCATTCGATAAAATTAGCCATGATATATTAATCCAGAAGCTTATGAGTATTGGCATACATGGTGACCTTTTGCGTTGGCTAGAGTCTTATTTAAGGGACCGTAGTCAAGCTGTTACAGTGAAAGGCTTCTGCTCTTCGTTTACTCCGGTTCCTTCAGGAGTTCCACAGGGATCTCACCTCGGGCCGCTTCTTTTTAATATTTTTATAAATGATGTTGCATGCATCTTTCAGCATTCCAAGTTTTTGCTCTATGCTGATGACAAGAAAATATTTAAACTGATTAAGTCCCCAGAAGATTGTGCTCAGCTTCAAGACGATCTGAATGCATTATGCATATACTGTGATAATAATATGCTGTCTCTAAATATAAAAAAATGTAACGTCATATCTTTTACGCGAAAGTTGAGGTCGGTTGAATACTCGTATCGTTTGTATGGACAACCAATTGATAGGGTATCATTGGTGAGAGATTTAGGTGTCTACCTGGATTCTAAATTATTGTTTGATGTTCATATTGACACTATAGTTAAAAGAGCATTTCGTATGCTAGGATTTGTTTTAAGAGTAAGCAAGGATTTTAAACAAATGTCTACTTTAAACATATTGTTCAATTCCTTTGTTAGATCAATTCTAGAGTACGCTTCAGTAGTATGGAATCCTCAATACGATATTTATATTAATCAAATTGAGAGGTTGGAAAATAAATTCCGTAAGCATCTGGATTACCGATTTCACAAAAAAGTGATTTCTCTACCTAATTTAATATCTTTACGTGACAGAAGAACCGAGCGTGATCAGACCTTTTTGTATAAAATTATTAATGGTCATGTTGACACACCATACCTGCTGAGTAGACTGAGATTTAGGTGCCCTCGAACCAACTCTAGAAAAAAGCATCTATTTCAACCATCCACAACCAGGACAAAATATGCTTCAAATTCCTATGTGAATCGTGCCATGACAACCAATAACCGTATTTTTTCTAACATTGATATTTTTGATATTTCGCTTTTAAAATTCAAACTCGCAGTTCGGAATGAGCTGCAATCTCTGCCCTCTGAATAAGTTTTGGATATTTTATTTAGTTTTCCAAACATTTTAATAATTGTTTCTTTTTTCTTAATGTTTTTTGTTTAGATAGATTTCGTATAGTCCAAATAGTTATTCTTTTAATTGTTTATTTGTTATATTTTTTTTGTCTGTTCACCAATTTATTTTGACGTGTATGTTAGATTTGTATATGTGGAAACTTTACTGGATTAAGAATTATTTTAATTTAATTTAGTTTATATGATATATTGTTCTGTCTGTTTCCCAAATAAAATAAAAAAAAAAAAAAAAAAAAAAAAAAAAACAATCAATCACGCCTAGAGCTTTGTGCAGCGCTTCTCGCCGCTCGACTAACTTCAACTGTAGCCACAGCACTTAGAAAAACTATAGTACGTTGTGTATATTGGTCAGACTCTAGTGTAGTGCTAGCTTGGTTAAATACATGCCCATCCAAACTGAAGACTTATGTTGCCAATCGGGTAGCCACTATACAAGAACTTACAAAGGATTCACCATGGCGCTATGTACCCACCAAGCTAAATCCCGCTGACCTCGCTTCACGAGGCATAGACCCACAACACGTTATGACAGAGGAAATGTGGTGGCATGGACCATCATTTCTTTTAGATTCAGAAGAGCGCTGGCCTATATTAGATAAAACTTCTCTTGATAAAGATTTACCTGAAACTAAAAAAATAACTTCTTTACACACAAAGGCACAGGAGACTGAGACAATGCTAATTGACTTTGATAGATTCTCTAATTTTAAAAGATTACAGCGCACAGTAGCCTATGTATTGCGTTTTATAAAAAAATGTAAGAAGCAAACTTATGAAGAGAGCCTCAGTATAGAGGAACTTAATCATTCACAGAACATATTGATAAAACTTGCTCAAAAACAATCCTTTCAAAAGGAACTAACGGCACTGCGTCAACATTCAAATATAAGTCCAAAATCAAAAGTATCCACTCTTTCACCATTCATTGACTCTCAGGGAATCCTGAGAGTGGGGGGGAGGTTAGCTAAGTCAGATTTCGATTTTGATAAAAAACATCCGATTTTACTATGCTCTACACACATACTAACAAAACTCATCTTCACACACGAACACAAGCGCCTCTTACATGCTGGACCACAGCTCATGTTGACATCTATTCGTGAGCAGTTTTGGCCAGTTGGTGGCAGAGATCTGGCTCGACGCACGGCCCGCAGATGTGTTATTTGCAATCGCTACTATGGTAAAACACTATCCAATATCATGGGAAACTTACCTAAGCAACGCGTCACTCCAGACTTCCCGTTCACCACCGTAGCTACAGATTTTGCTGGACCATTCTTTATTACAGATCGGCGTGGGCGTGGTTGTAAGATATCCAAATGTTACTTATGTATTTTTGTATGTCTTAGATATAAATGCATTCACTTGGAGGCTGTTAGCGAGCTATCAAAAGAATCGTTTGTATTGTCTCTTCGCCGTTTCATCTCACGTAGATGCAAGCCGAGAGAAATTTTCTGTGACAATGGTAGGAACTTTGTCGCAGCAGCCAAGGACATAAATGATGTTTTCAAACATTATTCAGCTTCGATCGCTGAGTATGCAACTGATCATGATATTAAATTTATCTTCTCTCCGGTTTACGCTCCAAATTTCAATGGCTACGCTGAGGCAGGCATAAAGTCAGCAAAATTTCACATAAAGCGCATTTTGGGGAACACGCATCTGACATATGAAGAGCTGTCCACCCTATTTTCACAAATTGAGGCTATCCTAAACAGTCGACCTCTCTCCCCCCTTTCCTCCTCTCCCAATGATTGCTCAGCGCTCACACCAGGGCACTTTCTCCTTGGCAGGCCACTGATGTCGCTTCCGGCTCCAGCAGAACCACTTGAGACGAATATCAAGAGACTGGATAGATACCGATTCATAGAGCGGACAAGACAGCAATTCTGGAAACGCTGGCAGACGGAATACGTGACCGAACTTCAGGAGCGCACGAAATGGAAGACCCGCGCCAGGGATCTTCAACAAGGGGACCTGGTGGTTGTTAAGGAAGATAACCTGCCTCCTATGCTATGGAGATTAGGCCGAATACACCACCTGTATTTCGGCTCTGAAGACAAGGTGCCCCGAGTAGCTGACATCATGACATCGAAGGGCATCATCAGGCGTGCCCTCAATCGTATCTGCCTTCTTATGGAGTCTTGAAAGCAAAGCATGCTTTCAAGGGCCCGGAGTATGTTCGCGCCCGTGCCACAGAGACGCGGGCGCTTTTGAAAGACGACGCTGGCAACACGACGCCGCCCCCGCCTCCGCATGCAGCCCACCGTCGTCTGTCTCTTTGCCTCGCGACCGCCGTCGAACACGCACGCTCAAACATCCTTTCGCGGTCCATACGTTTTATAAGCAACAAAATTATTTATTTTTGATTAGTAGTAAAAGTATGTTTCTGTAAAGCATCTTTTATTACGATATGTCCCAATAGCAGACACTAACGAACCTAAGTATTTTAATCGATTTAGGTCTGGAAGTTGTGTGTGGAAACACAAACATAAAGATCTTATAGATGTCATTATCTGTGGCACCGTCGAATACGCACGACTTGTGTATGTATTCTGTTTTCTGTCTGCTTGACCATTCTTCTTGAGTGATTTTATCCAGGAGTTGAAATTCTGTTGGAGATCGTTTATATCCTTCGAGATTCGCGTCACATCATCTGCGTATAGGATGTTTCAAGGGAATCGTTTCTGACAACTTTTCGTTAGGTGGTCCATGATGGTATTATAGAGTAACGGGCTGAGCGTGAAACCTTGGTGGACTACTGATTTGACTTCGAATCTATCACTGGCTCGCAACTGATCAGAGCGCCTGGATTGTTATGCCTTTGTAAATGTCTGTAATGAGTGTAAAAATCAGAAATTTGTTATTTCCTTAGCGCTTTCCTTATTAGATTTCGAGGAATGCATCAATATAACTTTTCCAGTTTGAATGGATGTCTAATGTAGGTCCTATTAGGCTTGAATTCATTGGATTCTTCAACACCTAAAGTAGGTGACCAAGTTACCTGAATCCAGGGGTCAATTTTAACGAGCAACGTATACATTTTTTTTGATGGCTTAATTTATCTGTAAATGAATTTAAAAAAAAAGGTGTTAAATGTGATCTCTGTAATTTATGTAGTTTCTGATTATTTAGATGACAAAAGAAAAGCTTGGGGTGAAACTGTCTTCAATTCCCTCAAAACAATGTTTTAAGAATTTGAAAAGACAAAAAAAAGATAAATATAAGCCAAGCAGAGTTTCTTGCCAATTCTCTGTATGGTCGCGTTAGCGAATTGGTGTAAATTTTAAAAATATTTAAAGCTGACGATTCATAACATTCCTTATATGTGCTAAATAAAAAAAAAACTAATTACAAAAAAAAGATAATGATTCCGGTGCTATTGATGAGAATGACATTATAGACGATGTAGATGATATTGGTTGTAAACCCAGATAGGTAAATAATAGCTATAGAATATATAATAGGCAATAAGAATGTAGACTTAGTGATTAACGCTTTGAGTGCTTAAAACTAAGCAGCAGGAACAGGTTGCGTACCCCGGGCGTGGTGCATAGCATCGTAACCGAGGCCCGCAGTCAACGTCTTACAATAATTTAAAATTATTGTGATTGGATATATGAAATTATTTTAGTTTCTTTTGTAATATAATTTAATTTAGATATCTGTTTGGTTATGAAATTTGGAAGTAACTTGACTTTATGAGTTTATGTAGAGTTATTATTGTTTAGAATCTTGGATAAATTCATTGTAAGAAGGAATTTTACAATTAACAATTATCACATGGATGTGTTGTTTACAATAAGGTAACCTTCGTAAGCACATAGCTCAGGGTAAGGATTTGGTGTCATTAATGAGAAAAAAAATGCTCATATGTAATTACATATTTCAAGAGATGGATTTGTTGAATGATGTGTAGAATGTTGAAAGGGAGATCTTGTTCACACATATTTCAGGAACGAGATTTTTCGCAAGAATTGAGTATTATTGAGGTTATTTGAGAGATAATATTTGATTTTGGTTAATTTCTTATTCGTTTTCACACTGTTCTCATCTTCTCTGACATATTAAACACTATCATCAATGTCATGATAAGCATAAGTGTCAGGTTTCTTGAAATACTAGCCTTATTTATTTATTTTTGCAATTTTCAACGAAAATATTGTCAATTTTATTGCTTTAATATGAAACTGAATTATTTAAGACCGTAAAATTCACTTCAAGTCCAATAATATTTTCAGCGTATCATTTAAAAACTAATTAAATACTTTTAAAATTTTCTAAAAATATTAAAATATATTTATGACTGGTTAAATTAATTTTACTTAATAAATTTTGTAACTGAAGTTGGGAATTTGCATAGTTATTAGACTTGGAATGAGTTTGAAAGAAAAGATCGCGGGATAATGATGATGATGATAACACTGTAAATGGTTAAAATGTATTTTGAATTATTGAAGTATAAAATAAGTTAAGCAGCTGATAGAATGGACACGGACAGAAAAGAGACTTCACCAAAAGAGTCACGATCTTCAGGATTGAGGAAACGACGGAGGAGGATGATATGAACAACTGATTATAGTAATGCCAGAATTAAGGGTTGGCAGGTCATTTTGCTGGTAGTGAGAAGCAGGGTTTGCACCAGTAAGATGACCACTTTTGAAGGGTAGTATACTTTTGTAAGAAGGAGGGTTTGCAAGTGTATACTAACCAAAGGTACAATAATCTGCAAGAAGCAGGGTTTGCAGAGTTATTGTTGGAATGAATGGATAAAGGTGATTTTGCTGGAAGTGAGAAGCAGGGTTCACACCAGTAAGATCACCACTTTTGAAGGGTCGTATACTTTTGTAAGAAGGAGGGTTTGCAAGTGTATACTAACCAAAGGTACAATAATTTGCAAGAAGCAGGGTTTGCAGAGTTATTGTTTGAATGAACGGCCAAATGATCATTTTGTTGATGTGAGAAGCAGGGTTCACATCGCTGAAAAGACTATTTGGATCGATAATGTACCTACCATTGTAAGAAGCAGGGTTAAAATAGAGTAAATACATTAACTTTAGGTATTATTAATCTGTTTGGATGTGAGAAGCAGGGTTCGCACCAACCAGGTATGATAATCCACTTAGAGTGAATTATGTAAACGAACTAATATGACGAAAGATTTGGTTTATAACATTAACAAACAAACGATAATTGTATTATAATGTTTATTATAGCTAAAACATTGGGTCTGTCCACATATGACATGTTAATAATTTTATAAACTTTTAATTGATATTTTAATAATTCATATAATTAATAATCTGCTCTAAAATTAGAATATAGCTTTTTTTTTTGTTACGTTAAGCTGAGTTATTTTTAAGGAAATTTTGTGTTTGGTTGATATTTGTCGATGATTTATGATTTATTTTTGTATGGAAGCAAGCCGACCGAGTGTTAGGATAGGTTTTCTATGATCGACCTGTTTACGTGCTTGAGGACATGCACGTGGTCAGGATGGTCGCGTGTTGGGTTTTTTGTATTGTTACAAATTTTGTAATAATTTATTGACTTTACTGGCAACCCGAAGGCATTGCTGTGAAGTTGTCGCTAAAACTTCCTAGCGATGACGTCATAGCAATGTCGCAGGGTGGGGTGATCGGCTGGCGAGCGCTCACTTGGTTGACGGCTAGCATCGAGTAAAGACGTTCTATAATAAGAGAAAGTGGAAGTACAGTCTGTAAAGTACTATTGTGGATGGAAATATAATTATTCAAGGTATTTATTCGTGTTTGTCATTTATTTTATAATACTCTACCCCCTAGCTGTGGCTGAAAGCTTACATAAATATATAATTATGCTTTTAATCAAGAACGATAAACAAAAAAGAAAGTAAGAATATAAAATAAGGCTAGATAAGTACTGCAGAGAGCGATTACCATTCGAGTAATTAATTAGTATTTAAACGTAACTTGATAAATCAGGGGTGTCAGGGGTTCCAACCCCCATCTCCGGAACTCAAGCCAACCTCACCTGCACGTGGTGCACCCTGCTAACTAACAAACGGGGCTCTGGCAGCCGGCTGATTGCGGCATAGCACAGCCTAACACTGGCACAGCTAAATCCCTTGGCCGCCGACGGGCAGCAGCGTCGGCGGTGCGAGAAGCTGTACCCTGCGTGGGGATTATGGGCATATCCCCCTTCTTATAGGGGAGGCCTATGTCCAGCAGTGGACTGAATAGGCTGTTGATGTTGATAAATCTAAATATTAAAAAAAAATACCCTTACTGAGAAGTCTCACTAAGACTAATTGTATTTGATCAAGTTAACTTAGCGGAAGGTATTGGTACTCCATGAGACAGGGGATAGCACCAATGTTACCCATCTTGGAATACTAATAGTCTAAGGACTATTCTAAGTGTGATTGTAATATTATCATGTAACTTTTTTTAAATAAATTCAATTCAATTCAATTATTCAGTGCTTTAGTGCCCTATTTTAGCGCTCGTGGCGTGGCTTTACTCTGGCGTTCTTATCAGGACTGTGTATGACACAAAAGATTTCTTGCCGATAACGTGCGACGTCATAACATGCTTCAAAAACAAACGCGTTTCCAAAACACACGTAGCGCACCATAGCATCACGTTAAGAAATTTGACATGGGCATAGAGAATACGATTACACGCAGATTTCACGCAGATATTGTAACGAGGCGAACGCGCCGTTACGCGCCAAACGCAAACGTATTACGTTTGCGTTTGGTCAAAGAAAATTGGGGCCCAGGTGCCTCATTTACTAACTTAGTTGCACACCGATATGATCGGCACCAGACCTTTATTTACAAACTTTGACATACATTTGTTGAAATTCAAAGAACGCCAATTTGACAAACTGTCAAAATTTGTAAAAACAGTACGGTGCTTATCATTTCAGTGTGCAACTGAGTTAGTAAATAAGGCCTCAGATCATCGTCAGGTCACTACTTGGAAGGATGGTTTATGTACTCTCTTGAATGTAACTTGAACATCAAATTAAATATTATCTGATCTGCTCCAATGACAGTACCTACAGAGTTATGTTAAAATAGGGTAAAGTAGGTGACTTGTTTATCAAGAAACTAGCGGCCCGTCCCGGCTCCGCACGGTTTAAGAATCCCTAAGACCCCCGACAGACGTTATCCTGTCTCAAAGAGGGTATCGAAGCTAAAGAAAGGATAAAAAAACACAACAACAACTACCCTACCCTTCCTTATCCCTACCATACCCCTTACCCTACCCCTACCCCTACTTTATGTATCCTATGTCCTTCTCCTGGTTCTACCTCCCCAATTTTTTATGAAATCGGTTCAGCCATTCTTGAGCGTTATATAGTGTAACTAACACGATTTTCTTTTATATATATAAAGATAAATACTTAAGTGGTGCTCCTATCCTGGGGGTGGAAGGGGTTCCAACCCTTATCTTCGGAAGCCAAGCCAACCCCACCTGCACGTGGTTCACCCTGCTAAACAACGAACGGGGCTCTGGCGGCCGGATGATTGCGGCATAGCACAGCCTATATCGGCACAGCTAAATCCCCTGGCCACCGACGACGGGCAGCAGCGTCGGTGGTGCATGAAACTGTGTCCTGCGATCCCCAACCCGCATGCCCAGCGTGGGGATTATGGGCATATCCCCCTTTATTAGGGGAGGCCTATGTCCAGCAGTGGACTGATATAGGCTGGTGTGGTGTGTGGTGTGGTGCTCCTATACAACAATACGAAAACCTTTGTGCACGAGTCCAACTCGGACTTGGTCGGTTTTTTTGTATGCTATCTGAAGATAGAACAAGCACATGGCCCACCTCATGTTAATTGTTATATATCTTAAAAAAACGCTTGTTTTGAAAGTGCACTACGATGCAACGCTCTGGGTCCATCAACTTGAGGCATTGAGTATACTAAGAAGGTATAAGTTCATTTGTATTATAGCATGTACAAGTGTATATATTAATCTAAGTTTAAAACTTACAAGTTATCTTTGATCTATCTTTGTGACACCACATATTAATGTTAATCCACAATACAAAAAGGTTAGCTGGTAGAAAATGCTTCTTAGCATTAAGTTCGCCTATGTACATGTACTTTTTGTGCAATAAAGAATATTCTATCTGTAAATAAATGAATAAATAAATAATGCGGGACGTAATCACACAGCATCATGTAGCCCCAAACTAAGCAGAGCTTGTATTATGGGTACCAGATGATTGATATACTACACATATAATTTTTTTTTGTAAATACATACATATTATACATAGAAAACACCCAGACCCCAGACAAATATCTACAGAACATGCAAACATTTGTCCCGCAGCGGGACTCGAACCCGCAACCTTCTGCGTCTCAGGCGGACCTCCGCCCACTGCGCCACAGAAGCAATGTTGCTTCACGGCAGAAATAGGTTTGGTGGTAGTATTTCCCCGGATTCCTTAAAAAAGAACGGACTTACGGTTTGACTTGCGTTGATGTCAATCAGTCAGTCACTACAGCTTTATTTATAGAGACTAGTGAAATGGTTCTTAAAAGATCCATACTCTTCAGTTACATAGAATCTTCAGAAGCTGAGCGTCGTAAATGCCTCTTGTGATGCTTGACCTTCTTGACCTTTCAGCTTTTTTCAATGCTGGCCAGTTTCGGTCCTTTATTTGAGGACAACTTCATTTAGTGGTTGTTGAAATTGAAATTCTAATATTATTTTAGTTTGAAGAATGTGAATATTGTTGAAACAGAATATTCTGTTTCTGTTGTACAACAAAAGCTATTTTATAATATGAAATCCACAGATCTCACACCACGCGCAACTATCAAAGGCATTGAAAATGTAATTTAGAAATAAAGCACATGACAAAATTTGGCTATAATTATATTTACATACCTACCTAAAAATATTACTTTTTAACGGGCTGACTCCTACTCCATATATTGCTGTGCCCAAAATTGAGCTCATAGTGTTATACTAATCATCCATGTTTTGTACCTAACATTATGACTGCAACAAATAAATGAAATTACTTTAGCGTATGAACGATAAAGTGAATAGCAAAAATGTTTAGACAAAAACTGTAGGCGGTAGAAGGGCCTAGAAGGGCTTATACAGGCCCTTCTACCGCCTACAGTTTTTGTCCGCCCGCCTCCTAAGATGGCTCAAACTGTAGCTTAATTCAATCCCGAGATACTATATAGCTGATACATTTTTTTCAGTTTCCTGAATAATGAGCTCAAAAAAAGTTATTGGGAAATTCTCTATCAAATCCTACGAGAAACGCACCGAAATAATTGCACGCGCAATTCAAGGGGTAATCCCAAGTATGCTCCCAGATATGCTGTGCACAAATAAAAGACCATGACTGATCCTACCTATTGTTAAATTCAATAATGGCCTAAGGCAAGAATTGTCTTTTGTATTTTCGAGTAGGCTGTACTTTTGAATTGATATCGAAGATATTACTTACCTATATTTTCGTGAAAATAATAAAAATCTTTATAAAACTGGACGGATATCTTGAGATTATTAAAATGAATTTGAAGTCTAGACTTTAGTTATTATTTTTTATTAAGGCGATGGTAAAAGCTGAATAATAAATAATAATAATAATAATAAATAATAATAATAAAAAAAAAAAAAAAAAAAAAACTTCACCGCTGTCACACGCTTTCTATCAAATATTTTACGAATAATTAATTTTATAATATTTTTCCTGGTTTTTTCCATACACAAACTCCATAGTTCAAAGTTTTCAACCTATTTTGGATTTCATAAAAACTTACAAATACCAAAAACTAACAAAATGTCACAATGACTGAAATCATACGAAAATGATAACGAGAGCAAAAGCGGCTTCAAAAAATGCACTCCCACCATCACCAGCGCCTGTTCCGTCAAGCTCCGCGTCGTCGTCCGGGGATGAGGTATTCGCCACCCCCCCGGACACCAGCGCGTCGAGCGACGAGAGCAGGCCGCCGTCGCCTCCGCCGCCGCGACCACCTGTGCGGCGTGGGCGGCCCCCGCTGTCGGCCGGCTTGGGGTCTGCGGGACAGTCTGCCCCGCGTCCGACCCCCGCCTCCACCAGCAAAGTGCGGCGCATGAAGTGGACCGAAGGCATAAACAAAAATGTCATGCGCGCATACTATAGGGCTACAGAGGGAGGAATCAACCGCACCGCGTACCTTACCCGGATCCTGCCTCTGTTTTTGACGCTTGAACCAGCTGTTACCGTCACTGCACAACGGCTATCGGATCAGGTACGAGCCATCCAACGATTGAAATTGTTGGATGATTCGGTACTTGACCGGCTTCGCGCTGAAAATGATCAAGTAGCTGACCACTCGCAGCGGGTCCTGGCTGCCGCTCTGCCGGTTACGACAACTCTGATACCGGTAACGACGCAGCCGGACGCCGCTGCTGACGACGTCGACTACGAGATCACCAGCGTGACAAACCAGGTAAATGAGCAATTGAGGAGGACTTTGGAGGATGCGATTTTATCGTACCGGTCCGCACCTCTCGATGAAAGACCGCGTTTGCCTCGCTTGCCCACTCACAGACGAAACTTAGCTGTAATGGAGGCCTTGAATCCTTTGTTGGTCCCTTATCTAGAGACTAGCGAAGGACTAGCCGATACCCATTCGATCCTTTACTGCGGAGCCGTGGCGGCGTGTCGTGTTGCTCGTGTCAAGTTCCCAAACTCCACGCGAGCACCACGACCTGTTGACAAAATTCCAGCTTGGCAAGTACGGATCGAACGGCGGATCGGTAAATTCAGGACCCTCATTGCAAAGCTAAGTTGCTTCAGAGAGGGCAATACCCGCCCTCGAGTGATGCGTTTTGTAACACAGGCCTTTGCTGGGACTGATACTCGGCCCCGAGATTATATGGCATGTGTCACAGAACGCATTGACTTTCTGAAGCAGAAAATCTCTGCTTGGGCGAGTCGCATTCGTAGGTATCGAGAACGTGTGGACCGATATTGGCAGAATCGAAACTTCCAAAGTGACCAGAGGAAGGTGTACCGAAACTGGGAGAAACCTGACCAATGTGTGATGGACGGGCGTGTACCGGATGCTGATACCATGAATAATTTCTGGCGCAGCATCTGGTCTGTGCCCATCCAGCACACGGAGGGAGATTGGATGGATGTGGTGAGTAGAGAGTGTGAACCAATCGAAACCATGGGGGCTGTTGAGATTACCCCCATAGATGTCAGATTTGCAATCCGTTCGGCCCATAACTGGAAAAGTCCTGGACCGGACGGGTTGCATAACTTCTGGCTGAAGTGGTTTAGATGTTCACACTCTGTACTCGCCACACAATTTCAAGAAGCCCTCGAGCTTGGGTCTCTGCCAAGTTTCATGACGACTGGAGTCACCTTCCTGCTCCACAAATCTGGTAGTACCGCGGAAGCAAAGAACTACAGACCCATAACGTGCTTACCTACCATCTACAAGCTCCTTACGTCCATTCTGACCGTAAAAATTAATACGCACATAGTTGCAAATAATATTTTGGCTCCTGCTCAGAATGGATGTAGGGTTGGGTCCCGCGGTACTAAGGAGCTCCTCCTCATTGACATGACCATTAGCCAGCAGATCAGGCGCAGCAAGGGGAACCTCTCCGCTGCATGGATAGACTACAAGAAGGCCTATGATTCGGTGCCTCATACATGGCTGGAGAGGATCTTAGAGTTGTATAAAATTGATGCAACTTTGAGATCCTTCTTAGGTACATGCATGAGACAGTGGATCACAGTTCTTCGTCATCCAGGTAGCGGACGGGATCCCTCTGCTCCGCAAGATCTGATTCGCATAGAGCGGGGTATTTTCCAGGGCGACAGTCTGAGCCCCCTATGGTTCTGCCTGGCACTGAATCCTCTTAGTACTCTGCTAAAGGATTCAGGGCTAGGCTATCGACTTCGGAGAGAGGGTGGTATCGTTTCTCACCTGCTGTACATGGATGACCTCAAACTTTTCGCGCCGAGAAAACCAGAGCTGCTGACTCTGTTGAATATCACACAGATATTCAGCAGTGCCATCAGCATGGAGTTCGGTGTCGAGAAGTGTGCGGTCATGCAAGTACGGCGGGGGAAAGTTGTAAATACTACAAACTTACAGCTTTCCGATACGATATCCCTCAGATCTCTTTCCGATATCGAAACCTACAAATATCTCGGTATGTCAGAAGCGTTAGGTATAGTAGACAGAGACATAAAACAGTCGGTGAAGGAGCGATTCTTTTGCCGCCTGACTAAAGTACTCAATAGTCTTTTGTCGGGTGGTAACAAGGTTCGAGCCTTCAACGGCTGGGTTATGCCTCTGCTCATCTATACTTTTGGCATATTGAAATGGACTCAGACTGAACTTGACGCCCTTGACTGTAAGGTTCGTCAACTTCTTACGACACATAGAATGCGACATCCACGCTCGTCGGTAATGAGGATGTACATCCCGCGGAAATGTGGGGGCCGCGGCTTTTTAAATGCCAAGACCCTCCATAACCACGAGGTGTGCAAGCTCAGAGAATACTTCCTCCATGCCGACAGTGAGATGCATCGTGATGTCGTAGCAGTTGACAAGAACCTTACCCCGCTCTCACTGGCTAAGGAGAACTGGCACAAACCTACGGTGCTGAGTGCCCTCGACCGCAAGGTTGTATGGGAGAGTAAGGAGCTGCACGGACGGTTCTACAAAGCCCTTACAGGGCCTGATGTAGACCTACTCGCATCCGTGAACTGGCTACGTTTCGGTGACCTCTTTGGGGAAACCGAAGGTTTTGTCTGTGCGATTATGGATGAGGTAATAAAGACGAACAACTACCGAAAGTATATCATGAAGGATGGAACCGTTGACATTTGCAGAGCTTGTCATCGTCCCGGTGAATCCCTCAGACATATACTTTCGGGTTGTTCGCACCTCGCTAACACTGAATACTTGCACAGACATAACCAAGTAGCAAAGATCATCCATCAGCAGCTTGCTCTCCAATACGACCTTGTCGGTTCAGAGGTTCCGTACTATAAGTACGCACCGGTACCGGTTCTCGAAAATGGTCGTGCTACGCTCTACTGGGACCGCTCTATCATCACGGACAGGACTATTCTTGCGAATAAACCTGATATCGTCTTGGTAGACCGGTCGGAACGCCGGGCGATACTTGTTGACATCACCATCCCGCATGACGCTAATCTCGTGAAGGCCGAGAAGGACAAGCTTAGCAAGTACCTTGACTTGGCACACGAGATTACCGCTATGTGGGATGTCGACTCAACAATTATCGTTCCGATAGTCGTTTCAGTGAACGGTCTGATAGCGAAGAGCCTTGACCAATATCTTAAGAGGCTCTCGCTAGGCAGCTGGATCAAGGGTCAGATACAGAAGGCGGCTCTCCTGGACTCGGCACGCATTGTGCGGAGGTTCCTCTCTCTGCAGCCCTAGCCACTGACCGTTTGAGCCTTGCCCCGCGGTCGGTGGTCCACCATTTTGGATATATTTTTTACTATAATGTTTTTTTATATTATTTTTGTACATAGTAGATTAATAATGTTTTAAATTTTATAGTAAAAAATGTATTTTTGATGAGTTTTAAAATGAATAAAGTGTCATAATAATAATAAATAATGCAGGACGTAGTCACACAGCATCATGTAGCCCCAAACTAAGCAGAGCTTGTATTATGGGAACCACATGATTGATATATTACACATATAATTTTTTTTTGTAAATACATACATATCATACATAGAAACACCCAGACCCGAGACAAATATCTACAGAACATGCAAACATTTGTCCCGCAGCGGGAATCGAACCCGCAACCTTCTGCGTCTCAGGCGGACCTTCGCCCACTGCGCCACAGAGGCCGTCTTTGGCTTTGGCTTTTTTTTGAATGGTCTTTTATGGAGGCTTCCTCCTCATTGATGAAGGAATATGTGGAATGCATGTATGAATGGGGTGTACAGGGTTCCAACCCCTATCTTCGGAACCCAAGCCAAACCCACCTGCACGTGGTGCACCCGGCTAAATAAAGAACGGGGCTCTGGCGGCCGGCTGATTGCGGCATAGCACAGCCTACATCGGCACAGCTAAATCCCCTGGCCACTGACGGGCAGCAGCGTCGGTGGTGCGAGAAGCTGTGCCCTGCGATCCCCAACCCGCATGCCCAGCGTGGGGATTATGGGTATATCCCCCTTTATATATATAGACCTATGTCCAGCAGTGGACTGATATAGGCTGATATGGATGGATGTATGTATAAAGGATTTGTAATATTTTACTACATCGGAAAATACTGTGTAAGGTGCTTGGGCCATTATTTTGGTTAAGAAACACTGCGCCCGGTCACTTGGGTGGCTGACCGATTAGTGGCATTCAGAAATGAGTGCTTCCGTGCTTTGGAAGGCTCGTTAAGATGTTGGCCCGGCTTTTTCAGTCGCTAAGCCATGTTGGAAGCTTTTGGGTGGCCTAAAAACTTCGTAACTAGCTCATATGAAGAAGCTGGACATTATGCTATTAATATGATTTTTTTTTCATATATACAATGTTGCTGACCGTACAATCGCAAAACACAGAAAACACAACCTAAAATGATTATTTAAGAACACTGAAAGCCACGAGTGCTTGGAGCATTAATAATAACGTACTTTTATTGCTAGCCCAGCTACCTACCTGAAACAAGTAAATGTACGCAAAATCAATCGGTGTAGGCAAGTGTAACCGGACGCGTGATCCGCACCCGCTCTAATTAACCCCCGTCACACCGCGTCACACCCTGACTCAGCATTTTCTACAATAACACCGAAATTTTGTATTATATTTTACTTTAAAACGAATAAATAATTAAAAACAACAAAAAATATTATGTCATAGCAAATGACATGAAAGAGTTGCCAACCAACTTGTTCAAAAGAGAACTGAGGCTTCTAGAACAAATTTTATATTTAGCGTCTGATTTTTTGAATTTAAGAAGAATGTAGGTAATTAGTGGGCATGTATCGAACGTTATGTTTGAACTTACCTTTGACTACCCCCGTTAAGGTATCCTCAATAGATTTGCGTACTGAGCAATATTTGAAGATATCTATAATGGGGAAAAAGTCGTGAAGATGTTTTTTTTTGTAGGTAATTAGTAAGGCTCTATATGATTGATTGTAATTATAATTGCGCATAACGTTTTTGTTATTATTTGCACGTCTCTTATTGAATAATAATTAAGGGCTAGCTTCCGCCTGCGGCTTCGCTCGCGTGACACTGGGATAAAAAGTATCCTTTGTTAATCCGGGTCATAAACTATGTATATTCCAAGTTTCATAAAAATATCTTCAGCCTTTACGGAGTTGAGTGGGAATAAATATACTCACACACAAAAATACAAACGTTCGCATTTATATTATTAATGTGATGATACTTGACTACATTTTCTTGCGCGAGTTTCGCGAGCCAAGCCACGGGAGGAACCTAGTGAAAATATTTTAAATAAGTACCCTACACATTGCATACAGACAGTGTTTTCATCAACTCTCATTGTTTTCCAATAAATGAGTATCGAACCACCAATCAACCTAGGCCTCGTATCGCTCTCTATGTCTAAACGAAACAGAAGCTCTTAGAATATTTTAAAAGGTCATGTTACAATGGGCAACCTGATACTTTGATTGAGCAAACGTATGGGGGTTTGATTGCTTTGAATTATTTTGATTACTTTTGCTGTGGTTTTCATTTACTTCCAATTTTAACGGAAAGGTTAATTTGAAATTACTAGCAGGATTGCTTGCAACTTCGCCAGCGTGGATTTAAATTTGGTTATTTGGCAAAGAAAGAGCGAAAAAATTTAAATTGGTGTGTAGTTTTTCGGCTGTTCCTTTAGTTTTTTTCTAATTTTGTTTTTTGCAAAGCTTAATACCGGATAAGGCGATTAAAACAATTTTATTTTTTAGTTAAACAGATTTTGTACTTATATAAATCCACATTTTGTAAACAAAATATGTACTCCGGAGGTATTTTACCCAATAAAATAAATACCTAACTAGAAAATAATCTAACAACTGTCTTTTTCAATAGTATTTAAACTGTTTTCAGATTTAGAATAAAACTTTTAAATATAAAAACTACAAAACTATTATAAATAAGCCAGACACAAGACTATCTTAATTTTCTTTGAAACGATAAAAATCTTGACTAGGCAATATGAACCTCATTATTTGAAAAATAATTGGCTAATAATTAAATAAAAAACAAAAATGACTTAAATTTTCTTTAAAAAAAACCATATCAAGAAGTTTTTAAAAACCTTAGGGATCTTGAAAACTAAATGATGACGATGATGGCGAGACGATGATGTTTGAAAAAGAAAGTTTTCAATCAGTGCGTCCTACCCATCATGACGTAAGGAGCCAAAACGTGGACACTCACAGTACGGCTAGTCCACCAGTTTAAAGTCGCTCGGCGACATATGGAATGGAATATAGAAGCTATGTTTTCTCTGAAGGATAGAATCCGTAACAAGACTATCCGGCACAGAACGAAAGTTGTCGACATAGCTCAGAGAATAAGCAAGCTGAAGTGGCAGTGGGCTGGCCATATATATCGAAGAACCGGTAACCGTTGGGACAAACAAGTTCTTGAGTGGAGACCGCGGATCGGCAAACGTAGTATAGGACGCCCTCCGGTGGAGTGGATTGACGATTTGTGAAAGGCTGCTGGTAGAAGCTGGGTGTGTCGAGCTCAGGACAGGGCGCAATGGCGCTCATTAGGGGAGGCCTATGTCTGGACATAGGGGAGGCCAGGCACAGGCCTCCCCTCGGCCATTGGCCGACGATGATGATGATAGGGATCTAAGTTACTCGTGATGAGGTTTACGTTCTATTTATTTACCATATCAGTTGCCAACGAAAACTAATATGCACTGGGACTATATTATTGTTATTTTTATAATACTTGAAGATAGAACAAGCCTATGGACCCGATATAAGAGGACTAGGTGCTGGGCCAGTCTACTCTATGTTACTATAATAATATTAATATATCATTTATTTTAGACTACTGAGAAATGAATCATTCCAACGGTGCATAGAAAATAAATATGTTAACACGTCAAAATAATTTAAAATTATGATTAGGAGTTTTCTATCTTCGGTTGCGCTTTCCTAAAGATATACAATTTCTATTGGTCAGAAGTCGGGAGAACGGAAAACGTCTCGATGCTTCGAGGTACTACGAAATGCTACGAGGCTGAGCTGTACGCAGTAGTACTACGTCGTAGAGTATCTACGGCGTAGCACATGGCTCTACGCTTCTAGAACTATGGAAACTACGCCGATAATAGTACATGAAGATTATTGTATATCATAAATAAAACTAGCCAAATCTTTGCGAAGCCTTTTTTGATAGTTTATCTTGACAAAATGAACAATGTCTTCTTCACTTTGTGTTCTATATATTTATACCATCTCATAATACTTTTAAAAAAGCTTGTTTTTTTATCTGTTTGTTTTGGTTCACGTTAATAAAGTTGTAACGTAAATTACTCTATAATTTTTAGTTGCCTTCATCATGCCTTTTACCAAGAAAATCTTGGCATGGTAACCAACGTACCTTGCACCCCACCATAGCTCACACAATACTACGCACCTGGGCGCTAGAGCTGCGGTGGGCGCGTCATTCGCGCTCCGACCGCCGGCCGCGATGGGTGTGTCTCGATACACTACCTCAGCCGAGCCAGAGCTCGAGCAGCCGCAACCGCACCTGTTGATAGTCGACAATTCAGAACAACAAGGCTTGGAAGGTTAGTGGGCTAACTGTTATCTTTATAGCTAGTGTAAATACGTGATACTGAAATATTTTTTGTGAATTTACCAATTTCGAAATGGGCCTGGAATGACTCTCGTGAAATATAAAAAATAACAGTGTTATTTTTCTATTCAACAATGTCATTTTTGACGTAACGGAAAAGATATTTTTATTATATTAAACTACTGAGATGAATTTCTATACTCGAAGAGTTTTTGAGATCGGTGACTTTTATTACTTGTGACGGATTGCACAGTGTCGTTAGGTGAGTGGCTTTTAACTAGGGCAATATAATATATAATTTAATAGGGCATATTTTTTTACTCTCAGTTACCACATTCAAGTTAAATAATTTAAAAAACGCGTTATTAAAGTGGGTTAATAAAGTGGCTCTGATGATGATTTATTTATGATTATTTTTCTGGCTTTTGCGGTATAGATACTAAAATAATAGAACTAAATTGGAATTGGCCTTATTTTTACCGATATTTTAAAGTTTAATTATTTAGTATTTTATAGCTAGTGAATAACGGACTGGCTGATCTAACAGCAGTAGAGGCAAATATTTTTTTTACTGTCAATGTGATGTTTATAATCTGTAAATGTTGCAAGAATAACGTACGATCGGGGTGGCAAAATAATGTAGTAAGAATAACAGGAAAATGCAAGAATAATAAGAATTTATAGAGCAAGTAAGTTTTTTTAATAGGCAATAATTTTATCTATGTTTCTGTTACTTTTACGGTCGTTTTAGTATAATAACTAGTAGCAGGGTGGTAGTGAGGTGAAATATGGGACATTTATGTTCGCTTATTCAGCTGTTTTTTTTTTAATTTTTATATATTTTGATCTATAGTTCTGTAACTTTTGTGGTCTGATAATGATTAAAACGACAGCAAGTCATAGATTTGAGTTTTTAACTTTGACGGCCCAGAGGCCGAGACCTTTGACTGCGCCACAGATGGCGCAGTGGGCGAAGGTCCACCTGAGACGCAGAAGGTTGCGGGTTCGATTCTCGCCGCGGGACAAATGTTTGCATGTTCTGTAGATATTTGTCACGGGTCTGGGTGTTTTCTATGTATAATATGTATGTATTTACAAAAAAATATTATATGTGTAGTATATCAATCATGTGGTTCCCATAATACAAGCTCTGCTTAGTTTGGGGCTACATGATGCTGTGTGATAATGTCCAGCATTATTTATTTATTTATTTATTATGGAAAAAAAGAACTTGCTATCATCGACATATTATTATTAGGTCTACTACTATTATAGAGTCACAGTCTTCAAGTGAAAACTGATAGTTTCCTTATTGTTGGTAAAGTTGTTAGCACAGAATAATTCATAGTATGAATATACGAAATGTGCCCCGTCTTCTCTCGTTTCTTGTAGGGTGAAATCCCGGGACATTCATTTCTGCAGGTCCATCTTAAGGCGTTTTTTTTGGGTTGATTAAATGAAAAACTAAAGTGTCTTGGCTCTGAAAGCTGCATGGATTACTTTGTTGTCTCCTTGACAGATATATATATATAGTTTTTATTCTAAATTTTAACACTAGCTTATACGTTAGTATGTGCTTAAGGTGTGTACTAAAATTGTGGGCAAGATCGCAAAAGTTGTGTTTATAATAAAAAATAATTATAAAAAAAAACAAAAAGAATCAATTTTGAATAAAATATAAAGCGGCAAGTAATTAATTTGAATTCCTGAAAGACGTGTGAAATTTTACATTTTAAAAATAATTTTATTTTTAATGGTAAGGTTTTGTGTAAGTTTATAATTTAATTATTTAAATCTCTATTTATATAAGTTAAAATAAATGCGTAAGAAAGGATAAGCTTTTAGAAGGAATATTGTTTTCGTGCGTTTAAGTAAGATTGATGCTCATTTAAATAAACGCAGGTTAAGAATTATTTGAATAAAGTGAATAAAAGTGGAATTAAGTTTTATTTTAGATTAAGTTTATTAAGTTTTGATTTAGTATGTGATTTTAAGTCAGTTATTATGAATTGAATTAAATTAAAACTAGTTCAAAAGTAAATAAAATAAATTGTAAATATATAAGTTTTCAAATAAATAATAAAAAAAATCGACAGGTAACAGGGGCGCGAAAAGTACGTTACTAAATAAAAAAAAATTTAAAAGTTCGTAATATAACATTTATTTTTCGAAAAATATTCGGACAAAAAAAAGGTTTTAAGTCTATGATTCAGTGTGATTGTGATCCGTTCTTTTAAACAAAATCACTTTAAAGTTTTTTTTTTTTATTAAATTAATATTTTATGCTTGGTTTTAATTTGTATTATTCAACTTTGTTTTTAGGGTTATCTTCACTGTGATCACTTTTTTGAACAAAAGCACTTTTAGATGTTATCAATAATATTTTTTTACTAAGTAAATATAACAGTATTTGGTTTTCATTTGTACTATGACATGTTGCTTTTTTAATGGAGGATCAATGTTGATTTAGCAATCGAGTTTTCTTTCATATTGAAAATAATCGGTCACCGCCCAATAACCTTTGTAAAGTACGGTGTTTGACCGGAGTTTACGTTTAATTATATGAAATCAGTTTTTAAAACTTTAAGTGACTTAAAATTAAATTAAATTTAAATGAACTACAATATATTTATATAATATAAAAGAAAGTCGTGTATATATAGTGTAACTAACACTATTTATAACTCAAGAACGGCTGAACCGATTTGGCTGAAAATTTGTGGGGAGGTAGCTTAGAACCAGCTAACGGACATAGGATATTTTATTGAATTAATATTTAATGTAGGGGTAGGGTAGGGGTAGGGGTAGGGGCAGGGGCAGGGGTAGGGGTAAGGTAGGGAAGGGTAGGGTAGGGTAGGGTAGTTGTGGTTGTTTTATCCTCATTGTTTGTTTTTTCCGTTTCAATATATTTTTTGAATGTTTCTTTAATTTCTATACCCTCTTTGAGACAGAACAACGTCTGTCGGGTCAGCTAGTTAATTAATAAAAATAACAGCTAAACTAAGAGTTGGCACATTTTTTTGAACTTGCTTAGAAATACATCTTGGTGTACAACTGGTGATGACAGATGGAGCAGGACATTGGTGGCCGAGGGTAGGCAAAAGGAAGCTTCGGAAGACCAGTAGCGAGATGGGTCGACGACATAGTACGCGTCGCAGGGCGTTCGTGGATGCGACTAGCACAAGACCGTAGTGGATGGCACAAACTTCGGGAGGCCTATATCCAGCAGTGGATAAAGTCGGGCTGTGGATGACGATGATGATGATACAACTGGTTATTTAAATATGTTTTAACTATATTTTTATTCTTAATAGAATGAAATGGTTCAGAATAGCGCAGGATCGAGGCAAGTGGCATAATCAAAGAAAGGCCTATGCCCAGTGATAAAGGTTGAAATGATGATGATGATGATGATGATATTTTTATTCTTAGGCCGCCGCGTTTCCACTAAAATATAAAACCAGAAGTATATTAGTAATTTTTTATATTAATGTGATATTTAAGCTAAAAAATATGCTGTTCAATTGTTAAAATCTCATCAAAATTGGTTTAGTAGTTTTTGCGTGATCTTTGTAAAAAGATTTGATATTTGTCATTTGACTATTTTATGATAAGTATACTAGCGACCCAGCCCGGCGTCGCACGGGTAGCACTGATTATCTATAGCCAATCTAATTATGAAAAAAAAAAAATTTTTTTTTGTCCATCGCTACCAAACTTCACAGGATTATTTATTGACTTAGCACATTACAAAAATAAATATACAATTGGTGGAAAGAATTTTCTGCCAGCCAACCATGACAGGTAAGGCAGTCGTATTTGGCGTCCATAAACCTAAGAAAATGAACAATGAAAGATAAATTAAGCATAAAAACACATACAATTAACATACGAGACAAATCTCTTTAAAAAAAAATATAATCTCGCTTTAAAATTTCATCAAAATCGCTCCAGCCATTTTTAGAGACCATATTGAACATGAATACATACATAGTTTTGTATAATAAAGACAGTAGAGATAAGTACGCAGTACTTCGGAATCAACAATAATGATTTCATTGGTGTTTTGATGTTAAATTATTTATTTTGGAGATTACTTTCGCTGTAGATCGTAAAATGTTACAGCTTGTAAACGTAAAACATCCGCCTACCTGTTTTGTGGCAGTATTCATTACGATCAGTGGAATAAAATGCTTTAGAGTTAAAACAAAAAATTATAAAAACAAATTTGAATTCTGAGGATTTTTACCGTATAACACTTTGAGTGTTGAGTTCGGATATATCGGGTCTCGGTGTTTTCTATGTGTGATATTTATTTACTGCATATATGTAGTATACCATTCACGTGGTTGCCATAATACAAGTTAGATAGTTTGGGGCTACATGATGCTGTGTGTTAACGTTCAGCATTACACACGAAAAATTCATACAAAATTCATACAATTATCTCATACAAAATATATAATATTTATAAAATAATAAATAATGCTTATAATACAA
Source organism: Horisme vitalbata (assembly GCA_951804965.1). Lineage (NCBI taxonomy): Eukaryota > Metazoa > Arthropoda > Insecta > Lepidoptera > Geometridae > Horisme > Horisme vitalbata. The sequence goes on along the minus strand of OX638105.1, from coordinate 12,048,122 downwards.
TAAATAATTGATATATTGAATGTTTCAGGGGTGGTTTCGAAAGAAGGACAATTAGGTTAAACCCAAAGGAAAATAGGAAAATACGAGAAAAACTAAAAATGCATTTTGTATGAGATACTTGTATGAATTTTGTATGAACTCTATAATTTTGACAGGACATCTGTCGATCAACAGTAATATTATAAATATGTTACTTAGTGTGTTTGTTTGTTACATGTTCAATGCTCATTCGATTATCATTTAGACGTTGTCAGGGGTACAGTCTTCAGACCTTTACATTGGGTCCCTTTCAATAAAAAAAATACTGTTTCCGTTGACTTCTAAATATAAATACTGTTTCCATGACGCCTTAAGTAAAATTGAAGTACAACTCTGTCAATTTTGGTTTTAAAAAAATCTACAAAGATTTAAAGTAAATGTAATCATATGTACATTTGTACTCAGACCATTTTACTAAACAGAAATTTGTAAAAATGTTGCAGTTACCCGCAAGAAATTTACATTAATAGACTTAAATTAAAAAGCCCATTTTGTCCCACGGCTGGGTAAATGCCTCTTCTAAACTTTTCCTCACCTTTCTGTCCTTAGAAATTTACAAATTATGTAAGTTTTATGAGTTTAGTATAGTGTCGCTTTGCTTTTTCTATGATTTTTGTATTTTAAGTGCTAGCCCACACTTCAGGGAAAATCTAAATTTTTTATATACATCCCAAAAATTTTGACTCATTTCGGATTTGAACCCGCGAGCTTCCCATCAATACCGGGACGCGCTAACCAACTGCGCTACCTGAGTCAAAAGTTTTATTCTTATTTAAGTTTTATTAAACAGGGGCCCAGTCAGGCCCTTCACAGTCAGCCTTCACCCACCAGCCACCAGCACTTTGGGCTTCTCCTTCTCGGTCTTTTGCTGAAGATACATAGTCCACATCGAATTCAATCACGGCGACCCTAGAAATTTATTTTGGTCTAAGTGGGCCTTAATATAGATTATTATTAAAACACTTTATTTCATCGAAAATTTTTACAGTAACCTTATATGATTTAGTAATAACACCAAAACCATTATAGTAAAATCAATATCAAAACACCACCGACCACGGGAGAGGTTTTAAACGGTCGCTGGCTAGGTTCTGCAAAGAAAGTTACCTCCTCACATTGCGTGTCTATATTATTATTATATAAAAAAAAGTAAATAATTATTATTTAGAGGGATATAAAAGAGAAGAAATAAATTTAAGTTAGTTAAAGCTAGTTTAAGCGATATAGAAAGACTTTACCATTCCACGTATATTATAATCTTTGAAGCGGAAATTATTCATATCACCTCCACCTCCCCAGAGTCGCCATGTGGAGTTAATTAGGCGCTTGTTTCGCGATGATTGTAAAGGGGTGAAATAAATTAACCTCATACAGGGTTAATTATTTTATATTATGCTTATTTACAGTTAGCACCCGAGACCCAGAAGGTTGCGGGTTTGATTCCCGACGTGAGACAAATGTTTTTATGATATGTAAATGAATGACTAGGATTTTTTTCCAATGTTTATAGGCTTAGATAAAGATATCTATTGTTCGTACAATTGATGTCATAGTTAAACGCTCTAGTCCTGCCTATAAAAGCATACAAACATTTATCTGCATGGAAGGACAGAAAAAAGGTAACAATTACATACCTATTTGTATGTAAAAAGTGTAATGAAAACTAAAAATTAATTAATGTATTTTAATTCATCATATAAAAATTTGACCGTCAAATCACCTGTTGGTAGGTGATGATGTGGTTGAGGATGTAACACGCAACCCAGGATGTTTTTTTTATATTGAACGGACCTTTGTTTTACCACGAACTCACCTGATGTTAAATAGCGTTGTAGTCTAAGATGGAGCACAAAGGTCCAGAAGACACCTATTCACTCTAGACTTAAAGAATACCGGATTAGAGTTATGAGGAAAGACAGAGGCTTGTAGAGAGTTCCAATCCTTGGCAGTTCTCATAATAAAAGTAGAAGAAAACCGCTTAGTAAGAATATGTGGTATATCGACTAAGTAAGGATGGTACTGACCCGAGCGTCTGCTTGTTATGAAGTGGAATGGAGATGGTGGGAGCAGTTCAAGCAGATCCTGAAAGCACTCACCGTAATGTAGCCTATAGCCTATATATATAGAAGATGTATAAGCAAGCAACCTTGCGGCGGTGTTCGAGACGTTGGATCTTCGTCTTCGAAAGGTACTGCTCTCCAATGAGTCTGAAGGCTCTTCGTTTCTTCGTTCTTTTCTCTTTCGTTAAATCGAGTCCAGTCCTTGAAGCTGGTATTTAGCCGAGCCATCCCAAAAGTGGGAGCAATGATCAGACTTGAGCTTGATAAAGTGTTAGAAGCTGTCCCGGTGTATCTACTATGACGGCCTCTGTGGCGCAGTGGGCGAAAGTCCGCCTGAGACGCAGAAGGTTGCGGGTTCGATTCCCGCTGCGGGACAAATGTTTGCATGTTCTGTAGATATTTGTCTCGGGTCTGGGTGTTTTCTATGTATGATAAGTAAGTATTTACAAAAAAAAAAAAAATTGTGTAGTATATCCATCATGTGGTTCCCATAATACAAGCTCTGCTTAGTTTGGGGCTACATGATGCTGTGTGATTACGTCCCGCATTATTTATTATTATTTATTATTTATTTACTCTTCGCTTGAAGACCCACTTGCTTGAGGATCGGGAAACAAATATACCGGAAGAAATCATTGGGTGGGTTTTTTCTATGTATATAGTAACCGTCTTATTCATAATATTTATATAAACCTCAGATAGCTAAAATGGGGGTATAGTATCATGTCACCTCTTTCCATTTACACTTAAATTACAGGGACAAACTTGTTTTATCAAGGCATTATAAAATTACATTTGGTTATCATTGAATATTGTTAGTTTAATATTTATAAAGAATAAGTTAATTACAGTTTTTCTCGGATAAAAGGTGCCTTGAAAAAGGAGATTAGATAATTTTCTGTATCGCCGACAACGTGTATGCAAAATTTCATAAGGAACGGTTTTGTAGTCAAGGCGTAAAAGCGTAACAAACAAACAAACAAACTCACTGTCTCGTTAATCGTTAAATGTGTCGTAAATAGATAGATTTAACTTTTTGCATACCTTACAAATAATTACAAAAAAGGTATTATTATATTTAAATTTGCAATGGGAGACCTTATCGTTTAAAAACAATCTCTTCCAGGCAAGCTTTGGAGGTAAATAAACTTTCAAAACGAACAGGAACGGCTGTGTGCCTAGTGTAAATTATATTTAAAATACAATAGACTACATCGAAATACATTCTAATATGTACTTACTCTAAAAAGGTAAATTAATGATAAGGTTTTAATGAGGATAGGATTCTCGCAGCGGGTATCCGGGCATCGAACCCACATCACCAATTTGCCACATTAAAACTGGCAACTTTTTAAAACACCAGGCATCTTATTCATTAACCGAAAAGGCTACGCCATTTTGTTTTCATAATGAATTAGTATTTCATTTAGATTCTTTGTAACCCCGAAAAATGTTCTAAGCATTTAATTAAGATTAAGATATTATTCTGTTTTAAAAGGTTTAGTGGACTTAATTAATCTTTTTAAAGTATATTAATTTACAAATTTTTTGCCCTTGAGGAATCACGCTAATATTTGAATGGAAATGTTTGTGCAAATAACATACTAAATGTTTTTCGAACTCACTTCTTAACCGCTAAACGGATTCGGATTAAACTTGGACAGTACTAGGGCTGAAGATTTTTTTTCTATCGAGCGCAATCTTATTATTTAGCCATTCAAAGCAACTAAATTGCCATACGAGTAAAAGCTGACAAGCAATTTTAATTGCCCTTGTAGATAATTTTCTTTGTAGTCAACTGCCATCAATCCACTTAAGGCGGATGTCCACCGTAACTACAAGGTACCCTCTCGACCAAGCCATTAAGTGATTAAGAGGCACATAGCAAATATAGTGATATTGTGCTGGTATGGTTTCACCTACTGTGTGTTTTATGTATATAATATTTTGTGATTATGTAGTTTTACAAATGGAACAACTACTAGTACCTGAAACTTTCGGTTATGTTTTATAGTACCTATCTATATCTATTTTATTATATTTTTCGCATCTAGTCATGAATATTGGCTCTAAACGGAACACAAGAGCGTCTATATTTATTAGTCCTGCTATCCTACTTCCTACTAATATTATAAATGCGAAAGTTTGTGAGTATAGATGTATGGATGAATGGATGAATGTTTGGTGCTCTTTCACGCAAAAACTACAAAATGGATTTGGATGAAACTTGGAATATACATAGTTTGTGACCTGGATTAACGTATAGGCTACTTTTAATCCAGGTACCACGCGAGCGAAGCCGCGGGAGGAAGCTTGTATAAAAATAACATTCAAAACTAAAAATTAAAATAGGAACCAACTGTACCTAGCTCAAGGTGGGTGTTGGTGACTGCGCAAAAGTTAGGTAATTATAACTATTGCAGTAACCATATTTTTCTTTTTTATAATAAACGCATATATGCGTATGATATTTTACTTTGTTCCAATAAAGGGATGTGACCAATAAAAAAAAAAAAAACGTCCTGCCTCTTCATTCCATAACACTCCAGATTTTGGCGAAGCACAAGTACTCATGGATCCGAATTTTGGGCCAGTAGGTATCGTTTACAGAAGCTTTAGGTAAGCGGCACTGAAGCGAATTCCCTCCCCCTAGGTTAATAAGTAGTTTGTAGTATATAAAATATGTCTGTAAGGTATTTATAACTATTGGCCTCTGAAATCGTATTTTTGTGTGTGCATATTGCCTGAAATAAATGATTATATATTTATTGAATGAATGAATAATGCTGGACTATCACACAGCATCATGTAGCCCCAAAGTAAGCAGAGCTTGTGTTATGGGAACCACATGATTGATATATTACATATATACTTTTTTTTGTAAAAACATACATATCATACATAGAAAACACCCAAACCCGAGACAAATATCTGCAGAACATGCAAACATTTGTTGAGTTGTGAATCGAACCCTTCTGCGTCCCAGGCGGACCTTCGCCTACAGTGCCACAGAGGTCGTTATTTCATATATTCATTTATTTATTATAACAACTTTATTAACGATACTATATCCATATCGTCGCGGCGCCGTCCAAATTTTCTAGTTCATGAAAATCTGTGTACACTCAGCCTTACTGTAACTACTCAGAATAACAGCTAACTTGCCACATAACTCATCGATCTATTGCGATATAGCTATCGAGACCGGATGTGCCATCCTCGGGCATACATCCGGTCGCTCTTGTGCGATTATTATAACGCTTGAAGCTCTTGTGTCGATCTAACGTGTTAATTATATTAACATCAATATAGTATATTTAATAAAATTAACAGTTATTGTGTTCATGAGTTTTTATGTAGAAAGTTTTAAAAACTAACACTTACGTTATTAATAATCTTCTACCTCTTCGCTCACATTTTTGTACCGCGATTCGCCGAATAAAAGCCTTATAAATAAAAAAATTGTGCGGTCGATGGTGTAAAAAGTGGCAGTGAGTTTGGTGTACAATCAACACAATTTCTACTTAAATTTGTGCAACAGGTACGTAAATATCTATCTATTCAGCTGGCAATACTCACTGAGTAAAAACCCTTATTTACTGACACAGTTGCACACCGAAATGGTCGGCACTGGACCTTTATTTGCAAATTTTGACTTTTTCTGTCGAAATTCTAAGAAAGTCAATTGACAAACTGTTAAATTCTGTAAAAGTTGGACCGGTGCTTATTATTTCAGTGTGCGTTAGTGAATGAGGCCTCTGTTCTCTATTACACCACTTGCTTTTATACTACAGAGGAGGGTAATGGTTTTTTGTTCATATTTGTATGTATGTAAGTCCATATGGGTCCCTATGGGTGGTCCCTATAATAATGAATGGAATGTTAATGTCAATTTGATATTAAATGAAATGTTAATATATTTAATTGCATACTAAGCAATAATTAACTATGAAATACTAAATTATGTACATTGTGTTGGCAATAAAGGCTTAATAATAATAAAGTCCCTATGGCTCTCGCTGTAGCCCAAACGGCTGAAGGGATTTGACGTATGAATTCGTCCTAGTGTATTCGTCTGGATCACTAGAGCAACTAGAGTGGGCTGGCCATATCAGCCGAAGAACCGATAACCGTTGGAATAAACGAGTTCTTGAGTGGAGAGCGCGGCTCGGCAAACGTAGTGTAGGACGTCCTCCAGCCAGGTGGAGTAACGAAATGCGAAAGGCTGCTGATAGAAGCTGGATGCGTCGAGCTGAGGACAGGGCGCAATGCCGCTCATTAGGGGAGGCCTATTTCCAGGAGTGGACTGCTTTAGGCTGATGATGATGATGATGATGATGACTAGAGCAATAATAGGCAATATAAAATGTAATAAAATCTCTCGACTGTTAGGAAAAATAAATCAAAAATGGATTTTGACAAGGTGTTTTTGGTTTTGGTGTGTTTTTATTTTGACTGTAAAACCGCTGTCTGTTAATTGAAGATAACAAAGAAAATAATAATCATTGAGTAATTAGAGGATTCTGAATCTAAATATTAATATTTGTATGTCTGTATGTTAACAACTTATAATATACATTAATCTTCTTGATTGAATATACTAACCATAATGCGTGGAAGACCTTTGTATTTGACAATGCTTTGAGCTCTTCGCACTAATTATGTACTTAGATACGAGTATATAGATTTAGTAAATACAATCAAACTAAGACATCTTTATGATATTTCATTGAAACATCTGCTTCATGTAACACCTGGTCACCTGACACCCATTAAGTCTGTCACCAAGGTTCTAGACAAGATCCACCACTTTCTGTTAGCGTTCACACCTAAGGGCAAAGAAAGTAACATGAAAGATGCAATAGCAACAGGAACGTACAAACAATAAAACAAAAACCAGGCTTACATATTATGCTAGAAGTTAGTATTCCAAGTGACAGCTCTTAAAATACTAACCTACTACATGATCATCATCATCTTATTAGCATGTAAGTCAAGCAGAGATTTTTTTCCATTTTTTTTCTGTTATGAAGCGTTACGAATTGGTTTAAGTTAAAAAATAAATGATGAAATAAAGAGATTTTTTACTTACTTTACTTTTAGCCCTTTCGGCCGACTGCTGGGCAAAGGCCTCCGTTTGATTATGCCACTTGTCTCGATTCTACGCAATTCTGAGCCAGTTACGGTTGGTACAGATACATTTTGCACATTATGGATATAACATCGTAAGAGATACGATGTTTTCCTATTGCGCTCATGTTTTTTATTATTTTTATTGATAGAGAGATTCAAAACCTCCAGACCAGAACTTGGACTTAAAAAACAAAGAAGACAAACTGTGGCAGGGCTAAGCGTTTGTATGAAGGCCTTAACGCAGTCGTGAACGCTAACAGAAAATGTATATTGTCTACTTGTCCAGGCCTGTATCGTGTATCACAACGGGCCGTGCTAATAGCCAATTACACCTTGACAGAGTCCTAATTGCTACACAATGGCCTTTTAAGACCCTTTGTAACCCTACGTTTAGGGTTGCAGTATTTTTAGATTGGCTCGATAATTGAATGGTGTTTTTTTAACCTTATGATTTTGGTAGTAACAGTTTTTGATCATATCAAAACTTTTAAAATTGAGTTTCAACAAAACTCAATGATGAGTATAGTTCAAATTCCTTTGTTTTAGAAAAAAATATTTATTTAAGAGCTTTTTGAGGATTTGTGAAAGACAACTCTGAACGGGGGAAACCATCCAGGGGGCAGTGGTACGTTGTTAAAAACCTTATTCGCGGACGAAGTCGCGGGGCGTCCATTAGTGTGATATATATCGTTTTAGCACCGCTTGATTACCGTTATAGACATGCTTGACTTGATTATATATATGCCTATAACTAACTGTCTATGAGTCTACTATGTCTAGTAGTCACCGTATTAATGGAAAAACAAAACAAAACTGGGTGTTTTCTATGTATGTATGTATTTACAAAAAAATAATATATGTAATATATCAATAATGTGGTTCCCATAACACAAGCTATGTTTATTTTGGGGCTACATGATGCTGTGTGTTATCCATCATTATTTATTTATTATTTATTTTAAAACTTTTTTGAGTTCTTGTCCGAGGTTATGTTCTCCTATTTAACTAACTTTACCACCAATTACAACGTTGTACAATTTTTCAAAACGTTGTTACCATATTTTATTCCTAAAAGCACGGACCACGGTACATGGCAAAAAACTGTTTATATTATTTTAAAACAAAATCAGTTGAAACGTTTTATCCTGCCCCTCCCAAAGTACCAGGCCGGCAGAAACAAGGAAGAAGTTATTTTGGTAAAAATAATGAACAGTAACCCTCACTTCCTAGTTCTTCCTGTTACCCGGGTAACGTCGAACTTTACCTTGAAATCCGTGTGAACTTGGCCTGGTTATTCCGGACCCGGTACAAAGTATTCCGTGTGTACCCACGGACTTCCGATATTAATGAAGCCAGCTTTCTTTTTCTGTGCTTTGGGTTTCATTGCCAACATTAATTTAATTAATTGTTTTACATCAAACGACTTTTGGAATATAGAAGCTTATAAAATGTATAGTACAAAATATATGGAAAAGTTTTTATTGAATTTGTCCCAACTGTTTAATTATATAAATAAATTTATATAAAATAAATAATGAGGGGCGTAATCACACAGCATCATTTAGCCCCAAACTAAGCAGAGCTTGTATTATGGAAACCACACGATTGATATACAACACATATATATTTTTTTGTAATTACATACGTATCATACATATGACACCAACATTTATCACACTGCACTATTTCGCTTACACTCCCGTAAATACATACACATTTTAAACAGAAAACACCAAGACCCGATATTTAAAAGATAAAATATTTAATACAAATCCCGCCAACTCTCTCTGACGAGTTTTATAAAAACTCAACAGAAATTCGACAATGTTTCGCCTTCCCGATAAGGCATCATCAGGAAACGATAGACTCGCTGTCCGCCTTCGACACTCCGCAAAAATTCCCAGACGTGTTGCTTCGCCGAGCGCGAAGCAGAAAGCTTGCGAGTCTATCATTTCCTGATGATGCCTTATAGGGAAGGCGAAACATTGTCGAATTTCTATTGAGTTTTTATGAAACTCGTCAGAGAGAGTTATAGTCAGAGCGGAATTTGTACTAAATATTTTATGTTTTAAATATCTTGTAATGGATTTCCGCAGTCACGCCTGATTCAATTCATTAACCAAGACCCCAGACAAATAAGTATTTGCAGATCATGCAAACAGGTCTCGCGGCGGAAAACCCAAAATCTTCTGCATCTCAGGTGAGCCTTCGACCACTGCACCACAGATGTCTAAATAAACTACCGAGGTTTATTATCATCAGCCGTTTTCGAACCACTGATGGACATAGGCCTTTCTTTGATTATATTACTTTGATTATTAATACCACTCGTGCAATGGCTTCGATCCCGCGCTAGTTTGAGCCAGATGCCACCAGCTGTCTTTCATATATTGTCCACGATAGAAATCCTCTAGCAAGATTGCTAGAGGATATCTATCGTACGTAGTTGATCAAAGAAAAATTAAATCTGTAACATAAAAATTTCGGAATCTTTTGGTACACAAAAAAATAAGGAAAATGTCAAGTAATGTCTTTTTCCTTATTTTTTTCAATATTCTTACTTCCTGATCCTATATTAATGCGTAATTTACTTATTTGCTAGGAGCTCAACAGAGTAGAAACATTATAGAACAAGATTAATTATTTATTTAACGAATTTATATTATATTCCTATAAGAGCAATTTTCTAGAGAATATTGTTACACCGAAATCTATACATTTATATCACATGCCTATTAGATATGATTTTTTAATTGTAACATTATAGTGTATGAAAAATGGGTGGAACCAAGTTTATTAAAACTAATCTTTAAAATTATAATCGAGGCTTTAATTTTTGATTATCCGGTAGTTCTGAGAATTAATTTAAATGTTTTAAATACAGCGAAGAACAAGGATTATAAAAATGCATTATTTTAAAAATTATAAATGTAGTTTTACTACTAATTTTAACTTCATATGAATTTATTTGTTTCTATCGTAACACCTACTGAAATATTTGTGTATTTCGTATTTTTGTATTTGCGTATGTAAATCTTGATAAAGCGGATCCATTCAAAGTTCCAAGGCAACCTTCGTCATAAGATGAACGACATGTTTTATGGTTACGTACTGCCATCTGTTTGTTTCCAGCTACAAATGTAGCACTTTACACATTGAGGACATTTCTCCCTTATTGTTTTATCTACATTGTATAAAATATAATATGCTACTTATACGAAAAAGTGGCAAATGTTGACCAAAACTAAGTACTAGGGACTAGGGTTAATATTTTATAGGTTTTCTGTTATTTAGTTTATATTAAGTTTTATTCCACAAAACAGCACGAAAGTATAATTTAATTTCATTTATTCATTCACAATTTTGTATTGAGTTTTTATGAAACTCGTCAGAGAGAGTTATAGTCAGAGCGGAATTTGTACTAAATATTTTATGTTTTAAATATCTTGTAATGGATTTCCGCAGTCACGCCTGATTCAATTCATTAACCAAGACCCCAGACAAATAAGTATTTGCAGATCATGCAAACAGGTCTCGCGGCGGAAAACCCAAAATCTTCTGCATCTCAGGTGAGCCTTCGACCACTGCACCACAGATGTCTAAATAAACTACCGAGGTTTATTATCATCAGCCGTTTTCGAACCACTGATGGACATAGGCCTTTCTTTGATTATATTACTTTGATTATTAATACCACTCGTGCAATGGCTTCGATCCCGCGCTAGTTTGAGCCAGATGCCACCAGCTGTCTTTCATATATTGTCCACGATAGAAATCCTCTAGCAAGATTGCTAGAGGATATCTATCGTACGTAGTTGATCAAAGAAAAATTAAATCTGTAACATAAAAATTTCGGAATCTTTTGGTACACAAAAAAATAAGGAAAATGTCAAGTAATGTCTTTTTCCTTATTTTTTTAAATATTCTTACTTCCTGATCCTATATTAATGCGTAATTTACTTATTTGCTAGGAGCTCAACAGAGTAGAAACATTATAGAACAAGATTAATTATTTATTTAACGAATTTATATTATATTCCTATAAGAGCAATTTTCTAGAGAATATTGTTACACCGAAATCTATACATTTATATCACATGCCTATTAGATATGATTTTTTAATTGTAACATTATAGTGTATGAAAAATGGGTGGAACCAAGTTTATTAAAACTAATCTTTAAAATTATAATCGAGGCTTTAATTTTTGATTATCCGGTAGTTCTGAGAATTAATTTAAATGTTTTAAATACAGCGAAGAACAAGGATTATAAAAATGCATTATTTTAAAAATTATAAATGTAGTTTTACTACTAATTTTAACTTCATATGAATTTATTTGTTTCTATCGTAACACCTACTGAAATATTTGTGTATTTCGTATTTTTGTATTTGCGTATGTAAATCTTGATAAAGCGGATCCATTCAAAGTTCCAAGGCAACCTTCGTCATAAGATGAACGACATGTTTTATGGTTACGTACTGCCATCTGTTTGTTTCCAGCTACAAATGTAGCACTTTACACATTGAGGACATTTCTCCCTTATTGTTTTATCTACATTGTATAAAATATAATATGCTACTTATACGAAAAAGTGGCAAATGTTGACCAAAACTAAGTACTAGGGACTAGGGTTAATATTTTATAGGTTTTCTGTTATTTAGTTTATATTAAGTTTTATTCCACAAAACAGCACGAAAGTATAATTTAATTTCATTTATTCATTCACAATTTTGTAATCGTATTTGAATGATAACTTATAAAATACCATGAACAATAAAATTGCTATTAAAATATACTAACAGTAAATAAATAAATAAATCAATATATCAAGACTACTTATTATTAAAAACCTAAAACGAGCGCTTGGTTTTTCTGTATTCAATTTAAAAATATAGTAATGGCGGCATTTTAGTCAACTCTTATTTCTGTCATAGAATAAATTTGAAAAATTGTATTAGTAAAAAGACGATTAAAAGTGTAGCTTACGCTTAATCATATAGTTTATGTCTACAAAACGGCACATAAGTATACTTCAACACAAAGTAATAAGCTTGTTGCGCCCACGCAGACACTGCCTGCGCGTCCAAGGCGACAACACGCCTTTGTTTGCCATTAGCAAATCTTGGTGCAACAAGTGAAGATCGTGATGCAAGGGCCACCGCAGCAACCTCCGCAAGGTCCGCAACACATCTTGTTTTTTGAAGATTGAAGGACTACTACTAGAGTTCTAAAAATAGGTCGAGAGGACTGAAGAAGCTTAAGGTTCCTACTGTACAAAGAACTTTTGTATTTGTATTTATTTCTTGCCAGACCAGTTGTAGGCTAGGATCGCCACTGAGTGGGATCCACAGGAACGCGGCCGCGTGGCCATCCCGGAGGTGGCATGACGAATTGGATTTTTTTTCGGTATCCTGGCAAGCGGAATACCCAGATCGGGAGGTCGGGAATGAAGGAAGGCCTTTGCCCTGCTGTGGGATCAAACATTATTTATTATCAAGTATTATCAAGTATGTATTTATATTTTGATACAGTTTTTTCTGTATTAAGCTCTGAATATTAAATTTATATTTATAGCATAGGTAAGCAAGAAATAATTCTTAGTTAAGTCGTTTGTCTTACGTCATAGGGTTTTAAGTCTGAGCTGAAGGGATGTGTTTTTGGGTAGACAAGAAAATCTCTTTGAAAATGTATTTTGAGTTAAGCTTTATTGTGTGATGGAGGTATTAATAATGTAAAAAACCTCCGTGGTGTTATGAAAGAAGGTTGAGTGAGTGACTAGAGGTGCAGGTTCAAAACAAATAAATAAGAATAAAAATAAATGTAATTATTTTTTTATGTTCCCTGGATATGGACAAGAAAAAAAAATACTTATCTCTATTGTTCATCGTCTGATATATATAATGAATGCCTTTATTAATTATTTATTTAGGCTCTGAGCTTTCTGAATTATAAAAAAAAACTCCAAGATAATTTGAAACCCTCTACATAAATTTTTGCAAAACATTTAAAACAAATATTGGAACAGTTCTGATCTAAAATAGTAAAAATAGTGATGTCAATAAAAATAAATTCGCGTACCAAAACGCACAATGTTTGTCCATCGCATACGTTTGCAGCTTGCGGTTCGCTGAACTGTACCACAACTCCACAAGTTATGTAGTGGTCACATTTTATACACTGGTACTGCATACTTTGTATAGTGTTGTATATTAGTACCTGTACTATTATATCACTTTAAAACTCTAAAAACATTTTTTACTATAAGCTTATTATTATTATGTTTTATTGTTACACAAAAGAGGAAGTGAGACACACCTTTTTTCAAAAATTATTGTTGAAAGCGAACAACTCCCATATAAAGACTCTTTGCACCCATCCAGCAAATAAAAAAGTTAGTTTTTTTTTTAATAATTTTTTTGGCGTCGTAATGTTTGTATCCTGTGACATATCAAATTAAAATTTGAGTTTCGATGTTCATTTTTTTTGCAAATTTTAAATTGCTTCGTCGATTCTTTATTGGAATTGCGGAAAAGATTATTATTCTGTTATGTTGGTATTTGAAAAGGTTCGACGGGTGGACGGGCGGATAATAAAAAGAGTTTATGCGTTTTGTATGGGACTTTTCCATTACCGATTATGTGGTTATGCGATTATGGTGTATTATGGCTTTCCAACTGTTGAGTGTACGTCACTAAGCTTTATATAATAGTTATTACCTCATCACGTTAAGCTTCGTAAATCCAAGCTTTACCTTTAAGTTAATGGATAGGTACAGTACCTATGATGTTATGATCCTATTTGATATCGTATTTTCTTTGAATAATAAAACCTCTTTTTGCACCTAGTTTTCTCACTGAACTGCGTGAAGTGTAATGGCATCCTAGAAAAATTTGAAAAAAATTGTAAACAAGTACTTAAATTGTTTGAATTTTTGTTTTAGGGAAATTGAAAAAAAAATCCATTTTATTTTAGTTTTTGTTCTCTGTAAACTCATTTATTTAACTATTTCATTATTCACAACATTGGCAAGTAACGATTACCTACATTGACAAGTCAAGTTACAGCAAATAATACATAACTCTTATGCATAATTGAACAACATAGTCAGCACCTTAAAAAGTAACTAAAAAAAATTTATCTGGAAAATTGTTCTTCTTCTGTAGTATCCTCGAATAACCTAGTGGTCGATTCTGCTGTCGGAGTCTTTGGGGGTCAAACATGATTAATCTACTGAAAAAACTGAAACTAACATCGAAGGACACGCTCAAATCTAAACGACTAAACTGTCACCCATCGATATAGGCAAATATATTATGTCGATATAGGCAAAGCAATGCTCAACTAAAATGATCTGCAAAATACACAGTATATATACGCAGTAAACCACGCCACGAGCGCTTCTAGGAAATTGTTATTTAACTTTTGTTTAACGTAATATTAATACGCAGAAATACGTAGGCGTACCTGGCGTAACGCAGGGGAAGCCCCTACAAACTCATATTGAACAACCTACGCTTAGACTCGGAGGAATTATATTATTTACTAACAGTAAAATGACCTTGGTGGTCTGGCCGGGTTGCAAGGGTTGTCGATTTTGGGTGTGAAAATTTAATCATCATCATCAGTCTATTGCAGTCCACCTGGACGTAGGCCTCCCCTAATGAGCCCCACTGCGCCTTGTCCTCAGCCCGACGCATCGAGGTTCTACTAGTAGCCTTTTGCAGATCGTCACTCTCTCTGGCCGGAGAACGTCCTACACTACATTTTTGGAGCCACGGCCCAGTCTCCACTCAAGAATTCGTTTAACTCAACGGCTGTCGGTTTTCCGCAGGCCTTAAGGCCAGCCAACATCCATTTCGACATGCTGATTTTGAGCTAAAAGAATATCTTTTATATTTTTGTCGTCGTCGTTTGGGTTAGAGTGTGATCATATATGGATGATAGACGACAGAACCCTCAGCTCACGAGGAAGTAAGTTTATGAAAAGTACGCTCTCACGACACACTATACATGAATGAATGAACTAATGAATAAATGAATGAAAATACTTTATTGTACCTACATCCTAAAAACACAACATATTTAATTTCTATATTTATAAGGTACAAAGGGTGGTCTCTTCGATGAGATCTCTTCTATACAACCTTTGAATTGCTGGGGCTTATTGCGTTTAATCCTATTAATAATATAAATGCGAAAGTTTGTGAGTATGGATGTAAGGATGGAGGTTTGTTACTCTTTACGCAAAAACTACTGAACGGATTTAGATGAAACTTGGAATATACCCAGCTTGTGAATTGGATTATCACATAGACTTTTTATCCCGGTACCACGTGAGCGAAGCCGCGGGCGGAAGCTAGTATAGAAATATAGGTAGTATTATCTATAATAAATAATAAATAAATAACAACGTATTAGAACCGTTGCTTCCGCTGTCGTTCCAACAGAAGACAGCTATGTTTTAGTATTACGTGTTGACACACACCTAATTTTTTGTAAACAAAATCCATTGTACACGGCCAAGATTTTAATCCACGTCCACTAGATCGGGAGTCGGGAGCGTAGGCTATATCCTTGGTACCAAAGGAGGCTGCGCGGGACTCGATCATGACCCACATCCGGGTCAAGATCAACCGACCGGTGACGTCACACGCATGCGCGCAACCACAATGGAATGGAAATAGATGGAAGGACGCGACCTAGAACCTATCGATGGTGCACTGACCATTTTATGGTTATTTTGGTGTTAAGTAATAATTTTAGTAACGTTTAAGGCTATATACAAAATGTATGTTGACACCATAATAACATAAAAAAAACATAAAAACATTTATTTTCAGAAATCAAGGTTTACAGAGTACTTTTTATGAACTATTTAGATTCATAACAGAACATTTAATAAGATGTATTGTTTAACCATAAGACACTGTAGGTGATTAATGTAGTACTTGTTAAACCATACATTTTGTTGGTAGCGGCGACTGGTCGTGCCGCCATGGTGTCCCGGTAAAATATAACTGTTACAGATCAAAATAGCAAGTTATAATTCCTATTATTATCACTAGAATAACCTGCATCTTGGGGACCTGCTTCCTAAGAGAGATAGATAGATAATGTTTTTATTGAAAAAAAAAACAACATAAATACAGTTAAGGTTGAAACCCTGGCTCCTGAACTAGCGTTGGCTGTATGTCATGGCTCAGCATTAGTAAACAAAGCATTTGCGTTAATACTATAGCTTTAACACTAATAAGATAGTAAGATTTACCCTTATTCAACGGCTCGATAAAGTAAGCTTGTGCCTGTTATATTTTTATTTAGAACATAAATAACTTAACGCGACCAAACAGAGAAGAATTGGCGAGAAACTCTGCTTGGCTTTTATTTTTTTTAATGATTTTATTACAATTATTCTTAGCTATTATATTGTTTTGAGGGAGTTGGAGTTGGAAGCTTTTTTGTTATCTAAATATTCTGAAATTTTAAACTATGCTTTCATACAGAGCTAACGTTTAATAACATTTTTGAATTTATTTATAGGTAAATTAAAAAGGTAATTTGCGAATTTGTTAAAAAAACAGTACACATTGCCCTTTAAAAGATTGACTATATGGAGCCGAACAGTTCGTTTTATCTTTATTCGTAGTGTTAAACAAATTGATATTTTTTTGGATGGAATTGAAACGTTGTTCGTTTGAAATGTTCTACGGGGTCTGGTGTACCTCAAGGGGCAGTACTTGGACCATTCTTATTTTTTTTACATTAACGACCTACCTCAACACGTCAGAGATAATTGTAAAAAAACTTAAAATAATATAATCCAAGCAGAGTTTCTTGCCAATTCTTTTCTGCTTGGTTGGGTTACGAACGGGTGTTGATTAAAAAAAAACACTTAAAAATACATATGGCGCATCGACCCCGAAGTCTTGGCCTCCGACACGATAGAACGTCACTCGCTTCTGTCTTGTGCTGCCTCTCTCCAGTCCTGCACTTGAAGAAAGACGAGGTCGACTTCATCCCTCCACCGGTATCTCGACCACCCGACTGCTCATCGGCAAACTGGCACTCCCAGAAAAGCACGTTTTACTGCCCGATCCTCCTCCATTCATAGCACGTGGCCCAGCCAGTGCAGTCTATATGATTTTACTTAGCCAATGATGTTCGGTTCGGCCACTAGCTCCGCAACCTCCAGTTCTTCCTCACCCTCCAAGATCCATCTTCTCGTTGTACTGGGCCCAAGGTTTTTCGCAGTACCTTTCTTTCCGTCACCAGAAGCTTATGTAGGTACTGGGTTAGTGTCCAAGCTTCACATCTATACATTAAGATCGGCTGGATGATCTTCTTGTATAAACGAAAAAAAATATCACCACCACCACCATCACACCAGCCTATATCAGTCAACTGCTGAACATAGGCCTCCCCTAATAAAGGGGGATATGCCTATAATCCCCACGCTGGGCATGCGGGTTGGGGATCGCAGGGCACAGCTTCTCGCACCACCGACGCTGCTGTCCGTCGGTGCCCAGGGGATTTAGCTGTGTCGATGTAGGCCGTGCTATGCCGCAATCAGCCGGCTGCCAGAGCCCTGTTCGTTGTATAGTAGTTTAAAAAAAATACGGTTCCTAAATAAATAAACTTTGTATTTTGTATTTTGATCTGAAATGATTGTGATTCAGTATTCAGGCAAAAGGCATTAGAATTTGAAACTTCTGAGTAAGGACATAAGAGCAATCACTGAAATCCGATACGTATACTAAAACTGCTCCGAAACCCTCCTAGAAACTTTGTTTTACTTAACAAAATAATTTATTCCCTTTGAAAAGGTTTTATCTAAGGTTTGTTTTGCTTTGAATTCAAAATTTTAATATTCAAACCATTAATTATTTTATATTAGGTAAACGTTGAAAGTATGTTATTCAGAAATAATCACTGTTACCGAGTGTTTCCATTGAAATAACATGCGTTGATCATTTGCGTATTGTAAAGTCTTTTTTTTAATTTATAACATAAACAATATGTAATTTTTCTTATAACTACATCTAAAAAAACATATTAGGTTTGACTAGATGTAAGAAAAATATGTTTTTTCACCCTCTATTTCCACTATGATAAACGCAGACCATGTTTCACGACAGTCTGTTTACATAATTGTTCTATAGGTAGGCTCAGCACAATATTTTTTTACCACAAATTCATCCATCAACCAGGAGATGAGCGGTGATGGGTAGCAGAGTAGTAAGGGAGAGGTCACAGGTTCAATTCCCGTGTAAGGTTTTTTTGCTACATTTTAACTCTTAGGCTCCAAGAACCAAATTTAAACGTGATAGCATAGAATTTCTACTAGAACACATATACTTTGTATATCCTTGAGTGATCGTGAATCGAGCTTAGAGATTTTTGACAGTTTTCAAATGAATCTGTCAGAAAATTTAGGTCAGATTCAAATTCCTAAGTCGTGTTCTCATATATTCCCCACAGTGGATTTCAATGGGCTAAAGATAAGAAGAATATAAAAGAGTTTCAAATATAGGTAGGTACTATTCGTAAGAAACACTAACACAAAACACGGTTTTGAATATATTTTGGAGAATAAAAATAAATAATTTGGTTGGTTTACACAAGGGTGCATTGGGTCCAAATCTGAAACTCCTACCTGACTTACTTGGAATTGAACAAAATATGGCGGTCATTAAGAGGGGAATTCACTAGACGGACATGCCCGCGGACAAGTCTGAAGACATGCCCGCCAGACCTCGACTCTGCAATGAAGGTCTGTGCAATGTTTGCTAGTGTAGGACGGTCGCAGTCAGTCTGGCGGTTGAGACACAGACAACAAACTGATGAGTCTGTGTAAGTGTATTGTGGCGACAGACATGCCCGCACAAACCGCCCGCGGGCATGTCCTTCTAGTGAATTCTCCGCCTTAGTGTAGTCACACTAATATTATAAATGTGAAAATTTGTGTGTATTTGTGAGTATGCGTGTGTATGTGTGAGTATGTTTGTTCCCGCTCAACTTCGTAAGCTATGAACGGATTTGGATGAAGCTTCGAATACCTATACATAGTTTATGATCTGGATTAACGCTAAGCTGGTGGAAGCTATAAGTACATAATAACATTATTTTGTTAACCTATGTTGCCGTACAAAGCTTCGCGTGTTTCAAAAAACACGGAATTTCGTCATGGCTTATAATCGTTAAATTCCATCTACTTAGTTATAACATAATTGTGTCGTATCCGGCCAGTGTGGAGGAAATCAAATTTTACTACCCTGATTTCAAGCTTAAGGCCAGAACACACGGTGTGGGGCGGTTTCCAGTGCGACGTTTTTACACTGTGGGAAAATAGCTTGCTTAAGCAAATATGCTCAAATAGTTACCATCTATCAATCCATCGTCCAATCGTGGTACCTGGATAAAAAGCAGCGTTTGTCACTCTCTGGTCCAAAGAAAATCTTTTACATAATTTGTTATAATAATTTATGTAGGAGACGTAGAGAAAATTCAATGAATCTGCAATTTACGGTATTTCGCCACTCCCAGCTACCGCACCATATCTTTTTTGATGTATGAGACTCAATATCCTATTATATATTTATTTCGTATTAATGCATTTTGCCAGCTAATTTTATTTTTTCCTTGCGGGATTACACCGCACCAAACTGCGGCGCACAATCGTGAGGTGTAAACTTAACCTGATCCAGCCTCAATATTCTCCAGCTAGCCTCACGTAATCCAATCCCAGGACATTGTTCCAATTAACTAGTCTAAGTGAGTTCGGTAAGCATCCAATGAAGTTATCCAATTCTTAGCTTGTGCAATGCTTTTGCGTATAATTGATTTAAGGCTTCGTCAAATAGAGAGCGGACCAGACGCGGCGTCAAGGCGTAATAGAGCCGCGCTAAAACGTTACGTTGTGTTGTACTGAGAGGTTCGACTGTCGAAACATACAATGTAGAAGTTACGCGAGCGAAAGTTATTTATAACCAGTTGAGTAATTGCCGATAAAGTTACATTCAAAATGAGAAGTCATATGTGCTATTTGCATCTTCAGGTATCATATAAAAATCTAAAGTTTTATGAATAGGTTTGTATGTCCTGGCATTATGTAAATCCTACTAATATTATAAATGCGAAAGTTTGTGAGTATGTATGAATGGATGAATGTTTGTTACTCTTTCACGCAAAAACTACTGAACGGATTTGGATGAAACTTGGAATATACACAGATTGTGACCTGGATTAACTTATAAGCTACTTTTTATCCCGGTATCACGCAAGTGAAGTCGCGGGCGGAAACTAGTACTGTATATTGCTGTAAGAGCTTAGTCGTATAATTAAAACTTTGACTATTGTTGTACAATACAGTACAATCCAATCCAAAACATTTATTGCTTTCGCATGGTGTTAAATTACATGTTACAGGCTAAAGGTATCTCACCTGAACCCTGTCGAAGGGTATAGCAATATGGAAGGCAGACGGAGGCTTTGTAGGTAGTTATCTAGGCGTAGCTAGGTAACAAATTGTCATTGCATTGATTAATATAGTAATTAGTTATTTAAGATAGTAATTATTATACGAAAATGCTTATTGTTGTTGGCAGCGCTATTTACTGCTCTGTACATATTTTCAATCTTTTGTTAACGTGTCGTATTATACTCGAAACGGAAAATGATGATGATGATTAAATACTGACCTTCCAAATCTATCACTTAATAACAAAACAATTACATTAATGTATCTAGGACTGGACGTGCCCCGAGAGCCAAGGGTACTGTGATTAATGACCCAAAACTTAATTTAAGTAGGGTAGATAGTCACTGAGCGAGCTATAGAGAGAGCTATGCTTGGAGTTTCTCTTAAAAATAGAATACGAAATGAAGTTATCCGGTAGAGAATGACAGTGACCGACAAGATATAGGCTCAGAGGTGTGGCATTGGGCCAGCCATATATGCTGAAGAACCGAGAACCGTTGGACCAAACGGGTATTTTATTTTATTTTAAAAAGTTCACAAAACAGAGTAAAATCCATTAAAACATAACTTAACATAACAAGTTTGTTTTGACCTAAACTTTACTCAATTATGTAAACATGACAAGATTGAGCAGAGAAAAAAAATGTTGCTAGCTCGAAATTATGATTAACCTAAAACAGGAAAAAAAAAATACCTACTTATTACAGAATAAAACGACTATAGCAACCTAGCAACCTGATAACGCATCTCTTAAATCGAATCATATTTGGGTCGAAAATATCTAACCCAGCATCATTGAAAGCCAGTTCGTTATATAGACGACACACACTCTATCAGAGGGGAATTAAAGGAAGTGTTATTTCTAAGTATATTCACCGAAAATGTTGCTGGTTTTCGACATTTCGATATTGGATTGGAGACCCCGTTTAGGTAAGCGTAGTACAGGACGGCCTCTGGGACCCTACGTGGAGACGATCTGCGTAAAGAAGCTGGCAGACAGTGTATGAGAAGAGCCGAGGATTGGTCTTCTCATACCCTGTCTGCCAGCTATTCCCAAGATCAGTGGTGTACTGGACTGTAGTGGACTGCTATCGGTTATGAGAGTAGATAATATCTTATAAGATGGGCCAGTGGGGTATACTTTTTTGTGCAACCACCTGTTAAATGTATTAGATTAGTTTGCTGAATAATGTATATGAGATTTAACAATTATGATTAGTAATACACAACTGATTGTAATTTAACTAATCAAATAATTAATTTTTTTTAAATAATTTAGTTATATTAAAGACCATAACAATTATTTTTTCTTTTAATTTTTTCTAAAACCCAATGTTGCTATAAACATTAGTAAATTACTGTTCCTACTCAAATTACCTATGTTATTATAATATGATGCACTACAGAGAACAACATAATACCACGAAGTAAAGGAATAAAAGTGATTAAAATTTGCCATTTGACTTGGTGGGTGTAGTGATCACTATCACACAAAGGGAATCACTAAAAGATATCACTGGCTCACTACTACACCCAGAACCGAGCGCAAGCGCATGTCCAACCCGCACCGCGTCTAGCGACAGACTGGCGATTGACTGCTACGCCCTCTACTGGTGTACATGAGACAATGTACTATATCTATTATCTAGATACAAACACTACATCCCTTTCTTGTTAACAAATTTTATTTATTCTCAATTTAATCATTACCCAAGATAATTATTTTACTTATTATTTACTTATACAATCAATCAATCTTTAAATCTTTGAATCAATCTCTAATCAAAACATTACGCTTTAATTTCTATAGATTTACTTCATCTAATTTATTCTGATTGTCATTTTTATTGGTCTCATCTTCTACTGATTTCCATTGTCCTTCCACACGCTTTAGATGAATCACATTCCTTCTTAGTCTCTGTCCAGTTTCTTCATTCCTTACTGTAGCATCCCCTCCAACTGATTGTTCTACCACATGTGGTGTAGGATTGAAAGTAGTTGACAGCTTATTAGTCTTTTCTATTTCTTTAACGTACACTTTATCACCTTCTGACAATTCTGGGTTTTCCGCTCTTCTCTTCCGGTCTCCATATTCCTTTCCTTTTTCTTTTAGCAATTTATCTCGGTCTCTAACTTCAGTATCATTATCCGTCTCATTTATATTTTTCAACATGGGTATTTTATCCCTGTTCATTCTTTTGAAAAAAAGTTCTGACGGCGTCTTTCCCGTGACTGAATGAGGAGTGGAGTTGTACATCATTAGGTATTCGTATAAAGTGTCTCTCAAATCTCGTTTTTCACTGGAACCTATTTTGAGTCTTTTAACTATGTCTTTGTTTTGGCGCTCCACTTCTCCATTCATTTGTGGCCAATATGGCACAGTACTAAAAAGTTTAATGTTACAGTCCCGACAGAAAGTCTTAAACTCTTCGCTCACGAATTGCCGGCCGTTATCAGCGGTAATCGATAGCGGATAGCCTAGTCGACTAAAAAGTTCTTTCAGAATCTTGATGATTTGCGAGCTCGTTATAGTTCTGGTAATCTTGATCTCTTTATAGCGGCTGTAATAGTCAATGACTACCAGTATATAATCATTATTCGGCAATGGACCCAGTAGGTCCATCGCAATATCAATCCAAGGTTCAGATGGAAGTTCTCGACGTTTCATTAGTGCTGGAGGGTTTGGTAAGCTAACTAGGGTGCATCCTTTGCAACTCTTTACCATCAACTCGACGTCCTTATCTATCCTGGGCCACCAGACCTTAGAACGAAGGCGACTCTTCATGGCGACCACTCCTGGATGACCCTCATGAGCTGCTAATAAAACTTGCTGTCTGAGATTTTGTGGAATAACTATCCTGTTTCCTCTCAATAGGATGTTCTCATAAAAACACAATTCATCCGAAAATATCTTATATGATTTAACAGACTCATCCCATTGGTGATTATAAATTCCTTTTTTTACATTGGTGATTTCCCGATCGTTTTCAGAATCCTTTATTATTTGTTGCATTGAGATTGCGCAGGGTCTCGCGAGTTCAACTATCTGATGAACATAATTCTCTTCTGATGAGTGAATTGGCCTTTCTGAATCGTTACATAACCTCGATAATGGGTCCGCAATATTGGTCTTTCCTGGTTTATATTTTATGTTATAGCGATACGCCTGAAGTCGCAAAACCCACCTTTCCACACGAGCACAAGGTTTGGATCTTGGACAAAACAGAAATTCCAAAGGCTTGTGATCTGTGATCAAATCAAATTCTTTACCAAATAGAAATGTGTTAAAATGTTCGATTGCCCATACCAGCGCAAGAGCCTCTTTTTCCGTCTGGCTATATTTTCTTTCACATTGACTGAGTGTCCTGTTCCCATATGCTATAATCCTTGGACCTTTACTATCAGTCTGTACTAAAACTGCTCCCAACCCTACAGGACTGGCATCTGCTATTACTTGCGTCTTGTCTTTAATATCGTAATATCCCAAAGTTTCTATTTTAGATAGCATCCTTTTTAACTTTTCAAATGCTTTGTCGTGATCATCTTTCCAGTATTCTTCTATGTTAGCTTTCTTTCCTAGCTTCTGTCTTAGTATTTCTTTTAGAGGTTCTGTCATTGTTGCCAAATTCGGGATCCATTTGTTTATATAATTTACCAAACCTAAAAAGCTTTGTAGTTCCTCTATAGTTTTTGGTACTCTAAATTCAGTTATACTCTTCATATATTTAGGCAGCGGTTTCACTCCTTCCGGTTTTAATTCATGTCCCAAAAAATGGATTGCCTTTACCTTGTAAACACATTTCTTTTGATTCAACAAAACATTATTTTGTTTCAATACTTCCATCACTTTAGAAAGTCGCAAGTCATGTTCTTTCTCGGTGCTCCCCCAGATTAATATGTCATCGATAAAATTCGTAGCTCCTTCGCACTTTATCAGCATTCTCTCCATGATTTTCTGGAAGAGTTCTGGGGCACATGTGACTCCGAACATAAGTCTTTTATATCTGTACAGGCCATTCGACGTAATAAAAGAGGTCAAATATCTTGACTCCGGATGTAGTTCTACTTGATGGAACGCGTTCTTTATGTCAAGCTTAGAAAAGTATTTTGCCTTCTTTATTTTCGGTAACAAGTTTTCCATGCAGGGTAATGGATGGTTTTCCTTTAAAATGGCGGCATTGGCACGCCGCATGTCAACGCATAAGCGCACATCACCATCATCCTTAAGAATGGGAACTATAGGAGAAACCCATTGTGAAGGTCCATGAATCTCTTCTATTATGTCTAAATCGAGTAATTCTTGGATTTTCTTGTTTATTTTTTCTTCTAACGGTATTGGTATTCTTCGGTAGGGTTGCATAATTGGTTTAACTGATCGGTCAATGGGTATTTCAACTAAAACATCTTTAAATTTTGGAAAAGGCTTATTTGGTTCCTGTTCAACTTGATTTACACCTACCCCTAATTTCAGAACACCCAATTTCAATGCAGTGTCTTTACCAAGTAGATCCCGAGATCCTTCTTGTATGACATAAATGGTGGCGTGTTCCATTTTTCCATTTGCTTTAATTACTGTTTCAAAGGATCCTTTGATCTGTAAGGGTATATTGCTCCCATATGCTAGTAATATTTTATTCGGTTCTTTTACTTGTTTTTCCCAAATCACTTTGTTTTTCTTTAAATGTTCCCATGTTTTAAAAGATATTAAATTTAACTTGCACCCTGAATCAATCAACATTTCTAAATCTACTCCTCCTATCTCACATTTTATCGTTGCATCGTCGTTCAAATTAAATATATATTGTACATCTTCGTCTTCCAGAGAATTCACCGTAGTTTCCTTCCGTTGTCGCTTGTTATAGCTTTTCTCTCTTTCTTGATTTTGTGCGAGTTTACGTTTTTGTTGAAATGCTTTAGTTCTGCAACACCTTTGGTAATGGCCTAATTTCCCACATCCGTTACATTTCTTGTCTCGCGCTGGGCATTGAAGACCGGCCACATGTGCAGAATTTCCACATCTATTACACTTTTGCATCTTTTTCTCTTCATTAGACTCATTTTCTTGTTTCGTCCATCTTGAATTATCCTTGTTTCTACTTCTTATTGCGTTAACTTCATTTGTCTTATTCTTGTCTTTTTTCTCGTAACTGTCCAGTTGGTAGTTCACTATTTCTAAGGTATTAGCAACCGTGATAACTTTATCTAGTGTTATTTCATCGCCCATTGTTAGCATTTTTTCCTTAGTTCCGATGACAGAGATTTCTCTAGGATTTGATCAATAATATGATCATCAGATTTTTCGAATTTGCATTTTGCTGCCTGGTCCCGTAGCTTAATCAGAAATTTTTCGAAACTTTCCCCTTCATCTTGCTGAATAAGCCGGAAAATATGCCGTTCAAAAGTCTTATTTTGTTTGGGTAGGAAGTACTCATCTAATTTACTGATAGCTACTTCAAAAATATCCACATCCTCCTTAGGTTCCACATTGGCTCCAGGCAAATTATAAAATATTTCTTGTAGTGCACTTCCGCCTAGAACCAACAGTGTAGCTCTCTTTTTAGCGGGGGTCGTAATATCGGCGGCTTCAAGATAAATTCGAAGGGATCGTTTCCATTTCTCCCACCTCAACCCAACTGACTTATTGTCACCTTCTATATCCAATTTTTCCGGTGGTGGTAGCTGATTCGCCATGATGGATCGTAATGGAGCGACCTGTAAATACATCCAATTTAATGGACGTCCAAAAACCTTCAATTTAATGAAAGTCAGTACGTATGGTATACACAACCACCTACGTAAGTACCTCTTATTTAAAAGAAGTCCAAAGTTTCTAATTCAATTTAATGAACTACTTATTGTTATACATACTTCCAATTTAATGGAAGTCCAGAATTACTTAAGTTTGTTTTACTCAAATGGAGAAAAAGAAATTCTAAATGTTTTCCTGTTTGAGTATCTGCATATTTCCAATTTAATAGAAATCAAAGAATAGTTTATTTCCAATCGAATGGAAATCATTTTTCCTTGATAGGCACCTAGATTTTTACTTGCAGTAGGTATATAGGTACCTAATAGAAAAATAACTTGAACCTCAATGATACATAATCGAATGAAAAGTGTATGTTGTTACGATTCCATTACTATTCCTTTAAATAATTATTTAAACCCAGCACGTAGGTACAAATCATTAAAATCTATACAAAACACCATAAAGAAAACAAATCGAAACAAAAACAATGA
The DNA here is from genome assembly GCA_951804965.1 of Horisme vitalbata. Classification (NCBI taxonomy): domain Eukaryota; kingdom Metazoa; phylum Arthropoda; class Insecta; order Lepidoptera; family Geometridae; genus Horisme; species Horisme vitalbata. The sequence goes on along the minus strand of OX638105.1, from coordinate 12,021,171 downwards.
GTGTTGAAAGTAACCTTTATTATGTATAGGTAGTTATCAAAAGTAAGGTTAATAGAAATAATTTTTCATTCGATATTGTTTCATTTTATCAACATCGATTTATTCGCCAGTTATTCATTTTATTTATAATAAGTTGTTATAATGGTAATAAGTAGCAATCCCATTAGGTATTTTCGTTTTGTTAAAAGTTAAGGAAGGTAAATAGGTACGGTACATAATCATAATGTTTTTCCGTGTTATCTAATATCTCCTCAGTCCATACCTACCTACCACTCTTACGATTCAAGTGAAATGAAACAAATGATTCCGAAACGTATTTTGCACAAACAACATTCCATGTTGTTTACTACCGGATTAATTTTACTATACATAAATGTAGGTAAGTAAGTAATATAATATCACCTAAATCATAGACTGAGTATCTAAATGTAAGTAACACAAACAAAACGACGCCGTTTAAATAAATATTTATTCGTTTACCTTCCTTTCCTTTTAAATAAGTAAATGAATTCCACTTACTGACCTTTATTCTCGTCGCCACATGTAGTGATCACTATCACACAAAGGGAATCACTAAAAGATATCACTGGCTCACTACTACACCCAGAACCGAGCGCAAGCGCATGTCCAACCCGCACCGCGTCTAGCTACAGACTGGCGATTGACTGCTACGCCCTCTACTGGTGTACATGAGACAATGTACTATATCTATTATCTAGATACAAACACTACAGTGGGGATTATTGGATTTTTTCCAGAAATTCCCACCACTACGTCATAGCTGACTACAGCGTAGCTGATGGATACTATTGAAAAAAAATCCAATGATCCCCACCAGTGGGGCGGCTTGGTGGGGGTTTCCGGAATAATTCGAATAACCGACGGCAGGAAGCCTATATGTATTTTTTTATATTCACTAATTTTTTCGTCAATTATGGACCAATTTTGAATTCTTTATCTTACCAAAAGTTTCTAAAGCTGGTATAACCTGTGTTGTCTCTTTACAAGTTGTAATGTATTGACTGGTTTATATTATTGTTATCGTCTCTTAGTACAGGGCCAACAAGTGTGCGGTGAGATGTGATATCATGTCTTAATTTTTTTTTATATTATACATAAGTACATCTCAAAGAAGTAGCCAAAGCTAAATCAGTTATTTGAATTATTTAGCAAAAATAAATATACTAAATTAACTTTTGCCTGTGGCTTCGCTCACGTAAAAAGTTATTTTTCTATCCCTCGAGTACTTTTTTCCTGGATAAAAGGTACCAAAATGGTACCCTGATAATATGTATGCGAAATTTCGTGATGATCTATCTAATGAGTAGTTATGGAGTGAAAGAGTTAAAACAAACAAACTTACTTTTACATCTTTGTTATTATTAATAATATAATATAACAGTTATAAAAATTAGGATTAGTCTTATCTAAAAATAATACTTACATAATACGCCAAAGAAATTACATGTCAAATAACATAGAGTTTCATGTAAAGTAAACAAACTTTCTTGTTTCTATGTTCGTATCAGTTTTGTGAACCTTGCAGGGTTAATAACCCTGCGTCTGTTGAGGGGTCCTCGAAAGCCTAGCTTTTACAGACATGCAAAATTCATACCCTTCAAACTGTAAAGTTATTCAAAAGTACTTGTCCTAAAATTCTGTGGGCACCCATTTGCTTTTAGAGAAATATAAAAATATAGTTTTTATTTTACGTACGTACCTACTGTAAGTTTGCCAGTGTTTGAGTGCAAAACTTAATATATTTACTGTATTACCAACATCTGCTCGAATCTGAGAGGTGCATTAATTCGTTTTTATTTTCGAAAAATTATGCGCATTACTACGTTACGTCCAAACGGTGAAGGAAAACATTGGTATACGTCATCATCATCAGCCTTTCCAGCAGTGGATGACCTAGCAGTCCACTGCTGGACATATGCCTCCCCTAATGAGCGCCATTGCGCCCAGCAGCGCTCATTAGGGGAAACCTATGTACAGCAGTAGACTGCTAAGGCTGATGAAGATGATCATGATGATGTTGACGATGATAGTGTAGGTGTGCAGCACAGAAAATCTTCTACGCAAATGAAGACCCGCGATGCCGCGCGTATACAGTTCTTTAATATAGCAGTAAAAACTTCTGAAGGTAAAAGTAATATCGTTTGAGAAATTATTAAAAAGGATTTAATTTCTTTTTAATTTCTCTACTTTTGTGCGAAGGCTCCTTTCTTATGCTAATGATATTACTTTATTAAAGATATTTTATTCAGTTGAATAGTGAAAAGAATTAATATTTTAAAAAGTGCGAAATGCTCCATCAAATTCCAAAGGTTTTGTGGGATCGTTGCTATTATAGTCACGCATAAAAAAATATTAAACGTCATGAGTACAAAAAAATACAGGATTCGTATGTTATCCCGATAGGGTGTGATTTTGGACCAGTTCACAAGATCAGTTGAAAATACGTGATTCAAAACTTTTCCTCATCTGTAAGCTTATTTTTGTGTTGTGTGTTACATACCCAAAATTAAGGCAGAGCAACAGTTATCATCAGCAATAAGTCCAGGACAAAGTTCCAGAAAATCAGCTATTCTAGGGCTGCCTATAAAAAGTTTGAGTAAAATTATAAATTATTTTTTATAAATTATTATAAAAAAACATTTCTTCAATTATAACGATTAGTTCGTCATAGCCGATCGTTTTGATTGTCCTTATTTGCTACATTTAATACGGCTTCACATATAGGGGCAAACGTAATTGTTTTATTATTTGACTAAACCTACCTATATTTTATTATTATGAAGATTTTGATTTATTTTATTTGAATTTATTTTATGTTTTCATTTGATTATTGACTAATTTGTGACTGCTCTATGTTTTTTTTTATGTCTCAGTAATGTAAAAAAAATGTATGGACTCTGTCTGAACTAAAGAATTTATTTATTATTTATTTATAACCTAAGATATTTGAAAAGTCCTTGAGTAAATGTTGTCGACCTTTGGGAGTAAATTTACCTATTAGAAAGCACACGAATTCAAAATCACACTGTATAGAATTAAATTAATTTTTACATGAATTTTAAACATTTTACCAAAAAATAATGTTTCCTATTACTAATAAAATACTACAAAAAATCAACAAGCACATCATTATTATTATGAAGTGAGGCTTAAGCAAATAACATTAATTATATATAAAGTTAGGCATCGTTATAAATTGTAATTTAATTAGTCTACAAAGCTCATGCTCTGGTAATTAATCAGACTAATTTGGTATAGTGTAAGTTTAATTTTGATTCAAATAGTTTATAATATTATCAGCGTATACCTATATTAAACAATTTCAGGGTTTACTGAATTTTATAAAATTTTAAGCAAATATTTTGTTATAAGTAATGGTTACTTCACATCAGGTGGGTCATGTGTTAGTTCCACAATATCAAAATCAAAATCAAAAATTATTTATTCAGTAGGACCTGTAAAGTACACTTTGAAACGTGTTTTTTTTTTAATTTACTCCAATTCGTAACGCAACCAAACAGTGAAGAATTGGCAAGAAACTCTGTTGCTTATATTTTTAAACGTCCATGTTATTAAAATTTTTGTCCTTAACTATTACATTGTTTTTGAGGGAGTTGGAGACAGTTTCATCTCAAGCTTTTTTGTCATCTAAGTAATCAAATATTTTATAATATAAGCCTTACAGAGGTTACGTTTAACAACAGTTTTGAGACAGTTTCATACCACGCTTTTTTGTCATCTAAGTAATCAGATATTTTATAATAAGCCTTATTACAGAGGTAACGTTTAACAACAGTTTTGAATTTATTTACAGATAAATTAATCATGTCATTTGGGATTTTGTTAAAGAACCGTACGTTTTGCCCTTTTAATAATTTACTAACTTTATGGAGCCTTACAGTAGGAACAGCAAGTTTATCTTTATTTCTAGTGGTACATTATGATAGGCGCAATTTTTTTTGAACAAGACAATATGTTATCGGACATACATTAAGTTTTCATGTATATATTGGCACGGCACTGTCATAAAGTAACAATAAAAAATGTTACTCAATGTGACTTAACAGAAGAATATAATTATTAAAATACTGGGCATTTACCGAAGTCAGTTAAATAATTAGAACAAAAAATCATAACAATACATAAAAAATGCTTTATTTATTGGAAGTTAAATTAACAGCATTTGTGTGACACAAGGGTCAAGATCAAGCCCGGATTTGATCTATTTTCGGGTCACGATCAGCCGGTTTCCGGGGTGCGCGCGCATTATCCTTGTTCTTGTGACATTGAACAATTCTGAACTGCCTACAACAGGTTCAAATATTAAGCGGGAAAATACTAACTGAAACATTGTAAGCGGAAACATTTGAGTAGCGTTTTGTTCGTATAATATTCCCGGATTTCCTTCCGGTATCTGACAAAACAATGGTTTTTTCTGTAATATTATGAAATCTTCTTACAGTTTAATATACAGTGATGGCCTTGAATTAGAAACACCTTGTTTGGCTTCTATTTTCAGTATAAATCATCTTGATACCTAATGTTCTACATACCTTCGAGGGTTCATAAAGTCAATCGTTTAAAATGCAATTACTTTTTTTAAAATAAAATCCCAAAAGGCCATGTTTAATTTTTCTGAAAATAAATTAAAAAATGTTAATAAACGTAATAATCTCTGTAATAATAATAATCTTTTTCTATGTATGATAAGTATGTATTTACAAAAAATAATTATTATTTGTGTAGTATATCAATCATGTGGTTCCCATAATACAAGCTCTGCTTAGTTTGGGGCTACATGATGCTGTGTGATTTGATTACGTCCCGCATTATTTATTTATTAATTATTTATTATTTGATTATTTAGATGACAAAAAATCTTGGGTAAACTGTCTTAAACTCTCTCAAAAACAATGTACCTGATTGTTAAGAATAGAGATTTTAACAAAAACCTTAAAAACCTAAGCCAAGCAGAGTTTCTTGCCTATTCTTTTATGTTTGGTCGTATACAAATTGGTGTCAAATAAAAAAGTTGACTATTCAAAGTTTTCCCAAGTAAAGCTGAGCAAAATAAATAAATTTGAAGTTAGAAGTTTGGTTTTTACGTATTAAAAGCATTGGACCGTAATAAAAATACTGAAGAACGCCAAGCCACAAGAACTTGAAAATAGTAATATCCCTTGACTTTCTATAATATCAATAACCCAAACGTTGATTCAGTAAATTGAATCTTATGTACACAAATAACGTGTATTTTGTTGGAGAGTAAATACCCATTGGTGAAATGAAATTTTGTTTGTATCAACTTAGCTTATCAATATGTCAAATGGTTATACTGAGATGTGTGTTGGTTTGTTTCGTTGAATAAGGTCTATATATATATGCATCGAAAGACTAACGGGAGGTTAAAAGGCTATTTAACCAGTTCTATTTGATTATCCATACACAGACCAGCCTTTATCAGTCCACTGCTGGACATAGGCCTCCCCTAGTAAAGGAGGATATGCCCATAATCCCCACGTTGGGCATGCGGGTTGGGGATCGCAGGGCACAGCTTCTCGCACCACCGACGCTGCTGCCCGTCGGTGGCCAGGGGATTTAGCTGTGCCGATGTAGGCTGTGCTATGCCGCAATCAGCCGGCCGCCAGAGCCCCGTTCGTTGTTAAATAGGGTGCACCACGTGCAGATGAGGTTGGCTTGGGTTACGAAGATGGGGGTTGGAACCCCGTACACCCCGTTTGATTATCATGCCACGCTAATAAAATATACACAGCATTGTTAACTATATATTTATTATTATTATAATTTAAGAGCCTAGCTCTTGTCGGTGTAGGGAATTCTCTCCACTTAGATCTTTCCATTGCTGTCTCTTTCACTTCCTTATACGACATGACGGCAACCTTCTCATTTATCTGACTCATGTAGCTTATTCTTGGTCTTCCTCTTACACGCTTTCCTTCTACCTGACCCTAGATGATGTTTCTAATGAAGCTGTCATGTCGTATAAGGTGTCCAATCATTTTTCTCTTCTGTTTTCTATGGTCATCAAGATCCTTTTCTCATCCACTCGTTTAAGGCGACTATACAGGTCAAACCTCCCTCTCGCTGGCACTATTCAACATTATTGAAGATATAAAATCACTGAATGTAGTTATGCAAAATAGCAACATTCACGACCTAGAAAATAACAATACAAAGGTTCAGCAAGAATATCATGCTGAACCCAAAACGTTTTCCTATCAAAAAATTTGTACCATATTACATTGGTACAAGGTTTTTGGTAAGAAAACGTGATAGAATCAAAATAATATTATTGCTGAACCTTTGAATTGTTATTCTCTAGAATGTGAAGGTTTGCTATTTTGCATAACTATGGTCAGTGATTTTATATCTTCAAAAATGTTGAATAATGCGAGCCGGAGGGAGGTTTGACATTTATAGTCGCCTTAAGAACTATATCTATTTACTATGATGTACATATATAAGCAGTCGAACGAAAATAACTTTATGGATTATGCTTGGCAATTCACGTAATTCATACATCATCATCATCAGCCGAAAGCAGTCCACTACTGGACATAGGCTAATGAGCGCCATTGCACCTTCACCTATCTTCAGCTCGACGCATCCAGCTTCTACCAGCAGCCGTTCGCTCGTCACCACACCTGGCCTGATGGCGTTTTACATTTCATTAATATTATATACTAGCTTCCACCCGCGGCTCCGCTCGCGTGGTACCGGGATAAAAAGTAGCTTATGTGTTAATCCAGGTCACCAACTATGTATAGTCCAAGTTTCATTCAAATCCGTTCAGTAGTTTTTGCGTGAAAGAGTAACAAACATTCATCCAATCATCCATACTCACAAACTTTCGCATTTATATTATGTATAGGAAGGGATAGGATAGGATAGGAAGTAGGAAGTAGGACGGGATAGTATTATTATACCTACATAAAATAATAAATAAATAATGCTGGATACTATCAAACAGCATCATGTAGCTCCAAACTAAGCAGCGCTTGCATTATCGTGACCATATGACTGATAAACTACTTGTATACGTTTTTTATGTAAATACATTCATATTATAGATAGAAAAAGCAAAATTAATAAACAGTTTATAGTCAGTTATGCCTATCCCTGAGTTTATGGGCTCACCGGCCGATTTATATCGGTGAACAAGAGCCTTAGGGACTACTCACATTTATTCAGCTCCATTCGCGTTTCACTGAACGATTTTGGTCACACTTATACAGCTCTGCTTCTATCAGCCGCGTACGGAGTCGTAAGAATGAGAAAAGCCGTCATAGCGTGCTATCTTCGCTGAAACGCTTCTTTCTACTACGTACGACGCTGAATATGCTGCGAAGATGGTTAGGCTCCCCGCAGACGACCGACTTTACAACCGATTTTTCGTAGGACAGTTAGGGATAAGAAATCATAGACAGATATATCAACCAGGTTGGATTTACGGAGGAAGTAAGGCCTTAAGTGCTAAAATGAGCGATATAGAATTGGATTGTACGTATTTATATAAGTATATTATGTTCTATTACTTTTTTTCGTAAAGTTCATAGTTCGTGGAGTTATAGCAGTTTCAAATATGTATGAGTATTTCGTTTTCTGGATTCAGAAAGTAAGGCTTTAAAGAGACGCATTGATAAATGGCAAAGTGGGTCGTCTGCGGGGAGCAAATTGTCGACAAGGAGTCACGAAACATCCCGGAGCTGTTCCGCCGCGTTCGACGGCGAATGCGGCGGAACAGCGCTGAACGCGGCGGAACCGAGCTGATCGCGGCGGAACAGCGCTGAACGCTCTCTATAGCATTCGCATGATAAAAACACATTTATCCTCATTTTATACTGGTTTGCCGCGAAAGGAGAATAGACGCGGAAAGCTGAATGGATGCGTACACGTATCTATACAAACTTGTTGTTTTCTATTGACAAAAGCTGAATCGAGCTGAATAAGTGTGAGTAGTCCCTTAACCACCAACCTCTTAACATGATTTAAACGCTGAATATAATATATTAATTTATTTAATCATAATATATTCAAACATGAATAGATTTAACTCATTCAATTTATCATTTACCCTAACAACTACGTCCATTAAAATGTCACACAAACCTTATCCAGTCCTTCCTTCAATTCAGAATGATTATATAGGGTGTTTATAAAATAGTTAGGTATTTTAAGCTTTCAAAAACAAATTCTAGGTGTTCAGTATATTTATTTAGCTTCCGCCCGTGACTTCGCCAAACTTACTTTACTTGACTTACTCCAAAAGAGTACCCTATGTTATTCCTAGTCTATAAATACAATTGTGAGAAATTTCAACTCAATCCGCACATTAGTTTGGGCGTATAAAATAATATTTCACATCTTCACAAACTTTCACCTTTACAATTTTAGTAGAATTATTATAATGAGATAAAATAGTAGATAAACACAGACACAAATCTTTCAGTTAAATAATAATAGTATTTGTTTTTTTAATGCCACCAAACGGTCAACCATCCAAGTAAAGACCGGACGGAGTTTTAACCAAGATGATCTGAGCGCTTTGTGCTTCGAAAGGCACGTTAAGATTAGGTTGCCGGCATTTCAGTCGTAAAGCCTGTGGCCTTTGGGCGGCCTAAAAACTCCAACACCAGAGTTGGCCACTAGCTCATACGAAGAAGAAGAATAATTTGGTATTCATTTGGTATTCTTTAACTATAATTAAGTTACGGGTTAAACACATGTCCCTAGTAAGCCTTTTATTACCATGACCTCCATGGTCGATCGATTAATATTGCGACCTGTAATATTATTATCAACGTTGTAAAAAGCTACCAATACTCTGCGTTTTTTTGGTGGCATTTTTAGCATATTAACACCTATTTAATTCTCAATTTCATTTATTCATTTTTAATTCTCGTATTTGCTTTTCATGTAAATAATTAAAATAGAAAACAGTAAGAAATAATTAAAAGTAAAAAGATAAACAAATTAAATTATTTATGTCCTACTTATTTATCATTTATTTCCATCATAGGTACATAATGTTACAATTGATTTCGTCAAAAGTTTAGAAGGTATCTAAGTAGGTTATTGAAATATATTAATAAGAAAACAGATAAGAATATTCTGAATAATAGAACTATCGTAACATGTCAAATGAATAAAACAAAAGTAGACTGAAAAAAATACGTTAAGGATATGTCATAAAAAAAGAAATATCATTGAAATTCAGTGTGTACAAATTATTCAGATCAGAATATGGCCAATGCTGCGGATTAAATACTGTAAATATGCTTCCAATCAAAATCCACGGCCACGATTGACGGAAACATAGATAAACATACATAAAAAAATATTGAGATGAATTGAGAACATCCTCTTTTTGAAATCGGTTAAACACATTTGCTTTTGGGCTCCCTGTATAGAACAGGGATAATGAAACCCGAGGCATTGTCAGAAGGAGGTAGGGGGCGGATAAACCTCGTTAATCATTACCTAAAGTATTGGGGATTTAAGGCAATGATTTATCTAAGGTCCTGAAAAAATATATTTGTAAGGAATCTGTTGATAGAATAAAATGGTGATACTTAGGCCTTTGCATCTATTCTAGATATTCTAGATTTATACAGCGTCAAGTGGTAATCTACTCGCTGATCGGGATTAGTGGTTAGATGGAGTAGGTTGGGGTGCACGGGGTCCCAACCCCCATCTTCGGAACCCAAGCCAACCTCACCTGCACGTGGTGCACCCTGCTAACTAACGAACGAGGCTCTGGCGGCCGGCTGATTGCAGCATAGCCTAACTCCGGCACAAATAAATTCCCTGACTTCCGACGTCAGTGGTGCGAGAAGCTATGCCCAGCGATCCCCAACCCGCATGCTCAGCCTGGGGATTACGGGCATATCCCCTTTTATTAAGGGAGGCCTATGTCCAGCAGTGGACTGATGGATGCTGGTGTGGTTTGGTGGTGTGGAGTAGGTTTGCCTAGAACCTAGCCATCCACAGCACAGAGATAGTCAATACCTGTGGAGCTGACAACGAACTGTACATATGGAATGTCGTTGGTAAAAAAATCTACAGATCTCACACTACGCGCAACTATCAAAGGCATTGACACTGAATTTAAAGACTGACCTCGCACGTAAGGGCCCCGCTACCTTCTACAGTATTTGTCTGCTCACCTCCTAAGAATCAAACTCTAGCTTAGCTCAATCCTGAGATACAATTTTTTCCATTTCTTGAATAGCGAACACTAAAAATAAAGTTATTGGAAAAACCTCGATCCAAGTCAGCGAAAAAATTTTAAAACTTTAACAAAGGAGAATGCCGTCTGATGTATGGCGCTCGGTACCAAGACTAAAGTGCGTGCGTCAAAAAATCTCCAATAAGTTTTTAGTCGATTCTACTGTCAAAATAATAAAAAATGAGGGTTTTTCCATAGCAACTACTACTTTACATCAATGTTTGTTTCCATAGTAACGTATATATAATTGGTTGTTGCAGTCTAATGGCGGCGTGCGGCGGAAACCAAATCAACAAAATATTTTTTTACTTGATTATTAATCCCGTCGGTGTGTAAAACTAAAGAAAATGTTAGTGTCATTTATGGGATACGTTCGGTTTTGACGCAATTGGTACGGGTTCTCGGCATTCTCCTTTGAGAAAATCTCAAAAAGTTACTGACCGATTTTGTGATTTGAAATTGCACTCTGAAGCCCTGCGACATATGTCATATGATAAAATGTGCATTTTAAATTATGGCCCATCCACGTACCTTTCAAATCTGCGAAACTACAGACAAATGTCACACTCATAAATCGGGGCACTATACTGGATTAGGAAAACATAAACTTTCAATATTAAAAGAGTCCACTGCTGGACATAAGCCTCTTCTAATAAGCGTCATTACACCCTGCTGTCCTCAGCTCGAAGCACCAAGCTACTCGTAGCGACCTTTCGCAAATATTCTATTTTACTTGTTTCCTGAAAGGACGTGACGTCATGGCAAGTTATCGGCAACTCGTCACTTCGCCGGAAGAAATGTCCAAATTGAATTTATTAAGATGCGCGTTATGGTAGCGTTCGATTCAAGACAGTCGGGATCGTCGGCCGCGACCGACACATACTTCGAAAGTCGCAACAAAACAAAATCAATCAATCAAATTATAATTATTGGCAGAAAATATATTTAGATTGGTACTCGTACTTTGTTACGGAAACGTGCATATGTTAAATGCGTCACCTTATTGTAAATCTCGAAATTTGAAATGAAGAGATCCATAGGAGACCCAGGGTAACCGACATAGCTCTCAGAATCAGCAAGTGGCAGTGGGCAAGCCATATAGCCCGTAAAACCGACAAACGTTGGGGAATAAAGGTTCTCGAATGGCGACCACGATCTGTCAAATGAAAATAAGAATATTCAATAAGCACTTAAGTACACTTTGAAACGTATTTTTTTTAATTTAAATTTACACCAATTCGCAAGTTAATCAAACAGAAAAGAATTGGCAAGAAACTCTGCTTGGCTTATATTTTTTTAAAGTCATGTTTTTTACAGAGTTTATTTTTACCTATTACATTGTTTTTGAGAGAGTTGGAGACAGTTTCATCCCAAGCTTTTTTGTCATCGAAATAATCAGAAATTTTATAATAAGTTTTATTACATAGATTACGTTTAACAATATTTTTGAATTTATTTACAGATAAATTAAGCATATCATTTGGGATTTTGTTAATAAATCGTACACCTTAAAAATACCCTTTAAAAGATTGATTAACTTTATGGAGCCTTACTATAGGAACAACTAGTTTATCTTTATTTCTAGTGTTAACAATATGATTGTCGCTATTTTTCTTAAACAATTTGATATTTTTTCGGACATACATATGCAATAAGCAAGCAATAGCAAGATAGCAAGGCTGATCAGTTGGCCCAAATAGAAACCACCATTCCTATAACGCGTAAATAATGTTAGTATTATGTTAAATTATGTATGCACTATGTCATTAATCAAATATACAATAACATATAAGTTAATACAAACAAGGTTAGGTACGTTATTTATTTTATTCAATGGTATCTGGGAATTCCATTATTTATTGTGAAAATACTCATTTTCACAATATTGCCCTTGTATACTGTTCATAGTAATATCCTTGTTGAGGTATCCTTGTACAGTGTTTAAGTCTAGTCGTCCAGGCTAAACACAGTCAGGTCTTGAGTCTGCTTTAACAATGGTGACAGCTGTGGGAAACAATTTTCTTCATCCCAGGATTCCAATCCAATTTCAGTTTTATTTTATTTCACTACACTTGTGTCTTATTGTTAACGTATGTTGATTAAACGGCAATTATTTTATACAACATACATAAGAAAATAATATAAAACAAAAATGACAAAATCGTCCATTAAACAATGAATGCATATGAAACAGTCGTTCAAGATGACAAAAAATGGTCCGTGTATCAGGCTCTATGAATGTTAATGGAGCATGTTAATGTACATTTCAAAAAACAGGACACATTTTTTCCAAATTAATTATTCAATTTCATATTCTTCTTCTTGTGGCCCTCCACTACTGGAGGTTAGCCTCTGCGAATTTCTCTATCTTGAGCCAAACGAAATAGAGGTTCGACGCTGGCTATTTTCGTCCACTCCTGGACATCACGCAATTTCATATAGCCAAATCTAATCTTAGCAACAAGTGGTAGCTTTCGTTTATGCTGAGTCGTGTCTTCTAAAAGGCAAACCACAAAATGCTATCTTTACGAGGCGGCATCTTTATGGGCGCGACAGTAGGTAAAGGAGAAAACACGAGGTTCAAGGTCTAATCGATGGACGAATAGGCCCGCTCCGCCCTTGTGTTGCCGGTGCAATTACTTCGGTGGACCAGTTAGCCAGCTGTTGTTACGAGGGTTATTTATTTTATTATTATTTTTTACTAGCCGACCCGCCTGAAACTTCGTTTTCGTTTACACTTATAATAATCCTACTATCCTATTATATACTTCCTATCCTACTCCTATTAATATTATAAATGCGGAAGTTTTGGATGAATGAATGAATGTTTGTTACTCTTTCACGCAAAAACTACAAAACGGATTCGGATGAAACTTGGAATATACATAGTTTGTGACCTGGATTAACATATAGGCTACTTATTAAAGTAGAACGTAGTAGTTATTAGAGTGGTACCACTTACAGATACTAATGTTTTTTTTAGTGATCTAAAACCATCTTCACATTATTGACTTTCGAATGAAACTGGTTTGGGGCATATCGGTTGGATGGTTTGAAAGTCTATATCGGACGTATTATGTATGTGTCAATAATGTGAAGGTTTTAGATCACTAAAAAATGCATTAGTATTCGGCCTATTGATGACGTCGATTTTCAAATTTTCACATTTTTTCCAGAATTATGAAAATTCCAAGACTATTGGTTTGATTTATTTATTTAATGCTTCCGCCCGCGGCTTCACACAAGTGGTACCGGAATAATAAGTAGCCTATATGTTAATCCAGGTCACAAACTATAGGTAGAATTTATTTTTGTGATTTTTATATATTATTATTTTATTTAGTTGCTTATATTTCAATACCAAAGCGATATTGAAAATTACAATAGTACCTATAACCTGTAGGTTATGACTTTCTTCCTGATAATGCAAGACCCCTTTCTGTTATAAATTCGTTACTCTACTTTAGTGGCTTACTCCAGTCTTATCAGATCACCCGCCCATACTTGGATGGGTGACCGTTTAGTCGCTTTTAGATCGCACTTTCGTACTTCGGAAGGCACGTTAAGAGGTTGGTCCCGGGTTTTCAGCGGAGGCCTTCTAGCGCCGTAAATCTTTGGCATCAGAATTAGCCACTAACTAGCCCATACGAGGAAGTTAACTGAAACATTATAACGGCCTCTGTGGCGCAGTGGGCGAAGGTCCACCTGAGACGCAGAAGGTTGCGGGTTCGATTCCCGCTGCGGGACAAATGTTTGCATGTTTGGTAGATATTTAACTCGGGTCTGGGGTGTTTTCTAATATGTGTGTATTTACAAAAAAAAAAAATGTGTAGTATATCATTCATGTGGTTCCCATAATACTAGCTCTGCTTAGTTTGGGGCTACATGATGCTGTGTGATAAGTCCCGCATTATTTTTATTACATTTATCGAAATTAAGCCCCGTATGATTATCATACTTCACACTAATATTATAAATGCGAAAGTTTGTATGTATGTGAGTATGTTTGTGGTCGCTTCACTCCGTAACGGCTGAACGCATTTATCATCATCATCATCACCCTATAGCAGTCCACTGCTGGACATAGGCCTCCCCTAATGAGCGCCATTGCACCCTATCCTTAGTTCGACGCATCCAGCTCCTACCACGCAAAGCCGCGGGCGGAAGCTAGCTATTTATATAAGACATTTGTGTACCCGTATTCATCATATTTTTTACTTTTTCCGCTTTGAATAATTGTCGGTATCCTAATTTAGCTAAAGTATTGTTGTGTCATTCATTTTGTCTCTTTATTTAAGAGCTTTTTTCATAGGCGCGGCTTAACAAATGAGTGTGGTTTGTGTTGTCGGGGGCAGAGTTGGATTAAGGACTCAAAACTCTAGTAAATATTATAATCAAAATGTAAATGTTTGATTTCATAGAAAAATAGTTGGGTTACTGAAGTGGTCGTATCAGCTGAATTAACTGTATAGCAATACTTAAAAAAAGACCTAATATATATTTATACATGGTGTAAAAAGACTACTAATGAAAACTGGGAGATTGCAATCAGACAATGATTCTGAACATATTTAACTAAAAAAAAAAACATAATTTTTATTATTTTACGTCATTTTCATTCTTTTTCTAGTTACATACACAAAGTACAACTTAATAACATTATATCTACCTAAGTACCTTATAAAAATACGTGAAAACCAAATAAAGAAACCAGCAATGTATGCATGCAGCAAGCAGTCCGCCCGTACAGTTTTGAAATCTTGAAACATTGTTTTCTTCGGTTATAATTTTTTTATTGGCTGGGTTTTGGTGTCCTGTACCTTTCATTTTTGGCAGACGTCTTTTTACACCCGATAGGTTTGTTAGAGAGTTGATATTTTCATAAAGTGTGTATATCTATTGCTGCTAACAACAAATGCTAAAAAACTATTTATAAAGTACACAGTTTTAAATAGTGTACGATGCTAATCCAACCCGTACTTGACTGCTTTTCATTTTTCGTTTCTTTCCCTTTTTTTATAATACTAAGTTAGCAAACAGACGTTAAGTCCTCTTGATGGTAAGCGGTTCCCGTAGCCTATGGACGCCTTTAACATCAAGGGTCACATGCGCGTTGCTGACCCTTTTAAATTTAATAATTCCTTAGTCCGCCCCCTCGTACAACAATAACAATGAATCAAATAGATGCCGCGAAGCGTGTTTTTATGACTACATATTTTACAATTTAGTACTGAAATCACTTGCTGGGTTGATTACAAAAATTACTTTGTAACAAATATTTTGTACCAAAGTTAGTTTTTGCATAATTAATGGTATCGTGCTGGTTGCGAGCTCAGGGCAGGGCGCAATGGTGCTCATAAGGGAAGGCCTATCTCCAGCAGTGAACTGCTATAAGCTGATGATGATGATGATGATGGTGGTCTTGGTAAGTAGGTCTCACTTTATCCACCCATTAGACTTATGGAAAGCTTTACCAAAATTGTTAACAAGGAACATCGCTATTCCTTCCTTCTTTGAATAAGCTAGTGGCCAACTCTGGTGTCGGAGTCGCCACCCGAAGGGCCCAGACATGGCTTAACAACTGAAAAAGCCTGGAACAACATCATAATATGCATTCCGAAGCGTCCGATCTAAATGCCACTAAGCAGTCCATCCAAGGAGTGTTGCTTAACCAAGAAGATTTGCGAATACCGAAATAAGCCACGTGACGATGTGGAGGGGTTATACGTGTAGGTGATGCATTAAAACGTCTCTCTCATTGAACGAGTAAGCGAAGCGAACTTAGATATCCGAGACGACCAGAGTGATCAGCTTCTGTTTATTTCTTTGTTTAGATGTTTGTATGAATGTGGATTATCCTGGATTATATAGGCATCTTTGTATCCACCACACCACACCACACCAGCCTATATCAGTCCACTGCTGGATATAGGCCTCTCCCTAATAATGGGGGATGTACACATAATACAATGGGCGTGCGGGATGGGCAGAGCACAGCTTCTCGCACTGCCGACGCTGTTGCCCATCGGCGGTCAGAGAATTTAGCTGTGCCGGTGTTAGGTTGTACTATGCCTCATTCAGCCGGCCGTTAGAGCTCCGGTTGTTATGACGCAGGATGCACCATGGGCAGGTGAGGTTGCCTCGGATTAGGTTGGAACCCCTTATACCTACACAACAATTTTATCCGCAAAAAAGAAAAATATAAACTTAAACTAAAAAACGTGCGCAACAATGAATCACATGTGTCAATAAAAGAGCTACGATAAGAGTAATTGTTTTTCTTCGTATAATTCCTAGTCGGGGTCAATGCACCGCAGTAAGAGAAAAAACTAGGGCCGGGATCAGCGATAGTAGAACACTTTTGTATCGATAGACGATTTTCGGTGAAGTTTGTAAGGCCAGATAGCGAGTACCCAGAACGACGAGCATCTGTGAAGAATGTGATGAGCGTGAGAGAAGCGAGGTATGCCAGGATCATATCAAGTGGAGATACCAAATATGCGTGATCTTTATGTGTGTAAGTTTGTAAGTATTTTTTTTATCGCCTTAGGCTATATTGAAGACAGGAGATATTTATTTATTGGAGACAGGATAAACCTAGGAAAACCGAGTTGAACTGAAATATGTGTTGATTTTGATTTCATATCACATTTAAAAATCTAAACTTATTAAGGTACCTAGTTTTTCATTAACTTTAAAATAATAGATAATATTTATGCAAAGAAATTGTATTAAATGTCTTTGCTCTCTAATTTCCACACACAGTTATTTATTATTCTTAAATTTTTGGAATAAATTACTATTATAACTATTATAGCAATGATTCAGTACCTACTATTTCTAGAAATTTTAAACATACACAAAAATTCAAAAAACTGAAGAATATAAACTGCAAAGTTGTACGTAGTTTAAGAACTACGGACCAACGCGCGTTGTGCTTCAGTGAACCCGAGCTTTTATCTCTAAACTTTTCAATACACACCTAGTAATATCCATTAAAGCAGATGTACTGAAACTATGTGTGTATTAGCTGTGTGTCCTTCTACACGGGTTGCGATGCCAAACTCTCAACTGTCAACTGTCAATTACAGACAAACACAAATCCATTATTTTTAAATAAACTCTATCTGTGATTATTTACTGAAACGATGTGTGTATTAGCAATGTGTCCTTCTACACGGGTTGCAATGCCAAACTCTCAACTGTCAACTGTCATTTGCAGAAAAAGCCAAGTCTGTATTTAAAAAAAACTATCTGAACTTTTCGTTCAGTGCATATGATTTATGAGTTTTTGTTTTATATCTCTTTTGTTTTTTGTATGATGGTTACTCTCGTACTTTGGAAACGAACCGAATCCTATTTTTCTGACTGATAATAGAATGTTAGAATTCGAGATGTTTTGTAAACATAACTCAATTAGTTTTAATAATAATTAATGGTATTTTAAAAATAATATTTTTTATTAGAAATCTATACAAGCTCTTACCAGATCTTACAATCTGACTGTCTAACAGTCATTCATCTGTTGCACCAGCCATATTGTGTCGTTAGCACGTGTGGACGGCTAAAGGTCGTTCACACCTACTAAACTGAGGGTTATCTTTAAGTTGATGAACCGTGAGGTAGTTTTAGTAACCTCACGAATTTTTATAAGCTTTTTTGAGATTGGATAAGTTTGAAATGCTCAATTTATCGACTGGTTGTACAGATTTTCGATTTTAGAACTTTATATTACTTTTGAGGATTATGTTTTTTATTTTAATTCGTAATGAGTTTATCAAACTTTTTGCTTTAAACTGAAGTACACTCTAAATTAAAAAGTTAAATGATAGTGGTGACAAAAAGCGAAGTAAAAAATAATGTTTACAAGTCATCTAGTCAGCATGAGATTTTTACTAGTATTTATCAATTAACTTGACTTCTATTTACGGGTAGCCAGAGGCAAGTCGTACATTAAGGTACGGTTACACATGCTCATAAAATGTCATGCTTAAAACAGGCGTGCTCTTCGAACTGACACATTTGCCCTTATTTCGCATGCTTCTAACACAAATGTTTCTAAATAAGCGTGTTCATAGCAAACAATTGAATACTATTTTAGCACGGGCTGGAAGCTTTGGTATTCGACATTCTATTAAGTTTTCTGCCAGTGTTCCAAGGGAAAAATGGAAAACAAAGTGGCCTTTTCCACAGAATTGAATAAAATTATTTTGGTTGCAATGCTATTTTTTCATCACCCCTGCGAGACCTTTTAATCGTGCACGCGCACTTGATGCGCACGAATGATCGATACTAACATGCTCAATAAGCAAACCTGTTCAGACATGCTAAAAGCACGGGGGCGTTCCATCCGCGCTGAAGGTAGCATGTCCAAAAATCTCACGGCCGTCGAAATTTGAGCAAACTCGAAATGAGCATGCTCGTTATTAGCAATGTTTTGCTAATAAGCTACTAAGTAACAATTGCTCAATACTATAAAAGTACCTATTGATCTCTTAGTTACCATAAGTACCTTTTACTTAGTTATTATGAATGCTGTGTCCGTCTGTAATTGGTTTCATAACAGAATGAAAAATTTGTCAGTGAAACCATATATTATTTTAGATATTTAAGCTGTTGGCGTTCCTATTAAATAAAAAACCGACTTCAAAAACATTTATTGAAAAAAACTGTGAAACTAAAAAGTTAACTGCTTATTTTTTGGTTCATCCACCTTTTTTCAATAAATTTATCCCTTACGATCTATGCGTTTACCACATAGGTAGATCTAGATACCTACCTGTTAGTTTTTGAGTCGGAGTCAGCTTTTGAGTACGACATTATAGCAACTACATCCCTCCCACCTCGGACATGCCCTCCTGCGCCGCCCGCGCAATAGTTACCTACCTTGTTGTGCCTTGGCACGATTTACATACTTTAAGACGATTACTAAAACTATAATTAAATTCGAGCCCATAAAAATTTCATTCCCTATTGTGTTACCCCAGAAAAACACAACGAAAAAGAATTTTCCAAATTGGTTCGTAAATGACGGAGTTATGAGATAACAAACATAAAACATGAATAAAATTAGAGCCCATATCAGTCCCTGTTTTTTCACCTTTAGAGTTGGTATTTTTACTTCAAATTTATATGGGACCAATTGGGAAGTATACTCTCTCTAATGAAAAAAGAATTTTCCAAATCGGTTCATAAATTATTATTATTATTATTTATTTATTTAAGGACAACCAACAGCACTTAACAAATACAATAACAACTTATATAAAAAATAGAAGGCCAATTATAGGTTTCCACTAATAGAAGCAGTTAAGTTTTACAAAAAAGAAAACAACGAGCAAACATTGTGTAAGCTAAGCTATAAAAACAAAAGATGGAACAAAAAAGTAGGATTAAATATAAAAATATATTTAAACATGTGAATATTTAACCATACGCTATACCGCAGTTTGGAAGAAATCGCCACTTAAAATGACAGAGTTATGAGCAAACATACATAAAAATAAGAATTGACAACCTCCTCCTTTTTTTGAAGTCGGTTAACAAATACTAGCATGCTTTCATGCAACAAATGAGCATGTGTAACTGTACATTTACATGCAATATATGCTCACTTGTTGCAAGATGCATTTCCATATAGTACACTAGCCTAGCAGCTATTAATTGATGCGCGTATATCATATTTGTGCACTGTTTTTTTATTTTTATCAAGTCTATTTTTGAATGACTTCCCTGAGGAAGGTCCAGATTTAACGGTCCATACAAATAGAGATCAGGGTGCCTAGTGCGAGTTTTTTACCAGCTCGATCGCGTTTGCGTTTACGCAAATTTATATGGAATCGAGGTAGCGCCATCTAGTGAGAAATGCGTGGCACTGACTCCTTTTCATACAAATTTTAGTAAACGCAAACGCGATCGAGCTGGTAAAAAAACTCGCACTAGGCACCCTGGTGTGAATGTTGTTTCACGGTGTTAACCAACACCATTCGACCATAATAAATGTTTCAGTCCTACTAAACAGTTGATAAACAAGAATTAAATCATCCGTGAGCTGGTGTCGTTAGGTTGGGATCACACGAGCTTCGTCTTTCACGCATCAGTAGGCCAGATAGTTGAGACTATAACTAGTAACCCGCCCCGGCTTTGCACGTGCAAAATGCTTATACTGATTTGTGATTGTACCCATGTAGGTACTGTACTTATCAGTATTATCATATTATGTAGTAGGTAGTTTTATTTATTCATGTTTTAATGAAGCGATAAAATATATTGACGTGTTTCAAAAACATCAACTATTCTCTTTTTTATTTTACTTTCTTTGGAATTTTAAGAAAGTAGGTAGCATTATTAAAAGTTTAAATATTACTGACGCCGGTGGCTTCACTTGCGTGGTACTCTGATAGAATGAAAAAATATGATTCCTGATCTAGAACTACACACGCACTATATTTCATCTCAATACGTTTAGTAGTTTCAGAGAAATAACAAACATTTCACATTTCACATGCTTACTTATGTAAGACTCGAGACAAATATTTGTAAATCATACCAACATTTGTCTCGCAGCGGGAATCAAACCCGAAACCTTCTGCGACTCAGACAGGCCTTCGCCCTCTGCGCTACAAAATGTCGTTATGTTTGCGAAAGTTTTTGAACTATAGGAGCCGTTGGCGTTCAACGAGCTAAGCCTATAAATCCCGGCAAAGTGCGTCTAATAGTAGATTGTTTTACAAGGGACTAAACCATCCCATTATATACGAGGTTGTTATACTCCCGAGCGTAGCGAGGGAGGATGACAAGACCGAGTTATAATGGGTGGTTTTGGCCCGAGTAAAACACTCTACTTTTCACTTCGATTGCGAGAAAATAAAACAATTCAAAATTAGACAATTTTCAGAAATTTTATTAAAAATTAATCAACCTTCATAAAACATCACCTAGACGGTTCTATTTTCAAAAAAAAAATAGATTGACGGAGCACCAAGAAGTCGAGTTTTTATGTAAGAGAACGAATGCTTTGTACGGGCTGATGATTTTAGACAAAAATTAAAAAGAAAAAATACTTTTTAGCCCTAGGGATTAAACTCGAGTTTTAGGCCCGCTAAGCTACACTATTATGATACACTTTTTGAGCAAGAGAAGTGAAAATAGTAGATTGTTTTACAAGGGACTAAACCATCCCATTATATACGAGGTTGTTATACTCTCGAGCGTAGCGAGAGAGGATGACAAGACCGAGTTATAATGGGTGGTTTTGGCCCGAGTAAAACACTCTACTTTTCACTTCGATTGCGAGAAAATAAAACAATTCAAAATTAGTCAATTTTCAGGAATTTTACTAAAAATTAATCAACCTTCATAAAACAACACCAAGACGGTTCTATTTTCAAAAAAAAAGATTGACGGAGCACCAAGAAGTCGAGTTTTTATGTAAGAGAACGAATGCTTTGTACGGGCTGATGATTTTAGACAAAAATTAAAAAGAAAAAATACTTTTTAGCCCGAGGTATTAAACTCGAGTTTTAGGCCCGCTAAGCTACACTATTATGGTACACTTTTTGAGCAAGAGAAGTGAAAAAAGTTGTATAGTTTATCCGAAGTCGTAGATAGGACATTGACCCAGCTTAGTTTTACTTTTCTTGTTATTGTTAACTCGATTGTATCAAATAGTCGTCGGTTATATCATCATAAGCCTCTAGAAGTCCAGTAACATTATATATTATATATATTTTGATTAAGTTGTAAGAATAAAAATTCAAAATATATTTTGCAAACTAAAAGCAGTTGAAGTTGGGGTTGGAATCATTAGTTCCAACTTTCATCTTTTTTTGAAAGTGTTTTCTATGATTCCTAGAGTTCTATTATTGAACCTCTAAAATTTTTAATTTTATTGTATTCAAACTGAATAAAAAAAAACACATGACGGCCTCGCACATGCACGAGGATGAGGAGGTGCAGAATCACATTTGTGTTTTTAGCACTCAAAGGGTTAAAGCGCTGACGTGCGAACAGCTACTTGAAAATGCATTTGTTCTATTTAAGCGGATTTTTTACGCGCAGTAAAAATACGCCCGTGCGAACGAGGTCTTATAATAAAGCTGTTGGTTTTCCTTTAAGTAAATAAATAAATAAATATATAGCACTATGCACCACGCTCAGGTGAGGTTGGCTTGAGTTCCTCACCTGTGAGAGATTTGGGTTGGAGCCATTTTAGTCTTCTACAGTGATGTAGGGCTATATCTTTTGTTTTTTTTTCTGATGTTTGTGTCTTTGTCTCTGTTTTCTCAATTGTATAAACCATTGATCCCAGAAATTTATAAAAAAACACACACACATACATCATTAGACACACTACTACATCATCCACCACTCTTACATCATCTTCAACCAGCCTACACGAGCCAGTCTCTTCTCAAGAACTGTCAAAAACTGTAATTTAGCCGGAGCGCTGGAAATATACCACTAAGGCTGTGTCCCCAGTAGGCAAAAAATTAGCGGCCGACTGAGTTTGCGGCGTATCAGTTTAGTACGCTGTTCCATATTACATATATATTGAAATGGAGTGTCCACAGTTTGCTATTTTTCCACACTACACAAAGGTTAGCTGGTAGAGAATGCTTCCTAGCATTAAGTTCGCCTATGTACATTTATTTCTGTGCAATAAAGAATATTCTATCTATCTATCTATCTATCTATTTTTGCACTCACTTTACGCAGTTTGCGCCGACTGTTTCAGTTAGTGGCCGACTCACAGCGAAACCGGTTCCAGTCGGCGACGGCTATATGGTTGTTTGCCGGACGTAGTGAGCCCGTTTGCTGCAAACTGTTGATGCGGGCAATTGGAAATAAGTTCTTACTATAAAAAACGCCTCTAAGATACCAATTACTTCAAAATATCCATCGTGACTAACACAACCACTTCCTTCGTACAACAATAGTAAAGTAAAAATTCAGTCGGTCGACCTAAATAAGCGGCTAACTCATAACAGTTTGCGACGCACGCAAATTTATCTGAGTTTGCAGCTTACTCGAATTTCAGTTCGCCACAAAATTGCGGCTCACTCAGTCGGCCGCTCACAGTTTGCCTACTGGGGACACAGCCTTATGAACAACACTGGCCAAAACAGAATTACAAACAAATACCTAGACAGAGAGGAGATTTACAAGGGTACCAGAAATTGACATATATAGAAACTGAAAAAATACCCGGACACAGAACATATCTTTTACTCTTTATGCTGATTCTACACCTTTTCCACTCGTCTGCCTTTTGAGTTTTATCATCCAGTCGTACATTTTTACTGTCCTAGCTAGTTTTACTACTTTATTTCGTTGAAACGGAATGTCACATCTAAACTTTTTCAATTCCGTAAAAGGATAGGATGTAGAAGCAAGGCTTAGTGTGTACACTCCACTAATGAAAGTGTTGGCGACCAAATATCAAGATAAAATGGGCGGAACCTTCGTGGAATAAAGGACTAGGGTACCTGATAATGGAAAAACGCTTTTAATAATTAAACTGGTCTAGAATATTGTTACTTCCCATTATCATTCTATAGAAGATGTGAGAATGCCTATTTTGCCTAGGCTGGTACTTCTGTAAGTTACGTATCTAGTTCTAATAAGTATTATACTGGGTAGTTATGTTACCTAGACCTTACCTTTATCTTGGTTTCTGCCTAACCTAATGATTCTTGGAAATGAATGTTACATCTATCTATCGATTTGTAACTGGCCTCACAGCTCAGTTGGTAGTAACTCTACCTTCTGAGCCACAGGTCAGGGGTTCGGTTCCCGCTCATGTCAGACATTTATGTGATGGATTTTTGTATGTGTCTGGGTGTCATGCTACTGAGATGCGAATGTTAAGATGGATGTGTGGTGTGACAAGGATGGATAAAATAAAGAACGAGTATATCAGGGGAAGCTTGAAAGTAGCACCTGTGGCAGTTAAGGTGAGGAGTGGAAGACTAGCATGGTATGGGCATGTGATGAGGAGGGATGGAAACCATGTGACTAAAAGAGTGATGAGTATGAAAGTGACTGGATGTACGAGTAGAGGGTGGTCGAAGAAGAGATGGATGGATAAAAAAACATGTTGTGCCGACCCCACCTAGAGTGGGATAAGGGCAGGGAAATTATGACTTATGTTTGTCGGTCTCTGGTACCCGTACAGGCTCTGCCTAGTTTTGAGATCAGTTGACCGAGTGTAAGATGTCCGGTAAACTTTTAATGTGTCATCCATAGCCCAATTTCATATGCTGGATATAACACTCCTGAAATTTGTCCTATCCACCAGTCACCAGTCTTGTGCTAGTCGTATCTAACGTTACATTCTAGGAAATTAAATACAATAATGAAACAATAATAATGATTACCTATATATATATATATATAGGTATATATGCAACAATAATAATGCCCTCCGGCCAGGTGGGGTGACTATCTGCGAAGGGCTGCTGGTAGAGGCTGGATGCGTCGAGCTCAGGACAGGGCGCAATGGCGCTCATTAGGGGAGGCCTATGTCCAGCAGTGGACTGCTATAGGCTGATGATGATGATGATGATGATGATATATGAAACAAAATATTTATAATTTTTTTAATGCATAAGTTAAACAATACATGCGGTCAAAATTATCTAAATGTACCAAAATGATCATGCTTTGGTATAATCTCTTGTGGCGGGGATTTTTCCTTCATAAGGTCGCCAATTTCTTATTAGAACTACCAGAGCCACTTTGTTTAAAATAAAAAATAAAAAATGAATTGTAGCTTCATTTGTAGCTTCTAGTTTACATTTACTGTCACTTTTCATATAAAACAAGCTTAGTTACTTTTAATTTATTCGCTTTCAGTAGAAGTCGCTTTTTTATCGTAGCGTAGGGCCACTTTGTTTAGGCAATTTAAAGTGAAAACTGCGTGTCATGAAATAATTTTCAATTCGGCGGCTATTTAAAATTGGAACCGCTGTTATTCGGTAGGAATTGAATATTGAGTTTCAAATAATAGACTATACATAAATACTACTGTTCACTCAATGTTAGTCAAAGTCAAAGTAGCATAATATTGTGTTCATTTTATCGAGATATTTATACTTTTAGAGTGGAAAACGTGGAAAAAAAGTGTGTGCACCAAAACTTTGCGAACGCTATCAATAGCGCGGACTTTAAACACTTTTCAAGCAACTTATGGTCTAAATTAGTGCAAATTTGGCATTTTGATGTTTATTTATGTCAAATAAGCTTGGACAATTTTTCTCAATTTCGACTTGAAGACTGTCACCCTATAGAGTTCTTTATAATTATCTCGATGGTTCATTTGTATAAAAGTTCCTATACATACTAATATTATCAAGGTCAATTTTTGTCAATGTTTTCATGCCAAAATTACGGAACTTATTGAGCTGATATTTTTTCAAAAATATTGTAGATACTTAACCTGGAATTATATACAGGCTGCTTTTTATATGGGTACCACGCAAGCGAAGCTACGGGTAGAAGCTATGTAAGGTAAATTTGAGATGTCGGAGCCGGAAAATATTAGTAGTTAGTTGCTAATCGTGTAAATCCGATACCAGGTTAAACCTGGCTTTTTTTTAAGGGCGTGATACAAAATAAAACTACGTGGCTAACGGCTGGCAGTTGTCATTACTCGCAGGGACTTGCGCGGTTTATCCCTTATTAGACCAAACATGCATACATTCGCACTAAAACCACGGTAGCAACATGACAATCAATAAGCAATCTGCGCACTACGATACCCAGGAAATGCTACGTTGTGACGTAAGCGCTGCTACGCGCTACAACACGTAGCTGCCATTTAGCTATTGCTACACGCGTAGCAAAATATTATTGCTACGCGCTACATCGATGTACCAAAAAACTAATCACGTACGTCACGCGTTTGATGCGGCAATAAGCTAAGCCATACTTTTAACAATCAATATGAATTATATACTTTCTAAGAATCCCTGCTAATAAATTCTCGTAATCCAGCAGAAATAAGCTGATTAAAGTAAAAAATTTGCAAAAATCAAATTCTTGGTATCTCCTAAAAGTTCAAAACTTTTCTCAATTTAATTTTAATTTATGAGCATGTTACTCGTACTTTCCAGGAAGGCCTTTGATGGGCATTATAAACCGTTTAAAGTAACCTTTGCCTCATTAGTACATGACCCTGTCTACAGATGTTATTTAGCTATTAGACGGTTAAATATATCGCACCCCTAGAATAACACGGAATTATGTCGAAAAATCTCAAAATCGACTTTATTGCATATTCGAATCCGTAAAGTTTTCCCGCGCAAACCACTAAGACAAGCTTATTTAATATATAAAACATAAATTAACAATAATTAATAATAAAACATTCAAAACTTTGGCAATAACTTCGATACATAAGCAGATAACGGTTTTTCAAAGATTCTGAAAAAAGTAGTTTTTCGACATAATTCCGTGTTGTTCTAGGGGTGCGATATACCTAATCTGAAAATTTTCTTCTTATCTAAAAAACAAAACTACTTACTTGATTCAGCTGCAGTTTTGTATACTATGTAGTTCTAACTCAAGGCAACTTTTTATTATAGTACTACGCAAGCGAAGCCAAGGGCGTAAGCTGTTACTAAATTATTGTTAATGCAAACTAGCAGGTATGCAATAACACATTCAGGTCACTGAAAACCTCTGAACATAGGATATTAAACCGCAGATCGTTTGACAGTACACGTGAAGAAACTCGCGGATAACAACTAGTCTAATATTGCTCTCATCCTCTTTATGAAGTTACTAACTAGCTTTTACCTGTGTTTAGCCTGTGACTTCGCTCGCGTTAAATGTTATTGTATGAATTTGCTATCCCTCGGGAACAGTGTTTTTTGTCTGGATGAAATGTATGTCCTTTTGTATTTCCTTGTTTTACTTCTTCGTTTTAGCCAGGTAGAGCTTCCAATCCCACAGCCTGTATTTAATCTTGTTATTTCACTAGGAATTTTTAATCCCGCAGGATCCCGGTATTTGCGGGATCTTGTATGAGGTGTTTATATGAAAAATTGAAGAACTTAGAAACTTGAAACCTGACTGAGCGATCGCGCTCGTGATTGGTCGTATACATGCTTCTTTCCAGTCCCGTAAATTTCACGGATTCCGCGCCCGTAATCTCGCAACACGCGGGATTGGAAAATGATACGGGATCCCGCAATACCGAGTTATTGGTGTTGATGTGGTTAATAAATACAAAAATACAAATACAAAAAATTATAACCAAATTTATGCAAATCTACTTATTTAAATGGGTACGTATGTTATCCCGAAAGAGGGTTTGGACCATAGGGACCTTCTACAAGTTGCGAGAACCTCAGTTAAAAACACGTGATTTGAAAGTTTTCTCCAAAAACTTTAAGCTTATCTTTGTATAGTGTGTGGCAGCCCTATAATAAAGGCAGGGTTACTTATTATCATCATTAAATCAAGGACAAAGTTTATTAAAATCAGCTGTTCTAGGGCTGCTTCACAAGTTTTTGAGTTTAATTATGGCGTAACTTTACAAGCCAAATCTTCAACGCAAAAAATACATTATTCCACACACACACACATACACATACACAAACATCAGCCTATATCAGTCCACTGCTGGACATAGGCCTCCCTCAATAAAGGGGGATATGCCCATAATCCCCACGCTGGGCATGCGGGTTGGGGATCGCAGGGCATAACTTGTCGCACCACCGACGCTGCTGCTCGTCGGTAGCCAGGGGAGTTAGCTGTGCCAGTGTTGGCTGCGCTATGCCGCAATGAGCCGGCCACCAGAGCTCCGTTTGTTAGTTAGCAGGGTATACCACGTGCAGGTGAGGTTGGTTTGGGTTCCAAAGATGAGGGTTGGAACCTCAAAAAATACATTATTCGAAAACCTTTTAATATATGGATGACCCTCGCGAGTAGATTTATTTATTTTCGGGATAACACAAGTTCGAGCTCATGTGTATTTACAAGTTTGATGTTTATACATATGTCCATATACTGATACTTTGTAAATAAGGGAATGATTTCTTTTTTGGAAAATCATCATCATCATCAGACTATAGCAGTCCACTGCTGGACAAATGTCACCCCTAATGAGCGCCATTGCGCCCTGTCCTCAGCTTGACGCCAGCTTCTACCAGCAGCCTTTCGCAGATCGCCACTCCACCTGGACGATATAAAAAAAAACAATTTTAGTAGAAAATAAAAAAATTAAACGGACAAACTCACATATTAGTTAGTATTCTCATTATGTGGCACATTTAAGTGTGAGAAATGACAGAGTTACTCAATGGAAAGAGTTGCGAAGTGCGTGGGTTACCCAGTTGAAGTTCATCTCTCGTTTGTAGACGTGTATAACTTGGTGAAAAGCAATCATAGTTGAAGATACTGGCTTCGGCCCAGGGCCGGGATAAATAACCTATATAATATAAATAAATCTTATAATTAAATCTTATTATTATCTTATTATATCTTAGAATTAGTAGAGTTCTTCGTGAAGGGCTCATCCGGGGAAGTACTCACAATGCCTATTTCTGCCGTGAAGCAGCATTGCTGTGTTTCGGTTTGAAGGGGGTGGGTGCCGGTGATATTATAGGCATGAGAGGCTTATCACCTGTGCCTCAAGCTGATGGACGCAGGGCGTTGCATAGTTCGGCATGTTCTAAACATGCGGACCTACAAAGCAATGCTTTGTTATAAGTAATGTATACCACTTAACATCAGGTGGGCCATGTGCTAGTTCCATCTTCAGGTTAACTAAAAAAACAGGTCACATACTATATTCCAAGTTTCATCAAAATCCGATAAGCCAGTACGTAATTGAGCTGGAACAAACATACAAATTTTATTATAGACCAACTTTCGTATTTGTTGTATTATTAGCTTTTCCCATGGCTTTGCTCGCGATAAAAGTTCGTTTTTATTTTACATCTTCGTATGAGGCCAACATTGGTGTCAAAAAAAAAGCCAAATTTAGTGTAGATTATGAATACAGTGTCAAGTGGTGCTACGGGGAAACCCGGGGCTTGGTGTTTACCCATTTTTATGTACCGACTTAGTGTTATTAGTCTGGGCCAAGTCTGGTTGATAAAGTTGGGATTTTTACGATTATGTCGATATTGTTGGCCAAGTCTTCATAGTTGTTAAAAATAAAGGTATTTATCAGTAAAATTTTGTTGCAGCTGTCTGGCCGCCAGAGAGTTTGGAGAGCCAGGCAGTCCAGGCCAGCTCCATCGACTACGTGGCAGCTGTATTGCTGGCCGCTATGGCCGCTGTACTCCTGGCAGCAGTGGGGTATCAGTGCGCTGCGACCTGGAGATGGATTGTAGGCAGGTACGTGAAGTGTATGTCATCGAAACAGAGGGAAAATCTTTGATATACTCACTCAAACATAATCAACACTCAAAAATATTGAATATGATTGTGAAGCTAGTTACGGTACTTGATTCTTGAATAGATTTAGATATATTCTTGCATATTTTGTTCTATTGATACATATCTAGAATAT
Source organism: Horisme vitalbata (assembly GCA_951804965.1). Lineage (NCBI taxonomy): Eukaryota > Metazoa > Arthropoda > Insecta > Lepidoptera > Geometridae > Horisme > Horisme vitalbata. Next base: position 11,991,376 of record OX638105.1, on the reverse strand, counting down.
ATTAGTTTAAATTTAAAATTATGTTTCAAGAACGTAAATAAATATTCCGATATTTTATTCATTTTTTTTTTTTTTTTTTTACTAGCCTATTTCGTCCCACTGTAGGCGAAATATATATTAATATTATATTTAATATATATTTATATTAGTAATATTTTATTCATATCTATTCTTAAAAACTTTTTGTCATAATGTTTCCATTTTTATAAGTTGTACAAGTAGAAATTAAAACCAGCAGACCGTACCTATAGTTAGAAAGCAGAAACCATTTTTAGTAGTTTAGCAATTGCCCTGCAACCCTTTCAACCTGTTAATTTATAATTTCCCATAACATTCATCAGTGAATTATCACCGTGACGTAGGTGCTGGTTTCCCAGGGCGAGACGTGATTCCCAGGAGAGTAACACCGACTCTTTGTCGCGACAAGCAGCTATCCGCATCAGCCACTCACTCCCTGATTTGCAAACGGAGCCATTGAAGCAGGAGTATGTGCAGGAGCACAAGGATCCTGCCAATAAGAAGGTAGTTTGTACTGTTTTTATGCTAAACCTTGCAAGTGGATTTTACGAGAATATCTGTAGGGGCAAATAAGTTGATCTCAATGTAGAAAGTCCATAATTACGTTACTGATTTATATTTCCACACATTATAACTGTTACATGTTTACACGGGTTGAGCGGGGAGAGACGACTGGCGACGCGATACCAAAACTTACGCGTCAGCCCGATTGATACTTGTGGCTGGTACCTAGCCGCCACAAATCTTTCATACCTACTTTGTCCTTTGTCATACCTTTGAGGTTGAGTAACTTTTTTCTGCTGGTTATGATCATAATGTTTCGGGAAATTACGTACAAAACACAAATCGGTCGAGCCTTTCTTAAGGGATGGTCTCCCATACATGCGCTAAAATATTTTGAGGAGGTTCTCGATTCGGTTGAATTTTTATGTTTGTTACCTCATAATTTCATTTATACATCGGTTTGGAAAAACATATTTACATTCGGGATATAACTTACTGTTTTGACCAATTTATGCTTGAAGAAACTACCCCTAAGAATAATTTTTTTGCAGTCGTTTTTTTTATTATTGAAGAAAGGTACATACATTGATGACATTTTTAACCTTTGCTCAAGGAGTTTTTATACTTAGGTAACAGCGCAAAAGCGTATGTTTGCCAATGTTAAAGTGCATGGACTTTAGAATAGCGTAGCGAGTTTAAAGCACTACGAGATCCACTATCGTCTAAGACATACATTAACTAAACAAATATTTGAACATTGCGTCTCTTTAAGTGGGACCTGAGGTTTTTACTTCGTATTCCTTGCTCAGAACTATACGAGTAAGGAGAAGGGTTTTACCTAATTTTAGATAGTTACCTAGGTTATTTAAGATTTCTACAAATATTTTATATTTTTTTAACTGGACACACAATACCGGGTTTCCAAAGGATGTACGGCGTTCCAACATCCATCATCATCATCATCTCACGAGGTGCACCCTGCTAAATAACGAACGGGCCTCTGGCGGCCGGCTGATTAGCAGCACAGCTAAATCCCCTGGCCACCGATGGGCACCAGCGTCGGCGGTGCGAGAAGCTGTGCCCTGCAATCTCCAACTGCATGCCCAACGTGGGGATTATGGGCATATCCTCTTCTTATTAGCAGTGGACTGATATAGGCTGGTTGTGGTGTGGTGGTGGACTCAACATCAACTGGCTCCAAACTAAAGTAAAAACTAAAAAAAACTAACAAATGTAAAAAACAAACGTTTCCATTGATTTTTACATTATATTAACCGTTCTATTGTAGCCTGAAATAAAGTTTATATTATATTATATTATTATTAAAGCTTAAGCTCGCGACTTCGTTCGCGTAAAGTAAGTCTTTCTACTTAGTAATTTTTACTTTGAAAATGTCATGTCGGAGGCCTTCGGGTGGCCTAAAAACTCCGACACCAGAGTTGGTCACTAGCTCATACGAAGAAGAAGAAGAACTTTGAAAATGAAGGACTTTCTATATGCTTCATCCCCCTTTTCACCCCTTCAGGGCTGGAATTATCAATTAATCTGAGACATGTATAGTATGTCAGTCTAAATACAAAATTTTAAGATTAAAACTTCGAAACTGACGGACTTTCATGCAAACTTTCATCCCCTCCACACTTTAGGGTAGAATTTCTAAAAATCATTCTATTATGAGTAAAACTACTATTACTATTTTATAAAAACAATAAAAATATACATATTATGGAAACACCCAGACCCAAGAAAATAATTGCATGAAAATATTTGCAGGGGTATTGTAACATTTGAAAAGTTTCGAATCGAATGCGTCTATATTTGTTAAATTATACTTAAATTCCGACGGATTTGGATCTTAAAAGCTACCTACTTTTAATTCTGAAGAACGTCACGACACGATGGCACATCACAACACAACACACCCTGGCACAATAATGTATTTCTGGCTCTATCTTCACTGTCGGGTTCGGCTAGGAAAGGATTCGAACATTTGAAAATACCCGCGCTGATCATACAAACATTTGTCTAACGGCGGGAATTGAACTTTCAGCCTGCAGGTGGACCTTCGCCCACAGTGCCTAAGAAGTCATCAAAACAAACTAAAACAATCTAAATTATAATGTACTAGCTTTCGGCCGCAGTTTCGCTCGATCTATAGGTATCTAGATAAAAAGTTACCTATGTAACCAGGTCACGAACCGTGTTTATTTCAAGTTTCATCCATAAACGTTTAGCTGTTACGGAGAAGAGTGTAAGCAAACACACACACAAACTTTCGCATTTATAATATTAGTGTGATGTTGTAGATTACTATAGAATTTATTTAAAACCCTTATAATTCCCTTGTTAACAAGCGAGATTTCAAAATCAATTTGGACCAATAGGATTTTGTATGTACGAGTGGGTTTGTCCAATATTGTCCATTGGGTCGTTAGATTGAATCTTAGTAGTGGGGTGGGTAATCAGTACAATATATGCCCGTATTTTGTACTAAACAAGCAATTAGCATTGGCTCACTTCGCTACGATGGGTAACCGTTTGTGGTATTTAGATCCGAACTCTTTCGTTCAGGGTGTAAGGGGTTCCAACCCAAGCCAACCTCACCTGCACGTGGCACCCTGGTTACTAATAACGGACAACTAACAACGGCATAGCGCAACCTAACACCGGCACAGAAATCCCCTAGTCGCCGACGGGCAGCAGCGTTGGTGGTGCGAGAAGTTGAGCTCTGGGATCCCTAACCCGCATGCCCAGCGTTGGGATTATAGGCATATCTTCCTTTATTAGGGGGGCCTATTTACAGTAGCGGCTGGTGTGGTGGCTTCGTTTGTTGATCCCGGATTTTTCAGTCATAAGGGTGTCGGAGACTACCAGGCGGCCTAAAAACTCCGCCACCAGAGTTGACCACTAGCTCATACGACAAAGGTAGGAAGCAATTAGCTATGTTTGATTTAATAGCAGTTTTCCTGATATAATTCCAATCGAACTTTAATACAAAATTTCATACATAAACTGTATAAGATCGATTTTTAAATATATTTCTTAGTGTTCACCTAAGTTATTGAGAAAATATGCAAAATTAATTACTTTTACGTCTAGACCGACCAGCTGACAGTCAGTATCTATGGTATACCTAAAAATATTTATTGATTCAGCCAGCTTCACCTTTAAGAATTCAAGTAAAAAACTTATGCCTCTCCCAATGTAAATTTAACACGTTAACTGCGGGCATATTCTGCTGCAGGCTGCAGAGCAGTTGTGTTTTCAGCACTCAAAGCGTTAATCATTCTATAAGCCTATAGTACAGTCTACTGCTGGACAAAGACCTTATGAAGACGAAGAAGAAGAAACACGAAATGAGAAAAAACTGGAAATTCATTTAACTATGCTACTACCGAGGGTAAAAATAGGTCCCTGTCTTAGCTTTAAGCCGCATCGATTACGTAGGTAGGTACCTAGATATCCATCTATGTGCTGATGCTGAGCTGGTTTTCAGACAGGGCATCATGGCGCCCTGAACTCAGCTCGATTTAAGTGTATGGGGTTGTCCCTATCACCAAGTCACGACGTCGTGACGTGGAGTGCTAATTTGTAGGTAAATTAGCAGGTCACGTTAACGTAGACGACGACGTGACATAGTAATAGGGACAAACCCTCAATCATCATCATCAACCTATCGCAATCCAATGCTGGATGTAGGTCTCTCCCAAGGTTCGCCACTGAGCCCTCAATCCTTGCGACCAAATTCAGAAAATTAGTAACCATGAAAAATAATGATATTCCAGTTTGGCAGCAGCATATTTATTACAAAAACGCTTCCACCACAGCAGGTGGTTAGTTTGAGCAAACAAAAGCTTTTATCCAAAGCGGAGAAGCAAACATGGCTTGTTTTCTAAGAACACTTTCAGACATTGTTTTGTATAACAACGAGCGTTTCATTGTACAATATTCCTGGAATACTGAATCTTCTAAATTCATCTAACATAAGAAAGACTAATGGTTGTAAAAAATATGTGAGATGTGGGCTTCTCCTTCACGCCAAAACGGATTGAGCTAAAATTTGGCACTTAGGTAGTTCTACATTGGGTATAAGCCAAGCAGAGTTTCTTGCCAATTCTTCTCTGTTTGGTCACGTTACGACTTGGTGTATATTAAAAAAAAAATATATAATACTCTATAGAGTCAAAGTAAAAATCAAAATGATACACTTGAACTTATTTAGACATCATGTCGCTTGAAAGTGTTCAAAGCTTACGCCCGTCGTAATTTTGGTGCGGATTTATTTTTTCCACGTTTGCCTTTTTTGTTCTTGCTAAAGTATTTCGATGCATATGCGAGTGAAACCACGGGCGGAAGCTAGTTAATGTATAAAACTCGAATGATACTCTCGATTTGACAAAATATATTGTTTTGATTTTAATGACTGGGAAAACTTCGATAGTTAGAATCAAATTAAAGACAAACACGATTGGTTAAAAGTTTAACGTTTTTTCTCGTTTGATTTAATTTCCAAAGTTGACTCTCCCTTAACTCTTTTTTCTTTTTATTCGAAAGTTAAATTAAAGACTATTTTTGGTCTGATAGAGCCGGAGATATTATAAAAATATCTTATTTTTATTGAATTTGTGAAGCGTATTAGCTTTTCTTTCTCGTGTAATCTCGTTTACTCAATGATGTTTAGGTATCGCCTGAAACTTTCCATGTTATATACGTGCGGAGCAAAGATTTTATTTATATCTATCCTACGAAAAGTAGTTTATCTTTTTTAAGAACGTAAGTTGAGAACTAGATAGTCGACTAATTTATATCTCTACTTACGCTGCAGTTTCTTTGCTCTCTTACAACTTTTTAATCAGACTGTAAGCCTCGGTAAATGAGACTTCGCAACGGGTATAATTAAAAATCTCTTTTGTTATACATTTGTATCTGAACTTGATAATGAATTGTTTTAAGACATTCTTGGAAAATTAATTAACTTTGCAAGTATTAACCCGTTGATTTGTGAATAATGTGCTATTCATCGAGTTCGGTGCTCATTAGGGGAGGCCTATGTCCAGCAGTAGACTGTTATAGGCTGATGATGATGATGTACTATTTATTGCACTTTCTCCAGATTAACGGAAGTTATATAAACTCAAAACTCAACTCAAACTCAAAATCTCTGTATTCAGTTAGAATCTTAGGGAACACTTTGAATCGTCATAAGTTTTTCACCTTAAATAACTTCTAACCGCGATTTGGTTAGGCAAAACTCCGCCCGGTCATTAATCGGATGGGTGACCGTTTAGTGGCATTTCGATTTGAGCGCTCCCGTGCTTCGGAGGCCACGTTAAGATGTTGGTCCTGGCTTTTCAGTCGCTAAGCCAAGTCAGACGCCTTTGGGCGAAAACTCCTACACCAGAGTTGGTCACTAGCTCATACGGAGAAGAAGAAGACCGCGATGATAATTTAAAATTAATGCCTAAAAAAACTTTACTTACTTACTGTGCGACCCAAAATCTTGGCCACCGACCCCAAAATTCGCATGTTCCTCGGTCTATTGCGCTTCTGTCCAGTCAACCACCTTATGTTCGCGCAGTTCTTTCAGGATTTCATCGCCCAAAACAAAAACTTTAGGCTATAAATTAATCTTCATTATCACCATCATCAAGATATTCGGAAGAAGATGACGGCCTCTGTGGCGCAGTGGGCGAAGGTCCACCTGAGACGCAGAAAGTTGCAGGTTCGATTCCTGCTGCGGGACAAATGTTTGCATGTTCTGCAGATATTTGTCTCGGGTCTGGTTTTCTATGTATGATATGTATGTATTTACAAAATAATATATATATGTAGTATATCAATCATGTGGTTCCCATAATACAAGCTCTGCTTAGTTTGGAGCTACATGATGCTGTGTGATTACGTCCAGCATTATTTATTTTTTATTCAAAAGTTAAAATATTTAGTCCACAAAGCAACTCGTCTGCTGAGTTCCACGGAGTGCCCAAAGCGGACAGCAAATCCATCATTTCCTGAGAATGCCATATAGGAAAGGTGAAACAATCTCGAATTTCTGTTGTGTTTTTGTGGATCTCGTCAAAGAGAAGGTTAAGCGGAACATGTACTCAATATTAAGTCTTTCGAATATCTTGTAATGGATTTTCGCAGTCACGCCCGAGTCAATTAACCATGATCATAAGAAAGCAGTTCTCTACTTGGCCCTATGTCCAGGCCGATGCCTCTTATAATAAGCGTCTCCGCACCTCAGTGAAAATCTTCATGTCTTGCGTGTCCTCAGGATAAAAAATATTCTTATTTCTATAATCAAATGTAAATAAAAAAAGGTGACATGTTATTTTAACGCCATTTTTGCTATCTTAGGTTTATAGAACTTTTGTATTTGATTATTACTTTATAATGAATAGTTATTAGTTAAAAAAACCTGTTATGATGTTATGTTGTTTCTAAATAAATAAATAAAAAGTCGTGACTGGCCTGAGCCAATTATAAAACCAAACTCTACAAAACGCACTTGCGCCACTTACTATATCATAAACTGTGGTAAAACTTTAAAAAGGGTAGAATGAATATCCTATCCAGCGCTGCTTTGATTAATGTGATAAAAGACGAAGTTCAAACCTTACCCTGCTACATCTAGACGGATGGTAGTATCATTTGGAATTACAAACTAGAACGATGTACGTCTGGACTAAAATGAAGTCCTTCCTTCCTCCTTCGTATGAGCAACTCTGGCAACTCTCTATCTGTATGTGGCAACTTTGGTGTTGGAGTTCTAGACCACTCGAAGGCCTCTGACATAACTTAACGACTGAAAAAGCCGGGACCAACTCTTAAAGTGCCTACCGATGCTTGAAAGCCTTGAGATCTTAGTGTCACTAAACGGTCACGCATTCAGGTTATGAACAAACGAGGTGTTGCATAGCTCACATGATCGGCTGAAAACACAGACAAAACTAAATAAAAATAGTGAATCAACTTTAACTTTCCAACAAAATCTAGGGTTGGATTAATGGGTTTACCAATAGATTAAAATAATATCGAGTTACCAACAAAATTTGGGTTGCTAATACTATAAACTATTAAATATTATAAAAGAGCCGTGTCAGTATTCATAGATACAAAAATAAATGGATCGAAATCATTAGAAAACAGCAATGAAATTTTATTTACATTTTTATTATTAAAAAGTATAATTTCTGATTTTAAACATACGATAGTTTTAAAATTGGATACCATTATCAAGAAACTTCTTTCTTCTCCCCAGTACGCGCAACCTTAATTTATTAAGGAAAATTATTTAGTTAATTAATTAAAATAAAAAAAATAATAAATAAAATTAATTATTAGGGAAATTATTAATGGGATAACAATATCTGGATTCCTACTTTGAAACTGCTGTCAATGCCACCATTCCTTTTTAGGCGAGGTTCTATGGCCAGAAGGGAAAGGTTGAAAACCTTACGCTTGATGTCCTAAACCACATCAACCTTGGCCGCAGGGCATATTAAGCGATCAGTCACAGCTGCTACAGCTAAGCGGTGGATTACGGATGCCATTAAAAATTTGGGACTCCGATTTTTCATCGACATTTTGTTAATATATTTTTTGTATCATCCATGAAATTATAAGATTCATTATTATGGTTATTTTAAGACAATCAAAATGCATGAAATAAACTTTATTGTTAACAGGTCGGTTGTATTCTGATGCCTTTAAAAATAGACTTGTAGTCAAACATTACTTAATTTATAGCTTTTAAAATAAGTTAATAAATATTATTTAATCTAAATTAATCTTATTTATACTTCTTCGTATGAGCTAGTGGCCAACTCTGGAATTGGAGTTTTGAGGCCACCCAAAGGCCATCATGGCTTAACGATGGACAAGCCCGATCCAACATCGAGCCATCCGAATCACTAAAACGCTGAGATCTAAATGCCACTAAACGGTTAATAATCCAAGTAGTGACTGGGTGAAGTGTTGCGTACCAAAAATAATCTGCTAAAAATACCGATGTTAACCACGCAACTAGCACATCTTAGCACTCGACGGCCTCTGTGGCCCAGTGGGTGAAAGCCCGCCTGAGACGCAGAAGGTTGCGGGTTTTAATCACGCCGCGAGTCAAATGTTTATATGATCTGTAAATATTTCTCTCTAGGTGTCTTCTATGTCTTTTTTGTAGCCAATTTGCTGCGCCCTGACAGGGTACATATAAAGACTAATTAAAGCTAAGAAGCTTAAACCTAAGCAACCAAACTATGTACTTGTATGCAATAAATAAATATGAAATATCTACAAAAAAATATATTTATTTATTGGTATTGGTATGATACAAGCTCAGCTTTGTTTGGGGCTACAAAATGCTGTGTATCCAACATGAATCAATACGTGAATAGGCCTTTTATCCTCTCATCAAATACAAAAAGATCATCACGTTTCGGAACTACCTCCGATTTAACCAGAAAAAACAACTTGACAAAATAAAGAGAAGCGCACTTAACCTTACAACCTAGCTATACAGGATGGCGATGTAAACAGTATCAATATTCAGAGATCTATTTATCTCCTTACATAATTTGATTTGTGTTGTATATCATCTGCCTATTGGACATGTGATAAAATAAAAAAAAATTATAATAAAAAATTAAGTTTAACTTTTACCCTGAAATCCCCATCATATTCACAAACTGTAAGACGCTTGCAACATAACTTAGGTACAGTATCTTTTTGCTTTATTAGTTATTTAAAAATAATCGTTGAGTAGCTGTTGGATTGTTATAGCATTTTATTAGATGCTATATATAATGTGATATGGGCTTTAAATTAATAATAGTAAGTAGAAGAAATTCTGCACCATAATAATAATAGCCTTTATTAATCAATCTTACTAAACATAATAATATGAAGGTAACTAAACTAAGTTAATTAATATTATTCAACTTAAAATAAAATATTCCTTACAATTAATAATTGACACGGGTTATTTTGAATGTAGCCTTTCCGGCAATGTGGCCTTTGCGGCAACGCAAGGTTTCGAGGCAAAGGTCTCCCTTAGAGCTTGCCACGATTTTCGATTTTGGGATATAGTAACAATAGGGCTTGAAATTACTTCCTATATTTTTATGAACGCAGTTCAATATTGTAATCAAATATTGGGACTGTTCAGGTCGCCATCCTGTATATTATCGATTTTCGGCGACCTATTGCCTCCTTCAAATAACGTACTTAAAGCACTTACCTTTATGAGTACAAGCGCAAGTATTTTTTGTACACATTTTCTCTTTATGGACGTCAAGTGGACGGCTTCATTCAATTTAACACTTTTACGTCTAATGTGTCGGAAAGCTCTATGTCTATTTTTAGGCGTCACCTAGAATGAATAGCGTTTAGAAGAATTTTATTGCCTGGAATATTAAATCGTAAAATACACTTTTGTTGCATAGAAAATAGCACAATGTGACACAAAGTGACGTTATAGCAGTGATTTTAAGTTTTATAACTATACTAGTACTGCCTAATGATTATTATCACACTAATATTATATATGTGAAAGTTTGTGTGTGTGTGAGTATGGTTATCCATTCCACTCCAAAACGGCTGAATGGTTTTGGATGAAATTTAGAATATACTCGTACATAGATTGTAACCTGGATTAACACATAGTCTACTTTTAATTCGGGTCCCACGAGCGAAGCCACGGGTGGAAGCTAGTATTTTATATTTGTTTAAAACCAGACAAGTGCGAGTTAGACTTGTGCTCTGAGAGTTCTGTACAAACTTCTACGTATTTATAACTGAGGTTCTCGCAACCTGTAGACAACCATGGTCCAAATCACTTCCTTTTAGGATGATATATGAATTAAAACTCACCTTGTCTAACTCTTTTTTGATATTCTATAAGGCAAAATATTAAGTACAAATTCCGCTAACTTTCTTTGACCAGTTCCACAAAATGCATACGCGTGGATCGCCTGCAGATTCACATGCAAATCAGAGAAGGAACAAGCACACAAGCAGTTAATAAATGCAACCTACTTATTATTTGAACAAATAAAAACACTGGACGTGTTGTTCACAAGAAAAAACCCGACAAAATTCGACAAATTTTCGCATTCCCTATAAGGTATCCTTAGGCCCAACTCCCGGCCTCCTAGTGGTGCGATGGCGTCACCGGCCCGATACTATTCATGGTGGGGATGTCACGCGGTAGACTCACTTTCTGTTTAGCGCTCGGGAGAGCAACACGTCTGCAGAGTTCTGCGTCGTTGTTTTTTAGCGACGTTGAAACTGGGTAGCGAGTCGATTATGTCCTGAGGATGCCTTATGGGGAAGGCGAAACATTGTTGAATTTTTGTTAGGGTTTTTCTTGGTTATTTGTGTGTGTTGTTTCTCGAAACTTATTACAGGTTAACCTGTTTATTTTTATTTGGTCAAAGAGTAAGTAACCTGCAACACATTTACACTCGAGAGCAATGAATCCGGGTCACTCAAAGAATCCAAAAAATCTCGGAAAGTAAGAATGCTAGGTTAATGCAATAAATTGTATTTAATAGACAATTTAATACTCCTTAAATGAAAGTTAAAAAATATGAGTCACCATACATTTTATTTACACAAAATTACATAAAGAAAAAAAACTGCTGATCTCTCCTTAAAACAAAAATAGGAAACATGAAATTTTTGAACTTTATGACGATTTTCTTGAATTTCAATACTTCGTATTACCTCCTCGTGCTTCCATTACTGCGTTTACGCGGTTTGGCATGCTGTACACCAAGTTCCTTATACGATTTTGGGGAATATTCTCCCATTCCTCTGTGAGAGCAATTTTGAGCTCAGGAAGCGTGATTGGGGGAGGGTTTCGTTGTTTTACGTATCTCCCTAGCTCGTCCCAAGCATGCTCGATCGGGTTGATATCCGGGCTGCGCGCTGGCCACTCCATACAAGTAATGTTCATCTCTTGAAGGTAGTCATTCACAATCCTACCTGTATGAGGTCGGGCATTGTCATGCATAAATATAGCATCCTCACCCAAATTGACCATAAATGGACCAACGTGTTCGTTGAGGATTTCTTCCACATATCTTACGCTAGTTAAAGAGCCGTTTTCTATGATCACCAGCTCTGTGCGACTTTCAGAGGAAATTCCGGCCCACACAAGTACAGACCCACCACCGTAGGCTACTTTTTCTTCGATGCATGCTTGCTTGAATCTTTCCCCTGGTCTTCTATACACTCTGTGTCTTCCATCGTGCTTGTAGAGCATAAATTTTGATTCGTCGGAGAACATAACTTTCGAACAATCTTCAATACTCCAATTTACGTGGTTCTGGGCATATCTTAGTCTTGAAATACGATGGCCACGCTTCAGTTTAGGGCCGTTTGCAGGTCTAAGGGGTTTTAAGTTAAATTCAGCAAGCCGACGTCTTACTGTCCATGCACTTGGGTTACTTCCTCCGAGGCGTCGAAACTGATTTGTGAGTTCAGTTCCTGTGAGAAAGCGATTTCGAAGCATGGTGTTCACCAAGTATCGGTCTTCTCGTGCTGTGGTACACCTAGTTCTGCCCGTTCCTGGTCTGCGTAGGTTAGAACCAGTTTCTTCGTAACGTCGGAGAACTCTTTGTACTGTTGACAGCGACACACCGACAGTCCTGGCTGTATCGCGCTGACTCCGGCCGGTTTCCATCAATGTAAGTATTCTGGTGCATTCTTCAAGTGTAAGCGACATGATTTCAGCTTGAATAATGAATATTGAGCACTATCAACCTGGTTTATGTACCAACATAAATGACAGATTACAAACAAAAGCAAAAACAAATCCTGTAATTTCGTAGTTCCATCTTCGACAGTGTTCCCTTTTCAAATTTGATTTTTTTATGATATAACTTTACAATAACTAAGAAGTTTTAATACTTTCATTTAAGGAGTATTAAATTGTCTATTAAATACAATTTATTGCATTAACCTAGCATTCTTACTTTCCGAGATTTTTTGGATTCTTTGAGTGACCCGGATTCATTGCTCTCGAGGGTATTAATGCTTGTTTATAGATTTACATGTGTATCTGCAGACGGGAGGGCGGTGCACGCGTATGCATTTTGTGGAACTTGTCAGAGAAAGTCAGCTGAATTTGTACTAAATGTTTTGCCTTGTAGAATATCTTGTAATTAATATCCGCAAAGTCACGTCTGAGACAATTAACTCTTTCTGCGTTGACCCTACTCAAAACTTCTCTTATTACCATTTCAGTCCAGCCTTTTCTTTCAATTCCTTCCCGTAATAGTAAATACAAATAATAATACGGCCAGGTGAAGTGACTGTCTATGAAGGCTGCTGGTAGAAGCTGGATGCGTCGAGACGAGAACAGGGCGCAATGGCGCTCATCAGGGGAAGCCTATGTCCAGCATTGGACTGCTATAGGCTAATGATGATGATGATGATAATGATTAAATGAAAACGACTTGTTAGTGTACCTATTTGTTACTTTAAACAGAACTATTAACTAGTTTAAAATATATATCTTACGTTTAAATACCTTTGATCTGAAAATACGAGAATTACAGAGAATTTAATGGCAAAGTAGTTACAATTCGTTTGTAGTCATTCCGAGGTCTTTGACTCGGGACAATAACTTAACGTTAGGTTTAAGTGCTTTTATTATTGAAATTAGATGAAAGAATAAATTTAACTTTCACTGTAATAGGTTTTTCTAGCATTGAAAGTACGTAAGATATCACAACACTAAAACACAAAACCTATTCTATTATTCCCTATTCAGTCCACTGCTGGACATAGGCTTCCCCTAAAGGAAGGGGGATATGCCTATAATTCCCACGCTGGTTGGGGATCGCAGGGCGCAGCTTCTCACACCGCAGACGCTGCTGCCCGTCGGCAACCAGGAGATTTAGCTGTGTCAGTATTAGGCTACTAGGTAGCAGCTTAATGTCAAGCTGAGATCATAGTTAACGCTTTGAGTGCTGAAAACACAAATGTGATTCTGCACGTCGTCATCCTCCTCGTGCATGGCGCGGAGCGTCATGTGCGAGGCCAGCAGCCAACGTGCTAGTGTATAACGCTTTGAGTGCTGAAAACACAAATGTGATTCTGCACGTCGTCCTCCTCCTCGTGCATGGCGCGGAGCGTCATGTGCGAGGCCAGCAGCCAACGTGCTAGTGTATAACGCTTTGAGTGCTGAAAACACAAATGTGATTCTGCACGTCGTCATCCTCCTCGTGCATGGCGCGGAGCGTCATGTGCGAGGCCAGCAGCCAACGTGCTAGTGTATAACGCTTTGAGTGCTGAAAACACAAATGTGATTCTGCACGTCGTCATCCTCCTCGTGCATGGCGCGGAGCGTCATGTGCGAGGCCAGCAGCCAACGTGCTAGTGTCTAGTGTATAATGTGTGTCTAGTGTCTAGTGTATAATGTATAACGCTTTGAGTGCTGAAAACACAAATGTGATTCTGCACGTCGTCATCCTCCTCGTGCATGGCGCGGAGCGTCATGTGCGAGGCCAGCAGCCAACGTGCTAGTGTCTAGTGTATAATGTATAACGCTTTGAGTGCTGAAAACACAAATGTGATTCTGCACGTCGTCATCCTCCTCGTGCATGGCGCGGAGCGTCATGTGCGAGGCCAGCAGCCAACGTGCTAGTGTATAACGCTTTGAGTGCTGAAAACACAAATGTGATTCTGCACGTCGTCATCCTCCTCGTGCATGGCGCGGAGCGTCATGTGCGAGGCCAGCAGCCAACGTGCTAGTGTCTAGTGTCTAGTGTCTAGTGTATAATGTATAACGCTTTGAGTGCTGAAAACACAAATGTGATTCTGCACGTCGTCATCCTCCTCGTGCATGGCGCGGAGCGTCATGTGCGAGGCCAGCAGCCAACGTGCTAGTGTCTAGTGTATAATGTATAACGCTTTGAGTGCTGAAAACACAAATGTGATTCTGCACGTCGTCATCCTCCTCGTGCATGGCGCGGAGCGTCATGTGCGAGGCCAGCAGCCAACGTGTTAATAGTTCATTTATTTCCACCGTAGGTAAACAATGATACACTTCATTTCGTAACCATACCAGTAATAACAAAGGCTACTTTTGATCCGGATACCATGCAAGAGATGCTACGAGCGAAATCTATTCACACTAATTACGCTATTACTAATATTATAAATGCAAAAGTTTGTGAGTGTGAACGCAGAACGGGTTTCAGTGAAATTGGAATATAAAGTGAAAATGAAGCTACGAACAATCGCATTGCGTGCAGAGGGTGTTTCACAAAAGAATGAATGTTTTTTGTATTTTAAGTGTTTGCCTACACTTCAGGGAAAATCTAAGATTTTTATATATCCCAAAAAAAACGACTCAGGCGGGATTTGAACCCGCGACCTTCCCATCAATACCGGGACGCGCTAAGTCAAACGGCGCTTAGTCGTTAATGCCCGAAAATTTTGACAAAGCGAGGAGTTGATTCGGTAACGCACGGTACTCAAATCCCTCCTGAGTCGAAATTTTTGGGATATATAAAAATCTTAGAATGAATGATGTTCTAATGCCCCGTTTATTAAATGCACTCCAAATTCAAGGTAAACTGCCAAAACACTTCGACAGCGCGATCTAGATTTCGTACAATTGTATCATCTAGTGGATGCTGTGAACTATACTTCTATAAGAACCTAAACACATAACATGTGACCTGGATTAACACAGGCTTTTTTATCACGGTACCATGCGATCGGTATCGCTTGCGGTAGCTAGTTAATTATAAAGTATCCTCAGCAAACCCTTTTTCAAGCCTTTCTATTATTTTTTCTGATAACCCAACTAAATAACTTTGCAGCCTGCACTCAAGAAAAAGTGTACAGTGTTTATGCTTCGTAAAAGAAGGCAGCATGAACACAGCTTTATTAGCAAGGTGGGGTTCTGTACACAAATTAAATTCATGTGAGGACCAAAGTCACACATTGAATATGGCGGGTATTTTTGTGATGGTTGACAGATGTAAATTATGTCAAAGCGAATGGTCCAATAAGGTAAAATTTCATTCACTTACTAAATCAATCAATTTCACGAATTTCTATTTCAAATAATAGGTATAAGTGGACAAATTTTGTAGCTGGATATGTAATTTGTTGTCATGCTTTGGAAACCCCATCACAATCAGCCTATACAGTGTACAGCTGGAGTCCTTACCGAATGAGTAGTCTTGCGTTTTTGAGGCTTAAATCTCCTCATCATCTTCATCTGATTATGACGACCTCTGTGGCGTAGTGGGCGAAGGCCCACCTGTGACGCAGAAGTTTGCAGGTTCGATTCCCGCTGCGGGACAAATGTTTGCATGTTCTGCAGATATTTGTCTCGGGTCTGGGTGTTTTGTATGTATGATATGTATGTATTTACAAAAAAAATGTATCTATGTAGTGGGGTTCCCCATGATTGATATACACATGATTACACATACAAGCTCTGTTTAGTTTGGGGCTACATGATGCTGTTAATGACGTCCAGGATTATTTATTATTATCTACATCCACAGCCCAATTTCACCCACTGCTGGGTATATGCCTCCCTCAACTTGTGCCATCCACCACGATCCTGCGCTAGTCTAACCCACGTACGGCCGCGACTTTAACAATGTCGTCTGCCCATCTCCTACTAGCCTTGAATATTTTAAGTTTACCTACTAGTACTAAAAGTATCAGGGTTTTGCACGAAAAGTATCTTTAGATCTAAAAATAAGGGTACAAATTCAATGTGTTATTCGTTTTGTTTAGAGACATAACTGAGAGGCCTAAAACAGTTCTTACGCCATTAATACTTTTAGTATATAATACTTTTAGTTCTACACAACTGAGAGGCCTAAAGGAGTTTATAAGTATTAAAGGCTAGTAAGAACTTTTTTAGGCCTCTCAGTTATGTCTCCTAACTAAATGAATAACATACTGAATTTGCACCATTATTTTTAGATCTAAAGATACTTTTCGCGCAAAAACTCTAAATAAGGTGACTGTTAAACCTAGAGTAACACTAACTTTAATACATCTCTGTTTTCTTAGCTTAAACACAACAATCAAAATAATTGAAAGGTATTTACAAAAGTTGTGCGCGGAACCCTTTGATAAAGTTTCTACTTGCACTTACGACTAAGCTATTAGCCAAGAAGCTTACAGCAATAAGTAAGCATTATGAAACTTAATTCGAAATTTTGAGACTTATCTTTTAAATAAAAATATAAAATGCTATCATACAACATTATTTAGCCCAAAAGTAAACGGAGCTTTTGTTATGGGAACTACATGACTGATGAACTATTTATATGTTTTTTTATTTACATAATATTTATACATAGAATACGCTCAGACCAGAATATAGACAGAAATATTTGCAAATCATATAAATATTAAATATATATGCGTCGAGCTCAGAACAGGGCGCAATGGCGCTCATTTGGGGAGGCCTATGTCCAGCAGTGGACTGCTATAGCATGATGATGATGATGATGATATAAATATTTGTTTTGCAGAAGGAATCGAACCCACTATTTTCTGCGTCTCAGACCCACTGCGCTACAGAGGTTGTCGTAATAAGTTTTAAGATGGATTGGTTGAAAAAAGTTGGACTTAGTATCTCATTATAATAAGGTTTAATATTAAATAAAGTTCTTTGTTTTTTTATAAAGTTGTATGGACAACTTGACTCATTATTTTGAATATAATAGATGCTCTCTCATCTTAGAGGTTTACGGGAGATCTAACATTCTAATTAAAATAATGTAACTTTGCGAAAAAAGCTTATTATAAAAACTCTGATTATTAAGATGACAAAAAAGCTGAAACTGTCTCCAACTATCTCAAAAACAATGTAATAGAATAAAGAATGTAACAAAAACTTAAAAAAATATAAGTCAAGCAGAGTTTCTTGCCAATTCTTCTCAGTTTGGTCTCGTTACGAATTTGTGTAAAAAAAAAAGATGTAAAGTAAAGTGTTCCTAGTGGTTCCAATTAAATATATGATTTTTTACTTTATTTTACATTGTGTACAGGGTGATCGAGACCTGAGGGCCCAACAATTATGTACAGGGTGAAATTAATAATAATCATAATCTTTATTTAGTTCTTTAAGTTGTAATTTTTTTGGGGAATGTATTTAATACTTAATTAATATAATTTCCATGAAGGGAGCACATATTTGGTTAATAAATAACACAACAAACATTCATCCATTCATCCATACATCTAAACTCACAAACTTTCGCATTTATAATATTAAGTTGGAAGTAGGATATAAGTAGGATTAAATTCTCAATATCTCTTTAGAATTTTATTTATCAGTTATTTACCAGGCCGTCAAAAATATTAAAGTGAAAACAGATTTTTGAATAACACAACTGAGTTTTTGTCGCAAAAGTAATAATGGGATAGTCCCACTTTTTCTATTTTGTATTTCCATGGACATAGTGGGAAACTTACAATTCTGTGAAGGTTCACGCATTGCCTCTCTGCCTCTTTGTTTGCCGACTGAAAAGTCTATAGTGCGTCTTCTACACATAACAATACAAATCTTTACACTGACACCTGCCTATATAATTCCACTTTTGGACATAGGACTCTATAAAGGCGGATAGGCAAGAGCCCCGTTTATTGTAGGGTGCACAACGGGCCAGTGAGATGGTTTTGGGCTAAGAAAATCGAGGTTAGGACCCGGTACACCTCTCCACAGTCACCTAAATAAATGTGTAGTAGAGTACGTTAACCTGTTACGTACCTACCTTACATTAATTAATATTATTAATCTTTGTTTTTTGAGTGGAATCCGCGGCTCGGCAATCGTATTGTAGGACACCCTCCAGCCAGGTGGAGTGACGATCTGCGAAAGGCTACTGCAGAAGCTGTATGCGTCGAGCTCAGGACAGGGCGCAATGGCGCTCATTAGGGGAGGCCTTTGTCCAGCAGTGGACTGCTATAGGCTAATGATGATGATGATAAATCTCGGTTTTTTATGATAATATACTATTTATTATTCGGGTTAATGTGAATGATACTCGTATTACATAGAATTTTAATAAACGATAAGCATTCATTCATACATTCAAACACTTTTTCACACGAAGGGTGTTATTGTAATTGTAGCCAGATTATTGGAGTGCTTTATTTATATGAGGAGTTTTATATATTTAGATGAAAAATACCATTTCTCACAGGTCCTCCGCCAAACGACGCTGCCGATCGTCCCAACGAGACACCAGACCTTCCAGAGGCAGCTGTCCCATCGCCTGGAGATGCCGTCGATCCAGTTCAGCATATGCAGCCTGGAGCGAGCAGACTCTTCAATTGGACTTATCAAGGTAGGCTTTTTATTTATATTTATAGTTTTACAGTTATTGGCTTATTTTATCTCAACTTGCCAACCTATACGGAAGCGCTCATATAGTATCATATAGTTTAGATGTTAGGACAAATAAAAATTAAGTAAGCAGTAGATATTTAGATATTAAGGATTTCCACTGTCGCCTTTGTAATGGCAATGTTAAATTTAAATAAATAAATAAAATAAAATATGAAGTAAGGATCACCCGTTCAATCCCATGACAAGGTGAACCGTTTAGACCGTATTAAGGCGACGGTCAGAGCTGATTGAGTGAACGAAATGTGAAATACTCAAATAAATCATGAAAAAAGAGCGCGTCACTAAATTGTCAAAAATCTGTTTACAATTGACGGAGAAATCGGTAAACATACATAAAAAAGTCGAAAAATAAAAAAAGGTTCCGACAAATTGAGAACCTCCTCCTTTTTGAAGTCGGTTAAAAAGAGCTATTTTAATGTATAACTCCTTGAGTGCTAAAAATTTAACTGTGGCAACTCGCTCTTGTACGCAGTCAACGTATTAAATTAATCACCAAATATAATTATTGCTTCACAAACCGTCTATATACATTTTGATGTTAAAATCCTTGCCGACATAGATATGGGTGAAAAAAACGTGCGAAAATTCAGTCGTCTAGAAGTTAAAGTTATAACAATATTTCAGTCAAAAACGGCTTCACGCAATTAATTTGTTTCAAGTAGTAAACAAATATGTAGTTTTTTGTCTGTACCTTTAGTTCTTTTTATTTTTTATACAACTAAGTTCTTAAACAGGTATGCGGTCCTCCTGATGGTAAGCGGTTCCCGTAGCCTATGGACACCTGTAACATCAAGAGGTTATATAAATACGCATTGCTAACTCTTTTAAAAAATTTAAAACACGCTTTCTCAAACGCGGCATATTGTAAGTCTCTGGGGAAAACCTCAGCAAGGAGACCATTTTACAGCTTGATTGTTTACGGGGGAAATTCCTCTGGAACCTTACAGTGCAAGAAGATTTAGGTAGCAATGTATGTGGATGATACCTCTGCCAATGTCGAGCGGTGCGAAGATAGAAGTAGAAGGCACCGTCTCAAACAATTTTCCAATTTTTTAGAACACACACAGGGAGGAGAAGTCTCTCCTAAGACTTAAACGTTAAATACCTTTTGTGAGTATGGGATCGTCGACAAGTCTCGTAGCTCTTCTTTGGATTGAGTCAAACCGTTTAAGCTAGTACTCGGGTAGCCCAAAGATGAGAACAGTACTCCATGAGGGGCCAGACTTGCGACGTATAAAGAAGCAACTTTAGCACCGAACTAAAATAGAGATTTGCCCTGTTCAGCACACAGAGCTTTTTTGATGCCAACTTTGCCTTGTTCTCTAGATGATTACAGAACTGGACGTCGCTAGAGATGTCCATACCTAAGATCCCAATACTCTTGCTAATGGATAAAGGTGTATTGTTAATTGGGGTGTACGGGGTTCAACCCACATCGTCGGATCCCAAGCCAACCTCACCTGCACGTGAAGCACCCTGCTAACTAACGGGGCTCTGGCAGCCGGCTGATTGCGGCATAGCACAGCCTACATCGGCACAGCTAAATCCCCTGGCCACCAACGGGCAGCAGCGTCGGTGGTGCGAGAAGCTGTGCCCTGCGATCCCCAACCCGCATGCCCAGCGTGGGGATTATGGGCATATCCCCCTTTATTAGGGGAGGCCTATGTCCAGCAGTGGACTGATATAGGCTGGTGTGTGTGTGTGTTAAATTGCAGAGCTACAGAAAAGCAGGTTTTCTTGTTGGTGAACGCGCAAACGGTTAATATCCTATAGCCCCAAAGTAAGCAGAGCTTGTGTTATGGGAACTATATGACTGATATGATCAAATACATATTTGTAAAAACATTAATACATAATATGCAGAGAAAACATCCAAACCTGAGACAAATATTTGCAGAACACAGAGGGAAACGAACCTGCTTCTACGTCTGAGACGCAGAAGGTTGCGGCTTCGATTTCCACCGCGGGACAAATGTTTGCATTATAAGCAGAGATTTGTCTCAAGTGTTTTTATATATAATACTAGCTTCCGCCCGCGGCTTCGCTCGTATGGTGCTCCACGGTGCCGTGTGCTGTGTGATTAAACAAAAAGAGTTACTGTGAGTAGTCTAAGAACGTATTCTTTTTACTTGAAAAGGCTCGTTATAATATTGAACCCGTCTGTTAATTTGAAGTCGAGAAATAGTTTAAATGGAAAAAATATTATTTCTATAAAAAACTATGGAAATATTTTTGACGAGAAAGTTTTTAATCATTCGTTAGAATAACTACAAAAAACGGAGCCTCGCGAAAGCTTTTTGGCTTTTAATTACCAACGCTGTTTGTCTTTGTGTAGTTTTACAGTCATTTTATGGCGCCACGTGCTGTGAAAGTGCTGCTATTAGCGTGAATAAATAAAATACTGCAACAAAGTCCTAAATAAAACGACGTGCTTTTAGTAGTAGTAGTATTACTCTATGTGAAGGACTCTTCCAGGGAAGAACTACCACCATGCCTATTTTTGCCGTGAAGTGTTTCTGTTTCAGTTTGAAGGGAGTGGGCGCCGGTGAAATTACAGGCACATGAGGCTGAGAAGCGCTCTTAGAGCGCTCTTAGAGTTGCTTACTTTGTTGTTCTTAGCAGATCATCTTGGTCAAGCAACACTCCACCCGGCCAGTACTTAGATGGTTAACCGTTTAGAGTTGACCACTAGGTCATACGACAAAGGAAGGAACCGTTTGGTGGCAATTATATCTGAGTACTTCCGTGCATCGGAAGGCAATTTAAGATGTCCCCGTTCCGGTTTGTCAATACCGCCCTATGTTGGTCTTTAGGGTGGCCTAAAATCTCCGACCACAGAGTTGGCCACTAGCCCATACGTACCACCACTCCACACCAGCCTATAAAAGTTTACTGCTGGACATAGGCCTCCTCGAATAAAGGGGGATATGCCCATAATCCCCACGCTGGGAATGTGGGATCGTAGGACACAGCTTCTCGTACCGCCGACACTACTACCCGTCGTCGATGGTCAGGAGATTGAGCTATGCTGGTATTAGTCTGTGCTCTGATAATAGCTCATACGAAGAAAGAAAGTGGTTATTTTCTTAAAGTCCCGTCACTTTCACAGCTACAAAACCTTTTTGAGTTTTTCCCCTACTAATTAAACAGGGTCGCGATGTATATTTAGTTCAAAGACTGACGTTCGGATTACGAGATAAGTTACCAAACAGATTCTTTAATTAACAACTTATTTACTTAGCTTTTAAATTTTTGAACGATATTTGATATTTTATTGTAAAATATTCTACAAATTTTAGGGCTCCGTTGCTGGACTATGAAAACGGAATCCGTTTCCAAAATCAAGCCCATTCACTGTCACTTTAGAGTTCCGTCAATAAAAATGAATGATTATTTGATGACAATTAGAGCTACTGCTACGTCATCACATGAATTACAAACAACAGATCGATGTCGACCATTGCATTATCAGTTTTGTAGTTTCAGTAGGTAACCTTTTTAATGATAGGTTTTACGATAAAAAAACATCAGTTACACTATTTATGTATTTATTTATATAGCTAATAAATAAAGGTACAAGGACTATTCGATTGTATTGAATTTCATTGAAGAAATAGCATGGAATGGCTTTTCACGGAAGTTTCGCCATAATTTTCATTTGATTTTGTTAAAATGTGTTCTTGATTTAGGGGCCGTTCAAGTAGTACGTTATGAGATTTATTACAATTTTTAACCCCCCTCTTCCCCTTCTCAGCAAAAGTAAGTAAAGCCCTTACCCCCCAACCCCTCCCATGCTTACGTAAACATTGGTATACTCGTACCTAGTACCTATATGCATTTTTCTGTTAATGTATTCTGTTTTTTTCCCCAAAAATAAATTCGTTTTCAAACATAGATAATGTGTGGGTTGCCAATGTTTAAAAAATAAATAACTTCTGCTGACGTAATCACCATCTAGACCCTCCTACCCCCCATGTCATCAAAAATAAGAAAAGCAAAGACCCTCCGCCCTTATAGTGCTTACGAAATACTTGAATGGCTCCTTATTGATGATGATAGTTGTAGCCCTGCCTTAATTTAAGTGTTGCCACATACAAGACAATGTTAAGCTTAAAATTTTGGAGAAAAGTTTTAAATTACTTATTTTTAACTGAGGTTCTCACAAAGGTCCAAATAACCCCTCTATTAAAGGAACTAAAATTTTCAAATTCACCGTTTCTAAAGATTACCTATGACTATAAGATGAGAAATACAGACCGTATTTTAATTAATTGACTATAACAACCAACTTTGGACATTGCTCGTATTACAATCACCACAGAACAGATAGAATGTTGCCATCATGCCATAAAAAATAAATACTAAATTATCTAAATTATCTCATAGACGTAATGCTTCACCAGATTGCCTGAAGAATTCGCTTTCAGGACTAAGGCCGCCCATTGTACTATTTTCAAATATTGTTGTGTATTTAGGTATTTACATACTTATTTCACGCAATTGTTTGGCCCTGACTAAATATCTTATAACATTTCAGCAATCCCCTTGTGAGTTATTTTGAAAATATGTGACTGTGGTTTGGCCCTTCTAAATTTAATTAACAGACATATCAGAATTTTAGGTCTATTACATAAATATCATGTGATCAGTTGCTGAACATAATATTTAGATGGTAGCAATTTCTCATAGCTGTACTAGACATTCAAGGACTTGGGTTCTAAAATTTGGAATACTTAAATAGAATCCAAGCCAACCTTACCTACCCATAGTAGAGTTAAATCTCCTGGCGCTAGCCTCGCTGGTGCGAGAAGTTGTACCGTGCGGTCCCCGACCTTGCATGTAGGGATTATGGGCATACCTCCCATACTATATGGGAGGTCCAGGCCAGCAGTGGACTGAATATAACTGTGTTGTTGTGTATTGCAAGATAATATATCTGTACATAGCATTCACAATTTTAAGACCTGGGGAAACTTGTTCAATTTGAAATCTATTTTGGGGGGAACCAGAAACGGGGGAATTAACACTAACCTATTCCATTCTCGCTACCTTTTTTTTTATTACGTACTGTAAAATTAGAAATGTATAAAAAATTCTGTCCGTTTGCTTGTATGATTATTACAAAAAAAGAAAATAACAATCGGAACCCTTCATGCACAACTCGACACGTTATTGAGAATTTTTATTACAAACCCGATGTAAACGCAATTTTTAATAAATCTGTCTACAAAAATGCAAAGAATAGAAACAACTCACTTTTTTCAAATATTAAAAATACATTTTAATAATTCACTAGTGGAAAACCCATGTCTTTGACTTTTAGTTTGGTTTCTACATGTCATGAAAACAACGGATTCTTGGTACATGTCATGAAACCGACGGGTTCTAGGTTCATGTCATGAACACGATGAATTCTACGTACACGTCATGAAAACGACGGATTCTAAGTACATGTCATAAAAACGACGGATTCTAAGTACATGTCATAAAAACGATGGATTCTAGGTACGTTATAGAAACGACGAATTCTAGGTCCATGTCATGAAAACGACGGATTCTAGGTACGTTATAGAAACGACGGATTTTACATATCATAAAAGAACACATACCTTCCTTTAAGTCCCTCTTACAAGTTTTAGGGCTAGGACGCCATTGTTGCGACGTGTCCAAGCCCCATCCTAACCTAAATGCATCTATGCTTACTTACTTGCTTACTTAGGCCTTTGTATCTATTCTAGATGATTTCAAGTAGTAACTTACTCACTGACGGGGATGCTGTAGAGCCTGGGACGTGGTTAGATGCAGTAGTCTCTAGCTCCTATACCATCCTCTCAGTCTAGTCGGCCTTACTCACAGAAAAGACATGGTCGATACGTGTGGAGCTGACTAAGCCGCGGGCTTCCTCACGATGTTTTTCTGCACCATTTTGAGCACGCGGTGGGCTCATAATTTTTTTTAAACGAATATCGTGTACAGCCGTGATTCAAACCCACGGCCTCCTTATTGGAAGTTGTAGTATCCTTCTAGACCACCACTGCCATCCTAATTCATATAGGGTTCTGAATATCATCATCTGGAATCCAGATCCAGAATCCAGACGTGTGATGAGAAACTCCTACTTTTAAAAGTCGGTAAAAAAGTCATAGGTATTTTTTCCTGATACTCAAGCTTATATCTATTTCTCGCTTTACGGAGGCTACGCATTCATCAGTCAGTCAGTAATTCAACATTTTTTTACATTAGTTACCTACTTAAAATTATGTTCTGAACTTTACAAGATCATATTTTATTACAAAGGGCATTGACCTGCCGTCGTGAAATTTGAAGGGGCGTGATAGGCGTTTTCATTATACTTTAAGTCTTTTGTTGATTTCAATAAGAAATTATATACCTTTTGAAATGCTAACTCACTACTTTATTTCTTTAGATGACGTTTCATTTCGTCTCAGCCTGAAAAGGGGTTTCTGTGACAAGGCTAACAATGACAGCTGTGTCAAAAAAGAAATAGTATTCAAGGACACCATTTTTTCTCCATCTTAAATGACGATTGCGTCATTTTTATTATATTTTATTTTCTAATTTTTTTCTGATGTATGTCGATTATTATTAATGGTATTTTAACCTATATAAGTTAGTAATATAGTATAACAGCTCAGGATAGGGCGCAATGGCGCTCATTAGGGGAGGCCTATGTCCAGCAGTGGACTGCTATAGGCTGATGATGAAGATGATGATGATGATGATGAAGTTAGTAATAACACCCAAGTAATGGAATAAAAGAAGATTTGAACGAGAATTCTCTGATGGAGAAAATTGTGCGCCGATCGTTTTTAGGGTGACGTTACAGAGACGGTTTCGAAATTTTTGTTTTGAAATTTTTTCGAAATTTTCGAATTTGCCTATACTATTACAGGTTTTTATTATTATATAAGATGTACAGTTTTTACTTACTAATAACAAGAATACAACGAAATTGAGAACCTCCTCCTTTTTTGAAGTTAAAAAACAACCAGATAATTCCTTCACTTACTGTTTGAAATTATGGTGGTCAGCCACGTGGATGCGAAGTGATGAAGCGAGGTGAAGAGTAGAAAAGTCCTACCCAAGTGTGAGTTTGAGAAACTATATATTTCCCTCACTAGAACTCACTACTATACTACTCATGATATCCACGAGAATACAATACTGCATGAATGCAATATGAATTGGACGTAATGTGTGATTACGTTCAGCATTAATTGACGTCACCCGCGACCCGCGTAATAGGCGAGTCAATTCGCACTTTACCGGTATTTTTACCGGTTTGTTATAGTCGCCATTGCTATAGCAGAATACAGGACCTGACTGAAGACTGGACGACTGGACTCATAAACCTTACTACGTTGCCTCATATTATTATGTACGAATTGTGGAAAACTATCCCAGAAGCAATTTAATAAAGATGTAAAGTGAAGTACTATTCAATAAAACACTTTTTTTAAGCTCTCGTAGTGTAGCTTGTTCATGTTAGATTAACAGAGTTACGCAACCTTCCGCCCAGCCATTATTTGGATGGATGATCGCCGAGTGTTATTTACCCTATAGGCAAAGGCATTATTGTCGGTCGTTGAGTCAGTCATGTTGAACACTACGAAGACACTGTTAGCTACGCTCATAGAGGAAGATTGGATGTGCAAAGTCCATTCAATAAATATTTTTTTCTAATAAAATGTGCTTGTTTACCGGTTGTGGGAGAAATATTACAGGTACTATCGTCTTTTACGCATCTGTGTAGCGTCAAGAAAAATATTGGACGCGACAGACATTTACGATTCAAGTCGCACTTAACTGAAACACGTAGGTTTCACTGAAACCACTGAGTCTTGGTGTTTTCTATGAATTTACAAATAAAATGTATGAGTAGTTTAACAGTCATATGGTTCCCATAATAAAAGCTCTGCTTAGTTTGGGGTTCCATGATGCTGCGTGATAGTGTACAGCATTATTATTTTTATTTTTTACACCACCAACGCTGCTGCTTGTCGGCGGCCAGGCGATTAAGCTGCGCCAATCGACTGATTCTGGCCAGAGCCTCGTTTGTTATAATACAGCAGGGTCCACCAGCAGGACATCAGGCAGGTACAGTTGGCTTGGTTTCCAAAGATGGAGGTTGGAAACCCTTGAACCCCAAGTAATGTACGGTCAGCGACAAAAGTCGAATAACAAAATATGTACTTTAAATTGTTATAATTTTAAAATGTCTCTTAATTCAAAACATTTATGAATTAAACGACAGAATTCAACCCAAACATTAAAATTGGGCGTGTAAGCTTAATCAAAATTTCGAATGTTACAGCAATTTGAAAAAAATAAAATTTAAATTTACTTTTGTCACCTCGCGCCCGCCTTATATAGTCCAACTAGTAGTACAAGCGGGTGCGAGGCGTGCTCCAGGAGTGCTCCTGGCGTGCGCGATGCAAATGGTGGGGTGGACACATCAGGTGTGCGTAGTCTGCGCGGGTCACCTGAATATGCTCATAAGCATGGCGCACGAGATTTATGAAGCCGAAAAAAGACTTCATTTGGCGACTTTAAGTCGCGTCTGATTATTTGGAGCTTCAGTAATTTACAAGATAACATTGGTTCTATTATCTTATTCATTGGTCTTGTTGGGTCTTGTCTTGATAAACAAACCCGATTGTATATGAATGGTGTCAAAGATAACATCATTTACAACGTTTTGAGTCTACTGTCTTTGTTTTGTCTGTCGTCAGAATGTCGTATTGAAAATGTTTCAAACTTGGAACGCGTCACAGGATACCTGGCATTATGATAATATTAATAGAGACCAAATAAATGCGGGACGTAATCACACTGCATCATGTAGCCCTGAGCTTGTATTATGGGAACCACAGCGGGAATCGAACCCGCAACCTCCTGCGTCTCAGGCGGACATTCGCCCACTGTGCCACAGAGGTCGTCAAAATTAAATAATAAATATTCTATGTACATTTCATTTCGCACATGGTCAGGTCAGGGTTTCAGACTTAGCCGATAAGGCTGCAGGTCTTCTTTGTATGAGCTAGTGGCCAACTCTGGTGTCGAAGTTTTTATGTCGCCCAAAGGCGTCCAAAACGGCTTAACGACTGAGGAAGCTGGGACCAACATCATCGTGCTGGAAACGAAGGGGCCATATTGTTCACAAGGCCCACCATATATCAGTCCATTGCTGGACATAGGGCTCCCCTAATAAGGGGGGGAGCCTAATCCCCTGCTGGACATGCGGGTAGGGGACCGCAGAGCACAACTTCTTGCACCGCTGACGCTGGATTTTGTTGTTGTGCTGGTATTAGGCTGTGCTATGTAGCAATCAGTCGGCCGCCAGTGCGCCGTTTGTTAGTTAGCAGGTGGCACCATAGGCAGGTGAGGTTGGCTTGAGATCCGAAGGAAGCTGGAACCCCTTACACCACCCACAAGCCCACCACTGGTATTATTTGTGCCTACATTATTGGATATTAATTGAATACCAAGTTACTACAGGGTGTTGATTGATTAGGGTCTGGCCTACCGAGGCGTGGTGCTATTGACGACCCGATCGATATGTCTAGGGATGTGGGTGGTTTGAATATCGATATTCATCGATATCACGCGGATATCGATAATTGTTTATATCGAACCCCTTTAAAGCGATAGCTTCCGTCCGTGGATCTGCTCGCGTGGTACCGATACCATCATCATTTCCCTGCCCTTATCCCACTCTAGGTGGGGTCAGCACAACATGTTTTCTTTCTCCATTCACAACTATCGGCTGTCAACTCTGTATTCACTTTCTTGACTCTCATATCCTCTTATGTTGTACCGATATATGATAATGATAATGCTGGACGCAAGATAAGCACATTTAAATACCATAAAATATTATTAACAGTTGATATAGACTCATAAATAATCATGATCATCATCAGCCTATTGAAGTATACTGGACAAAAGCCTCCCCAATGAGAAATTGAAGCTGAAGAACTGAGACACTATAGAAAAAAATACATCGGTTATTTTATACTGACTCTTTGATTTTAAATTGACATTAGCGGTTGAGGAAGTTATTTTGATAATCAACTTTTAGTTACAATTAGTTCCTTTAAAGTAAATAGTGTTGTACCTAAGTGCAAAATCTGTTAAAATATTTAATTCTTATGATCTCGTTGGATATATAGTGTACCAACAGTAAAACCGTATCGACAATTTTATCGATACATCTTTGCAACCCTAGATGTATCTACCAGCTGACTACACCCTGTAGCTATGTTAACTTGCCGTGTGATTCAGTAATGAGGCATGAATCGATAGATTTCTAGTTATAAAATGACCCAGAAAGAGTTAACAAACTTTTAAATACTCGTGTGTTTTAACCTCTAGTAAAACAAAATATATAATCCTTCAGCAAGATGCATCGACAATATCAGAAGTACGGTGGTCTGCACCTGGCTCAGACTAGCGCAGAATTGAAGCCGGTTTTTGATTATGGGTATTATTATAATTATTACTATATTACATTTTGAGCTATAATATTATATCGCTCATCATACATTTTGAATGACACCCCCCTGGACACCGCACCTCCCCCTGCCTCGCTTTGAGTTTGAAGTGTCAAATGATCACGTGCAAAGATAGAATATACATTAAATCCCAAAGTCAAAAGCCGAGGCGAGGCGAGTGGGATAGTCAAAAGGCATAGGCCTTGCTGTGGGTCGAAAACGTCAGATAATATGATGATGATAATGAAAACGGAGTAAGCCAAAAAATTAAAATTAAAATGAAACAAAATATTCTTGCTGAAAAAAGTGAAAGTTCAAAGCTGCAAGGAAATTAATTGTACTGAGATAATATTAAATTTTCCCTATAACCTTCTCTACCACAATTTTCTACCCTTATTCATAATTTTATCGTTATAGATATTGTTGCAGCAAAAAGTATATCTTTTTGTAAGAGGCTTCGTTAGTGGAAGGAACTGCATCAGTTTTGTTTTATTTAATGTTTTAAATAACACATCAAGAAGATTACGTTGATAATAACTAAAAAAACTATTGACATAGTTAAATTAGACACAATGTTATAATTACAAAGTTATGAAATCAAAATAGTAGCATAAAAATATATATTATATGTAAGTAAAAAAGCAGGTTTCAAAAGTACGTACTTTTTGATGATAATAATTATACTATGATAAATAATAATGATGGACATACTGTCACACAGTATTATATAGCCCCAACTTAAGCAGAGCTAGTATTATGGGAGCCACACGACTGAAAAGCGCCGTGCACACGTACAGATCGGACCGCACAACGGGACTGCGTTCCAAACCGCAGTCCGATCTGTACGGTTTGGACTGCGGATCAAACTGTCGTGCTAATGGCGCGTAAAGATCGGACCGTGCATCTGGGACTCATCACTGACGTGATGCGCGGTTAAAACTGTGAGATTTTGCCTTCGCATCGACATGCCAGATCGGACTGTTAGCCCCGCGCATCTAAACGTACGTTTCGGAGTGCGGGTTGGAATGGCGCGTTCTGTTTCCCGCGATCCGATATTTACGTGTGCAGGGCGCTAATAATATACACATTTATTTTGTAATACATGACAGCCAGACAACATCCAGACCGGGAAGACAGATACTACTGTACTTTAAAATTACATTTGAATATAAACAACTATAGCTTTTATCTAAAAAAATTAATTTCACCTACTTTTTGGACCTCGGCATTCTATTCAGAATGCATTTGATATTCAACTGACATTCTGTTGCTACTCCGGCCGGAACTCTCCACCTGTCATTTAGGAAGACATTCCATTTCCACCTGACTTCCGTGCAGACAATGTGGCTTAAACGGGGCTCTGGCAGCCAGCATAGTGTAGCCTAACACAGAGTTACATGTCTTACATTCGCTTAAGTCTAATTTAGCTTATGAGTAGGTTGGTATGTATATTGACCCTGTCGGGGTACTACAGGAAAGTAATATGCATAAAAATACCATATTACCACAACGCTGATCTTAATGAAAGTAAGAAACTTGTCAATATTGAATATTCAATATCATGCAAAAGACTGAGTTGGTCACATTGAATTTCCGCTGTTCGTAATAAAAAACAAATAACTATTTCATGATGTTAGTAAATCTATGACAATTTTTCTTGAAAAACACTGCAAAAAGCATTTTCAAGCTTGATTATGACATTTGCTATTTTCTTTCCGTAAGCGCAGCTAACGCTTTACGGAAATAGATCTTGCTTAGAGGCCTGAACTTGGTATTCAACTAACGAACCTCGTTAGTCATGTAACCTGAAAGCGTACCTAACCATAGCTACATAGGGTTTAATCTGCAGTGCATCCAGCGTAGCCCTACAAAGGATTAATGTGATTACTAGGAACCCAGCCAGTATTAATCCCATTGAAATGTCTGCAGTGTGAGAGTGGTTAGATGGTATATGAAAAATACTAGATCACTTTAAACTGGTTACCGCATAAATACTGTTTGAACTATGCCCATATAAATATAAAGTAGATAATTTTGATTGCCATCAAGTCTTTCTTGATTACCGCCACTTTGAAAACGGTGAATATAAGAGTACACGAAGTGGCTACTGTTGGGCGCGTGCTTTTTCAGTTAGCTTGTGCGATGACTCCCGAAAGTCGCATATCATATTTGGGACTCTATTCCGTGAATAGACAAGTTAATCCATCTAGTAGTTTGCAATTATCTTCCATCATGACTATTAATCACCATTTATGATTGTTCTTGGACTGAGGAGCTTCTCAAAATAGGAACTCGTACCAAACGATGTGTAGAAATAGATGGTTTCGAGTGGAAGAGTTAAGTGACAGTTTTATTCATTCAACCTCGTGTATTGAGCAAAGATAGTCGACTCAGGCTTGACCTTGAGGAAATAAATAAATAAATAAATAATCCTGGACGTTATCACACAGCATCATGTAGCCCCAAACTAAGCAGAGCTTGTATTATGGGAACCACATGATTGATATATTACTTACGAGTAGATACATTTTTTTTCTAAATACATAAATATTAAAGATAGAAAACACCCAGACCCGAGGCAAATATCTGCAGAACATGCAAACATTTGTCCCGCAGCGGGAATCGAACCCGCAACCTTCTGCGTCACAGGCGGACCTTCACCCACTGCGCCACAGAGGTCGTCAAAAAATCCATTACAAGATATTCAACAAGACCATATATGAAACTAACGTGAATTAACTCATTCATTATTGAAAAACGGGAATTATCACGTACCGTTACGGTGGCACCAACGGCGTTTCGACTCGTTAAAAATCTTCATCAGGGTGTGTAAACGCGACGCTCTCCCTCCGCGTCCCGTCGAGTACTTCTAGGTGCTTTCACCGACGTAACGTTACGTGGAAATTTCCATTTTTCTATAAGAAAGACAATATATTTAGTACTAATTCAGCTAACCTTCTCTGAACAGTTCAACAAAATGCATACGCGTGCAAATAGATTCACATGCAAATCAGAGAAAGAACAAACAAGCAATTCGATAAATGTTAAAGTCTACTCACTTCTCCACAAAATAAAACCCATACGTTAACCTGTAGCTAAGATAAACCATACACACACAATAAAAAAACCAACCAGGAATTCGACAATGTTTCGCCTTCCCTATAATGTTACCGAGTTTGTGACCATTTATTTATTTATTTAATAGGAACGCCAACAGCTTAAATATCAATACATTGTAGAGTTACACTGACAAAGTTTTCATTCTGATATTGAAACCAATTACAGGCGGACACAGCATTCATAATAATAATAATAACCTTAGTTATACCCCACCTACTACTTATAGTAGGTACTTACTAAGAGATCAATATTATTAAAAATATTAATTATTAATATTATTAATTATTATTACTCATGTACCTAGCTGTAAGTTTTCCTAGAGAATAAAATAAAATAAAATAAAATAGGTACATATGTATTATTAGAACTTAAAATATTTAAAACATTTAAAACTAAAAAACGAATACTTAAATGAATACTTAATAAACTTTAACCAATAAATGTAACAGTTATTATTTAGTAACATATTTAGCATGCTTAAACTGAATATAATTATACAATTATGTTCATGAACATATATATATATATATATATATATATATATATTTTTAAGGTTGGCTTTACTAACCTAAGTAGGGGGTTCTTGCCCCCTTAAATTAATTTAAATTGGCCATTGCAAAAAGTTGTACTCGCTAAGGTGAGGCAGTATTTCACACCAGGACACTTGCTCAGCCTGTATCAAGCACAAGTCCGTGTATGTATGGAATACTGTTCTCACCTCTGGGATGGTTCAGCGAAGTAGTGCATAGGCTTGCGTTTGACTACAACTCACCTGGTGGTAAGCGAAGAGGCAGTCTACGATGGAGCACGCTTGCCTAGAAGAAGCAGGTTCACTCGTGCGTCGCAGAGTGCGCGCTGTTAAGTGTGAATCGCATATAAGGAACCCTCAGGACGTAATCGACTCGCTGTCCGCCTTCGGCGTTGCTACAAAACGCAAAACGCAAAGCTCCACAGACGTGTTGCTCCGCCTGAAGCTAAACTAATAAACCCGTAGAGTATGAAATTCAATATTAAATTTACGGTCACAAACTCGGTAACTGTAGTTTACGATCATCACAGTAACCGTAAAATCACTGTAATCAAAAATAAACCAAATTACGACATCTATTAAATTTAGATTCCGTTACAAATTGAAACAACTCTTGATAGGGTTACGTTCAAATTGGTAATTTACTAATAGGAGTGACAGTTACCCGATAAATAGGGTAAAACTATTTTATTATAGGGTTTGATTTCCGCCTTAGGACAAATGTTTGCATTATCTGCTTATATTTGGCTCGGGTCAGGGTGTTTTCTATGTATTTACAAATGAAAGGTATATGAGTAGTTTATCAGTCATGTGGTTCCCATAATACAAGCTCTGCTTAGTTTGGGGCTACGTTATGCTGTGTGATAGTGTACGTTATTATTGATTTGTAATATTGTACTATAAAAGGCTTTATAAAATTTAATTAACGACTTGTCAGTTTACTTTTAAAGACCCAGTAATTACGCTGGTCTGTTTGTTATTTATTGAGTTGAAATAACTAGATGTTACAATTAATGGTGTGAAAATGGTAATAATAAAGATCTTAGTGTTTTTTTTACGCCAGTGACAACTGGCGATCTTTGGTGTTGCCACTTTTTAGGATTCCGTACCCTAAGGGTAAATACGGGAACCTATTACTGAAGTGGGGCTAATTTAAGTCCGACTCGCACTTGGCCGGTTATTTTATAATATTTGATGACTTACCATCAACTATAATTCTCCCCACACACGACCTTTTTGTAGTACAGAAAATAGGACCGACTTTTCCTGCATTGTATTTCTGACCGACTTTTTGTAGGACGTGTGCGGTTCAGTATGGCAATCAGTACGTTCTATTTTCCTCCTACAGAAAGTCGGTAACCGAATGTCGGTCTTATGCGGGGAGCCTAAAGAGACCTACAAGGTATCGTAGGTCACTCATATTTGAAATGTGCCCTACAATGCCTTACGTCAACTTGAGGTATGGTTTTGGTGCAAGGTGTCAAGCCTCATGTGCCTGTAATTTCACCAGCATCCTCACCCTTCTACTGAAACACGGAAATGCTGCTTCACGGGAGAAATACGCATGATGGTATTACTTCTCCGGACGAGCTCTTGATATGGAGTAAATGTAAATGTAGTACCACATGAAACAATAAAAAATATGATTATGATTATGGAACTCAGTAGAGTTCCATAATCATAATGATATAGATATCATAAGTATATATATATATCATAAGTAGTAACTTATAGCACATTATAGCTCTATTTAAGGCTCCATAAAGTTAGTCGATCATTTAAAAGGATTTAAGGTTCTTTAACAAAAACCTAAATAACGTGATTAATTTATCTGTAAATAAATTCATAAATGGTGTTAAACGTTAACCTCTGTAATAAAGCTAAATATAAAATTTCAGATTATTTAGATGACAAAAAATCTTGGGATGAAACTGTCTCCAACTCCCTCAAAACCAATGTATTAGTTAAGAGAAGAATATTGTAAA
Source organism: Horisme vitalbata (assembly GCA_951804965.1). Lineage (NCBI taxonomy): Eukaryota > Metazoa > Arthropoda > Insecta > Lepidoptera > Geometridae > Horisme > Horisme vitalbata. Next base: position 11,956,303 of record OX638105.1, on the reverse strand, counting down.
ACTGATATTTAAAAATATATATAAGCCTAGCAGAGTTTCTTGCCAATTCTTCTCTGTTTGGTCGCGTTACAAATTGGTGTAAATTAAAAAAATTGACGATTCAAAGTGTACTGTAATGTTCGTATTGAATAAAGAAATTTTCACTTTCACTTTCATTTTTTAGCTTTTATCCGTGACTTTTCTAGAGATGTAAGGTGTTCCAACCTCCATCTTTGGTTCCCAAGCCAACCTCTCACGTATACGTCATGGCCCGTGGTGAACCCTGATAACTAAGAAACGAAGCTCTCCCGGCAGCTGACTGCGGTATAGCGCAGCTAAGCAACGGCACAGTTACATCCTCTGGCCGCTGACGGGCTGCAGCGTTGGCGGAGCAAGAAGCTACGCCTTGCAATCCCTAACCCAGCGTGGATATAATAGGCATATTCCCATTCTTTTCTAGGGGAGGCTGTCCATCAGTGGGATGGTGTTGCTGTTGTTCTGGGAAGAGCATCGATATACTAACTTACAATATCTTTTGTTTCAATGGCGCGGAGTGTCATTCACTGAAGGAAGTACATACTCATTAGCCTACTTTTGGTAGGATATGTCCTGACAAGTTTCTTTGCTTCAGCCGGAACTATACAAGAACGAGCTGGTCCGGCAACCATCGACTGACAGCGGAGATCTGGAGTTCTGCGGGAAGCTGCACTTCTCACTCAAGTACGACCAGGAGGTGGAAGCTTTGGTCGTGAAGGTCAGTTTTTTTTTATTTATTTTTTATGCAAAAGCTGGTAGAAGAACAGATGGGCCACCTTATGGGAAGTAGTCACCACCGCCCATAGACACCTGTATCACCAGAGTCGCTGGCCCTTAAGGAAATGGAATACCCGTCTTTTGAAGGACCTCATTTTTTAGTTTCTCTTACTTCCTCGATGGCGTATTAAATAGAATAAAAGGAGTTCCAACTTCCATCTTTAGAACTGAAGCCAAACCCGCACCCTACTAACGAACAAAAAGGGCTCGGGTGACCGCCTGGTTGCGGCATAGCGCAGCCTAATGCTGGCAAGTAACCCAAGGGCAGTAGCGCAGTGGTGCGAGAAGCTATGCCTTGCGATCCCCAACTCCAAAACCCGAAGGGATTATGGGCATATTGGGGCATATCCCTCTTTTTCATTAGAAGAGACCTATTTCCAGCATTGGACTGATATATGCTGGTGTTGTGTGTTGATGCATTGTTGCGGGTTCGAATGTTTGTATGATCTGAAGATCACTTCTAGGTCAAGGTATTGGTATTAACAGTGTAGGTACTCGAAATTCCTTAAACCCAATACACAGGAGTACAATCCTAGAGTGAGGTAAAGGCTATAATATATACCTATATGTTATTTATTGAGTTGAAATAACTAGTAACTAATTATAGCTTCATATAGGTAATATGAATTATAGTGTTAATCCAGGTCATAAACTATGTATGTTTATTCCAAGTATCATTCCGTTCAGCTGTTGAGGAGTTGAGTGGGAATAAAATATTCGCTCTCACATATATATATATACATACACACTAACACAAACTCTCGCATTTATAGCAAGTGTGATTCAGTGTTATGTGGTCGGCGGTCGATATACATAAACTCTAACTAGTTTATGTATATCGATGGTGTTATGCCAGTAGCCGGGACCAACGTAAAGCCGGCTTTTATTTTATTTTATTTTATTCTCTAGGAAAAATTACAGCTAGTTACATGAGTAACTAAGTGAATAGGTTTTGACAGCCAATTAAAAGGTTTTTTTTTTTTTTCTTTTTACTTTTGACCATAGTCAAAAGCCCATAGGATATCTATTACATCTTGAGCTATACTATTTTATCGCTCATAATACATTTTGAACGACACACCTCCCTCCCCGGACACCGCACCTCCCCCTGCCTCGCCCTGAGTTTGAATGGTGGCGTTCGTGTGCATAAGTGTCAAATGATCACGTAGATGTAATAAACATTACATACCAAAAAAGTAATAGTAAAAAGCCAGCTTACAGCTTACGGTACAATTCACACCAACCGACGCGCGTCGGAGAGCATCGACGCGCATTTTACAACATGCTAGAGGAAATTGAAACATCCACAAAGCAGTTAAGTTCCTTATTTGCATGCAATATCTACTTACGGCTCTATTTATGTCAGTGTTTGATAAAGCTCAAAGCGTAAATTGCATGCAAATAAGGAACTTAACTGCTTTATGGATATTTTAATTTCCTTTAGCATGTTACAAAATGCTCTCCGATTCCTCTCCGACAGGCGCCAGTTGGTGTGAATAGTACAGAGTTTGGTTCCGAAAAAAAGATGAGACCTACATTGTAAAAGTTTCCATCCAATCTTGTCCTTCAGTCAACAAACCACGTAATTTAAAAGTCTGATTGAAAAGCAAAGTTCATTGACCGTTTATGTCAAGTGTAAGTCCACAAACCCCCTGACCTTTGAGCGTAGGTCACTGAATAAGGAACGTAGGTACTTAAACACATCTGCCTAAGGCGTTTCTAGAGAAAGCGCTGCTACATCTTAATCCTACTGTTTAGAGATCTTTATTTTATCAAAAAGATAAAATTATTGATTCCATGACAAATAATAAAACTGACTAGACAAAACTGTGAGCGTACAGATAAAATTTATGTTTAAATAAAAACAATATTTCAGTCTAAGAAGGTCAATCCTAGCTAATATTACCCTGCCGTAGAACAGTTAAATCTACCACGGAGGGTACGGTTTTGTAACATTCGATTGGGTAAACTAACCTTTACATTTTTTTCTGAGCTGCCTCTATTTTGTTTAAGGTTGTCTGTTTGTTATATTTAAATTGGAATCAAAATATCTTTATCTTAACTTTATCTTTAATAAAATGTGAAAGTGAGTTTGTTAGTTTTTGTTACGCTTTCACGTCTTAACTAGTCAACGGATCCATCATAGAATTTCGCATATACGTTTCCAGTGATACAGGAAAAGATATAGGGTATGACTGAATGTAAATTCTTTAGTGTACACCTTAATATTATAAGAAAACAACAAATATAATTTAAATAATTAAAAGGTACAATGGACGGTCTTATCGTTTTTCTTTGTTAGGGTATCTTTTATCTAGAAAAAATGCTATTCCTGAGAGATAGAAAAATAACCATAAAATAATTTATGCGCGATTGAAACCGCGGGCAAAAGCTTGTCAAAATAATGCTGAATAATATGAAATATTTTATTCAAAAAGTTTTTTGTCTATGTTGATCAATACTGGTTTGAGGTTTCTTTTGTTATGGCTCTTTTTGTTAGTGTGTACGAATTTTTATTATATTATTTGTATTGAAAATGTTTTTAGTCCAACAATTTGGGTAAGTCTAAGTGTGCTGCCAAAAGGCCTCCAGCGTGACTTTCTTTTCATTATAATTTATCAGTTTGGTAAAGTTGACTAGTTAAAAGTTGGCAAACATGTTCAATATTAAAACAATTACAACAACCCCAGTCTATATCAGTACACTGCTGGACTTAGGCTTCCCTTCATAAGAAGGTGGATATGCTCATAATCCCCACGCTGGGCATATGGGATTAATATTAGCTTAGCGAGAAATAGCCATAGCTATTATCATTCAACATTCGCAGGCAAAGGTGGGGTCGGAACAAAATGTTAACTTTTTCCATTTACTCTTACCATGGAAACTACCCGTAATAAGATAAGGTAATGATAAGCATGCTGAATTTTGAACTGACTGAACTTGTCTAATTTAAAACATTTATTTTTATTGAATAGCTCTCCGTAGAAACTTTGACGGTAGTAGCAGCACTTTCACCATTATTAAACCTTAGCAGATTACTATCAGTCAATTAAACTGACTTACGTAACTTTAGCTCACAACTGTCAAAATTAAACCTTATGTAGCTATAGTAAGTTACACAGTAAAGTAGCGACGTGAGCCTTAATAAGCCTTAATAAGGACGTTGACCCTAATACGTATTGTGAACGCCAATTTCCCTCAGTCTGAGGAATTGCGAGGGAATGAAAATTCTGGAATTATTTTCTGCTTACGGTTTTTTTATTGTTCACAGATTTTGACATCAAAACTGTAAATAATCACATCACACTGCATATTATAAATGCAAAAGTTTGTGTGTGTGAGTATGTTTGTTCCACCTAATTTTGAAACGACAATGCATTTGGATGAAACTTGAAATTATACATAGTTTGTAACCTGGATTAATATAGGCTACTTCTTATCGGCTGCGAATCGCTCCTAGGACGATTTAACCAATGGACGCGTGCGTTACTAGGCAAATCGCGCCCCCCGCTGTCACTCAGGTAGCCTTTTACCCAACCTTTTGATCCAACTTCTCTGTACGTCTTTGGTTCTCAACGACAAACACATTTCATCGACTGTAACAATCACTAGAGATTTTTTTTTACAAATGTGAAACAGTGACAACGCTATCTGTGGAACTGAAGCAGCGATAAATCATTCCTCCCGTACCCCGCAAAAAGTGGTCGACTGTTATTGCAATAACTTTTCGAGCATATCAGCAGGGTGATCGGCTAACTCTGTTGCAAACAAAAATGACTGACACCGATCCTGCTTTTGCAAACTACGACATTTCATCCGTTGAAATTCAATGAAAGTCAATTGACAAACTGTCGCAGTTTGTTAAAATAGGATCGGTGTCAATTATTTTTGTGTGCAACAGAATTAGCCGATCACCCCGCAGGTCCATTGGTTAAAACTTCCTAGCTTCGCTCGCGTTATGAAGCTAGTATAAATATAAATGTATTTTTATTTAGAGACTAGACTAGCCGTTGAACTTCGTAGGTACAACCAAATTGATTTGCAATCCTATACTATGTCAGTTTAGTATATTTTAAATTTTTGGCTTTTCCTTTGGGTTTTTCTTTATTTCCTTTTTGCCTAAGCCACCCCTGAATCAAGGCAAACGAAGTAAAATAACCAATCTAAAAAAGAGCAGGATTTCAATTCGGTTATATTTTTTATGTTTGTTATATTATAACCATAACTTCGTCATTTATGAACCGATTTGAAAATATATTTTTTCGTTTAAGTCTACTTGTATTTGGTTCCATTTAAATTTGAAGAAAAAATACCACCACTAAGAACCAATATCTATAAAGTTGGTTTTTTATTACTTTTGAATATTTTTCAGTGTCAATTTTCAAAAACAAATCTGTCAGATCCATTTTGCAATGTACCTGGTACCTTTTTATAACCCTATTAGCTTCCGCCCGCGGCTTTTCTTGCGTGGCACCGAGATAAAAAGTAGGCTATGTGTTAATCCAGATTACAAACTATGTATATTCCAAGTTTCATCCAAATCCGTTTGGTAGTTCTTGAGTAAAAGTTTAACAAACATTCATCCATTCATCCATACATACATATGCGCCCTGCACACGTAAAGTTCGGACCGCGGGAAACAGCACGCGCCATTCCGACCCGTACCCCGAAACGTACGTATAGATGCGCGGGGCTGAGAGTCCGATCTGGCATGTCGACGCGAAGGCAAATATCACAGTTTTAACCGCATCAGTCCCAGATGCGCGGTCCGATCTTAACGCGCTAATAGCACGACAGTTTGATCCGCAGTCCAAACCGTACAGACCGGACTGCGGTTTGGAACGCAGTCCCGAAGCGCGGTCCGATCTTTATGTGTGCAGGGCGCTATACTTACAAACGTTTGCATTTATAATATAAGTAGTATTAATATTAGAATGTACGTAAATACACGGTGTATTTGGCGTATATTATAATAAACAAGTTTTCAAGTTTTACAAAATTCAAGAAGCCATGTTTCAAAATTTATTTCCACCGAGATATTTATCATGGTTATTGAAAATATTCATGAATTTGGGAAACTCCGGTTGCGGCGAGTTGTTATGAACTTCGCTCGGAAAATATCTAAGAGGTCAATGAACGCTAACTTTTTTTACAAAAAAGTTCGAAATAATCTGATGGTCTGAAGTCATATCTCGACCGAAAACTCTCAAAATCTAGTGGTTGAACAAAAATGTGTATTCGAGAAACGAATTCAAATGCCATGTCATAGTATCGTCATATCTGTTCTGTCTAGGTTTGTCGTACAATAGAGTAAGTAGGTACTTATAGTTTCTGATATCATGACCCAGGTTACTTTACTTTTACTTTCAAGGCTATAAGTTAAAAGAGGGACCTAACTTCTTTCATTTTACTTTATTTCTTACTTTTTTTCTTTCTTCATGGGCTTACTTATGAACTTACTTTCGCAAAACCTAAAGACGTTTGACAAACATACCCCTAATTCTAAGCCCTTGTCTAAGATTCGTTCGATATGATTTGACAAAAATTCAGGTGCAAAGTGCTTTTGTGAATTTCGATCACAAAAAACTTAGATTGACTCTAAGCCGTAGTAAAATTGAGTTTAAATCACAAAATCTCCGATCGGATTTGAATCTAAAGTGATTTCTACATCAAACTTAAGACTAAGCTTAAGAGGGCGAATCTAAAAAATACCTACTCATTGTATATTTGACTGTTATCTGTTGTGAAGCGCTCGTGGCGTAGTTAACTTCGGTGGTCTTAGCAAATCACCTTGGTTAAGCAACACTCTGCCCGGTCATTACTTGGATAGGTGACCGTTTAGTGACATTTAGATTTGAGCGCTACCGTGCTTCGGAAGGCACGTCAAGATGTTGGTCCCGGCTTTGCAGTCGTTAAGCCATGTCGGAGGCCTTCGCGCGGCCCAAAAACTCCAACGCCAGAGTTGGCCCCTAACTCATACGTAGAAGAAGAACCTGGTCATCATCAAAGTAAATTATCTTTTGTGGATGATCACACTGATGAATGCTAAAGTTTGTGTTTGTGTCAGTATGTTTGTTGAGACTCGGTAACGGCTGAACGGTTTTGAATGAAACTTGGAATATAATTGATGACCTGGGTTAAGACATAGGCTTAATTTCTGATATATTGCTTAATCACTTTCCAAAAACCAAAAATCTTTGGTCTATGGCGCATCACAACATGACACAACCCGACATTAATATAATTCCGGCTCAATCTTCACTGTCGTATTCGATTTGGAAACGTCTCGAAAATACCCGAGCTAAATCATTTTACATATTAGTGGGACATTTTTGGGACTTCGTCTGCGTAAAGATTTCATTGCAGCCTTTTAGAGAACAGCCTTCGAAAGAATTTCCCAAAAGTCAACACTTTTGGGAAATTCTTTCGAACGCTTCAAGGAAATAATACGTACGTCACGGTACATCATTTTTCATGTAAGTTTCTGGTTGTGCGTTGTTGCTCAGTTAATCAGTCAGTAATCAAATGAGTTTTTATTATTTCTTGTTAATTGTGTTGTGTTGTTGTTGATCCTAGTTCTTTATAATAATATATTACGGCTATAAAGCCGTGAATGATTGTGAGAATGGGAAATGTGAAGAGGTTTGTGACACCTCCACACCAAAAGTAAAGAACAGAGAGAGTTGAAATTTTTCACATAATATTGTAGATCAGTTGTAGATATTATTGATAAAGATAATGAGATATTATCTCCTTTTTGTCTGGGTACAGCCGCGCGTCAGCAAAGCCTCGGGAAAGCTAATATTAAATAAAAATTATTCATTACGATCAACTACAAAATGTATTATGAAATGTTGCCAGACGCAATTTTTGTTTCAAACAAATATAAATAATACATATAATTTGATATAGCATATTTTTCTCAAAAGTGTCGCAGGTAAACATTAATATTTACCTCATAAATAAGTGATGCCATGCAATGTCATGATAATTTGAATTATTATTTTATTTTTGCATGTTTTCTCAAAACTGTCAGATGAGTAATTCAATAATAACTACAACCTTCACCTAATTATTAAAGGATGCGAAGCGCCTCGACGGTGATATTTCATAATCACGTCTCCTGAACCTCATCAGTCATGTCATACGTACTCCAAGGCCGTCTGGCGTTTTTACGATGATTTTTATGTTTATTACTTATAACAGTTTGGGGTTATGCCGAAGATGAGTGATATTCTGAGTGTCTAGTACTCTTTTTATATATATCTAAGAATAAGTAAACATTTTTTACAACAAGTAGGTATAAACTATTTATAAAAAATAAACTGACTTCAAATGAATCACTTCTTACTTATTGCCCTAAAGAATTTTGAAAATCGGTTCACAATTGACGGAGATATTGGTGATCATAGGGCGAAAATTACAGGTGAGTATGAGGTTTTTTGAGTTTTCGGGGAAAAGTACCAATCTCTCAAGAATAAAATTAAGGAATATATATGGGACCACCGGTGAAGACCTCTTTTACCTATCTATGGTCTAGAATTGGAATTAGTTCAGCATGCTCTTCGATGCTCTAGAGATCACTCTGCGATGGTCCAAGGCCGATCACTGAGCATTGAAATAAGTACCTTATTCCGATTGGATAACTATTAAATTCAATTGATACATTTTGAATCCTAGGCCATCCCGTACGTTAATGTGCGCAGGCCCTATATCGCTTGCCATGCGTGGTTCATCACACTGGTACATTAATCAAGGGTGTAGTGGACGTTACGGAGATAAATGGGAACAAAAATTACAACTCTTGCACTTATATACTTTGGGATCATACCAATTACCATTAATTACTATTGAGTTCGTCTGATTGATAGACATCTTATATTTTGTTCTGGCTGATTTGGTCATAACAATTATCGCCATTGCTGTAGCGCGTCTACGACGTAGAATGGTGTATCACCATTCTACGCCGTAGAGGTTATAAAAAAATCAGCCAAGTGTGACTCGGCTCCCATACAACGGTATGGGAGTTATACGGTACGGAACGAAGGGTTCCGTCAGGTACCTTTGTATGGAAGCCCCTCTTAAATATTTATAATATTTTGGTTTTAGTATTTGTTGTTATAGTAGGTATTTGAGGCAACAGAAATTCATCAACTGAGAAAATTTCAACTGCCTAGCTATCACGTCTAACTGTCTAGCTAGAACTAAAGTTGTCGACATAGCTCAGAGAATTAGCAAGCTAAAGTGGAAGAACCGATAACCGTTGGGGTAAACGAGTTCTTGAGTGGAGACCGCGGCTCGGCAAACGTAGTGTAGGACGCCCTCCTGCTAGGTGGAGTGACGATCTGCGAAAGGCTGCTGGTAGAAGTTGGATGCGTCGAGCTCAGGACAGGGCGCAATGGCGCTCATTAGGGGAGGCCTATGTCCAGCAGTGGACTGCTATAGGCTGATGATGATGATGATAGCTATCACGGTTCATGAGAAAGCCTGGTGACAGACATACAGTTGAGTCTTGGTAAGAGGGTCCCGTTTTTACGGAACCCTAAAAATATGCATAACATTAGTAGAATATTATCAAATTCCGTTTGCCCCCAGATATTCGAGGCCCGTGACCTACCCATCAAGGACGTGACCGGCAGCAGTGACCCCTACATCAAGGTGTTCCTACTCCCCGACAGGAAGAAGAAGTTCCAGACCAAGGTGCATCGGAAGAACCTGAATCCAGTTTTCAACGAGACGTTTTTGTTCAGGTTAGCTCCATCTAATCATGTTTGACGACCTCTGTGGCGTAATGGGCGAAAGCACGCCCGAGACATAGAAGGTTGTGGTGGCGTTTCCCGCCGCCAGATAAATGTTTGTATGATCTACAAATATTTGTCTCGGGTCTGTGTAAGTATTTACAAAAAGTATACATTAGTCAACAGTACAATACCAGTAGAAGTTCTGCTTAGTTTGGGGCTAGATGATGTTTTGTGTTATATATACATAGTGACCAGCTTTATTTATTATTTTATTTTATTCTCCATCTAAAACCATGTCACAGGTACAATACGGTCATTATGAGGTTTGAAAGAAAATATATTTACTCGATAGGATCTATTCACCACTTTTAAATTTCACAAAATACACCTTTTGGGTAGTTTAGGGAGAATAATCAAGCACAGATATTGGTTAAAAGCGCGCACTTTCATAATAAGAACTTCTTCTTCCACGCAGACTTTAAGTTATCCCCCGACGTTGAATTCATAAATCCACATTAGATGATATTTTTCCTCAACAAGAACAGAATATAAAACAATTTTTTTATGTCAGTAGACTACGAGTTCACATCTCAGTTGCGACTCCGCCACTGAGTCTTTTTTTATAATACTTTAAGATGTAGCTAAACAATAATTACAACAACTTAACATCCCTGTTAAGTGTCAACCATTACCTGTAACAAAGTTTTGCAACGTGTCCTAATGCAATGCTTCATTCATCAACCTGATACAGTCACACCTTTTAAACCGAAACACAGCAATGCTGCTTCACGGCATAAATAGGGATGGTGTTACGTCCCCGGACGAGCTCTTCACAAACAAAGGCCTTTAAGTATTGCATGTATTGGATTGTAATATTAACGTATGACAAATAAAGCGTGGGCGAGCCTGAATATTGAAGAACAAGTATTAGGTAAGTACTCAGGAACAAATAAGAAGATTCGAAGTTCGAGAAACTTCAAAAGCTGGGAGGTCACGTTTCTGAATTGATCTGCTCTTATGTAAAACTAAACTTTAATACACACGGCAATTATACAAGGTGAGTTTGAAATCGCATGTTATCCCAAAAAAGGGTAAATCTACTCCCGAAGGAAAGCAAAATTAATTCAGACTTTTCGAATTTTGTAGTTTTTCATTGCAGAGCTGGCTTGTAAGGTACGCCATAACTCAATAACTTGTGGATTTGTTAAACTATGTCCTTAACGTCAGTGCCGTAAATAGGGTGGTGTTGTGTGATTTTGAGATATAATTTAACGTATTAATAGATGCGCACTATTATCAGCAAATTTATCTCATCACATTTGCTACAAAAAATCACACCTCGATTTACCCGCCAATTTCATTTGCGCCTTTTCATTCTTGAAGGTGATAACCTAAATATGCTCAAAAATATTGACCATTGAATGAGGATGCAGTTAAAGAAGCTCGCACCAGGAGCATAAGGCCGCGGTCTCGAAGACAGCGGTGGCGGCGCGGGGAGCGGTGCTACACACAATACACAAAGATTTAAAGTTGTTCTCACAACTTCTGGACCCATGGTCCAAATTACCCCCTTTTTGGATAACATCCTAATTCGAACTCACCTTGTCTGGTAGAATTCTTGGGCTGAATATCAGGAAGACTCAGCTGAGGGCAGGAAAGTAAGGTATTCTAAAGTGTTCATATTAAGCAACACTCAACCCGATCACTTCTTTGATGATTCACTGATAACTGGCATTTCGATCTGATCGCTTCTGTGCTACGGAAGGCACGTTAAGATTTCCCTGTTTTTTCAGTAGCTAAGCCCTGTCGGAGGCCTTAAGACTCCATCAGCAGAGCTAGTCTCTAGTTAATACGAAGTACGAACCCAAAATATGCTTAAACAAACATATTATAAGAATATCACATATATATATGACAATGACAAGAACAGAAGAAGTCAACGAAGGCGGCAAAGAAAGTAACAACAGCACCTGCCAAAGCCAAGGCGCAGCCTAAGACGAAAGTTACTAAAGTCAGTCAGAAGTCTGCGCCCCGTGTTGGTGGCAAGCGATAATAACAATATATACTTATGACATTGGGGTAAACGAGTTCTTGAGTGGAGACCGCGGCTCGGTAAACGTGGTGTAGGACGCCCTCCGGTCAAGTGGGGTGATGAACTGCGATAGGCTGGGTAGACGATGGATTTGTCGAGCTCAGGACAGGGTGCAATGGCGCTCATTAGAGGAGGCCTATGTCCAGCAGTGAACTGATATAGGCTGATGATGATGATACTTATGTGCCGTTTTGTTGAAATAAAGTTTATGAATAAGCGTAAACTTCGTAATATCACTGTTATAATAGTGTGTTTATAATAAAACAGTGGGCATTGCCTCATATTTATCGGGCATTTGAATAAAAAAACAATCTGAAATTAATTAATGTGCAATTTGTAATTAAACGGAGTATTGACTAATTTAAAATATGGAAAATCTAGGGAAAACTGATTCCCTGGTTTGGCAAGTTACTCGGAAATAATTCAAAATAGAAAATTATATTTGAAGAAGACATTACATTATTTATTAAAATTATTGGATTAGTAAAAATGAAAAGCATATTTGTAAAATACAATAGTATTGTGCCAGCAATTAAAATTAAAATGTCTATACCAATCGAAATTACTGAACCAACCATACGAGCCAATTGCTGATCGTTCGCTAATAGTTGGAATGTACTCACAGAACAGTAATTGGTGAAGCATCATATATACTTCTCATTAGCAATGTACGCATTAATGCTGTTACCACACTGTAACTGGTGTTTACCGGTGTAAGCCTTAAAATGAAGGCTGTTATTTAATAAGGTTGCACTTATAGTAACAAAGACGCTAAAAAATATAAGTCAAGGATTGACAATTATTTAGTTTGGTCGTGGTACAAATTCGTATGAATAAAAAAAAAATTAAAGTGTGGCTAAATACCTAAATATATTTGGATTTTGAATTGAAATTCTAAAGCTTAATTTTACAACACTGCACTTATAATTTTTTCTTTTGTTCAGTACAACGATAGATTTAAACGTTATGCGATCTACAGAAAGCGTAGTGATCGCTGTCGCGTTGCTATTGCAAAATTTTACGTAATCCAGTGCTAGCATAATGTCTCCCAACACAGCTGCCAAATGTTTGCATTATATCCAGAACCGGTGCCCTACCTACTTAGCAGCAATGAATCATTTGTCATGTTGCGTGTATCATGCATTTCCACTCGTCTTAGCTGTGAGCCGAAAATGGCTGAATTTATGATGATGATAATGAACTGGAGGTACTACATTCCAATAGGAGTAGGTAGTAGAGTAACAATACTTTATTATAAAGTAATGGCTACCACTTAACATGAGGTGGCCCATGTGCTTGTTCCATCATCAGATATCTTAAAGAAAAAGATAAATCGCACAGCCTTAGTGGGCTTTGTCACCACCACGGTTCTGATGAAGTTTACACAACAACAAAACGCCAAAGAGGGTTTTGATTATGAATCTTCGCTAATACATTATGTATGAGAATGGCAGGAGGATGATACGTTCCGTTATATTCTATGGGTAGAAAATATTAACCAATTTGCGATGTTTCTATTGATGCCAATTTGAACAAATGATGTGATGTTTTTTTTATGTTTTGTTTACGATGCACGTGTACCATTATTTAATTTCTAAGCCATGACGCATAAAGGGTGGGGGAGTCCTCGGGGGAGACCTATGTTCAGCAGTGGACTTCTACAGGTTGTTATGATGATGATGGCTAAAATAGGACCTCAGACTCAGCATCGACAGCATCAGAGATAAAGTTCAGAAATTATGATGATTTTTTTCTTCAAGAGCCCTGTATTCCCACCTATATGCATATCCTTGTTTATAAATTTAATTTATTTTTATGTTGTCAAACAGTGTCCCATACGAGGAGCTACGTCAACGCTACCTCCAGTTCTCAGTATACGACTTCGACCGGTTCAGTCGACATGACCTGATCGGTCACGTGGTGCTGAAGGGCCTCCTTGAATCAGCTGACCTGGAGCAAGAGATAGAATATACAATGAACATACTCGCGCCGCCGCAGGTAAGAAACGCCTTCAATGCACCGGTTCAGTCAACATGAACTGATCGATCACGTGGTGCTGAAGGGCCTCCTCGAATCAGCTGATCAGGAGCAAGAGATAGAGTATACTATTAACATACTCGCGCCGCCGCAGGTAAGAAACGTCTTCAATGAACCGGTTCAGTCAACATGATCCGATAGGTCAAATCGTGTTGAAAGGTGGAAGCTGAAACAAGCCCACCACCCGTGATTTCAATTGCTTAGCTTATAAAAAAAGCTTAATATACAATTCACACTTATCGGCGTGTATTCGGGGAGTATATTATACCATGCTAATGGAAAGAGAAACATTCACAAAGCAGTTAAGTTCCTTATTTGCATGCAATTTACGCAAATTTAAGCTTTGTCAAACACTGACATAAATAGATCCGTAAGTAGATATTTCATGCAAATAAGGAACTTCTGCTTTGTGGATGTATTAATTTCCTCTAGCATGCTTTAAAATGCGTTTCGATGCTCTCCGACGAGCGCCGTTAGATGTGAATCGTACATTAATTCTTCTAAAACACAAATGAACTTCTTACTACAAACAGTACTTCAACGTTCAGCATTCCGGATTTGAGTTTGACAAACTTTCGCATTTTTTTATTTGTGTGATACTAATCTATGAGGTGAGTGTGAGGGACCTGACTGTATGAATATGAACCACACAAACGAAGTGTCATGTGAGCTTGTATCAGAAAAAGGTATTGGTTAGTGTTTGGTGGAACAGTGCTGGTGTGCCATCACCGCTTCCTAAGATTTGGCCAGACAATTACGGCAAATGTTTATTGTCAACGATTGCAAAGCATGAAAATAACCGAGGCTGATCAATTGCTCTAGCTCACTACGGGGATATAAATTAAATCTTCAATCTTCAAAAGTTGAATGCCTCATATTGCCAAACTTTGATAACCCTTATCAGCTGGCTTACAAAACGCGCCATTTCATATTCAACACCATCTCCGAAGAACCTTGTGTTAAGGTCCTTGAGACCCGAGGGATCGTTAAATAAAAGGGTTGAAGATTAATGTTTGAGGGATGATTATGACATCGGGTCAATAGAATGAATTATTTACCAGGTAAATGATGGTTAGTGGAATCGTAAATCAATAAGCTACTGGCCAAAGTCAATGCTTTTGCAATATTAATTCATTTTACTCGATTTATTAGAAGAAAGCTTCAGACAGCGGCTTCGCTCGTGTGGTACCGGGGTAAAAAGCCACAAACTATTTATATTCCAAGTTTTATCTAAATTCGTTCTGTAGTTTTTGCGTGAAAGAGTAACAGACATCCATCAAGGAAAAATATTTAGTACAAATTCCGCTAACTTTCTCTGACAAGTTCCACAAAATGCATACGCGTGCACCGCCCTCCCGCCCTCATATTCACATGCAAATCAGAGAAAGAACAAACAAACAAGCAATCATTAATAAATGCAACCGTCTACTTACTCTTCCACCAAATACAAACAACACGTAATTAGCTTGGAGAAACGACACACACATAAATACACAAGAAAAAACCTAACAGAAATTCGACAATGTTTTGCCTTCCCCATAAAGCATCCTCAGGAATGATCGACTCGGTGTCCAGCAACGTCAACGTCGACGTCGCTAAAAAACCACAACGACGCAGAACTCCGCAGACATGTTGCTCCGCCGAGTGCTAAACAGAATCTCAACGACGCAGAACTCCGCAGATGTGTTGCTCCGCCGAGCGCTAAACACAAAGTTTCTTTTAGCGACGTCGACGTTGGTGGACCGTCATTCATCTATCCAACTTGTACGAGCTATAAGCACGTCCAGTTATGCGGCCTCAAAAATCTGTAGCTCACACGGAAACATATTTACGGGTTTGTCATGTTTCTGGACAAGGCGTTTTAAAACACTCACTTATTCTGTAAAGTTTCCTTTTAATCACGTATTTGTTGTTACTTCCTATTGTATAGTTTACTTTTACATAAAATAAGATTAAATGATCACTTGCTGTTAATTGAAAATTAACATTGTTTTTATTTTTATTCAAATTCATAGATGGTGGTGGCAATTTTTAATGTTCGATTCGGCAACACTCATGTTAATTCAATCATTGCCGGTAGGGGCGCCACCATTAATGCAATTACAAGGCGTCAAAAATTTACTCATAGTGGCTGGTCATGCCAAAATTATAAAATTGTAAAATAATAGTTATTAGCAAGTCATTCTTCAATATAATATGTCACAGTCAGTTCAGTGTTTCATTATTTCAACAAATCATCGATTCAACGCCACCAAGACGACGAAATATAGTTATTCATCAAAATTGCCGGAGTCACTTCGATCCCGCCTCCGGCGTCGTTATCACTTGCTAACTAGAAGTCCGTGGGTTTGGTTATTTCATTTCCTTCGTCAATACTTTACTTAACTTAAATATATTTTGGGGACACTGATTTCCCCGCACACAACTTACACATTTATTTTATTTGTAGGATAAGAGATAGGATAGAATAGGATTGGATTAGTGTGATTGGGCTTAAAATTATGTCCGTAGTTATTATTATGAATCTACACTCCAAAATGAGATCACTAAAATCTTAACAACTCACTTCAACTTGAGATAAAGCTCTCAGTTCATAAAATAGGGTTCATACTATATAAATTACTTTTAAGGTGAGCCTAGATGGTCTTATGACGTGGTCTACAACTGTAAATAAAAAAAATATCACTAGCGTTTTTGAATGAAAAAAAACAATATACGTGGTTCATTGGGGGTGTATCGGGTTCTGTGGGGGAGCTTGTTACAAAATTGAAAAGCATTCTAAAATATTGAAATCCGACTTGCATTTTTTTATTATTTATGCTCTACACAATTCAAGAGGCATTGTACTATCTTCAAATCTTCTAGCTAAACTTTAAATAAGTCAGCTACTGATTTTTATAAAGTTAACTAGTCACTTAAATATATTGACGGAAAAAATGAAAAAGTATAAATAAATAAATATAAATATAAATAAAAAAAATCTAATAAATACAATAAAATTACTAACCGAACTATAGACTATACTTCTTACTTATTGGAACTACCAAACTATTCACGCTGAAGCTGAAAACCAAACTATGGATACAAGACCGAAAATTATTCATCTTTAAACTAAGATTTTGCTCGCACAGTTCCAGACCAAGCTGTCTGCACATTATAAAGATGAGGGAGTGGACCTTTGTCATTGTCAAACTTTTTCATTTCCCTTATTTAATTTCAGTGAGTAATGGAAATTTGTTTGTTGCTAGGAGAAGAAGGACCTTGGGGAGTTGATGCTATCGCTTTGCTACCTACCCACTGCTGGCCGGCTGACAGTCACTGTTATCAAAGCGAGGAACTTGAAGGCAATGGACATCAATGGATCATCAGGTATTTTGGTAGTGGCTTAATTTGCGCCCTACGGCGAAATTCGCGCTGATTATTATTATCATACTTATTTCAGTGTAACAATTCTATTTTATTTAAATTACTGGGACATTGAGGAATTCAAATACGCAATAGACAATTTTGACATTTATTGTATTTGTACTTTAGCTATTTTTTCTTTTCTATTATCTGTTTTATAATTTTATCATCAAATTACATGCTTATTAGGTAAAATCTGGCAAATAAATATTTATTTATTTTTATCTTTATCATTATCTTGAGACGACTTCTGTGGTGCAGTGGGCGTAAGCCCGCCTAAAACGCAGATGGTTGCGTGTTCGATACCCTCCGCGTGACAAAATTTTGTATGATCTGTAAACAATTCTCTTGGGTTAGTCAAAGTCAAAGTCAAAGTCAAAAATCATTTATTCAGTAGGAACTGTATAGTACACTTTGAAACGTCATTTTTTTTTAATTTACCACCAATTCGTAACGTGACCAAACAGAGAAGATTTGGCAAGAAACTCTGCTTGGCTTATATTTTTTTAACGTCATTGTACTTAATATCTATTACATTGTTTTTGATGGAGTTGGAGGCAGTTTCATCCCAAGCTTTTTTGTCATCTAAATAATCAGATATTTTATAATAAGCTTTATTACATAGATTACGTTTAACAACATTTTTGAATTTAGTTACAGATAGATTAATCACATCATTTGGGATTTTGTTAAAAAATCGTACAGACATCCCTTTAAAAGATTGACTAACTTTATGGAGCCTTACAGTGGGAACAGCTAGTTTATCTTTATTTCTAGTGTTAACATTATGATAGTCGCTATTTTTTTTGAACATGTTAATATGTTTTCGGACATACATTAAGTTTTCATATATATATTGGCACGGCACTGTCATAACATTTATTTCTTTAAACTTAGTTCTAAGTGATTCCCTGGGGCCCATATTATAAATTGCACGAACAGCCCTCTTCTGCAACACAAATATGGTGTTGATATCTGCATATAGTGTATTTTCTATTAAACATTTTTTAAAGTATAGGTACAATTTAAAAATGTATATAAGTTGTATGTCAGTCATGAAGTACCCATCACACAAAGCTCTACTTACTTTTGGACTATACATGATGTTGCGTGAAAAGGTCCAGCATTATTTATTTAAGTATTTGTTTATGGTGGTATTTTCTTAATACGCTCATCGAAGGATGTCACGAGTTTTAGTACGACATAGAAATGAGTTTTAGCTTGTTGTGTTTGTCGATATATTGCTCTTTTTATTGCGCAGTACGGCTATAGCAGAAAATATGACCTTATTGAAGTCTGGACTACTGGGCTCATAAAACCGTACTACGTTACCTCATATTGTTATGAACGGATACTGGCTAAATTGTGGAGAACTATCCCAGAAGCCACTAAATAAAGAAGTGAAGTTGCCCAGTATTTTGGTTTCCCGCAGTTGCCTCTGTGTAATATACCTACATTTGTTTCACCAATGACGGAGCACTAAGGCTTCTGGGGTTTTGGTTGAAAGGCGGAAGAGCATCAAATTAAAATTTAGTTTCTTTGAACACCAAATAAACTTTGAATCGTAAAATTTTTGTTATTCAGCTCGTTTGTTACTGGTTATCTGTTGTAGCGGGCAGGTGCTTTGTGTTTCGTAATTTTCAACGGTTATCAGCGAAAATCAAACGTTAACTGAAGTTTTATTATATATAATAACAGATTTTGCGTGAAAGTACCCAGCATGATTTATTTATTTATGGTGGGATAGTAAGTAGCAGAAAAAGAAGTGCCTACTGTGTACCTAGGTACCTACTAGAACACCCCATGTTTATAAGTCCTTTTGCGAACCGTAGTAAATTCTTTAGGACTAAATACACGAAACTCAAATAAATGAAGAAATACTACGTCCCCAGACAATTTGGCTTTCTCAGGATTCACTTAATTAATTTCAACGAAGTAGATTTGAGCTTGACCTTTCGGATTGGTTCATGCAATATTGCCGGCTGTATAATTTGTAGTATAAAGACAGCTATTAAGTAATTATGTTGATTTAACAAGACAACAGATAATAACAAAATCAACATCATCATCATCAGCCTATAGCAGTCCAGTGCTAGACATATGCCTAATGAGCAACCAACAGACAACACTTATTCAGTACACTGGACATAACTTTCTCCCAATATAAATATAGGGGGAAAAGCCCATTATAGTGGTTTTTCTATTTTCTAGTTTTCATATTAGACTAAGTTATAATATAGGGAACTGTTGTATTGGGTGTACCCGTAAAGACAGATGTGCATGTTTATAAATGAAATAAAAATAAATCTCCACGGCGTCTCATACATCTCGGAGTTGGGGATCGCAGGGCAGTTTCTCACACTGCCGACCTTCTGCCCGTTGGAGACCAGAGAATAGCTATGTCGTTGTTAGAGATTTTGATCTGTCATTAACTATTATTCAACTGAATGAACTGACAATTTAAATTTAAATCGACTTCAAAAAGAAATTAACTCAAAAGAAAATTAAAGTTGATGGACGCAGGGCGTTGCATCGTAGAGCACGTTCAAAAAAAATATGATCTACGATGCAATGCTTTGTGATAGGTAATGGTTACCACTTAACATCAGGTGGGCCATGTGCTTGTTCCATCTTCAAGTAATATAAAAAAATACTCTTTTTATACTTACACGAAATTAACCAACAAAAACTGCTAAATCCCCTGGCCACTGACGGGCAGCAGCGTCGGTGGTGCGAGAAGCTGTGCCCTGCGATCCCCAACCCGCATGCCCAGCGTGGGGATTATTGGTATATCCCCCTTTATTAGGGGAGGCCTATGTCCAGCAGTGGACTGATATAGGCTGATGTGGATGGATGGAACCAACAAAAACAAAATCAAGACTAGATACAAAACAAATTAGAGGCCTAACATTTTTTTTGAGGTCTGTGTCAGCATAGCCTCCGAATCTAAAATTAAATGCGTTAGTTTTAGTGAACTACTAGCTGACCCGACAGACGTTGTCCTGTCTCAAGTCATGTCGAAGTTAAAGAAACATTCAAAATAGATATGGAAAAAGCAATCATAAAAGGATATTGAAGAGCAATCAATGAGGATATCAAAGTGGAAAATGCTATCAAATGTTGAAAAAGCAATCGAAGAATATATCAAAGTGATAAAGATAAATAATCAATGAGGATAAAACATCAACAACTACCCTACCGTACCCTACCCTGCCCTACCCTACCCTTACCCCTACCCCTACCCTATCCCTACCGCTACCCTACTCTACTCGTACCCTGCCCTATCTTACCCCTACTCTACCCCTACCCTAAATATAAAAAAATAAATATTAACGCGATACAAATGCGAATTATCTTATGTCGGTTTCCTGGTTCTAAGCTACCTCCCCACCAATTTTCAGCTAAATTCTTGAGTTATAAATAGTGAAACTAACATGAATTTCTTATAAATATATAAATGTACTAACCTACATACATCGTACCTGTATATTTGTACTATAGTAGTATGTATCTGTACTAGAATTTTTCTCTTTTTGTACCTTTTTTTGCGGACTTTCTTGTTATATATGTGACAGGTAGGTAGTAGAATTCTCGCCGTCTTTTGGCCCATTTGGTCTAACCACATCATCATCTAGCCATCAAAGTATTTTTTTTCACATTTCAATCTTTGAAGAAAAAAGATACACCATTGGTAGCATGGGGTCTTTGAAAGCCCGTGCGAAAAAAAACGAGCACGAAATTGTACTCAAGCGCAGCGCACCAACTAACATTTGATTACTGTATTAATTACCTAAGAATATTTTAGGAAGCTACATATAAGTTTCAAATGTGTATCTTTATTAATAAAAAACTGGCAGTTTTTCCAAACAACGGGCTTTTAAACACCCGACCGACCGAGGTTTAAAAATCAGTGTTTGTCCTCCCTGCGTTCAGTAACCATTGATCAGAATGTGTGATATAAAAGTATACACGCAAACAAAGTTGCTAGTGAGTCAGCTAGTAATTTATATAACGTAGAAAACCAGCCTCTCGCGATATAGGTCCAACCTCATGCGTCAATAAATATAAGCTCGTCTTCGATGTAGACAGGGGATTAAGAATCGAATATAATTTAAATACAAAAACGAATATTTCCGAATCATGTCATAGACAGTGATCCTATATTGGTATTCAGTTTGTGTGTTCAGGTGGTTCCATAATGGCGAAGAAAATAATAAAAAGGTTGTAAACGATTTTGGCCTATTCCAATTCGGGTTTACGCACGGTTTACCAATGAGGACGAATGTATTTGAATTAATGCAAAACGATGTTACACAGCTGGGTTTAGAATTGCTTATCGTAACGAAACGCAAAAAGAGATCTGTTTATGATAAGTGGCTTGTTAAATTGTTGCTTTTAATTATGAATATTATGATACGTCTGCGAAGATGTATTTAAAATGAATCCCACAGATTTTAATGTACTGATAATCTCCGCTGGAACGTTAAATATTTATATATTGGTCATACAATACAATAAAGTTATTTCACATGGTGTTAAATTGCATATGTTCATATTTTTGTAGTTTAATAAATTACAGCATGAAATTGAGGTAGGTATAATACGCGTCATGTAAAAAGAACGCTGGAAGAAGTGGAGGGGGTTGTGTTTACGCACGGGGAAATACCGATAAATCGCCTAATGCGCAGCTTCCCCTCGGCGTTCTTTTTACGTGACGCGACCTACTTTAAGCGTAAACTATTTTTTTTTAATCAACCTGCATCGTCCC
The DNA here is from genome assembly GCA_951804965.1 of Horisme vitalbata. Lineage (NCBI taxonomy): Eukaryota > Metazoa > Arthropoda > Insecta > Lepidoptera > Geometridae > Horisme > Horisme vitalbata. The sequence goes on along the minus strand of OX638105.1, from coordinate 11,934,468 downwards.
ACTGCTCGGATAAGGTCTCCCTCCAATTTCGCCAACAATCTCTATCTTATGTGATATCCATTCATCCTCTCTTGAAGGCTTCGAATTCGTCCCAACGCTTTTTTAGCCAACCACGATCACGTCTTCCATTGGGCTGCCAGGATAATATGGCATTCGAGAATCTGTCCGAAGGCATCCGACTAACATGCCCCACCCAGTCTCATTTAAGCCGGTTTGCTTTCCTCACGTTGGCAATGCCAGTAATTGAACGCAGTATGCTATTTCACACGGTCAGTGCGTTTGAACCCGAGGATACTGCGTTTTCAAAATCCAAAAACGGATGATCAATCAATCTTCTGGTTATTTCCCTATTTGGGGTCAGGCCTCCTGATATTTGTTCGCCACTTTTGATTTTGTGTCAAGCGCTATCATATAATTAGAAACCTCTTCAATTGTTGCCTTCGGGTATGGCTATCAGTTTTCTGCTCGTGTTCTTTATTTCGGCGCATTACTTGGAACTTACTGTTGGACGGCCTCTGTGGCGCAGCGGGCGAAGGTCCGCCTGAGACGCAGAAGGTTGCGGGTTCAATTCCCGCCGAGGGACAAATTTTTGCATTATTTGCAGATATTTGTCTCAGGTCTGGGTGTTTTCTATGTATAATATTTAGGTATTTACAAAAAAAATGTATATATGTAGTTTATAAGTCATGTGGTTCCCATAGCACAAGCTCTGCTTAGTTTGGTAGAGCTGTGTGATAGTGTCCAGCATTATTTATATATTATTTATTAATTTTCATTACGTGTCCGTACAACTTCAGGCGGTTGCATTTCTTGCATTTTTTTACCTTTGACTTCTGTGACCTTGAAGGTTTCACGTATGGTATTTATTCATTATTTATTTTCCGACAGCCTAGTGCAGCATTTTAATTTCTGCGACAAGCAAATCCGTTTAGTTTAAAACAGATTGTTTAGTTTCGTTTCTATCTAAAGTAGTGTTCAATGAAGAAACCGCCTAATTCACATAATTGTAGGAACCCGTAGGGATGTCAGTCTGTCTCGGCTGAAGGTCAACATTGATGAACGGTTGACCTTTTTTGGGAAATTCGATAGGAATCGATTTGTTGGATAATATAAAAGTTTACACATCTGTGAGATATAGGTACTATTGTTAAGTACTTGTTACTTTAAAGCTAGAGTTTAAAGTTCTTCCTCTTCTTCTTTAAAGATAACATAAAATAGCTTTGGTGCTGCACAAGCTATTCTAACTCTAGCTAGTCGTTATGACATGTAGGATTCTCTTGAGCGGCCTTAAAACTCCGACGCCAGAGTTGGCTACTGACTCATACGAAGAAGAAGCAAAATAATCTAGATAATAATTTATTATACATTATCTAGATAATCAAGTCCTTTAGCTACTCGTAGATTAGTGAATGACAGGGTTTTACTTTACACTGTCATTCTGAAAAGTAGACTGTTTCGAAAAAAAAAAAACTTGTTACAAATATAGCAAAGAGCAAGTCATCATGGACCTAATTAACCGACTTCAAAAAGGAGGAAGTTCTCAATTCGTTGGAATCTTTTTTTTTCGTCTTTTTTATGTATGTTCACCGATAAGTCTGTCAATTGCGGACCGATTTTCAAAATTCTTTTTTTGTGTAAAAAAGTATTTAGTACTTCAAAGGTCCCATATAAATTTTATTCCTGAGGAATTGGTACTTTTCCCGGAAAACTCAAAAAACCTCATCCACACTTGTAATTTTCGCCCTATGATCACCAATATCTCCGTCAATTGTGAACCGATTTTCAAAATTCTTTAGGGCAAAATGAAAGAAGTGATTTATTTGAAGACGGTTTTTTTTAAAGTCCTACTTGTTTTCATTAAAATTTTGAAGTTTAAACTAAGCGTCTGGTAATTAGAATTCTAGATTTGATTAAACTCTGTAAAAGTTGCAGATCACAATTCTAATATAAAGTTCACTGCGTAACTTAGTGCAACACAATAAGGACTAGTCCCGATCACCATCCCATCTTAATGAATAAAATATGAAACAAAGAAACCTCGCAAACTTTGTTCGCAAACGGGCTGGATTGTAATATATAACTATTGTACTCGTCGCTAACACCTCACTCATCTTAATAGTTGAGGTGTACAGGGTTCAAACCCCCCCCCCCACCTTCAGAACCCAAGCCAACCTGCACGTGGTGCACTCTGCTAAAAAACGAACGGGGCTTTGGCGGTCGGCTGATTGCGGCATACATCGACACAGCTAAATCCCCTGGACACGGATGGGCAGCAGCATCGGTGGTGCGAGAAGCTGTGTGCCCCTACGATCCCCAACCGGCATGTTTAGCGTGGGGTTATGAGCATATCCCCCTTTAATAGGGGAGACCTATGTCCAGCAGTGGACTAATAAAGGCTGGTCTGGTGGTCTCGATCTCAATAGTGATCGCAATGAATTCAGAACCTTTTTTTTTATTTTGGGTATTTTTAACAGATCCATACGTGAAAATCTGCCTCATATGCCAAGGTAAACGAATAAAGAAGAAGAAAACGACCGTAAAGAAGAACACATTGAGTCCAGTTTACAACGAAGCCTTGGTCTTCGACCTGCCTGCGGTCAACGTGTTCGATGTGACGCTGCTGGTCAAAGTCATCGATTATGACAGGTGAGGGTTAAAATACGACAATTACAACAACAACAACATCCACAATAGCAATAACATCAACAACAATATATTTTAATTCACTGCTACAACCTATACTAGACTCAAGTAGGACTCGTCTGTAATTATATATATATCATAATGTAAAAAGGGCTTCTTAGTTATTATAATAATATATATATTTTTTTTAAAAAATACTATACCATATCAAAATATCTACTTGAATATTATTGTATACCAGTTCGCATTCGAAACATTATTTCACAGAAATACCAATCAACAATAACGGCTATTGAGGTGATTTGACCTTCACAACTTTAAATGAACTAGCGATTAAAATTGAGCAATTTGGCAACACGATTGCAAAAAGTAAAGCCTGGCCCTTGTCTGAGAGTTTATGACAGTCTAAAAGCTCTGACCACTATACGAAGCAACAAAAAGCCTAGATCTTGACAAAATAATATCTTAAATAGTGCATAATAGTACAAAATATTGAATGCCTGGAATATATTTTCTTGATTGATATTTAGGGCATATTTCATCGTCTTCATGTCAACTTGCAAGCTATTTTCCGGTTAGAATGGCAAATCTCTGGGCGTGCGTCTCACTTTAAAGCTTAAAACAGATGACAGCTTAAAATCTTTTAAAAATGTGGATAGTGAATATGACAGAAATGTGGGTAGGCACTAGTGACAGGTTATCCAAGATATTTTATGACGTCACTCGGACTGGGGCACAATTGAATAGTGCGTTGCTGGCTTAGCTGAGAGGCGGGTTCAGATCTCATCTAGTTCGAAAATTTTGGATAGCATTTAAGAAAAAAAAACTATTCACAATCCTCTGTTAGTTTTCCGTCGCAATAACTACAGTACGCACAGCAGTTGTCGAATAAAAATTGCCAGTATATTATGTCTAACAGTATTCGACAAACTATACGGTTTCATAGAAACATCGAAATTCAATTTTACTACTAGCACGTGATCAATTTGGCACGGTCAAGGGCAGCATTTGTGCTGCTTCCGGCACAATACATCATTAATTCTATAGAATGGTCAATTGCATCGTTTATGGGTCAGAATATTGTATGTTATCCGAAAAGGGTTATTTTGTATGGGTAAGGATATATACCAAGGTTAACGAGAACCTACCTACCTAGTTAGATAGTTACGTATATTTAGTTATACTTACCTTGTTATTTTTTATTATGTTATTAAATTTTCCATACATTTCCTATGAAAAGCCATTCGCCATAACATTGAGTTATGTACGCAATTCGACGTAAAAGGGTAATCGGTGGTATCATTATTCTGGCAACACATTATGAAAGATCAATTTGAAATAAGAACATAGTTATTTCCCGTCAAGTGTTCGAATTGCATACATAGACTCAATTTTGTGGCGAATGTCGTTTCATAGAAATAGGCTAGACGACTGAAAAATTCTAATTAGTCCGTCATTTACATATCCAAAAAATATTGAACACGTATTTTTCTTTTGTCAATTAAACAGAAATATAACAAAGATATAGTGCTTTAAAGTTTCGCGTGACGTCACGATGTAGTACATTTTTTTACCTAGCCGTGACGTCACGAGCCCCCACTCCCAAACTTTCACGTTCTTTATCTCCGTCAATTTCTATTGATTCGATAAATAAAAAAATACGTGTCCAGTATTTTTTGTTGATCTAACTGACGGACTAATTAGAATTATTTATTTTTTACCGACAGGGCGCAATGGCGCTCATTAGGGGAGGCCTATGTCCAGCAGTGGAATGCTATAGGCTGGTGATGATGATGATGATTTTTTACCCAGTCGTCATTCCTATTGTATGATTCTTTTTCGTGAAAACTTACGATTTTTTTTGGTAAGTTACTTTGGGAAAAGTTTTACTGTTGGGAAATAGAGTCGATTGAGACCAACTTGTTTTTTGCCAATTGTCATTTTCTAGGCTGACTGTACATTTTTTCAAAATTCTGAAAGTGCAATTGTTTTTTTCGTCAAAATAAACTTATAGTTTCCTCAGAACAAAACCTTCTAACTACAGAAGGAAAGGTGGTTGCCCTCAATGAAGTAAAAATTTGCCCCACCCTGTATATATATATCGCTTAAGTATGTGCCAACATAAATTCGTGTGTTCATTTGTTGTATTTTTATGTGTGTGTGTATTTTGGTGCTTGTATATAGCATATACCTTTACAGACCTCGCAAACACGACGCTTTGTCGTCGTGCTTAGTCGCGAGCGTCTGTCATATCTTGCTGTCGCGATTGTCGCCGTGTGTGCGGAGCTTTGAACAAAATGTATGAAAATTGTCCCCCGCAGCTTGTCGTAGCGACGTTTGTCGTCCAATATGCGTAGACTGTTATAGTTGTAATACTTATCATTTTATAAATTATTCTTCCATAGTAGAATTAATTACCACCTTCCTATAACTGCATTGTAATTTGTGAGAACTATTATTCTTTTTGGTCCATAAATATTTTTGTATTGTATTGTATATCGGCAAATTTAGTAGAGCTTTTTGTGAAGAACCAATCCAGGGAAGTATTACCACCATGCCTATTTCTATCGCCAAGCAATATTGCTGTTTCGGTTCCAAAGATGTGGGCATAAAGCTACATTATACATATCCACATACACAAACTCACCCTTCCATACCCAAATTCAGCCACAATACTCACAAAACAATATATTTATTGCGATAAATTGCATGTCATAGGTTATAATTACTACCTGTTCCCCCAGTGACACTAGGACAGGGGGTAGCCCCTGTCCCGGTGTCCCCTGTCTAAGGGTATAGCAATATGGTAGCCAGACCAAGGCTTCGAAGGTGCTTTGAAACCTAGTCGTAGCTAGGTAAGAATTGCACTCACTCGCTCTTCGTCATCATCATCATCATCAGCCTACAGCAGTCCACTGCTAGACCTAGGCCTCCCCTAATGAGCGCCATTGTGCCCTGTTCTGAGCTTGACGCATCCAGCTTCTACCAGCAGCCGTTCGCAGTTCTTCACTCCACCTGACCGGAGAACATCCTACACTACGTTTGCCGCGTCGCGGTCTCCACTCAAGAACTCGTTTACCCCAATGGTTGTCGGTTCTTGTCTTCTCACTCGCTTTTGCAGTATTCTTATTTATAGAGTCTAGTTTTATAAACTCCACCACCACCACCACCACATCAGCCTATATCAGTCCACTGCTGGACATAGGCCTCCCCTAATAAAGGGGGATATGCCCATAATCCCCACGCTGGGCATGCGGGTTGGGGATCGCAGGGCACAGCTTCTCGCACCACCGACGCTGCTGCCCGTCAGTGGCAAGGGGATTTAGCTGTGCCGATGTAGGCTGTGCTATGCCGCAATCAGCCGGCCGCCAGAGCCCCGTTCGTTGTTTAGCAGGATGCACCACTTACTACTACACTACTTTATAAACTCAGTAGAGCATAATAATGCAGACTGAAACTTTGTTTTATTTCTACGTTGGAGAATGGTGCTGACTTTGCTACAGTTCTTAACACTGCGGCGACCCTCGCTCGCAACTTCAATTGGGAGCTCGGGCAAGGGATCGCTCCGTATATCGCTTTCTCTATTTAGTTGATGGATGATTCAGCCGTGCGGGCGGGATAGCAATATTGGCCGTTCAACGTTTTGTAAGAAATTGGTTGTGTTCTGTAATACCAAAAATGATAACTGAAAACTTTATGTATTCTTTAGAATGTATTGTTATTCTGTAACTAGATAATATAAGCTATGTTCCATAACAAACAACACGTAAGATATTGTTGTTTTCAAAACGAAACAAAGAGGAAGAAAAAAGGTCAATATTGGCATAAAAATGTGCAAAACGCTATTGGCTTTCATTTCAAATAAGTATTTTGTAAAAAAAGACCACCTAGACCTAGATAAATACTATTGGAATACAAATAAAAAAAATATATAGTGGTAATAATGCTTGAATTAGAAATCATTTTGGTATTACGTTTGTATGGGCAATTCGTCCTCCGAAGACCCCCAAGTTTTCACCTGTGTTTCAGTGCATATTGTTAGTGTTCCTATAAATTTTGAATTTGAATAGTATTGTTTTATCTATGGGCGGCAGTGAACACTTTCCAAAAGGTGGACCATCTATTCGTCTACGAGCCTTAATATTAAAAAAAAGACTATAGCTTGTATGAGAGCCACATAACTTAGGCTACGGGCACGAATCCAGCGGCGCGCGGGGCGGCGGCGGCGGCGGCGCGATGAACGGTGCGTTTCAATGCATAGATTTATATGGAAGTGGTCTCGAAGGCAGTGGCGCAGGGAGTAGCGGGGAGTGGCGTACGAGCGATGCGCTCCAGTCAAGCGATGCTCGCGTGTTTGCATTAAAACACAACAATAACTTCGCCGCTCTAGTGCCGCGCGATCTACCCGCTGGGTTCGAGACCGGGTTTGCGTTGCCGCGCCGCTCCCCGCACCGCAGCCGCCGCTGCCCCGTAATCGCAGACTTTGAGACCGTGTCCTCAGACGACTCCCTGGCTATGACAAGAGCGCGGGATGTGATATGCTGGGTGACCACGTGGGGAACGGTTAAGTTGTCTCCCGTTCCCCTCGCATCACGCCCTGCCCCTTATTAACCCTCTATTATCTTGCAAGTAGGAAATTGACATACGTGGTTAACACCTTCCTTAATTCCCAGGATTGGACCGAACGAGTTGATCGGATGCACAGCGATAGGCTCGACCCTCATCGGCGTCGGCCGCGACCACTGGCTGGAGATGATTGACAACCCTAGGAAACCAGTGGCCCAATGGTACCCGCTGAACAAGAGTCCACCGTCGAACATAGCGCTGCCCACTGCTGATCAGAATAATGGTGGTTTGAGCTGCTTGAATGGGAGGTGAGTTATAAGAATTCAATTTCGTGGGCGCAACAAGCTTATGTCGTTTTGTGGAAAAAAACTATGTATATGAAAACTATATAATTGCAATTCAATATTTATTGCAATCTTATTACATATACGGTGCATTTAAGTTTAGTCAGGTCTTAAGACTACGAAAGGTTTAACATAATATGTACCCAGTTAGGGTGTTCACAACAGTGAGTAGGAGCAGACTGATATTTTAAATAAAAACCATTCAGATTCAGTCAGAATAGCAGAATAGCAGTCAAATTCGGAATAACCTACAATGATTGTCGCGAAGCGCTATGTGTTTCAATTTGAAAGATTCCGGTGTAGGTAAAGATATAAGTTTGTAGCCGCGGCGTCATGTCGACTACTACTCATCTGTGGTCTGGCGACAGTGTCGTCTGACGTTTGGCCCGTAGCGGCAAATGACGTGTCGCTAGCCACGGAAGGTAATTCATAGAATAGAAATACATATAAACCTGTAGTAACGCTAGCTACAAACTTGGTACAAGTTAAGAGTTGCTGTGTAGGTTCAGCAGTGAAGGCATCGATCTTTATTAGTGAAATATTATCATCTCGTTATATCGCGACTATCGATAAAGTTTGTTCGTCCATAGGGTTCATCAGTGCTTGATGTATTTCCTAGATACAACTATTAGGTAACAGATCAAATAATTGAACTTACTTATATCATTTTCTGTCACTGGTAAGACTGGCACTGGCACAGAATTTTGAAATGCCACCGTTTTGTTCACACATCCGCTGAAAGTCCGGTCTACTAATCGCGGATTTAAAATGATAAAAAAGGTTTTACGGTCATACTATTCTTAAAAAATCATAAAGGTAATAAAGAGACAATTATTTGAGTCACAACTAAACCAAAAATAAACGAAATGTAGGTGCTTAAATCTAATATGAGAAACAGTGGCACAAAAAATGGATCGCCACTCCGCGTATGCTGCAGAGGCATGGCAGCAACTACAGCGCTGATTTTCAGTGGCGCCACTATGATAAATGCAGCAGCATTTGCCATACGCATTAGGTATACTAAAACAATTTACCTACAATGAAAATAAATTTAGAGTCAAGAGCACACATAATAATCTGAAACCTTATTAAATATGAACCCTTATTTAATAAAAGCTTCCTTAATCTATGTTAAAAGAAAATGTAATGTGAATAGCATAAATTAGAGAAATTATACCAACGATATAGATAATAGACATTTTTTTTATGTTACTCGAAGATGGAACATGGCCACCTGATGTTCAGTGGTAACCATTACCAATCACAAAGCATTGCATCATAGATTAAGCAACAGGAAGCAAACGGATGAAAAATAAGAATACAAATTCTTAGATGATAACAAAGGATTCTGTTCAAAACAATCAGTTTTATCGAGACAATACATTTTACGCCAAACCCCGAGCAATTCAAACAAGCTTCGTATCATGGTCATCTCGACTGGAGAGTCATTGTCTACCTTCAGTCTTTATTGTTACCTACATCGTTGACCTTAAAGACTTGCCCTCGGCCAATGGTACTGTATTTAGAACATGCTTATCGATTTCTAATTAGACGCGTTTGACCTTAAAATATTAAAAAAAAAACTATTGAAAATTTCTTAAATCGTTGACTGCTGGCCTCAGACAGTGCCGGTGCTTGTAGAGGGTTTCTCAGCACTCAATGCGAGAGCTATATGAATGACGTGGCCAAAAAGTGAACTAATTAACTCCATTATGAGAAAATTGATTATTCCTATTACGGATTATAAATAGGATACTACCAGTACCAGTACCAGTAAGGTACCAAAGATATCTCAAAAATAAAAAGTTTGCACAGACAACCATTATGTTTGCAATTGCAATGGCTCGTCCGGGGAAGTACTGCCACGATGCCTATTTCTTCCGTAAAGCAGCTGTGCTGTGTTTCGGTTTGAAGGGTGTGGGTGCCGGTGAAATTACAGGCACAAGAGGCTTATCATCATCATGCCTCAAGTTGATGGATGCAGGGCGTTGCATCGTAGAGCACGTTCCAAAAAACGTGATCTATGTTGCTATGCTTTGTGATAGGTAATGGTCACCACTCAACATCAGGTGGGCCATGTGCTTGTTCCATCTTCAAGTATCATAAAAAAAAATTGCATATTGAATTTTGTCAAAATTTTATAATCCAAATATAATATTTGCTATTACAATTCCATTTCACTCAAACCTAATAAATCAAATATAAGTTTTCATCATCATCATCAACAACCTATAGAAGTCCACTGCTGAACATAGGTCTCCCTCAAGGAATTCCACGAAGAACGGTCTTGAGCCCTGTCCATTCACCAATTACCTTCAATCTTGACGATGTCGTCGGTCCATCTTGTGGGGGGTCTCCCTACACTTCGTCTTCAAGATCGCGGTCGCGAGAGAACCTTTATTCCCCAACGGCTATCGGTTATCTAATAGAAGTTTTACTTTACGTGAACTATTGAATATTACTTAAACTTGACTTTTTACTAGCTAAAAGTGTTGCCACACGGGCGTTGTAGCTGCGTCAGTCAGCGCAATGATTTTGATGCACAAATAAGATAAAGATAAAAATTGCGTGATGCCGTCAGTATGACGTCGCAGCGTCCGTCAGTGTAGGATTACCTCCTACATGTCAGAATTGAAAGAAAATGGAGTAAATTAAATAAACAATACTATGCTGCACTGCGTTGCAGCGCCCCTCTCCGCTTCGTCTTGTTCTCGTCGTGTTTTATGCGTGCGCTGCATCGCTGCACGACGTCAAAATGTATCGTGTCGTATGCGACTTTTAATCGTTTGGTATTGCCACCGCTCAGTCCGTTGGCGCAGCACATCTGCATCACACTATTTGGCCTCACTCTAGTCTAGCTTGTGGTCTGATCACGCCCTAAGTACTAGTTAGTATATAATTAACATTGTCATTATTGTATTAATCTGGGATGATCTTTTTACTCATCGTGTTGGATTAAGGGTAGCTTAGCTGGCCTTAAGAGGACATCCAGTTTTATAAGTTTATCTTTTCGCAGATGAAGAGACAAGGTTCGTACGACTGAAGCTATCAACACGGCGTCAAAATTATGATGGATTTTGAGAAATACGTGACGGGCACGAGTAGATTCTAGATCTCATGTTGCCAAACTATATAATGAATGTGATTAGAAGACGGTTGTATGTCCATTTACTGTAGAAAAAACATATATAATCAAAGTAGATTATATCGTAGATATTAGATTAGGAGTTTAAAGTAGGGGAAATGAATTTATCCCGTAGATCTGGTTGTTTCATTTAGTTGATGTATCATTTTAAGAGTAGATTACCGTAAAGTTCGCGTAACCATTTTTATACTTTCCTATATGTGTACCCTATTCCTTTTCTATATCGTGTACACTGTTACTATATTTATATCTTAAACGCACACTTCAAATTCAAGACTTGATCGTATCATGTACATTATAATATTAATTGATGTTGTATAGTTGTTGTCTTTTTAGAATAAAGTTATATCAATATTGTTAGAGATCTAAATAATTAAGTATAAATTATCTAGTTGTTCTTTATCATCTGCAGAAACAATGGTAAACTGTATTATTTGAAACGAGTTTTCAAAATGAACGGTATTTTGTGGCTATCTAACCCATATCAATGTGTTTTGGTAGTGATGGTGTTAAATGGTCTGTAGTAATGTCTCGAAATGGGGTGTTGTAGATAAAATGAGCTTAGTTAGGGACTATCAGGCATCTTTGCTTACACTACGCAAAATATATAAAAACATTCTTATAATATATATTATTATACGAAATATTCTTGAATTTCTGATTTACAACGGGTGTTGTAAACGTTCAGTTAAACATTATTGGACAATAATGTATATGGGATTATTCCGTGTTTTTTCAGTGCACAATATATAATATTATAAAACACATAATACTCGTAATTGTTAAAATATTGTATGTTATGATCTTTGTAAGATAAAAAGGAAGCTTTAAATCGTGTTAAATTATAACTGTTATGTATTAAATATATTATAATATGAAGTATACTTGAATCAATATAACTTTTTATAAATCTTCTGCGACAACAATATAATTGAAATTAAGGTATTGCGTACAGTTCATGAAACCTGAAAAATAACCACAAAATATATTTAAGTTATTTACCTACCAATATTAATTTCATTCCCGTTTATCTATGATTGGAAAATTTATCATTATGAATCTAAGACTTTTCATTGGACCTTTGATGCCTCAATTTCTTCTTCAACTCGAGTCCAATAATATTATAGATCTAAGTAATATTACCATTTGAATTAGAAACCTTTTAAAAACGTTTAATTTAGTATGTTTCAAAGGATTCTGATAATATTTGACTATTTCATAAAAATCTGAAGGTAAATTTAATGGAGATGATTTTGTGAGTCTTCTTGTGATGTTAATGTAAGTGATATTGATCGTTTAATATTTTGACATACAAAGAGTCGATTTATTCATAATGTATAACTTTAATATGTACTCAGACATCACTTTAAACAATGTAAATGCAGAATACCTTGAATAAAGAAACTGAATTTTTATGAAACAAGATAACTTCTTAGAATATAAATTTAATATCATTTCTTACATATCACATATGCGCTTCTTCGCGTTTGCTTTTTTTTCTGAAACATAAATGCTTTTAATTGTAACAATGGCTGTTAAATATATAAGGATGTTTAAAATCTATATTTTAAATACAGAAACATAATTTAATCAGATATTTTTCCATTTAACTCTAAAAATAAAAGAAATGATGTATTTTGTGTCAAAGAGGGAAGTGTTGCTTGTTCGAGAGTTAATATTTTTGTATGGAAGTCAGCTATTTGTCGTTTATAACCTAGTCTTTACTGTAAGCTATACTTGTAGTTATTTATAAGTGGATGTAATAACTGATTTATGAATAAAATGTTGACTTTTTTATATATTCGTATTTTATTTACCTTTATTTTTCCTGTTCCTTTAGGACCTAAAGTAATCTTAAACTAAAACTATTAACTTTTAACTTCAACTATTGACTTATAATTAACTATTTTATTACATTTTCATAAAATTGTTGTTAGCCACAAATAATTTCCAAATGAAAAATATCCAACATTAAACCTACAATCATTAAATTTTATTGATGTTATGACATCAGTTCGTATGTCAGGTCAACTCTACTAGTCCAGTCAACTCAGCAAAGAAAGCTTTATCTTTCAAAGGATATGGATAGTGTATCATATGGATGGAACCTACCTTTGTAAGTAGCATTACCAGCCAACCTTAGTTTCATCATCATCAGCATGGTACAGTCCATTGATAAGCGTAGGCCTCTCCTAATGAGCACCACCGCGCCCTGTCCTCAGCTCGACGTATCCTGCTTCAACCAGGAAGGAGCCTTTCGTCCTTTCGTCTATACACCTGGCCGGAAGGCGTTTTTGACTACGTTTGCCGAGATGCAGTCTCCATAGGTTACAGGGAGTGATTTCTTTACAGTACAATACTTTGTTTTTTAAATTTGTTATGGTTCAGCTCTTGACCTCGAGGCTTGCGTGGGCAAGGATGAATATACATATAAATATTTTACTATGCCATAACATGCTTGCATATTAAAAGTACCTACTGATTGAACAAGATCAAAAATGTGTCTTTTCCGAATTGTATATCTTTATCAGGAAATTAAAACAATGACAATACACAATAGCTAAGAAATTGAATGCATACATTGCCGGCCCTTTTTACACTTTAGGCTATAAGCTGTAAAATAGATAATAATAAAAAAATAATATTCAGCTTTTCTAGCAATAGATAGATAGATAGAAAACTCTTTATTGTACTCACACCAACAAAAACAAATATAACAATATACAATAACAATAATGAAAGTACAATGGGCGGTCTTATCGCTTAGAGCGATCTCTTCCAGACAACATTTGGATGGACTGGATTTAAAATAAACACACTAAATATCATCATAATACATTGCGGACGAGGAAAAAAATATGATAATTAAACATAAATATCTACATGTAAAATAGTAGATACCAAATAATAAAATAATAATAAATAGCAATGTCTCGCTTATATTCATTTCGTTTACAAGTACTTTCTGACACGTGTAACATTGAACAAAGTTGTGCTAGTTTGAGCTCCCGCTCTGCTTTATTTGAAACCTTATACAGACTCAGTGTCAGACATCACGAGATATTTTGCAATGAGTTGCAATAGAGATGAAAAATAAGAATAATAATGTATGCTTACCACACTTACAAAGAAATTCAAAAGATAGATCAAAACAATTTGAAAAAGAACACATAATTTCATTTTATAAGCTTTTAATTTACTAGTTTATTCAATAATCTACAAAGTTTCTTATTTAGCTCATTGCTAATTCTTACTCCAATTATGATATTCGGTTCCAAGTGAAGGTATTCTAGATTTTATTTGCCTACTATTTGGACTACCTACTGCCATTACCATTAACTTATTAAAATTAACGTTATTGTCAACATGGATTTTCCTTTAGAGCTTATCCTAGTCCTAGAGTATAGTCATTGTAAAGAAGTAACTCAACACTCTGACTTACAATACGTTGTCGGGAACTAAAACGGATTTCCGTATAGTGGCTACCGTTATATGACAGCCGTAATGTGACCGGTAGATGTTTTTTAGTTTAAATTGGACGGTGCTTAACGAAAACGTTCCAATCCACATGAAGTTACTTTTGAGTAATGAAGGATTGAAGTTTAAGCGATGTTTCTTTGTTTGTTTGCCATGCTTTGATATTCACATCATATGTTATTTTATAGAAAATTTATGTTATTCTTAGGTGTCAAAGTATGATTACGCGTAGTTTCATATTTTTTGAGATATCTAGGTAAATGTGAGTTTGGATCATTTTTGCTAAATACTATTTTGGCTGAGACCGGCACCTAGTTTAGTTCCACCGTAAGGTTCCATTTAATTAATTATTAGCTACTTACAAGAAAATCATTTTAATATAAGTAAAACAATTATCTAAGAAACATAATATAAATTATTTAATATTTTACCCGTGGAAATAAATACATAACTTTATTACTTTATGTTTTATGAATAGAAATACTATTAGATCATTATACTGTTCACAAAAAAGAAGTCTTTCGAGAACAGTATAATGATCTCATAATAGGTTTTACCTATCATCACATTAATTGAAATGTGATCTATCACTGTAATCTTTCTGTGTCATTTACAGCCAGGTCATCTTCTTTCTTGGGTTTCAACGATGTAAGCCATTGGTCCTCCGTACCCATCTATATCATCAGTTAGGCTGTCATTCTCCTTTAGAGACTTATAAAATCCTAGGCAGTCATACGTATTAGGTCAAACATAGATTTTAAATAGTCTAGTCTTGCTTGAGGTATTTCGTTGCCTTTTGGCCACAAAATGAATCCCCCTTTAGCGTCTTTTCAATATCGAGCTCTTGAAAGTGGCCTGCGTTTAACGTCGTTTCCACAAGTCTGGAATACGCCACTTCTTTCTCCAGCAAAATTTATTTTGTGTGTAGCCAATTAGTTTAAGTCATATTAACAAATTACTTTCTGCTGACGATTTACTCCTCAAAATGTTTGGTGCTCACATCTTTTTTAACCTATTATGAGATCATTATTTCTTTTAACCTATTATGAGATCATTATACTGTTCTCGAAAGACTACTCTTTCGTGAACAGTATAATGATCTCCTAGTATTTCTATTCATAAAATGTATATGTAACAAAGTTAAGTATTTATTGGGTAAAATATTAAAAATATATGTTTCTTAGATAATTGTTTTACATAGATTAAACAGATTTTCTTGTAAAAAGCTAATAATTAATGAAATGGAACCTTATGGTGGACCTAAACTAGTGCCGGCGTCAACCAAAATCCAAACCCACATTTACCTAATTATCTCAAAAAATATGAAACTACGCGTAATCATACTTTGACACCTGAAAATAACATAAATGTTCTATAAAATAACACATGATGTGAAGATCAAAGCAAGGCAAACCAACAAAGAAATATCGTTTAAACTTCAATCCTTCATTACTCAAAAGTAGCTTCATTTGGATTGGATCGTTTTCGTTAAACAACGTCTAATTTATATTTCAATATATAAAAATATATTAAAATTGAAAAGTATGAATACAGATAAAAAAATATATGCGTATTGGAACGATTTTGGGTTTTTGAGAGTGTATACAAAATAAGTAAAATTGAATTTATCAAAATAGATCCAAGCACTTTAAATAGTTTTAGTTTTTCAAGAAAGTATTGATTATGAGTAAAAATTAATTTAATAAAATAGATCCAAGCACTTTGGATCGTTTTAGTTTTTCAAGAGGGTATTGAACATAAGTAAAAATAAATTTATCAAAATAGATCCAAGAAGTTTGGATCGTTTCTGATAAAATAATTCTTGTCTAGTTTTATTATCCGTGATTTTTTATAAATGTTCCAAAAGGATTGGATTGTTTTTGTCGATTTAAAATTAATGCCTGCCATACATGTGGATTGGTATACTAGGCCGATAAACATGTCAAAACATTTTATTTTGCATGGTTTCTTTTTGCTGATCGATAGAATGGACCTTACCGACCCCCCTGGTATACTTAACTCATTTTCGACTATTTGGTGGATTGGATCGTTTTCGCTAAGCGTCGTCCAATTATGGTTCTTAATACTGACATAGGTATAGGCTTCAAGAGCGCAAGAAACCTCCGGCCAGGTAAAGTTGTCACTGTACCTGAGCGGAGTGCTCTCGCAGATCGTCGTTTACGAAAGGCTGTTGGTAGAAGCTGAATGCAACGAGCTGAGGACAGGGCGTAATGGCGCTCATTAAGGAAGGACAGTCCAGATCCAGCAGTGGACTGCTTCGTAGGATAGGCTGATGATGATGATGATGATGCAAGTATTACAGGTATTTGGCTTACACTGTACCAGCAGGTGCATAACGAAAACTCGTTTTGAATCCCAGACGCTAAATTAGCAGTGAAATTTTTTTACATTAATGAAATGACTAAAAGTCTCTTGATTGAATCAAAGTTTATATTCATGTTTTAGAAAAAGCTCTATTGTTTAGGATCCAAATATTCTGGGTCCATTCTCGTAGTTAAAATACTCAATTCAGATTCCACTATAGTTTGACTATAGTCTTAATTAATTAAATGGTGATGATGAAAGCAACGGTAGACGTCAAAATTCAGTCACATTTTCGATCATTTATAGTTGTTTATAACGAGGATTGGCCATTAATTCGTGAGGCTCTGGCGGCCAGCTGATTGCGGCATAGCGCAGCCTAACACTGACACAGCTAAATTCACTGGCTGCCGATAGACAGCAGCGTTGGTGGTGCTGCGAACACCAACCAGCATGCCCGGCGTGGGGATTATGGGTATATTCCCGTTATTATTAAGGGAGGCCTTATGTTGACCAGTGGACTTAATGCCTCCTTTTATGGCTAGCGGTGGTCGTCTAATAACGGTCACCGCTTTCAATAAAACCAAAGCTTTTTAAAGATTGGCAAGGAAACACTGTTTACAGTAGGTTTCTGTGAGGATGAGGTAAGTAATTTCTGTTATAAGCGGAAGAAAGCGGATTGCTTTGATTCTTATATCAGAAAAAATAAAACGTGTGAAGGCAGGTTTAATGGAGACAATCTTTTAATTTTGTATGTTATTGTTGCTACTAACATTCAAATCGTTTTTGTCGATTGGTTTTCTTTGTTAAAAGTGATTTTATAGGTTTAAAATTTTTAAAAAATGCAAGTAAGAAAAGTTGATAAGTTATGTAACTTTATATTAAATATTCTTTAATGAAAATACAAGTTCAGCAGTGGTCTTTGAAAGTATGGTATTTGTCAATAAAAAATAACAAAAACTGATATAAGTAGGTATGTTGCAGTACTTATTTAGATATAACAATTTTTGAAACAACGTGTTTAGTAGTTTATTTTATTTTTATTTTTAACACTTTTTTAGCACAAAAACAAAGAATTGTACAAAAGGAGGACTTAATGCTAAAGCATTTTCTGCCAGTCAACCTTTCCTGGTAGAAAAGCAAGGTTGGCGGGCTAACTAAACTAGGTACAAACTTAACGTTAAAAATATTAAAGAATTAACAGAAGGGAATAAAAAAAAAGACAAAAATTTAATACTACCTGAAATAAATACCTAAAATAGTTTCCTCGTAAAAACTATTATGTTTAGTACTAAGACCTTCATTTTCTGTCCTTGTAAAACACATCACACCCGTTATGCTCCAATTTGCAAGTATTCTGCTCCGCAAACCCTCGTCAGCTAGTGGATCGGATGTCAAAGCGGTGTTCATTACTAGACTCTTCTATAGGGTGGGGGAGCGTTCTGTTAAAAACTTTGTGACACTGTTACTTTGCATAAATAAATAATGCTTGACTATCACACAGCATCATGTATCCCCAAACTACGCAGAGCTTGCATTATGGGAACCACATGATTGATATTTTTTTGTAAATACATACATATCATACATAGAAAACACCCAGAACCGCTGCAGGAATTGAACCCGCAACCTTCTGTGTTTCAGGCGGACCAGTGCCGTTTTGTGGAAATAATCTATAACTATGTGAATACCATAATATGGTATTCAAAAAAAGTAAAAACGTCTATATTATAGGCTTTTTTTATCTTACCACGAGAGCAAAGCCGCGAGCGGAAGCTAGTGTTAAAACTAAACTTGCCTTTAACAACATGGTATCCTCAACAGATTCGCTTACTAAGCTATATCTATAATAATAGTGAAGAAGTCGGATGTATCGTGCAATGATTTTCGCTTTTTATTTTCCACGGAAAATATGGGTAGTTAGTTCACAAACAAACAGCTTGGGCACTCATGTCTCGCCCTAGGCTAACTCATTACAAGTACGGCCAAGGTTTCTTGTTAGTGACAACGGGAAAAGTTGAGAAAAATGGCCGCTTTGAATAAACTTGTATAATATTTTACGACGGTTAGACAAAATGCTTGCAGACGAGAAACGTAGTTTAGGATAAAGTTTTTCGCCCATTACATTACCGACTCAACTCCAACTCAACTCACAGTATGGCAATGAAATGTGAGCTTTATGTTGTTTCTTAAGAGTGGATTTGTCAAACGGGCGGTGACGTCAATAGCTGAACAACGCGTGGACCACGCATCGTCCACGCGTCGTAAACCTTTATCTTACAAGTTGACAAATTTACTCTTAAGAAACATAACATAAAGCTTAAATTTCAATGCCATACTGTGAGTTGAGTTGGAGTTGAGTCGGCGTTGAGTCGATGCAATGTGCGAAGACCTTTAATCATACAAACATTTGTCTAGCGGGGGAAATCATACCCGCAACATTCTGTCGCAGGCAAGCCTTTGCCTACTTCCTTCTACCTACCCCTACGAATTACGCAATTGTACGACCACATCTCATACTACCGCTCTCAGTTAAAATGGCTAAATATTCGTTACCGTCGCGACACACACAAACTTTGTCTCCTCTATTATATCCTCAACAATCCACACTTCCCCAAATACCTTAAAGAACGTTTCTCCCCTCCTCGTTTTTCTTCGTTTCTTTCTATCTACCCAAAATCATCCTCCCCGTTCATTTCTCGTTCGTTTGTTCGTTCATTGTCTCCGACTAAAGACCCCCGAAGACAATACCTCTTTCTACATGGATTCATTTTCAGTGTCTGCTATCCGTCTGTGGAATTCTCTTCCAGCGGATATTCGTAGCTCTGTTTCCTTAGGAATCTATAAATGCAATCTTTATAATCACTTTATGTCTTTAAAAAATAGTCAATGAAAAAATTCAGCTCCTAGGTATACTTTAAGTAATTTATATATGTTTATGATTTTTTTGTCTATTTATGTGAGTTTATTTTTATGTTCAGTATATGTACTTCATCTATTGTTTACTTATTTATTTATTCATTGTCTCTTATTTATTTTTAGAGGTAACCTATTATTTTTCTACTATTTCACCTAACAAATTTGTAAGAACTACCAATCTATCTCCACACTACACAAAGGTTATCTGAAAGAAAATGCTAATTAGCATTAATTTCGCCTGTGTAATTATTATATCTTGTACAATAAATAATTTTCTATCTATCTATTGCCACAGACGTCTCCTAAAGCTCAAAATAAAAAAGTAACCGAGCATTAATGATGTGCTTCAACATGCTCCATTTGAGCCCAAATATATTGCGGAAGTCCGTGATATAGGACAAGGACATACGAAGCTCGTCGCATTGTCCGACGGTACAGTATCAGTCGTAAACTAGGGTTTTATTAAGAGAGAAATGCTTTTGTTTGATACCATGGGTGATATTTTAAAAATAAACTCAATTAATTAAAACAAATAGATTCCTCAATAAACTCGCCTTTGTTGTACTAGAATTAGAGCTCTTATTATTGGTAGAATTGTATTATTTTCAATCATGTGTTTAATTAAGTAAAGTAAAGTAAAAAATCTCTTTATTCATTAAGAACTTGCACAATACACTTTGACTAGTAGTTACTAACGTACAAGGGGTAGCGCGCTTGAATGAAAATATGTGCTATATTCTACCTAAAAGCATGCTAAAAGGTAAAAGGTAAGGTTACGCAGCCTGTTAGTAGGTTAATCACAACATTGAACACCTGAAACTGCAAGCATGCATTCTTAATGTAGCTGACCACTTAATGTGCGTTGCATCAGTGCCTCCAGATTCTAAGGTAGATACTTTTATTAATTCGTTACGAGAATAAACCTAAAATTGATTTTTACTGTAGAAATTGGAAACAATAATGTTAAAGTTAGTTTTTAAAAACATTAATAACGTTCTCGTATACTTCATTAGGTACTGTATCTCGTTTTATCATTTGTGTAAACCAATGTAAGGTCATTTTTTTGTACAAAGCGCGGACTCCCATGATAAAACATCCTTGTTTTCAGTAACGGGAATGGATATTTTACTATTGACGAAAGCGCTTAGATTTGGTCATCCATTCAAATAGTGAATGGAGCGGAGTGATGCTTAAACCAAGGTGAACTGCTAAGAGCACCGAAGCCAGGCCACGAATGCTTCAATATTTTTCAGGGTGCATTATCTCTAAATAACTTATTTTACTTTTACTCGACAAAAAACCAATAGCTGAAAATATCGAGAACATTATATCAACCAGTCAAGCCCATTGAAAATTGAAATACAACAATGAATTATTTACAGGCTTATTTACAGAGAGAGTTATGTGAAGCTAACAGCGTCCCTTTTTCCCGTTATACATGCTTATACTTCTTCTTATACTTTATATAACAACAGTTTTAATAACACTCTGTCTACTTTGTATTTTTTTTATTTACATAAGTTTTCTATAAATGTACAATATTTCTAACTTATATTCCTACAAACATAGGTACCTGGTAGGTAGGTACGGATACCCCCCGATCATCTAAGTGTAAACATCGGTCCCGCTAAAACCTATGTTTTGAAATAGTTGGGCGAACTTTTTAGTTGTGTGCTCTATTGTTGTCGGTGTGACTCGGTGTAACTCATATCGGATAGTGTTTTAGTGACGATTTATCCTTTACAAGTGGACTAATAACTCAAAATACATTTTGTGAGTCTGAGCGTACCCTCTTCTGAAATAATAGTTTATTAGTGATTACAAAATTCTCAGGAGTGCTCTCCGACGTACTGGGTATGACTAAATTTATTTAAGTGATTATTATTACAATCTGAGTAAACTCGGCACGTAATAATACTTAGAGGGAAAGACAAATTAACTTTAATAAATTATCAGTGGCGCCATCTCTTGTTGAGTAGCAGCATTAACTATCAGCTGTCTGGCCTGTATCAGGTACCTGTCAAACTCGCATGTGCCGTTAGCGCCATCTTGTGCTGTGTAGCTGAACTTATTCATCGGACTTGATCCCAATAATCAGTCAGTAATAATGGCTAAGTGCGAGGCTTGCGGCAGATTCCTGAAAGGTGGCGTGGTATGTCCTCGCTGCAAATCGGTCAGCCACCATGAGTGTGTACGAGTGCCAGAAGGGGCGCAGGTAGCAGACTCCTGGCGATGCGGAGCGTGCCAGGCTAGCGCGCCGAAGGGGAGAGACCCCTCCACGCCCATCCGCCCAGCGGACCAGGACTACTGCGTCGAGGAAGAACCGGCGGCACTCGATGACACCACCCACAACATTACAGCCGAGTTCACAGAGCAGCAGCTGCGCGCTCTTCGCAGTGACCTGCTATCGGAGTTCTCGGCCATGCAGCAGAATCTCGTTACCGACCTCAACTCCTTCAAAACAGAGTTCCACACTATGTTCACCGAGTGGCGGGAGTTTCGTGCGGAGATGGTCGAGCTCAGAGTCTCCCTGGCGGGAATGGCGCAGCGGATGGATGGGTTAGAGCACAGGCTGGAGGCCGTCGAGCAGCGAGCCGCGGCGCCCGGCGGGGCGGGCGAGGAGGTAGCCGCGCTGGAGCGCACCGTCGCCGAACTCAAGCGGGAACTCAACGAACGCGACCAGGACGCATTGCTGGCCGACCTCGAGATCGGGCAGCTGCCGGAGGAGAGGGGCGAGAGCGTGCTGCACACCGTCACAGTCCTGGCCGCCAAGCTGGGCGTCCAGCTCGAGGAGCGTGACGTGGTGTTCGCGGAGCGCGTCGGCGCCGTACAGACGGGGGGAGCCCGCGGGCGAGGCGCCCCGCGCGCGCCGCGTGGTGGTGCGGCTGGCGCGCCGCGACCTGCGCGACAGCCTGCTGCAGGGCGCACGCGTGCGCCGTACGCTGACGGCCGCAGACGCTGGCCGCGCCGCCGACCCCACCGGCACCTCGCCGCGCATATTCATCAACGAGCGATTGTCCAGGACCAATAAGCAATTGTTCCATCGCGTCCGTGAGGAATGTCGCCGGGTAGGCTGGAGGTTCTCGTGGACGCGGCGAGGCCGCATCTACGCGAGGCAGGGCGAGGGCAAGCCGGCGTACCCCATCCGGACGGAGGCCGATGTGGCGAGGGTTTTTGGGCCTGTCTAAGTCTGACCCGTCGAGTCGCTCTGTAATTGTTTTAAAATTGTTAGTATTTTATCCTTGTTTTAACAACATTTATATCCTGTTTAATTTAATTTTTTCTTACTTTTGTTATCATTTTAAAACTTTTAATGTGTCGTCGAGTAGCACTGAAATTGTTTTCAGATTGTTAATATTCTATCCTGGTCTCAACAACATTTATTTCGTGTTTAATTTAAGTTTTTCTTACCTTTGTTTTGATTTTAAAACTTTTACTGTGTATGTGTGGGTGTTGTTATATCTGCTAATGGTGATTATGTTGCAACTCCATGAGTGTTTTACATTCTATATAATTCTTTACACATATATATATATAGATTTATATTTTACATTAGTTATTTATAAAACAAAAATTAGCTTGTTATTGTATACTTTATTAAAAAAAATCCTTTACCACCTTACATATGCGAACTGTCTTTGTCGCAATCTCCAGTCCTATGAATTGAAACTTGAACATTTTAATATGAGTACACTTGAGCGAAGGAGATATGTAGCTGATATTGTGTTTCTGCATAAGATAATTCATGGAAAAATAGACAGTCCATACATACTGGGAAAAATTCAATTTTCTGTTCCCCGTCCGTCTAGCCGTCTCCTCAACAGAAAAACTTTCAATCTTCCTCACTGTCACACTAACTATAGTCAGCACTCTCCTATCAACAGAATGTGTTCTTTTTACAACAAAGACTGTCACAACGTAGATATTTTCTCCTCATCAGTCTCATCTTTAAAGAGACTGGTGCTACAACTCAATTAGGTTAATTTTTTTTTTTGTTTTGTTTTGCTTCGTATTTTCTTTTTGTGTTAAATCACTTTAATAATTTTGAGAGTCAGTAATATCTTTTTATTGCATGCTGTGTTCACATCCAGAAGGTTATAACACAAACTCGATTAAAATTATGGTATTGTTAGTTTTAATTATGTAATATTGATTGTGTATAACCAGTTTTGTGGACCATAATAAAAAAAAAAAAAAAAAAAAAAACTTATTCAATATATTAAATCGTATTATTCTAACACAACTACAAATATAAAATCTTATTTACTATACACACTAATATATTTTACTAAAATACTAATTTATTTGGCTATAACAAAATTAATTCAGTTTACATTCAGAAAAAACCAATTGATCAACCAAAACTTCCTCTAAACCAGCTGAAAGTTGGTCTCTTTAATGCGGGATCACTCAATACCGGTCAAGATGAGTTTGTTGCAGCAATGGAAGAGCTGAGCCCAGATATATTAGCTGTTAATGAGACCTGGATTGGTGCTGGGCAAGATTATAAGGCACCAAAGATAGCAAACTTTCGTTTATTATACCAGCCAAGGCATAAGTCAATTAAAGGTGGCCGAGGAGGGGGTTTGGGTTTCTATGTGAGAAAAGGTATAAGTGCACGCGTTTGTCCTTACCCTGAGGTTTCATCAGTAGAACAGATGTGGTTGCGCATGAATGTACTGGGTAAGACTATCATTATTGGCACCGGGTACCGCGCGCCGTGGCAGGACGTTGATACTTTTCTGGAAGCAATAATTGATTCCGTCACATCCTTTCCTAAATGTGACAATTTAATAATAGCAGGAGATTTTAATATTGATTTACTTGACGGCGCGCACAGAAAGCTCCCGTTGCTGCAACAATTCCTGCACTGCTTGAACCTTAGTCAGATAATTTCAGAGCCAACTCACTTGAACAATCATGGAGACCTAACGCTCATTGATTTAGTGTGTACAGATGCCAAAGTGCGCAAAGTGTCTATGAAACACACTCCAGATCTAGGTCATCATGCAATGTTGGTTGTTGAATTTAATATTAAGAAAAACAAACCCTTACCACAATTAGTTACTTATAGACCCCTAAAGAATATTGTTCCTGAATTATTTTACAATGACATTAATTCTATTCATTGGTCCAGGTTTTTGGAATTGAATGACATCAATGAGTGTGTATCTACATTCACAAGCACAATTCAGACCTTATATGACTTGCATGCACCCATAAAGACAACTAAGTTTAAAGGTCCCCCACACCCTTGGATCACTGATACTGTTAAAGCTATGATGGGAATCAGAGACCACTATCATAAGGAATATAAATTACATAAAACCATTATACTAAAAAACTGTTATAAAAATATGAAATCAATAGTCATTGCAGCCATTGAGAGTGAAAAACGGGCCTATTTTACTCAAAATATTAACATGAATATAAAAAACTCAAAGCAGTTATGGAAAAGTTTAAAAAGTAATATCTTACCAGATAAAAAACAGGCTGCTGAGCTGCCTCAACAGTTTGATGACCCTGATTCCATTAATTTACATTTTCTCAATGTGCCTGGCTCTGAATATGTTCCAATCTCACATCTCACATTCTTTGAGTACCATAGGCATGGTACTGGGACTTTCTCTCTTCAGCCTATAAGTGAGTTCACAGTGCAAAAAGTCATTGATGGATTCAAATCAAATGCTCAGGGTGTAGATGGTATATCCCTGGATATGATACGTATGACCTTGCCTAATTCTTTAACAACTATCACAGCTATAATAAATGAGTCAATTTCCAGTGGCATTTTTCCAGAAACATGGAAATTAGCTGTTGTAAAGCCTATCCCCAAACATAACCAACCTTCTTCTCTTAATGACCTTAGACCAATAAGTCTCCTTCCTAGTCTATCCAAGATACTGGAAAAGGTTGTCAGCATGCAGATGATTAAGTACTTAGAAGACTATCATATCCTTCCCGAACATCAGTCTGGCTTCCGTAAAGGACGTAGTACATCTACTGCTCTACTTGATGTGGTTGATAACTTATTGGCCGCTCAAGATGAGGGTAACTGTAGCATGCTGGTCCTGCTAGATTTCTCCAGGGCGTTTGATTCTTTAAATATATCACTTCTTATCTCAAAGCTAGCCTTCTATGGTTTTGATTCTAAAACAATAAAGTGGTTTTCAAGTTACCTTTCTGGTAGGTACCAATGTGTGGAGCTGAAGTTGCCAAATGGGAAATCCCTTAAATCCCCTCCTCGCCCAGTCCCCCGGGGAGTACCCCAGGGATCAATATTGGGCCCTATGCTCTTTATTCTGTACAGCGCTGACATTATAAAAAATATCTCCTTCTGTCAAGTCCATCTATATGCTGATGATTTGCAGCTTTATAAGTCATTTTTACCTCTGGAATGTGTCAGTGCTGTAACAGAAATTAACCATGATTTAGAGCAAGTATTTCAGTGGTCATTATCTAACTCACTGGTCCTTAATCCGCACAAATCAAAATGCATGCTATTTGGTACACAGTCTGGTCTCAATAAACTTGCCCGTGAACATATTAACATAAAGGTTAATGGTGAACTTGTTGAATGTGTCACTGAGGCCAAGAACCTTGGACTCACAATGGATTGCCATCTAAGGTTTGAAAAACATGTGGCTGAAAGTGTTCGTAACTCACTGTATCGGTTAAAGTTGCTCTATAGAATAAGATCATATATCAGCCAGGAAGTCCGCATCACTTTATGTGAATCTTTATGTGAAAGCACGAAGGAATCTTCATTTATCAACTCTACTTTTTGGACTAATTTCAAATAAATCACCTCGTTATCTCTTAGATAAATTAAAATGGGTAAGCGATAGTTCTAAATACCCTCGGCGAGCATGTTCTAACCTGGTTTTTATGACGCCAAGACACAGGTCTGTAAGATTTCGTGGTTCCTTCCGATTCGCCGCCACCCAATGTTGGAATGCTCTTCTCCCCCCCATCCGTGCTCTAAAAACAATATATACCTTTCGGTTCGCACTTAAAAAAGAACTTTTAAAACTACAGAAAAGCTCTTGAAACTTACAGTGGAGAGGAGATGAACAGCCGACTAGTTGTGGTGTCCTAATTCCATTGCCATTTGCCATCTCTTACACTGAATATCACCTGCAGCAGCGCCCGTGCTGTCCGTGTATGGCCACACGTTTGATAACTTGCGGGCGCTATGCAAAAAGTGTTTGCATTCCACTTCCATTTTTCAATTTTTCTATCTTTTCTTTTCTGCAGAATTTGCATTTCTGTGTTGGCGCGCCTTACCTTTGCTTTTGACGTTTTGTTTGTGCATGGTTGAACAATCAATGTCAATCTCACTTCACTTCACTTCTTTATTAAATGGCTTCTGAAAAACCGACGTTGAAAGAAAAACCTAAAATGTGTATATATAATTAATTTTATAATTTTTCTGTTTGTCTGATACCGATAACATATTTTTCTTACCTATAATTTTAATACATAATCAACCTAATTAATATGTATTTATGAGCATCCTGTGTTGTATATATTTAATTTCAACTTATTTCCCTATGTTACTTGCCTGAAAAACCGACACGTAATGTTTGCACTCTGGTCGGGAGGTTTCGGGTTCCATCTGAAAATCAGCGCTACTTAGCCCCCGTGGCTAAGCAGCTTCAAGCTGAGATGGAACATTTTTTAGCCCAGGCCTTTGCAGCGCAGGCGACACCCGCACCTACATTTTGTTAGTTCTTTGCCTATGTAGTAGACTAGGTACCTAAACTTCTGTCCTTTCTTTATTGTGTGATATTGCCGAAATTGTACCTACAAGTCTTGCAATTTACCTATCTACCTTATTATTATTATTATGTGTTCTCTGTGCTGTATTTGTCTGTGTGCTGAATAAAGAGTTATCTATCTTATCTTACCTAGACGAAAATTGTTTGAAGAGAGTACACGGCAAATCGCTGAAACTCTGCTATAAAGGCTACTAAGTCCTAGTGCGGGGAACAGAGGTTAACCTAGGTACATATCTCTAATCGCCTTCTCACGCTCGATGGAGACCAGCAGGGTATGGGTGCGGGGAGCCCCAGCCCTGCATTGCAAGGGTCTCCAATGGCGAGGGATGTCCATGATGTTCCGGGACATCCCCCTTCCCTACTAAAAACCAAGTGCTATTGCAGCGTGGGGCCCTTCACTAGGCGATGAATGGTTCAATGATGCACTATCACAACGGTGAGTGACGGAACACGGTGTGTTTTTAGTCGGTAGGCCGCCGGCCTAGCGAGAGCTAGTCGCAGGCGGAGAGCCCGACAGACCCCTCCAACTCTCCCCGAGTTTGAGGATATCCGTAACGCATTTTCACACCGACAAAAAAAAAGGTACATATCTCTAAATTGTTCAAGTCATATGCCTATACACTAAGTAATGTTTGTACCGCTACACCAATTTGAAACATAAACTTATCTTATCTTATGCATAGTTTGTAATGGCGAAAGGAGGTCTCAAGGGACTCCAGAGAGTTATAAATAAATAAATAATAAATAATCCTGGACGTTATCACACAGCATCATGTAGCCCCAAACTAAGCAGAGCTTGTATTATGGGAACCACATGATTGATATACTACATAGATACTTTTTTTTTTTTTTCTAAATACATACATATCATACATAGAAAACACCCAGACCAGTTGGTTGACTATCTCTGTCCTTCCGTCTCAGTGGCGTTAAATCGATGACTTGTTTTTGTTTTTTTAATTCGCTGGGCAACCACGTCACCCACATAGGAACAAGAAATAAATAAAAACAACAAAAAAAGAAAAGTACGTAAAAAGGACACAACCCAATCAAATCTACGTAATGTTTAACGTCCCCTTACCAACCAATAGGTTATGAAGCAGACGATTAAACTGGCAAATACCAGGACCTGCGAACAGTAAGTCTTGCTGACGAGATGCAAAGTGCACCCCGGTACTCAGGTGAGTTACTCGTCGTAAAAGGGATAACACCCAATCAAATCTACGAAATGTTTAACGTCCACTTACCAACCAATAGGTTTTGCAGCAGACGATTAAACTGGCAAATACCAGGACTTCGAATAGTAGGTCTTGCTGCCGAGATGCAAAGTGCACCCCGGTACTCAGGTGAGTTACTCGTGCGCTAAGGACGCACTACCATTTGTCCATGAATGGTACCGGAGCTGTTATGTCGGTCACTACCCGCTAACCACTGAAGGATAGCTAATTTGTAACCCAGCTTAGGCCGTCAGTGAAGCCGACTACTATTTTTCCATGAATAGTACCGGAGCTGTAAAGGACGCTCACTTCTCGGTACACATACGCGCACCACCCCAAAATGCTCAGCTGGGTAGGCCGGTTCATATGCATGAATGCATGAACTACTTGCTATCCAGGCAAGTGCCGGAGTACCGTAACAAGTTACAAGTAACGAGTTACGTATAAGGATCACTCACCGACCCCACTGTTAGCCATGTTTGACCCTTTCGCCCTGGGTTCATGAAACTAACAGTTAGTTGCGCGCGAAGAGCGACGCCCGGCATCCTCCATCCGCCGAGCAGGCGAACATGCTGCTCCTCTGCAACTAACCACATACCACCACGAGTCCATACCCAAGTCAAGACCAAAGGCCGAAGCCAATGGCGGTCGTAAAAGGGACAGAAGAAACTGTGTTATTCTTTAACTAAACTTTAGCATCATCATCATCATCATCCACAGCCCGACTTTATCCACAGCTGGATATAGGCCTCCCGGACTTTGTTCCATCCACCACGGTCTTGTGTTAGTCGTATCCACTAGAACGTAGAAACTTTAGCATAACTTAATTAAAATCTTAACTTCTTCACTATGAGGAACGTATACAATACTATTTACCAATGACTTGTAAACACTGAAAATGTTTTGACCTAATTTATTGAAAACTGATTGATATGAATAATTATTTTACAATTTATGAATTCGGCCTGACCTGGCCGCCATGAGTTAAAATTTTGCAGACACTGAATCGCATTGATGGTGGCGCCCTCTCGGCCTGTATCCGGTTTGTTTAAAAGTTTGTTTACGTGAAATAATGCTCATGGTTGTCAATAGATATCGCAAAAGCGAGATACCTTGCTTTCGAATGCTCTAAAACAACGCTCGTACGTGATGACTCTCTGCTCCTATGAACGTGCGTATAAACTTGCGGAGTGAGGTAAGTAAATATTTGGTGGAACGGGGTGGGTGTCCTTTCTGTACGTAGTACCTATTCTGCGCTTAAGCTAAGCAAGTAAACATACAGTAAAACTTTCAAACTGAACATAATATTTTAATAATGGAGATTTTCATAAAAAATAATGCATTGCAGAGTTCACACATTCACTCCAGTCACTTGGTAGTTTTACCTGGAAAGTTTTCCGGGAGTTTTGAAAATGGGCAAAAAAAGAAAAGCAATATCTCGTATCGGTTGGAAAAAATGCTTTTAGGCACCATTTTTCCAATATGGCGGCGCGAGCGGCAAAAATACGTGTTGGCAAAGTTGAAATTCGGAAAGAACACATCAAAATCTATAAAATTACCAAGTTTCAAAACTCCCGGAAAACTGTACCTATAAATGAACACGTTCATACCTAAGTCGTATGTCGTAGAGAAGTGTTTAATTTACAGCCTGCCTTCACACTATTCTCAGGCTGTTTCTTAGTAAAGCTAAGTCCCAATACAAGGCTGTGCAGACGAGGAGACTCGCGGAGGACAAACAAACAATTTTATTATTTCTTTATTCGTTTACGGCCTTTGAAATAATTTTCTGAAATTACATCTTATTTTATTATGTACTACATATTGTATAGCTTCCGGTCGTGTGGAACCTGTATAAAAAGTGACTTATATGTTATTCTTGGTCTAGAACTACATAATATGTAAAAACTTTCAGTTTAGAAGAAGGTCAGAACAACGACAACACCAGCCTTTATAAGTCTACAGCTGGACATAGGTCCAGGTCCTCCTCTGTTAAGAATGGGGGTTATGCTCATAAACCCTAGGATTGCGGGTAGGATTTGCGGGAATCGCAGGACACAGCGTCTCGCAACGTTGCTGCATGCAAGTGTAATGTACGATTCCCTTCAACCGGCGCGCGTCGGAGAGCATTTTATAACATGCTAAAGGAAATTAAACATCCACAAAGCAGTTAAGTTCCTTATTTGCATGCAATTTAAGCAGCTTTGAGCTTTGTCAAACACTGACATAAATAGACCCATAAGTAGATATTGCATGCAAATAAGGAACTAAACTGCTTTGTGGATGTTTCAATTTTCTTTAGCATGTTATAAAATGCTCTCCGATGCTCTCCGACGCGCGCCGGTAGGTGTGATTCGTACATTAAGCTGCGCTACCATCAGCAGTCAGCCTTGTGCCGGGTATTTGTTAGAAATTTGTTAGATTTGTTTTGTTAGTGCACTAGACCAAGGTTGTCTTGGGTTCTAAAAATGGAGGTCTTCTTTAGGCCTTCCGAATGCCACCGACATTAGCGACTGCAAAGCCGGGACCAACATCTTAACGTGCCTTCTGAAGTACCGAAACACTTAGATCAAACGGTCGCCCATCCGTGTCGGGCCGAGTGTTGCATATGCAAGACGATCTATTAGGAGCGCCAAACTAAGCCACACCACGAGCGCCATCACCACAAATAATGAATATAAATCTACATTTTCTACATGCAATGACGCTAATTAGGGGAGGCCTATTTCTAGCACTGGGCTGCTATAGGCTGATGATGATGATGATTTACATTTCACCCTAAAAATACAAATTCTTACGCGTCATATAGTACGTAGTCGTCCCGCGCCTTTATCTTCGGGTTTTGCCCGTTACTTCCCTTATGTGGTTGAATTTCAGGAAATCCTTAGTACACCGACTTACAAGTTCAAAAACAATTTACTTTAATAAATAGTGCATTTCTTTCTTTGTCTACACAACAGGTGCCGTTTCCCAAAACATGATATTCTCTTTATAATGCCAATGTCAAATGTGTCATTTTAAATGTCACTTTTGTTGTGTATTTAGTATTTTAATAAAGAATAATGGCAGATTCCTGTAATATACCGGAGCTGATTAAAAGTGCTCGAAAAACTGGTAAGCCCTTCATTGTAAAGGAGCTTGACCATGACTTTTTCGTTAATTTGAAAGTTCAAGAAGAGTGGGGTTACAACATCAATCAAAACACTGAAAAAAATACAATTCTATGGTATGACATCAACTGTTACGTTACGAAAAAGTAAACACTTCAAATAAAGTACTAAACTTAGGCAATTAAGGGATAATTGATCCTAGAAAATACTGTCAATTTTTTGACAGTTTTTTAAGGGAAAACGAAGCATCATGAATTTCGGTATATTATATTAAAATAGGCCATAAATGGTTAAAAGTATAATAACAGGAGAACCGAAGCTAATGCTTAAGCTTAAATAGACTGAGCTGGTCTTGATTGCTGTATTTCGGGAGACCAGTGGGCCAAGCAGACCCTGGGAGAGGTGCGCTGATACAGGGCGACGACGTTGCGGCAGATCACGGACAAGATAGAGGGACGAGCTCGCTAAATTCCGTGCTGATTGGACCATTTTAGCTCAGAAGAGGGATGAATGGAGAGAGTGGGGGGAGGCCTTTGCCCAGTGGGATATTAATAATAAGGGGGTAACAATTTGTTCATCTTGAACTACGGTTGTGTCGTGGAAAATTAATGGCGTTTTACCCAACCTACGTTAGCAACAAGACACAAGTATAGTGATATGAAACAATAGTTTTCGGTGGAGTTCTCGAACAAAGAAAATTGTTCTTTGATCGTTTTTTGGTATAGCTGTTACTGCTACACGACTAAACCCGACTAAAGACTGGACAATCAAGCAATCGAAGTCGTTGACCTTCTCTTAACAGTTAATATCAATAAAGTCCTAGTTATATGACCCTGAAAGAAATGTTAAGAGAGAGATCCATTGTTGTGTAAGCCTTTCTTGCAAAAACTGTCTCTGCACCACATTAGAGGAATAGGCGAAAAACAAGCAAAGGGTCGGGCTAGTTGAAAAATAATCCCCGATTTTACCGGATTTTCTGGATAGCAACGAGAACGAAACTCGGTACAAACGCTTCTTTTCAATAAACAGTAATAAATCATTGATGTCGCCACGTCGTTTGTTCTGTGATTAATTACGTTACTTTGTATAGCATTCGTTTGTATAAAATATCATTTACTTTTACCATAAGCGGGGAATTCGCTAGACGGACATGCTCGCGGGCAAGTCTGTAGACATGCATTCTCCGCTTACACTAAAAAACATTGCACAGACCTGTAGTAGCGAGTGTCGATGAGGACATATTCAACGATAGTCTTAGTTCTTTGTATTATGTCTATCAGAGTTTATTTAAGTTTTTAATAAGTGTTTTTATGTAGCTATTTTAGTTTCCTTTTCCCTTATGTAAAATGTATGCTATGATTTTTGGTAAGCAATTGTCTTTTGGAAATAAGTAATTCTAATTTTAGATAAAGAAACACACATTTTGGCGAAATGTAAGTATAAAAACCGTGTAAACTAGTGGAACCAATGAACTCAAAAGCGAAATGTTCCAAAGGTCACTGACTTATTTTGAAGTTAACCATTTCAGACAGAAAACTAATTGTAATATCATTTCAAACTAAATTATTCCAAAAGTTAATTCCCAGAGGTAAATAATAATTTCTCATATTGTGTTGTTACTTTGATTGCGCCTCAGGTCCATCATCATGATCATCACCATCATCATCGCCTCCATCGCCTCGGGTCCGTTATTACAGAATATAATAATAGACATTTTTCAACAATATCTAGCCCCAAAGTAAGCAGAGCATGTAACCACTTTGGACAGCTTACTACTGGACCTGTCTTCAAAAGTGTCTTTTTTTTATTATTTTATTTATTCAGGCACACATAACAGAACATTATCAAAAAGACACAACATATACATATAGCTTAATAATGGTATTGAACTAAATAATATTCCAAAAACATGTGTACACATCATGATGAAATTAAACAGTGTGTAGACACTTAACAAAGTTCTAAAAAGTGAAAAGTGAAAAAAAAATTACATACATTATTAACAAACAACATTATTAACGGCTCGGCAAACGTAGTGTAGGACGCCCTCCGGCCAGGTGGGGTGACGATCTGCGAAAGGCTGCTGGTAGAAGCTGGATGCGTCGAGCTCAGGACAGGGCGCAATGGCGCTCATTAGGGGAGGCCTATGTCCAGCAGTGGACTGCTATAGGCTGATGATGATGATGATGATGATGATGATGATTAACAAACAAAATCTATTTATTCTCTTCGAACTCTAGACGAGAGCTCGAAGTAAGCTATGCAACAGTTTATTGTTAAGTTTTCAGCACACTCTTTTTACAGAAGGAATATTTATTATTTTATTTATTTTTAGATCATGTTGCGTCTTTTCAAATAAACTATTTCAATTTCTATTTTTATTTCCATAATCATTTTATACATACATTCTTAACTTTTCACGAGTATTTAACATAATTATTATTGTTACTTTTGACCATTAGGTCAAAAGTAAAACGCGGGGAAGAATTACATTTTATGTAATAGGTTAATTCAATTTCTTCGTATAACTTTCCATGTAACTAAGAAGGTTTTCGGTTATTTCATGTAACATGGACGTTCGAGTTGTAATGAGACACGCTGAGAAAAGGCTATAATTTGTAGGACTACAAACAATTAGAAAGGAATTTATTATTCATGTTGAAAATGGGGAACGTTTAGTTACTGTAAAAAATAAACATCGAAGGAGTTTCGACTCTTTAACACGTTGACTACCCACCACTGACTGGCCACGGATATGACGATGCCCGAGGAAGGCTTCCGGTAAATATCGACAGTTGTGTTAGTGTCATTACTCAAAAAGTTATACATTAAGTGAGTCTTAAGAGAGAAGTGGGAATTATTATTTCTTACTCAAGTACTCAGGCTCTATTTTGAAATCATAACTTAACATTAAGAACGTAGGCTGAAGCAATCCTATTTTTTATTTTATTATATTTTTTTTCACATAAGAGACTTAGCTTGAATTCGACGGCCTCTGTGTCGCAGTGGGCGAAGGTCCGCCTGAGACGCAGAAGGTTACGGGTTCGATTCTCGCTGCGGGACAAATGTTTGCATGTTCCGTAGATATTTGTCTTGGGTCTTGGTGTTTTCTATGTATGATATGTATGTATTTACAGAAAAAAATATATGTGTAGTATATCAATTATGTGGTTCCCATAATAGAAGCTCTGCTTAGTTTGGGTCTATATGATGCTGTGTGATAACGTTCCGCATTGTTTATTTATGTATTTAAATACTTAACTATTAAACAGTAGATAGGTATCATGAGAAGATTATGAACTTCCTACATTGTCTGAAGACCCGTCTATTCAACTAGTGTGTTCTTTCCACAACAACTTAAGCTGCCGAGATTTGGACGTTCACGCAGGAGGGGAGGCTGTGTACATAAAAAAAACATACAACCGAATTGAGAATCTCCTCCTTTATTTGAAGTCGGTAAAAAAGAGGGTTACCTAGAG
Organism: Horisme vitalbata; assembly: GCA_951804965.1. NCBI lineage: Eukaryota > Metazoa > Arthropoda > Insecta > Lepidoptera > Geometridae > Horisme > Horisme vitalbata. The sequence goes on along the minus strand of OX638105.1, from coordinate 11,899,468 downwards.
AGCGATGGAGCGAGGCATGCTCGGCATCAAGCTTTTAGATCGAGTTCCCAATACTGTGATCGAAAGACAGATCAATGTCAAGGAGGTCGGAATACGGATAATGGAGCTCAAGTGGAGTTGGCACAACTGGCGAGAGGTGGTGATGATGGTGGTGCAAAACACTAACAAAATGTTGGCCGAGGACTGGAAAGAGAAGTATCGATGGTCCAGTGCCACAATGGATCGACGACATAGTCAGCTTCGTGGGTCATCAGTGGATCAGGCTAGCGCAGGACCATGGCAGGTGAAATAGAAAGAAATAGAAAAACATTTATTTCGACACAGGTACATAACAATAAATCAATCTACGAGTACAATGCTTAGGTACAAAATTTAGGAGTGCTCAAAAATAGGATTTACATTGCTAATTGTAAATCCATGAGCCCCCATAATGCTGTCCCGAAAAAAGGGTTCGTTCAGCGCTGTCTTTCAACCAAAAACCATAAAACAATTGGCGCTACGAACGATAAATTGGGTCGACAAGTGGAGCAAAGGGCTCCAAGTAGCTCAATGGGTGCAGTCGGGCTGCGGATGATGATCATGAAAAGAGACTGTGATGTTGAATCTTTATCCAATCGTAAAGTTTGACAGTCGCCTGGATCGATGCAGCCAAAGATTTCTGGTCATTCCGGTCACGTTCAGCAGCCGATTGGCTCACAACTCCCTAAGGGATAGGACCGAATGTCTTATACGTGTGTCTGGCGCGGGATTTTTGGGTCAAAATCTTATAATGGTGACGTTTATATGTATACAACCCTATTACCATGGTTATTTATATTGACTAGCTTCCGTCCGCGGCTTCAGTCGCATCTGGATAACAAGTAGCCTATTGTTTATTCCCGGTGTGGAACTTAAATTATTTTATTATCTCAAAAACCCATTTTTTTAAAATAATCCACAAACAATTACGTCTATTCTTTAACTACTCGGCAACTACTTCGGTCCTCTCGACCCATTTTTAGAATTCTAGTAGTACTCCTTCAATCCTCAAAAAAACAAGATGTATTGTGGACCTTGTGGAGGTTGCTGCGGTGGCTGCTGCGGTGGCTGCGGCTGCCCTTGCATCGCGATCTACACTTGCTGCACCAAGATTTGCTAATCGCAAACAAAGGCGTGTTGTCGCCTTGGACGCGCAGGCAAGCCATAGAGCCGGTGTCCACCACTCCACCACTCCAGCCTATATCAGTCCACTGCTGGACATAGGCCTCCCCTAATAAAGGGGGATATGCCCATAATCCCCACGCTGGGCATGCGGGTTGGGGATCGCAGGGCACAGTTTCTCGCACCACCGACGCTGCTGCCCGTCGGTAGCCAGGGGATTTAGCAGTACTGATGTATGTTGTGCTATGCCGCAATCAGCCGGCCGCCAGAGCCCCGTTCGTTGTTTAGCAGGGTGCACCACGGGCAGGTGGGGTTGGCTGGGTTACGAAGCTAGGAGTTGGACACCCCCAGTTAGAGCCGGTGTCCGCGTGGCCGCAAAAAGCTTATTACTTTGTGTTGAAGTTATGTGCCGTTTTGTGGAAATAAACTATAATGAAACTAAATAAACTATTATGAATTATGACTGCTTTATCTACGTAGTAGTGACGCGCACTGCGCTTATTTAACCGCTTTATTCTTGGTACTTACAAATACCCAACAATTTTATAGTAGGATGCTGGTTTTATCCGAAAATACTTGTGAAACCGCGGCCATCTTGATGAAAATAAATAAACGAATGCATCAATGAATTAACTCAGCAAGTATATAATTTTTGTTTTTATACTTTCTGACTCAGGCAGTTGCTCTGGCTACCCTAATAGCTATATTTAATTTAGTAATATTCACTTAATGTACTAGCATAAGATAAGAATTAACGACTTTTTTTGTAAAAAAAATCAGACAATATTTTATTTTTTTGGAGATTAAATAAATTAATGAATTATGGTAGTATGGAACTTTTAAAACGATGTGGCAAAATACACTTTTCTCGTAACTTCGTAGCCATGTCTACAAAATCCAAGGTCTTCGAACAATTACCTCGTAGCCAATGTTGATTTCCTTTGAGTATTGAGTGGCTGGGAACAGCCGAACGTATTTACTGGAATATTTCAGCAATTCGCTTGCTTATTGTATGACTACGTTAGGCTAATGGTGTTTTAGTTATGTTACGAGAGCGATTCAAAAGGGTTAAGCGAGGCTTAGCGTGTCGTTGTACAGCGCGGCGGCGTAGCGCGACTTAGGACAGCGTAGCTCTACATTGTGGCGTAGCGTGGTGAACTGGTGCGTGGAACATAGCACAAGTAGCGTAGTATTATCGCGGAAGTATTGTCCGTGCTTCGAATGGCACGTTAAGATGTTGGTCCTGGCTTTTTCAATCAATAATTTATTGATTTGCTTCAAATAGCATTACAAGGTTGTTAAATAATATTTCTACCGTACCAATAGCAAACTATTTTTACCAATTTTGGATATGCAAGCTAAAACATGTTAAATATGTTTTGATTGGTTATTTAATATCTCTAATCAAAACACTGAGAGCTACTATTATTATAAAGATTATTTTAGTAGTTAAACCATGTCAGCCTAAAAACTCTGACACCAAAGTTGACTCACTCTCATTCGAAGAAAAAGATACGTCGTAGCATAGCTTAGCGTTGCGTAGCTATACGTGGCGTGGCGTAGCGTTACCTTGAAAGGCGCCATTGCAAAAAATCAACAACAACAACAACACCAGGCCTTTTCAGTCCACTGCTGGACATAGGCCTCACCTTTAAAAAGGGGGATATGTCCATAATCCCCACGTTGGGCTTGCGGGTTAGGCATCACAGGGCACAGCTTCTTACAGTGTTGACGCTGCTGCATCCGTGGCCAGGGGATTTAGCTGTACCAGTTTCAGGCTGCGCTACGCCGCAATCAGTCGTCCACCGGAGCCCCGTTTATTATTCAGCAGGGTGCATCACGGGCAGGTGAGGCTGGTTTAGGTTCCCAATTATGGAGGTTAGAACCCATTACAACAGAAAGAGTGAGTATGTACGATTTACACCTGACGCGCCGCATCGGAGCGCATCGCAGCGGATGCGCGGGCACGCGCCGGCAGCCGACCGGAGCCGCCTGACGGCAAAAATCTGACTGGAGACTGACGGGCGCGTCCAGCCGAAACAGTAGCCGCGAGCATCTACGAGCAGCCGAGAGCAACCGAGAGCAGCCGACCGCGTACGCGAGTGGGTCGCGGAGTTCGAGTGCAGCCGGTCGGCGCGTCAAAGCTGCGTTAATAGCATTCAAATAAGCAACGTAACTCTTTGAGGATATTTCAATATCCTCTAGCAATGTTTTAAAATGCTCTCCGACGCGCGCCGGAAAATGTGAATCGAACAGTATTCACAGTTTGACGAGTCTTATCCGGGTCAGGTCAAATCCATCCGTAACTTACACGTGATTGTCAATTCGATCACGTACACTCCTGACCTCCAACCGGTTTATCCGGATTGTCCGGATATAAATAAATGCAGCCCTTGACAAGTCCGGTACATATTTTTCCAAGGATTACATAAATCGTGCCTAACCGTGCGTTTCCACTGAGTCAACATGATAATCCATCTCGTTGATCGTTTGCGTTTTGTCAAGAGTCATGTTCCCACTATGTATGAAGAAAGTAGACGGTAAGATAACTGACTGCTCGTTTGACTATTTGATTATACTCTGCCAAAAAACAAAAAACTTTATTAAATAAAGAAAAAAAAACGTGATAGCTATAAAGAAAAGGGCTGCGAAGCTGGATGCGTCGAGCTGAGGACAGGGCGCAGGGCGGTCTATTTTCAGCAGTGGACATCTATAAGTTGTTGATGATGATGACAAAGGGGAAGGGAAGTAGAACGGAGATCCGGGGAAGTTCTACCACCATACCTATTTCTACCGTGAAGCAGCATTGCTGTGCTTTCGTTCTGAAGGGTGTGGGTGCCGGTGTAATTACAGGCACATGAGGACCTTCATGCCTTAAGTTGATGGACGGTGTTGCATTGTACGAAGCAAAACTTTGCTATAGGTAATGGTTACTACTTAGCATCAGGTGGGCCATGTGCCAGTTCCATCAATTATTATTACTATTATAATTTAAGAGCCTAGCTCTTATCGGTGTAGTGATGCAATTATCTCCACTTAGCTCTTTCCATTGCTGTCTCTTTCACTTCCTTATACGACATGACGGCGACCTTCTCTTTTATCTGACTCTTGTAGCTTATTCTTGGTCTTCCTCTTACACGTTTTCTTTCTACCTTTCCCTCGATCATGTCGTATAAGGTGTCCAATCATTTTTCCTCTTCTGTTTTGTATATTCTATAACCCCTCATCTGTCAAAATTTGTCGTTCTGTCGGCTACCACCGTCGGGATTCCCGCGCGCTAGGTCGCGCAAGGTCAAGGTCAATATTTATGTTATTTTAACACTAACACTATTATTTTTAATTTTTTTTTGTGATTTTACATATTTTTAAATGTAATCTAGTACTTAAATCTAACTTCCTACACGCAGAATTTCTATAATAATTTTTTAAAACGAAAAAAAAAAACCCCTTTTTTTGCAAAAACACGATGATATTTCAAAAATGAAACCACTTTTGAGAAAACTAACATTTTTATTTTATTATACTATTCATTAGCTTTACTCAAACTAAAAAATTACTTTCTTAAGCTTGACTGTCCTTTCATAGGAATATTTATAAATACACGTTACACGTAGTAACAAATGTAGGTAGGAAATTGTTGGGTTTGCTTGACATTTCACAAACCTTCACTTTTTTAATACTTGTGTGATTTCTACTTGTAAAGGCCTCCGACGATCTCCGAAAAAGTAGGGACACATCTAAATGTGCCTTCCAGATCACAGAAGCGCTAATATGTTAATGTAACTAAACAGTCACCCATCCAAGTATTGACCGGGCGGAGTGTTGCTTAACCAAGATGATTTGCTTAGAACACCGAAGTAACTACGCCACGAGCGCTTCGCGTAATGTTTCCTAATGGATGCCATTTCATCATCATCATCAACAACAGCCTATAGAAGTCCACTGCTGAACATAGGCCTCCCCCGAGGAATTCCACGAAAAACGGTCTTGAGCCCTCTCCATCCACAGATTACTTGCAATCTTGACGATGTCGTCGGTCCATCTGGTGGGGGGTCTCCCTACACTTCGTCTTCCAGATCGCAGTCGTCATTCGAGAACCTTTTTTCCCCAACGGTTATCGGTTCTACGTTCTAATGGCCTGCCCACTGCCACTTCAACATGCTGATTCTGAGAGCAGGTTACCCTGGTTCTCTTATGGATCTCTTCATTTGGAATTCATTTGCCATTTTGGTGCCATTTCAGTTCTAACTATTGTTACAAGTATCTTGTGCTAGTACTACGTGCAAGTGCTAACGCCAGTCACTGTATCAGCACAAAACGGTTTGTATTAGCATTGAAACCGTGAGTCAGCCTATTTGCAGATGCCCTTTATAGCGATGACGTCATGGACAATGTCAATGTCAGAAGCAGAATTTGTCACGTGACAGTCACGTGGCTCAATGCTCGGGGATATTTGCTTACTTGCCTACACCAAAGTTGTACATACGAGTTCTTTCGAACTTTTTCGCTTTGTAACTAATATTGAATGGAGTGGCCTATCTTCAGTGGACTTCTCAAGTTGTTTACGAAGCTTTTGCGCGCAGATTTCAAAGTTATTGGATTTCTAGTAGGATTCCTTTATAGACATGGCATAATTTATGTTTTTTTTAAGTAGGCGTAACGACAATTTGTAACGACGCAACGACTTTATAGTCACGGCTTTCAGGTTTTTAAAGACACTCATTTTAAAGTTTTAAGTAAAGTTAGATGTGAAAAGGAGAATGCCGTCTGATGTATGGTGCTCGGTAACAAGACTGAAACGTGTGCGTCAAAAAAATCTTCAATAAGTTTTTAGTCGATTCTACTGTTAAAATAATTAAAAATGAGGGTTATTGCCATAGTAAATCATTGTTTGTTGCCCTAATAACGTATTTATCATTGGTTGTTGCAGTCTAATGGTGGCGTGGGGCGCATACCAAATCAACAAAATATTTTTTTACTTGATTACTAATCCCGTCGGTGTGTAAAACTAAATAAAATGTTAATATCATTTATAAAATATAATAAATGTTATGGGTTTGACGCAATTGGTACGGGTTCTCGGCATTCTCCTTTCGAATGATTTTTTTATAAAAATCTAAAACAAATGCCATCTTATTTAAATAAATGCCCTTAAAATAACAGTCCACTGCTAGTCATAGACCTTGCGTAATAATTTGGACATACCCTAAGTCCAAGTCATGGGGTCGAAAACCCTCTACCTATATCCTTGCGTCTATCGTGAAAATCAATGAATGCCAAAGACCACGTGTGTTTTGCGCGCTAAAAAGTTATCGTGGTAAAAAGCCATAGTGGACACACCGCACCGGGTGGTACATAGTTCGAACTATTGTGACCATAGCCTGAAATTGATGATGATGATGATGATAGAGATGACATGATTGCTATAATTTAATAGATATCAGTGTTATTGGAATGCTGTTGTGTACAGAATAGATCAAACTTTGGTCAACTAACCCGGTAAACTTACACTACGATGTAAAGTTTACCTTACCGACCAGCAAACAAAGATCTGGGTCATAAATATCATTTTCGAATTTACTATTCCAACTAAGAAACTTGAGACTTTTGGTATATATTTGTAGTATTGATTTGAGAAATCACGGTCTATGTAATTTCAATGAATAAAATACTATTGATCTTGACTTTGACTTTGGTAACACTTTGAAAGTGTTTGGGCTTATTGTTCTAAAGGGCTTTTGAATATCTCAAAGTATTTACAAGTAGTTTAGATACCGGTCCTATTCAGCTTTGAATGATAGGGACCAGCATTGAATAAGGGGTGGAGGGAGTGGGAGCAAACTCATCATCATCAGCCTATAGCAGCCCACTGGTGGACATAGGCCTCCCCTAATAAGCACACTGTCCACCGAAATACGAAATTAAGTTGTTTTTTTTATATTACTTGAAGATGGAACAAGTACATGGCCCACCTGATGTTAAGTGGTAACAATTACCTATCACAAAACATTGCACCGTAGATCACGTTTTTCCGGAACGTGCTCTACGATGCAATGCCCTACGTCCATCAACTTGAGGCATGAAGATGATAAGCCTCTTGTGCCTGTAATTTCACCGGCACACATACCCTTCAAACCGAAACACAGCTCAGCTGCTTCACGGCAGAAATAGGCATGGTGGCAGCAGCTTCCCGGACGAGCCCCCACAAAGAACTCTACTACCTTCAAAAACGTTTCGTGTCTTGCGATTGGTACCCATAATCAAATGAAAACCGATTTCGGCACGAAGTTTGTAATGTAACAGTCCGAACGTTGCGCATCCTACTCTATTTCACAAAACACACGACCGCAATATTGGAATTGAAAGTATGAAATAAGACTAATCCCTCGAAACGAAACACGAAATTTCGTAATTCGGTGAATTGTAGTAGATTCCCTGAGCTCGAAGCATCAGATTAATAAAATCTCAGAAATAGGGTTAGTTCCGGTGGCTCTCTGTGGTCCTCATCATCAGTTCCTCTTCACCAAATGGTGCTTTCCGAGAGCACTACGGGTTATTATAAAAAAATACCCAAATCGCTTTATGTCTCTATTATATTTGAAGAATTGTCTAGATTTCTCCAGGATTCTAAGAAAATGGGACCACCTAAGCCTTGTACATGGACCAAGTTGCCTGTAATCGGAAAACAACATAAACAAAATCCAACAATTTGAGAACTTCCCCTTTTTTTAAGTCAGTTAATAAGTGGGTTAGTAGTTAAAAGGTAATAGGTACATATACGTAAATAGATAAATAGATAGATTAATTCTTTATTGTACACAAAAAAAAAATTGCAGGAAAAACAAAAAAAATAAGGTACAATGGGTGGTCTTATCGCTAAAAGCGATCTCTTTCGGCCAACCTTTGGATGGATTTAATGTGGATTTTTTACAAAGTTATGAAAAAATATTACTTTGTTAAAACTAATAATAATTGTCCCGGAAAAAGTGCGGGGTTCTCAAACCATTTGACATTGACCACATAACATCATAATATAATTACGTCTCTATTTCAATGACGTTATGGATGAAAATCGAACAAAAACATACGTTCATCATATCCTATTGGTATCAGAGACACACGTTCCCTCAGATTAAACGATATCTTGCTTTGGGATTTTGAGCCGTAAGCTATTATCATAAGGTGGATTGTCCGCTAACGTGTTAGAAGTCTATTTTAGAAGCCGATGAAGTGCGATGAATGGGAGTCAATTTGCTTATAATTCGTTTGTCAATCGTTTAGCTTTTATATTAGACTTGGAATAATAATTAAGTTTTAGGTGTATTTTGCCTGTCTATTCCAATAAGAAAATACAAATAAAGCCTAAAATAACTGAACAAACTGTATTTAGTAAATGAATAAGTTAAAAAACAAAAAATAAAAGCATAACACAAAACAAAATAAAAGCAAAAAGATTCTGGCAGCGGTGGGATTCGAACCCACGCCTCCGAAGAGACTGGTGCCTTAAACCAGCGCCTTAGACCGCTCGGCCACGCTACCTTGTGGCAGCGTGATTGAAATTAACAATTGGTTTATCTGTTCCGGCATTAACTCTGTTATTTTTGATGCATCGACATTGAACACGCACGTATTACGTGTGTGAAATCTCAAGGTCCAATCGTTTTGGCGTAACGAAGAAACAAGCATCTATTGTCATCAAAATTTCTTATCACAAACAAATATTTTATCTACATAATTATTATCTATTATACTTGTATATTATGTTCGCATATCAATACACCTATAGTTCTAGGCTAAGTAAAAGCTTTGCATGTAAAATTTAAGTATGCATTACGCCTAACCTAGTTCCTTCCTTCCTTCTTAGTGATTCTTGGAAATAAATGTTATATATATCCATCTATTTGTTTAAGTGTTGTTTCTCAGTGGTCATAAATTTGCTTCATTAACGTAGTGTTTAAACGAATTGTCGAAGCTATGCACTAGCAACACTGTGAGGAAAAGTAGAGAGGGGAAAATCGATCACGGATTAATCCGAACTTTTATCGTTAAATACAGATTACCGGATGAAATGTTGCGCGAATTTGCTAATTAAAAGCATGGCTTAAGTTATCGGATAATTTTATGTGTGATAGATTCGTGTTTTATGTTTTAGTTATGAATAAATACATAATAGTACAAATAAATAATTTATCTAATTTCATAATACTAATAATTTAAGCATAGTTTTAGCATAGCCCTCTGGCCAGGTGGGGTGACGATCTGCGAAAGGCTGCTGGTAGAAGCTGGATGCGTCGAGCTTAGGACAGGGCGCAATGGCGCTCATTAGGGGAGGCCTATGTCCAGCAGTGGACTGCGATAGGCTGATGATGATGATGATGATGAAGCATAGTTTTTAAATAGTATTGAAATTGGACTTGTAAAAAACCTTTTCGGCTATCGTAGCCTCGCAGGGTCGAATCGCCTGGGAATACCTATTGGGACAAAAATTAACTGTGCGTACGTTTTAATTTTAACAAACCTAAATTGGTATACATTTTCTCATTACCTATACCTATTAATAAAACAAAAAATTTCAACCAGAGCATTCTACCCGTAATGTGATGTGATGAGTTATGACAAACGGAGACGAAACGGAACTCACAGTGCGGCTAGTCCACCAGTTTAAAGTCGCTCAGCTAGCTATGGAAAGAGCTATGCTCGGAGTTTCTCTGAAGGAATCCTCAACGAGACTATCCGACTTAAAACTAAAGTTGTCGACATAGCTCACAGAATAAGCAAGCTGAAGTTGCGCTTGCCATATTAAAAGAACCGATAGTTGCTGGGATAAACGAGTTCTTGAATAGAGACCGCGGCTCGGCAACCGTACTGTAGAATGCCTTTCGCCCAGTTGGAGTGGATCTGAGAAAGGCTACTGGTAGATGCTGGATGCGTCGAGCTCAGGAAAGGGCGCGATGACGCTCAATCAGGGAAGGCTATGTCTAGCAATGGACTGCTATAGGCTGATGATGATGATGATGACAGTGTAAATTGGCGGTTTAAAATATTGATATATTTTGATACTAATTAGTATTTATCGTTGGTATGGTGCCATGAGTTGCGTGAGCAATTAGTTCACTAGTAAAGTAATAATAAATAAATAAATAAATAATGCTGGACGCTATCACACAGCATCATGTAACCACATGATTGATATACTACTTATGTACATTTTTTTGTAAATACATACATATCATACATAGAAAACACCCAGACCCGAGACAAATATCTGCAGAACATGCAAACATTTGTCCCGCAGCTGGAATCAAACCCGCGACTGCGCCACAGAGGTCGTCAACAATATAATACGAAGGAATAGAACATAAAAACTACCGTAGAATTATATTATGTTGTTTTGTGCTAGTTTTGTGTGTAAATTTTAGAATTATGTACCTATATTAATGGCTTGGTAAAATAATTTATTGTTAGGTTTAGGTTTAGTTTTAGGATTATAAGTTTTGTGTTTTCTTATTTCCTCACTAGATTTAAATGATGTTGTATTATATAACAACAGTGAATCAAATATAATAATAAAAAAAATAAAAAAAACAATATAATACGGGCCACACGAGGCTAATAATATCAGTCCACTGCTGGTCGTAGGCCTCCCCTAATAAAGGGGATATGCCCATAATCCCCACGCTTTGCATGCGGGTTGGGAATCGCAGGGCACCACTTCTTGCACCGCCGACGCTGCTGCCCGTAGGTGTTTTATCTGTGCCGGTGTTAGGCTGGGCTATGCCGTCAGCCGGCCGTTTGTTAGTTAGCAGGGTGCACCACGTGCAGGTGAGGTTGACTTGGATTCCGAAGATTGGGGTTTGAACCCCTTACACCCCGGGCGTAATACGGGCATAAGGCCCTAATACGGCCATAATCCAACTTGCGCCTTATGCGAGCCAATTGACGACCATTTCACCCAAACAAAGATGCGGGTAAGAAGGTTTCATTTAATCTTGATGCAATTACAGTGGCTTTAGTGCTGTAACAGAGTTTAAAGTCCGTTTAACCGCAAATCCGATGAAAAGTAACGGCTAAAGAACATCACTATTGTAAACTACGGTTCCATTACAGCTCGCCAGTCGCCACCCAGACGTGCCAGCTGCAGGCGACGTGTCATTTTGTCGTAGTTTCATGATAAAATGTTTAGCCATAAAATATTATGTAAAAAATAAGCATAGATGTGAAACTATTTCATAGACATAGACATAATTTTTTGGCACTTAGCATACACAATACAGAATACTTAATAATTATTATAGTTAATACTAAGTCTAAGCTACAAAAAGATGATTAATAAATGTATGTGTGTGTTTGTGCTGCAGCAGCAAAAAGGCCTCAATTCAGCATAATGTCTACTGTTAGAACAGTAGGCGCTGTTATATTATCATCTTCATTATTTGTCATTTCGCCTATGCCTTCATTGGATTATGCCTCTCTCATTGATTCTGAAAGTACTGACGAAAATAAATTCCTCATTGCGTCACAATGACTAGTAGTCGAGTCATGCTGGCGGGTGCTCATCAGCGGTCAAGCAATTTTAATAGCCTATTTTTTTATTCTGCATTTGGGTACTATGGTACTCTGGCGTTTATTTAAAAAGCAATATTTTAGATTGTTTAGACAAATACTTTAAAACACAAATTACATCACGCCTGGGGTTAACAGTAAACGTATGTATGCAAACAATTATCCCACAGCGCGACGCGAATCGTAGTTTCAAAGGTGCCTCTAGGCGGCTAGTTTTCCGCCACACTAATATCTAATAAGTTTCGCTTCTATATGTAATTTTTATTAGTAAAGAACCCATTACAGAGTCCTGGCAACATTGATATAATTTAAATGTTATACCTTTTACCTGTTTGTTTACTTTGCTTGTGATTCAGACATTATTAATAAAAAAAAGTCTAATCTATAATGGCGCCCAGACTTGGTCCCACAGATATAGAAGAGAACTAGATGAAGTCTTAAAATTCACTATGTTCTGAACATTCACTCATATGGCTGATCTCTACTTTGTTATGTCCAATATCGTCAGTTAGAAAGGGACGTATACATATATCAATGCGACTTCAAGTGAGATCAAAAAGTTAATTGTACCAGGGCGCTCGAACAAAATTCTATACAGTTGAAATGCCCTGGTACGAAGTCGCAGCAATCGCATTGAGATAAAGTATGCATCCCTTTCTAGCAAATTATATATGGACATAAGAATGTAGAGATCAGCCGTGTGAGTTGACGTTCAGAACATTGTGAATTTTAAGACTTTCAGTTTTCTTCTTTAACTGTGCTTGGTCCCTTACTAACACCCTAAGGTTCAAACTCGAGGTCTGTCAGTGAGCAAGTGAGCGCAGTATACTGGTCTGCACTGCAATACTGGTGTACTGCAGATGTGAAACGTACGGATCGTGTACGTAACACAACTCTGTGCTCCAGAACCCAAATTGCTGAATGTAGCTCTAAAGGTTGAGAAACATAAATGGAGTTGGGCTGGTCATATCGCATGCGCGATGTCTCATGGGCTAAGATATCCAGTTGAGCCGCAAGGCATTCGCGGCAGAACGAGAAAAGTGTTAATAAGACAATATAATTTTTTTACTAGGTTGCGATTTGTCGAAAATCACATCGTATAACCACGAATCTGACATTACATACGTACATTACATATGACATTAGGTACGTGTAAATTATTATATACTAGCTTCGGCCCGCAGCTTCGCACGCGCGGTACCGGGATAAAAAGTTAATCCAAATCACAAACTATGTGCTCGCGCGCTGGTTCTAAATTAACACAGTGACAAATGAAGGATTGGAAAATTGTAGGACCCACCTGTGTTGCTCGTCTTCCAGGTGCAAATCCGCTAAATATCACAATCCAATCGAAGAGGGCACAATCCGTCACAGTTTTTCACCAATTTTGAGATCACAATGCACTTTTCCGAATTTTATTAGTTTCCGATATGTTGCGCATACGCACACACGATCGTCATTATTCTTTTATTTTGCTCCGCACCGGAGTGTCGGGACGCGGGGTTGGTGGTGGGAAAATGGACAGAGACAAGGATAGTTGGATTCGCATTAGTGCGAAAGGGAGAGGAATACGTGACAAATGAAGGATAGGAAAAATGTAGGACCCACCTGTGTTGCTCGTCTTCCAGGTGCAAATCCGCTAAATATCACAATCCAATCGAAGAGGGCACAATCCGTCACAGTTTTTCACCAATTTTGAGATCACAATGGACTTTTCCGAATTTTGTTAGTTTCCGATATGTTGCGCATACGCACATACGATCGCCATTAAATAATAATGGACAGAGACAAGGATAGTTGGATCCGCATTAGTGCGAAAGGGAGAGGAATACTGTCACTGTGTCTCATCTCTAGGTACCTACTTATTAGGCCTAAACACTATGTGTATTCCAAGTTTCATCCAAATCCGTTCAGTAGTTTTTACGTGAAATAGTAACAAACATTCATCCATTCATATTTGTCTCGGGTCTGGGTGTTTTCGATGTATGATATGTATGTATTTACAAAAAAAAAAAGTATATTATGTAATATATCAATCATGTGGTTCCCATAACACAAGCTCTGCTTAGCGTGGGGCTACATGATGCTGTGTGATAGTCCAGCATTATTTATTTATTATTTTTTATTATTCATCTATACATCCATCACAAACTTTCGCATTTATAATATTAGTAGGATAGTAGGATAGGATAGTAGAATTATGTACATTATGAAAACAATATAACAAGAAGAAAAGATACAAAGATGTGTGTGTTGCAGTGTGCCAAAAAATACCATAGCTCAGCGCATAATTTGGCTCTAGTAAAATATACTGTGGTAGTGTAACTAGGTGTATCTTTTTTATTGGTATTTAGTGTAACTTAGGTGTAATTTTTTTATTAATAACAGTGTAGATTTATTCTAATTTGTGAACTGACTCAGACGTTTGTATCTAATTTGCTTATCATAATATTTTGAACTGTTGCTGTGTAGTATTTGCTTAGTAATAGGGCTACGTATATGCGCGTTTTGCCTCTCTGTCTACTGCTTTTTCAGAAAGTGCGTACGTTTGTGAAGGGCATATTATGTCATATTAGTGAAAAAGCATTGGGCACGAGCGTGCATACCATAATCAACAAGTTAGGTAGATACTTTCAACGGCTAAATAGGTGGATACTTTGACTTGAAATAACTAGATACGACCGCAAAATATGTTTACTATTTTATATTAATTTACTTATGAAATTTTTAATCTATTGTACAAGCTATTTTGACAGTCTCTGTGGAGCAGTGGGCGAAGGTCCGCCTGCGACGCAGAAGGTTGCGGGTTCGATTCCCACCGCGGAACCAATGTTTACATTATTTGCAGATATTTGTCACAGGTCTGGGTGTTTTATATGTATCATATGTATGTATTTTCAAAAAAAATATGTACTATATCAGTCATGTGGTTCCCATAATACAAGCTCTGCTAAATGTGGGGTTACATGATGCTGTGTAAGTCCAGCATTATTTGTTTATTTAAATGAATGCCTGCAAATACCTTTTTAATGTTTTGCAGGCATTTCAAGTGAATTCAAGTAACGTCATAACATAAGTAAACCTATTTGAAGTACAAAAGTGTCAATGTTTTGGATTTAAATAAAAATTCAATCTACAACTAGTATTTTTCGATTAATTCTAAACCATCTCTTTCTTTATAACGCTATTTCTATAATACTAGAACCCGACCCGGCTTCGCACAGGTGAAAGTTAAACATATAAACCTTCCTCTTGAATCATTCCATCTATTACAAAAACCGCATCAAAATCCGTTGCGTAGTTTATTTAAACTACGGTTTTTTTCCTTTGAACAGACGGAAAGCGGGAAGTGACTTTGTGTTATACTATATCATCATCATCATCATCATCATCAGCCTATAGCAGTCCACTGCTGGACATAGGCCTCCCCTAATGAGCGCCATTGCGCCCTGTCCTGAGCTCGACGCATCCAGCTTCTACCAGCAGCCTTTCGCAGATCGTCACCCCACCTGGCCGGAGGGCGTCCTACACTACGTTTGCCGAGCCGCGGTCTCCACTCAAGAACTCGTTTACCCCAACGGTTATCGGTTCTTCGGCAGATATGGCCAGCCCACTGCCACTTCAGCTTGCTAATTCTCTGAGCTATGTCGACAACTTTAGTTCTATGTCGGATAAACTCGTTACGGATTTTATCCTTCAGAGAAACCCCGAGCATAGCTCGTTCCATAGCTCGCTGAGCGACTTTAAACTGGTGGACTAGCCGTACTGTGAGTGTCCACGTTTCGGCTCCGTATGTCATGACGGGTAGGACGCACTGATTGAAAACTTTTGTTTTCAAACATTGCGGTATGGGTGACGAGAAAACTCGACGTAGTTTTCCAAATGCTGCCCAGCCCAACTGAATCCTCCTCTTGGCCTCCTTCTCGAAGTTGTTTCTACCCAACTGCAATATCTGCCCGAGGTATGTATACTCCGAAACAATTTCAAGAAGGTGTCCATTAACGACGACAGGACTCGGATCAATTCGGTCATTGACCATAACTTTGGTCTTGTCCAAATTCATGCCGAGACCTATCTTTCGCGAGGCTGATGCTAGGCCGTCCAGCATCTGTTGCAGCTCCTCCAGCGACTCCGCCATTAGGACTATGTCATCAGCGAATCGCAAGTGTGAGATGTGCTCGCCGTTTATGTTAATGCCCATACCTTTCCAGTCCAGCGTCTTAAACATATCCTCCAACGCGCTTGTGAACAGTTTCGGAGATATGACATCTCCCTGTCTCACTCCGCGGCGCAGTTGGATGGGTTTAGACTGCTGGTCCTGTACTCGGACACTCATAGTGGCGGCTTCGTACAGACACCTCAACACTTCGATATAACGATAGTCCACTTGGCATCGCTGCAAGGATTCCAGGACAGCCCAGGTTTCTACAGAGTCAAAGGCTTTCTCATAGTCCACAAACGCCAGACACAGGGGCTGATTATACTCTTCGGACTTCTGTATAATCTGCCTCACTGTGTGAATGTGGTCTATGGTGCCAAATCCTCCGCGAAACCCGGCCTGCTCCGGTGGCTGGAACTCATCGAGTCTTCTGGCGAGACGATTTGTAATAACCCTTGAGAACAGCTTATAGACGTGGCTCAGGAGCGAGATAGGTCTGTAGTTTTTAAGAAGGGTTTTATCTCCCTTCTTAAAAAACAGAACCACCAAGCTCTCGTTCCACGCCTTAGGAGTTCTCCCACAGTGAAGGACGGCGTTGAAGAGGGTCCGCAGCTCCTGCACAACAGGAGCTCCTCCAGCCTTCAGAAGTTCCGAAGTAACACCGTCTTCACCGGGGGCTTTTCCATTTTTAAGCTGTCTCAGGGCCAGTACGACCTCGTCTTGGCTGATCTCTGGCAGGTCGTCGGTATAGTGGCGGGTGAGGGTGGCTCGAGAATCGTGGCTGCTACGCTGGGGGCAAGGAGCATGTGCCGCATACAGTTGGCCGTAGAAGTCCTCGATCTCTGATAATATCTCCGGCTTTGACAAGACGGTTCGGCCATCGTGTGTCGTTAACTTCGTCAGGTGGCTCCTGCCAAGCTGCTGAGTGAATACTTTGGACCCTCGGTTTCGCTCTATTGCCTCTTCAATGAGGCGTGTGTTGGAGCTCCGAAGGTCGCGCCGTATCATCTTCGCAATTCGCTTGTTCAGGTCTGACCTCTCTGACGAAGTGGCCTGAGTGGTTTCCCGTCTTTTTGTCATCAGCCGAAGAGTCTCATCCGTGAGTTTGGACTTCTTGCCTTTAGGCTGCATTTGGCAGAATTTGATGCCCTCGTCCCTTAACGTTCCAACCACGTTTTGTAGGGCCTCATCAACGTCATCGGTAGGTTCCACAGCAACGAATCTGTCACCGAGAAGCTTCTGAAACTTCTCGGTGCCCGCCATGATCTGGAGTAGATTGGGTCGGAGCGTGGACTTCATCAGACGGTTTCTTTCCAGCTTTAGATTGATATTCAGAGAGCCTCGGACAAGTCTGTGATCAGATCCGGTGTTGAACCTGTTGATCACGGAGACGTCTCTGAATATGTGCCTTTTATCCGTCATGATGAAGTCGATCTCGTTTTTGGTCACAGTGTCGGGGCTACGCCATGTCCACTTCCTGTGGGGCTTCTTCTCGAAAAACGAGTTCATCAAGAAGAGCCCCTCCTTCTCTAGGAAGTTAACCAGCATTTGCCCCCTGTGATTTCTACACCCAAAACCATGCGGGCCCACTAAGGATTCGTCGCCAATTCGGACTCCCACTTTGCCGTTAAAGTCCCCCATAACAACGTTGAAGTGAGCCTTCGTGGTGTTGTGCAAGGCTTTGGATATGTCCTCGTACATATCCTCCACTTCATCATCCAAGTGTGCCGAGGTCGGTGCGTAAACCTGAATTATCTTCATGCTATACCTCTTGGATAGCCGAAGGATCAGGTACGCTACCCTGGTCGACACACTGGAGATTTCTTCAACGTTGTTAGAGAGGGCCTTATTGACGAGAAACCCTACGCCACCCTGGGATGTTTGGTCACCCTCGCGGAAGTACAGAAGGTGGCCCGAGTCTAGGGTTATGGTGTCCTCTCCCTCTCTACGGACTTCACACAACCCCAGAACATGCCACCTAATGTTCTCCAGCTCCACTTCCAACTGCGCTAGATGTTCGTCGAGCCTCAGAGTCCGTCCGTTAAACGTAGCCAGGGTCAGATTTTGCAGGTAGCCAGAGGTAGCCCGGGGATTCTTAGCACCCCCTGTCCCGCCGTTACCATGGCCGCTACCTGGATGGCCAGGAATAGCGGGACGGCCAGGAACTGGGGGCCATCTCTTTCTTGTGTCGTTCATAATAGGGGGGGAATGCCCATAATCCCCACGCTGGGCATGCGGGTTGGGGATCGCAGGACACAGCTTTTTGCACCGCCGACGCTGCTGCCCGTCGGCGGTCAGGGAATTTAGCTGTGCCGGTGTAGGCTGCGCTATGCCGCAATCAGCCGGCCGCCAGAGCCTCGTTCGTTAGTCAGCAGGGTGCACCGCGTGCAGGTGAGGTTGGCTTGTGTCCGGAAGTTGGAGGTTGGAACACCTTACCCCCCGTTATACTATATAGTGTAACATAATACCTATACAAGGTGAGTTTGAATTCATACCTTATCCTGAAAAGGGGTAAACATAAACCCGAAGGTCAACAGCATTTGTTCATGGATTTTTTGAACTTTGTAGTTTTGTTTTTTAAAAAGTAGCTTGTTATAAGAAATAGCGGCATAATTTTACTCAACAACAACTGGTGAGGCAGCCCTAGAACAGCTGATTCTGTTTTACTTTGTCCTTGAATTATTGATGTAATAAATAGAACACTATAGAGTAGATATATAGTCTTCAAGTGAAAGGACAATGCCGTCTGATGTATGGAGCTCGGTACCAATGCTAAAGTGATTGCGTCAAAACGAAAACTAATTTTTTGGAAAAATATTATACTATTATTCATGGAATAATAAGTCTTTTTTAAGATAAACGTAAACAAATTATTTTTATTTGATATTAGTTTTAGAGTTTGTTTTTTAAAAAATGCTTTCCCGAGACCTTGTGTGTTCAGTTTTGTCTATATAATTATAAGTTTTACACTATAAATATTTAAATATGACACTATATCTATAAGAAAAGGTTTATACACCTGACGCAGATAGGTAAAAGGTGTTTTAACTTCTACTTCGTAGGTAGGACATTACATTCATTACTACTGTGTTCTATTTTATATTATTTTCAAATAATGATAGTGACGAGAAAGTAGATAGGCATTTACATAATTATAATAAGTATTAGTACTTACTGGTGAAGGTGAAATCCAAGTTCTTAACACATTCATCACAACCACGAAAAATTGTTTATCGTTCATTATTGTGATGATGTCTAATAAAATATCTATTTACAGAATAACCACTGCTACACAATGCCACAGAACACTCTAGTAATACATAAAGATAGGAGATAGTTTAGTAGTACCACAAAAAAGTTTCTGATCCAACCTCTTTGATTATACAAAGTGAAAAAACCTATAATGTTTTCCGTAAATTCTACTGTCTAAAATTAAAAGTGAGGGTAGTTACAATGTCATGGCGCCGTGCGCCGGAAACCAAATAATCGAAATAATTTTTTACGTGATTATTAATCGAGTCGGTGTGTAAGACTAAAAAAAATGTTAATGTTATTTATGAAATATAAGCAATTTTATGGGATACGTTTGGTTTTGACGCAATTGGTACGGGTTATCGGCCTTCTCCTTTAACTAAATTCGTCCAAGCGTGTTTGACATAAAAAAAACTTCAAAATGCCAAATTTGCACTAATTTAGACCATAAGTTGCTTGATAAGTGTTCAAAGTCCGCGCAATTGACAGCGTGTGCAGAGTTTTGGTGCAGACACTTTTTTTCCACGTTTTTCACTGTAGAGTATAAATATCTCGATGGTCTAAACACACTATGCCGAAAATTACGCGAAGTAAATTCCGCAGGTGATATTGACAAGTTCGGCTGTATGCCATAACGCAATGTAATGTCAGCATATTGTGTTATCTGTTATTAAAATAGCATTGCAAGCATAATCATGCCGAACTTACGTCGCGTAATTTCGGCTATAGTGTGTTCAGACACTTAGCTCTATCTGCTTTAATTTTAGGGCTGCCACTTACAATACAAAGATAAGCTTAGTTTTCGGTGAAAAGTTTTGAGTCATATATTTAACTGAGGTTCTTATAACCATGGTCCAAATCACCCCCTTTCGGTTTAACATACGAAATCAAACTTATTCTGTAAATACTTAAGTAAAAAAAATACCTAGCAATGAAAACAACATTTCGTTTTTTTACAAAAATCGAGTTCTACTCGGGACGAAAATTACAAGTAAGGATTAGGTTTCTTGACGTTTGCGGATTAAGTATCGATCCCTCAGTAATAAAATTAAAATTTATTTATGTAACCTGTGCAGTCACCCTTTTAACCAAAAAAAAAAAAGATAATCGGTCCTGAAACTCCTGAATTGAACATACAATGAAACATTGCCATACATGACAAAGCTGATCTATTGTCCAAAATAGAAACCGCGATTAGAAAACACGCACTCAGCTGTCTATTTAATATTTGAACAAACTAAGTATTAACATAAAAAAATTGGTTATTTATAATATAATATTGTAACACCGCTTCCCCTCTTGTTCTATACAATCCAGTCCATCCAAAGGTTGCCTGGAAGAGATCGTTTTTAGCGATAAGGCCGCCCATTGTACAACGGCGGATTAGTTTTATGGTTTAATTAGTTAATTTAAATACTTGTAATTGTTTCTGGTGTACAATAAAGAGTTATATATCTATCTATCTAACTTGAATCAAATTATGACTTCGTAAGCATAATCAAACCAAATTGATCTAATGCCACTGTCGATGTTTGAAAATAGCCTAAATTGCAAAAATAAAAAAAAATAAAAAAGAAGCGCTCGTGGTGTGGTTTACTTCGGCATTCTTAGCTAGCATCTTAGATCATCATGGTTAGTACAACTCCGCCCGGCAACTACTTGGATAGGTGACCTTCTAGTGGCATTTAGATCTGAGCGCTTTCGTGCTTTGGTAGGCACGTTAAGATTGGTCTCTACTTTTTCAGTCTTTATGGCCTAAAAACTCCGACACCAGAAATAGCCATTGTTTGAAATTTTGCACATACCTAATTATGCTACTTTTTATTAAGTACCATGCGAGTGAAGCTGCAAGCGGAAGATAGTAAGCAATAAGTAGTTAAGTAGGGTATCCAGGAACGTACCTCATTTTTAATAAATTTTGTTGTCATAAGTAATTAATTGTAAAACTATGGAGATTCATTAGAATACAAAAAATGGTTAACAACATCACGTTTGTTAAAAAAGATAATGATCTAAATATGTAAAACTGTAATATTAAGCTGACTGACTGACAATCTATCAACGCGAAGCCACAAGCAATGCAAGCGGAAGATAATAAGCAATAAGTAGTTAAGTAGGGTATCCAGGAACGTACCTCATTTTTAATAAATTTTGTTGCCATAAGTAATTATTTGTAAAACTAAGAAGATTCATAAGAATACAAAAAAGGGTTAAAAACATCACGTTTGTTAAAAAATATAATGATCTAAATATGTAAAACTGTAATATTAAGCTGACTGACTAACAATCTATCGAACGCGAACCACAACACGGCGTTGCGACGACGCATCGCGATAACGAGGCCGCACCGAAATGCAACGCGTCGACGTATCGCAGAAATGTCATAGCATACGGAATCATACAAGTAAGTACTCCTGTCTGCATGCATCGGAAATTTTCACGATGCGTTGTGTGAAGTCTTTAGGGCTTATCCCCATCACCACGTCACGACGTCGTAAACGTGGAAGTTGCCGTGTCGTGACGCGGCACGTTCACATGACCAGTGGCTTGAACCACTGGTAATAACACGGCAACGTCCACGTTTAATATTTTTTTGATATTATTATGAAAACAAAATTCAATACTCTTGAGTACAATATAAATTAAACTTATCATCTCAACTGAAAGCCAAAGTCGGATTTACATTTTACTTGACATGGACTGTATCATAAAATATCTCGCATTATTTTTACTTATATTATTATAATACAAGGTAGTACACCTAATCCTAATATTAATACACTACACGTTAAAAAAATCACTCAAGCCTAATTTTTCAACTGTCAGTTACCTACCTACTGTTACAGATGTTATTATTTATTTCTTATTATCATGTTCCTTCATAAGAAAGGGTGTCAGGTAACCTTTCCTAGGAAAATTTCCTAAATGAAACTCAGGCCCTGAAGGTATGTAGCGAGGAAACCTCTACGCGAACGAAGTCATGGTTTACCAACTAGTTAGACATGGTTATAGAATTCAAAGCAATTTCAGGGGCGAGTGAGTCGCCCTGTTCAAGCCCGCATTATAACAATAAAGACCTATGAAATTCAAGGTACACTGAATAGAAATCGTATCTTTCTGGATGCTGAATACGGTAAGAATATAATTATTAGATAGGCATTTTAGAACAATATGCTACGCCCGCGGCTACACTCGCATGTCCGGACAAAAAGAACGGACCTTGTAGTTACTAATGGTATTTACCCCTACCTAGTCCATAAAATTGTTTTTACTCCGTACTAATAAATACAGGGTTATAGGTTAAGTCGACCTAGATCCTGGAGGGGGTTGTAGCTTCCATAATTCCTGACTCATTTGACTATGAAACACCCTACCCCAAACTTAACCGTTTTTACGATTTTGGACTTTTAAGTTTTCTTAAAAAACATACCGATATTTTTGTCTATTGGTCTATTATTTTGGGTTTTGGCATCTAATTTATTTGTGCTGCGATTTTCGTGTAGTAGATGAGTGGTTTTCTTATTCCTAACACTAAAATTGCAGTTAACTGAACCAACTGGGTTGCAGTAGACGATTGATTGTAAAAAAAATATGTAAGTTTAAAATTCCAATATCGTGAAAACGGTTAAGTTTGGGGCAGGGTGTTCCATAGTCAAATCAGTCAGGAATTATGGAAGCTACAACCCCCTCCAGGATCTAGGTCGACTTAACCTATAGCCCTGTATATAAAAAATAAATTTTTTTAAAATATATTTTTTATACGATAGCTGCAGATGGAACTACCACATGGCCCACCAGGTGTTAAGTGGTAACCATAAGTCATACCCATAAGAATTGCTTAGATGACGCGTGTATGTTCCCTACGTTGCATGAACTTGAATCATGAAGATGTTAAGCCTCATGTAACTGTAATTTAATTGGCATCCACACCCTTCAAAGTGAAACACAGCAATGCTGAACTACGGCAGGAATAGGCACGGTGGTTGTACTTCCCCAGATGAGCTCTTCACAAAGAGCTCTACTATTTCTGAACACAAATTATGACGGACTCTGTGGCGCATTGGGCGAAGGCCTGCCTGAGACGCTGAAGGTGGTAGGTTCGATTTCCACCGCGAGACAAATGTTTGTATGATTTTCATAGGTTTGGTCCGGGTCTGGGTGTTTTCTATGTGTATTATGTTACAAAAAATATTGATAAACTAGTTTATCAGTCATATGGTTACATAATACAAGCTCTGCTTAGTTTGGGGCTGCATAATGCTGTGTGATAACGTCCAGAATTACTTTATTTTATTTTACTTTGTGCTAGGAAATCTACTCGAACATAATAAACAGCTTTTCTAAAACCCCCTATCACATACAATGTCAGTAACATCGTAAATAGGTACAGTCAACAAATTAATATTTGCATAATATGAAAAGTTTAGGTACGTGTAGATAAAATTGATGTCGTTAGCTCGATTCATATTTAAATTGCCAACATGGAGGCAGCGAGAATCGATAACGTAACATGTCGAATATATTATGGTAAAGCTATGTTAACAGCCAGTAGATAGAATCGGAGCTACTAATTATTTGTAACGTAGAGGAATAGAACCGGCACTAATATATTGCAAAATGTTGTTTTAAAATGAACTAGCGTCGGCCCCGGCTTTGCACGGGTGCAAATCATACATATAAACCTTCCTCTTGAATCATTCTATGTTTTAAAAAAAACTGCATCAAAATCCGTTGCCTAGTTTTAAAGATCTAAGTTATATAGCGACTGTTTTATAATATTGTAGTAATGATCACATGACACTAATATTATGAATGCGAAAGTTTATGTGTTTGTTTGTTCGCACTTAGTTAATTGCGAACAAACATACTCACCGTAACAGCTGAACGGATTTGAATGCAACTTGGAATATTTACAGTTTATGACTTGAATTAACATATATACTTTTTATCCCGGTACAACGTAAGTGTAGTCGCGAAAGCTAGTATGTCATATTTAAAGTCGTATATAACCTAACCAGTCAACCATATAATTATAGTTGGTTAACAGAATGTGAGAAATTATTCAATTTAGTGCATGTAAATAAAAATTAAAGCAGGACAAATCTAGGCCAATCCTTACAACAATTTCAATTTTCGTCAGAAATTCAGTAACCACATTAAAACATTTTGAATTTTAAATATTATTCTACTTTTGTTGCCAACTGTATACATGTAGTGTAGTGGAAAACTACGTTGCATTTTCACGTCATCCATATCTATCTACAAGCGCAGTGCCTTGAAAACAAAAGTTTCCAGACTTTTCAGAGTTTCCTGTCACTTTAGGGATGTAAGTGGTGTTCTGTGGAAATATCCAGCATTATTTTATTTTATGGCATAGCACTAGCCACGGACACTCATAGACTAGCCGTACTGTGAGTGTCCACTAAACGGCTCCAAACGTGGACACCCACAGGCTAGCCGTACTGTGAGTGTCCACTTAACGGCTCCAAACGTGGACACCCACAGGCTAGCCGTACTGTGAGTGTCCACATAACGGCTCCAAACGTGGACACCCACAGGCTAGCCGTACTGTAAGTGTCCACGTAACGGCTCCTAACGTGGACACTCACAGTACGGCTAGTCTTTATTAGCCTGAAGCAGTCCACTACTGGACATATGCCTCCCCTAATGGGTGCCATTGCCTCCTGTCCTCAGCTCAACGCATGCAATTTCTACCTCCACTACCACCTTGCCAGTCTAGTGCACCTTGTCTAGTACAGCTATTCCATCAGTTCAAATCCATCAGTTCAAAGTCGCTCAGCAAGCTTATGGAGTTTATGTGAAGGATAGAAGCAATGAAACTATCTGACAGAGAATCAAAGTCGTCGACATAGCGCAGATAGTTAGCAAGCTTAAGTAGAAGGTGCTGGCCATATCTGCCGAAGAATCGATAACCGTTGGGGTAAACGAGTTCTTGAGTGGAGATTGCGACTCGGCAAACGTAGTGTACAATGATCTGCGGAAGGTTATGATAAAAGATAGCGCATTTGGAGGACTTATGTCCAGCCAGTGGACTACTAAAAGCTGATGATGATGATGATGATAGTCCTGATTTAACACTAATGCTTAATGCTAATGTACAAATATTTGACTCATAGCAAGGATCGAACCCGCACTTCTTGAGTGCTAACAGGAGGTAAATATCGTTGTGCAATGTGTCACAAATTAGCTCCCTTATTCTCTCTCCACCACTTTCTCCCGCAGTCTCTCCCTCCCTTCCCTAGGTCTATGATTGATGACCTAAAATCAACGCAACTTTGCTAGAAATTACTAATGGAAAACTGGTAGAAAACCGTATTTAATAAAATTATCCTCACCAAACAAAGCTTTTAACATACGAACAAAAACTTAACTACCTTAAACAATATTAAACAATTTTAAAACTACCTCCAACTTTGGAAGCTCGGTATTACTATTGTGTGCTTACTAAACGGAAAAGACAAAATATTAAAGGTACACACCCTTACTCACACAAAGAAAATACATACACACATCCAAAGCTTGCAATCCTAGCCCCAGACGAGACGAGACGAGCCCGCCGTCAGAACGAGACAAAACATACCCAACGTTAGCGAACGAGAGGGATAGAATAGTGATATTGACCTTGCTGGTTCGTGACGTCATTCGCGACCTAGCTGCAGCCTTCCTATCTATGTGTGCGTGATCCAGACCCTGAAATTGCGTGCGTGTGCGTGAGTCTCGGCTTACCCTGTCGGTGTCCCGTGAGCCTGTGTGACTGCGGAACAGTGTTTTTTTCAATTTAAGCTTTGTGCAGGTCCGGTAGG
Organism: Horisme vitalbata; assembly: GCA_951804965.1. Taxonomy (NCBI): domain Eukaryota; kingdom Metazoa; phylum Arthropoda; class Insecta; order Lepidoptera; family Geometridae; genus Horisme; species Horisme vitalbata. Next base: position 11,873,530 of record OX638105.1, on the reverse strand, counting down.
GTATATTATAGCTTGCTTTAGAAGCTTTATTTCAGAACAGTTACTAGATGCGTTTAGGAATATTTTTGATGGCATAGTTTGTGTAAATAAACTACAAAGTATGAATACAAACCTATAAAATTTAAAATGTTAGATCTTTCAAAATTAAATCCATTTAATAGCATAGCATAAAAGTCGTTTATTTAATCCTTGAACAATTAAACTTTAATAAATTACAAATGGGGCTTTATGCTAAAACAGCATTTTCTGTCACTCAATCATGACAGGTTGACAGAAAGTAGTGGTTTGTGGCGTCCATAACGCTAAATTATAAACAAGACTATTTTTTAAAATAATTTTTATCTTAGAAGGGATCTAGTAACTGGTTTTAAAATTAAAATAAATACGATGATGGACCGTACCGAAGCAGGTTATCGGCCTTGTATACCATCGTACAATGACTGCAATGACCTAAGTACTCGGATCCTAGGCAAACCCATAGCCAGATTCAGTCTGTGCACGATGCAATGCCAGAGATACCTTCGAGATATTTCGATAGAAGTGACACATCAACAACCTAACTTCTCTACGATCCCTGTAAAACTACACTAGTGTGCGTGTATTCTCCTTATACCGACACAGGCTCGTGCAACAGGTATGCGTGTGTTAGTGCCATTGATTTCCTTAGCAACAGGCGAAGTTCGTTGTCGCTATAAGATCGACAATTTACGCGATATTGTACGCTAAATTGTTGCTTTGAAGAGCTATTAGTGAACACGGCTCTGTAAATTCGTTTCTAATGCTTTTATCTAGTTTGTGGGTGAGGTTATAATTAGTTACACTTAACAATCAAACACAACATTGACTCTACATAAAGCCTTTGCATCTCTAGATGATATATTCAGTATCAAGTAGGTAGCTTTTACACCAGCAGGCCTTTGGGTTGTTAACAAGTAGAGCGTACATCGCGCCACGCGAGCAAATAGAATTAAAAATCAATCAGCATTTTTATACCATTTCAGTTCAGCGTAAAATGGCATCTTGCAGTCGCCATATTGGATTTTTTGACACTTCCTAAGTCAATTTAATGATCAGTCAAATCCAGATTTATGACACCTCATTTGTGGAATAACCTAACCTAACCTAACCTAAATATCCAATTATGACACCTCATTTGTGGAAATCGATCAGTTTTTGATACATTTTTAGTTCAACGTAAATTGAAAATGGCTTCTTACAGTCGCCATATTGGATTTTTTTAAATTTCATATAGCCTATGTCACCTTCGTAATCTAGAAGAATCGAAAGACAACTTATTTATCAAAATCCTTCCAACCGTTTGGGTTACAGCGGCCGACAAATAATATTACAAACATACATACACCCGAAAAACATAACCTGACTGAAGAGGACTTCAGTTGAGTAACGACTGAAGAGTACTTCAGTCGCGTAAAAAGTGATCTCCAGTCGCAAACTGGTAGCAAATTAATTCCCTTTGACATCTTAGAGTTCATAACTCAATTACGGATTCAGAAATTACTTTCTCAACGTCAAATAAAAACAATAAAGGTTAGGACGAAGTAAGCCATAAAATTTTGATGTTGTTTAAGGAGTGCGATCTGCCCACTCTGTTAGCCTGAGGAAAACCTCATTCGCCCACATACTATATAAGAGTATATTTGAACTACAGAAGTCCCCTTTATTTTTTTTAACTTTGACGACCTCTGTGGCGCAGTCAGCGCCCGGTTAGGGCCCGCCTAGCCTGATACTCAGAAGGTTGCGGGTTCGCTCCCGCTGCGAGACAAATCTTTGTACGTTCTGAAAATGATTGGTTCGGGTCTGGGTGTTTGCTATGTATAAAAAAGTATGTATTTAACAATAAAAATATATCTAGTTTATCGGCTGATTGCGGCATAGCACAGCCTACATCGGCACAGCTAAATCCCCTGGCCACCGACGGGCAGCAGCGTCGGTGGTGTGAGAAGCAGTGCCCTGCGATCCCCAACCCGCATGCCCAGCGTGGGGATTATGGGCATATCCCCCTTTATTAGGGGAGGCCTATGTCCAGCAGTGGACTGATATTGGCTGGTGTGGTGTGGTGGTGGTAGTTTATCACTCACGTGGTTCCCTTAATAGACTCTGCTTAGATTGGGGCTACATGATGCTGTGTGATTACCAGTGATCGGAATTAGGTGAGCTAATTTACCTAAAGTTCAAAGAATAGAGTCAAAAAAAATGGAGACTTCCTTACCATTAACATTTTTTTCCGGGAAATCTTTCCCGGAAATTGGGAATTTGTTCCAAGTTTTAGGATATCAGTTAAGTACATTTAATATTAATGTTATTCATACAGATAAACTAACTGAATTAATTTTCCTTTTTAACAAACTTCAATAAGATTTATTTTGTTATTAACTCAGGTAAAAAACTGGATTCGCCTATGTTTTCGTTTCCCAGAATAGCCAAATCATGCTGTCCCTTTAAGTGTTTGTAGCAATACACAGCAAACCAGTGATAAACAACAACAACAAACGCTAAGAAAGGGACAGCATGCTTTGGCTATTCTGGGAAACGAATCATTGTTTAAGTAAACAATGACAAAAGGGTTGAAGGGTGAGGGTGTTTTGCATCCAAACGGCGTCATAACTTGTATGCGTGCGTGCATCACTTCTGTAGTTACCTCGGCAGCGTGTGTATCTTAGACTCGTGAATATTTTATTAACCTGTTTTCGTATCGATTATTGGATCTGCTTCACATAACTACCTTGGCTTGAATTTACGGACTGCGATTTATTGCAACCATATCACTACTTGTACCTATCTACCTTGGCTTGAATTTACGGACTACGATTTACTGCAACCAGAAATTTACTGCGCTTTACGGCAATCAAATTACTTGGTAAGTCTTTGATTTGTACTACACTTTTAAAACATTCTAAATATTAGACTGCTTTTGATAAATTTACCAAATTCAAACAATTTTATGCAACTATTTATTTATGGAATTTTATTCAGTGTTTTATATTTGAGTTCGTGCACAAATGTTGGAGCTACTGGCAATTCTATCATCAAACTATATTTTACGCGAAGACGTCCCTGGAAAAGTGTAGAAACTATATATTTGTCTCATTGTTTTCAGTAATTTTTCTGCCTCAACGCAACTAGCAAATAAATGGCGACCAAACCTACCGACGGGATTGTACAGTCGTGGATTAGAGATCACCCCGAATTGTACCACGACCCCGCTAGCAACACGATATTTTGTTCTAAATGTGAGAATTCTATTGTATGCAAAAAAAGCAATATACAGAGGCATATTGACGGACCAAAACATCAAGGTACTGCTAGGCAAGTGAACGAAGAATTTTATTTAGATTTAATACAATTTCTTATATTGTGTAACATACCCTGGTCACGAGTAAATCGACCAGAGTTTAAAACTTTTTTAATGAAATATATGTGTTGTAAATGTACAAATGTTAAAAGGATTCCCGATGAATCGTTATTGAGAAAGGTTTATTTAGACGTAGTTTTTAAAAAAAAAATTGCATTAATCCATGACCATGTTCTTAATCAGAAACTTTGGATATCTCTAGATGAAACTACCGACTATTTAGGTCGTTATATTGTAAATTTTCTTGTAAAACCTTTAAATCTCGCAACAAACAAACCATTTTTAATAGCTTGCAAAATGTTAGAAAAAGTAAATGGAGAGACAATAGCTCATTTTGTGATTGGATGCCTAGAAAATATGTGGGGAGACTCGTATGAAGACAAAGTAGGAGATGTTTTAGTTTTATGTTCTGATAGCGTAGCATATATGTTAAAAGCAGGAAGAATGTTAAAGAACTCCTTGCCAAATATGATACATGTTACCTGTTTAGCACACGCTCTTAACCGCGTTGCAGAAAAAATACGGACACAATATGCGGATGTGGATACTTTAATTTCAAATGTAAAAAAAATATTTTTAAAGGCTCCTAATAGAGTAAAATTGTTAAGGGAAAAATTTCCGAGCCTGCCATTGCCACCTGAACCTGTCATAACAAGGTGGGGTACATGGCTAGAAGCAGCTTCGTATTATGCTGAATATTACGAAGAAATAAAAACTATTGTAAGACTTCTAAGAAGTTCTGATTCTTTGTCTATCAGGCATGCTAAAACTGTCCTAGGAAAAGAAAGTTTAAAAACTGATTTAGATTACATTGACGAATATTTTAAAATAATTCAAATTTCATTAAAAAAATTGCAAAAGTCTAACTTATTGTTGACGGAATCTTTCCATATTTTTGATGAAGCAAGAATTGTTCTAAGCTGGTGTTCTTCTGAACCAGTAAAACAAAAATTAGAAAACGTTATGGACAGAAATCCCGATCTAGATGCATTAAGAGACATTTGTGAAAATATAGATAAAGGATTAGATAATGAAAATGAATTATTGTCATTCTATAAATATGTACCTGTAACTTCAGTTGATGTTGAAAGGTCCTTCTCTACGTATAAATGGATTTTAAGTACAAAAAGAAATCGTTTGAAAATAGATAATATGGAAAAACTCCTAATGATTTTCTTTAATTCTCCGGACGAAGATATTTCTTTATACTCCGTCCATGATGAAAACGTTAGCGATTCAGATTAAGGGACAAATTCAACATCAATGGAAATAATGTTTAGAGTTCCGACTGTGTATCTTAGGTAGGACTGGTTACTTTCTTAATTATTGATTTTGAGTTCCATTATCTGTACAAAATGAATAAATGGTACAAAAACTATAAAATGGCTTTTTTATTCCCTTGCTTAAATAAATGTTTTTATTACTATAGCTATTTACTAAAGCTGGTTTATAAATCACATTAGCTTCCGCGCTTACTTACATCGTTCATTTTATTTGTTGAAAACAATAAAAATCGTGCTTACCGTTTTTTACAACAATCGAATTCGTTTCCTCTTCTTGTTATCAATAATAAGAAGAGGAAATTAATTCGATTGTTATTTTACTGTATTAATTTTAGATGGACCTAAGTAATTTCTCGAAACCCGGGAAAATTTTCCCGGAAAAATATTTAGTCGCAAGGCGTCTCCACTTAGTCTCTGTTATTTTTCGAACTTTAGGTATTTTAGCTCACCTAATTCCGATCACTGGTGATTACGTCCAGCATTATTTATTTAAATTAGATAGAGCATTAGTTCACCAGGTCATTCACCTAAAATGGTTTTGTTATCATCATCATCAGCTTTTAGAAGTCCATTGAACTCGTTGTGTAGCTTACTTCGTTGTTCTTAGCAGAGCTGTACTCCGTCTGGACACTACTTGGATGGGTGACCGTTTAGTGACATTTATGTACGATTCACACCTATCGGCGCGCGTCGGAGAGCATCGAAGCGCATTTTAAAACATCCTAGTGGAAATTGAAACATCCACAAAGCAGTTAAGTTCCTTATTTGCATGCAATATCTACTTACGGATCTGTTTATGTCCGTGTTTTATAAAGCTCAAAGCTGCGTAAATTGCATGCAAATAAGGAACTTAACTTCTTTGTGGCTGTTTCAATTTCCTTTAGCATGTTATAAAATGCTCTCCTAAGCTCTCCGACGCGCGCCGGTAATTGTGAATCATACATTAGTCGCGCTTCCGTGCTTAAAGGTACGATAAGTCTGTCTGAGGCTTTAGGTACTTTAGGGCTTGAATGCAACTGTCATGTTTAATGTATAATGTATAACGATTTGAATGCTGATCGTTGATAATTATAGAGCAGGAAGCCCACAGTCAACGTGTTAAAGGGCGGCCTAAAAACACCAGAGTTAGCCGTTCATAAAAAGGAAGAAGAAACATTTGAAATCCACATGGGTTTCTGTGGGGTGTTTCCTTTTTGCGCGTTACTGATCTCATATTTTTTCCGGGTGATTTTAGCTTCAAACTATTTGTTTTTAAATAAATGAGCGAAAAATATTCCTGCAAATAACTACTCGTTACGAGATCCGGGGGGAAGAGGTTGTTGTTGTGTTGTTGTATGTGTTAGTTCCGGTTACAATCTATTTAATTATGTTCCAAGTTTCATGCAAATTAGTTCAGCTGTTACGGTAGTGAGCGGGACAAACATACTCACACACAAACTTTCGCATTTACAATATTAGTGTGAATAGAGTGATGTTCACACTTATGTTCATACTGTTCACATCATCTTTCCACATCTTAGTTCTCCACTACCAGTAGGTACCTAGTAGTTTCTCGAAAGCTTTGTTTAACCTGCGATTGCTTTATAAAATATCCAGGAGCTATTTGGTCAGTAAAGGTCGTAAAATACAGGGAATTGTGAAATTACTTTGCTTATTTTATCACTAGTGACCCGCCCTGGCTTCACATTGTGGGCATTAAGGCTGCTAAGCTAAAATGAGATCGGTCGGGTCATGTCAACCGTATGCACTCGAATAGGTGACTTTATACCATCTTCTTAGCCTAGTTGGCCTTAACTAAAAAATACATGATCAATACGTGTGGAGCTGACAATTTTTTTTTGGTATCTTTGCAACAAGTTTCTTTGGTCCAAAACTCTCAAAAACGGACAACTGATGCTAAACTAGGCATTGCCTGTAGCTATACCATAGGTATCAGAGATTGGTAAATACTTATCATCATATTCATAAGCCTATAGAAGTCCACTGCTGGACGTAGGCCTCCCCTAATGAGCTCCATTGCGCCCCGTCCTGAGCTCGACGCATCCAGCTTCTACCAGCAGCCTTTCGCAAATCGTCACTCCACTTCTGGAGGGCGTCATACTAATAAATATATAATATCTAAACATAAAAAACATCCATATTCACTACACAAATAATTGTCCTCGGCGGAAATCGAACCCGCGACTTCGCTCAGCAGGCAGAGCTACCAGCTAACCTAAGAAGCCAATAATACTTTCATTGCTCACAAATAATTGAAATAAAAAAGATTACATCGCCAGATTTTAAACATCGACCTTTGGATAGTAAATCGAGGTGCCAGGCTAACACTGATTTTGAATATTCATCATCATCATCCTATAGTCCACTGCTGGAGAATGGTCTCCTCAAATGAGGGGCATTGCGCCCCGTACTCAGCTCGACGCACGCAGCTGCTACCAGCAGGCTTTCGCAGGTCGTCTTTTCACCTAGCCAGAGGCACTTCGTTTGTCGTGACGCTGTCTCGACTCAAGAACTCATTGACCATAACGGTTGTCGGTTCATGAAATATGACCAGCTCTCTGCCATTCAGTTTGCTAATTCTCCAAGCTATGCCGACAAAATTGTTTTTTTGTCGGATAGTCTCGTGGTGGATTCTTTTCGTCAGACAGATTTCGAGCTTAGCTCGTTGAGTAACAATGCGCTGATAAAAGTCGAATTCGAAAATGAGGGCAAGGAAACGGGGTATAAGGGGCTCCAACCTCCATCTTCGGAAACGAAGCCAACCTTACCTGCCTGTGGTGCACAATGCTAAAACTGAATAACTAACGGGCTCTGGTAGCCGGCTGATTGTGGTATGGCTTAGCCTAACACCTGCACAGCTATATCCCTTGGGTGCCGATTCAAGAAGCTGTACCCTGCAATCTTCAACCCGCATTCCCAGCGTGGGGATTAAGGGCGTATCCCTTCATATTAATTCCAGCAGTGGACTGATATAGGATGGTGTTAAGAAAACTGCAATAATTATTCAAGTAATGCTGTTATTAATAAAACAATTCATATTGCTATTTACAAAAGTCCCTTACAATATTAATTCTAATATTGGGGTATGATCTTACAATTAGATAAGGGTAGCTACCTAGCTGCGTAGAATAAGGTCTAAGAATAGGTACTCTAAAATATATTAATACTATCACAACTTTATACGGGTAAGTAAGTACCTGGAAGAATATTTTGTAGACATAAAAATAACTAAGTATATATATAACTAATTATAGTTAAGCAGTTGTAGTTGTACTTTTTTCTAGCAGTAGGATGAAACAGGTTATAAAAAAGGAGGTGTGTAATTTTAGGAAGTTAAGGTAAATAACTTATTCCTAGTAAATACTAAGTTTTTATTGAAGTTAAGTAGACCTTTGACCAGCTGTGGGATGAAGAGGGTTGTATAAAAAAGAAAGTAGGTAATATAATATATAATACATAATTGATAACTTATCTTGTTACTTAAAATATACAAGAAATAATCAAATTTGAAGTTAAATAATATCCCAGTAAAACTAATACATAAAAAAATTAACATTATTTTTGTAACTTGCACGCCTTGCTTTACCTAAATTATTCTAGCTACCTAGTAATTTCATTTTCTACCCTAGTAATTTCATTTTCTATCAATTTGTATATAAAAATTGCAGTTTAATTACTATCATTCGTTTATGGCATAATAATTAACATACATGTTTTATAAAATTAAAAAAAATATTTCATTATAAATTTCTTTTCAATTAAATTTCACAAAGTTTTGCCAAACCTTATAAAAACGTTTATTTGAACAACATAAATTCTAAGTTGCAAATTGATTGTTTATAAATTCCATTGAATTTCAATAATACGATTAGAAAACCTAACACAAAAGCTTATTTTAAAATATGCTCTCGTTTTTCTCGGAGATACCATCAATATAGTTTTTAAGTCGACTTTTCACTATAGGATATATAAATAACATCTTGAAATATACTATTTTATGGCTCGTCATACATTTTGTACGAGTTACGTCCCTGGACACCGCGCTTCCCCCTGTCCGCCCTGAGTTTGAATGGTGAGGTTTGTGTGCAGAAGTGTCACATGATCACCGAAATGAAAAGCCGACTTAAACTTCTCAGTAAGACTTGATTAGTTCTCCCTAATCATATCGTGACATAGGCTCACAGGCTACCAGTCCCCTCAGCATGCCGGTTGTCTACTCTACGGTACAGAAGACAACGTATTTTACCTGTCCCCTTAGCATGCCGTTGGCTACTCTACAATAGAGAAAACTAAGTTTTTTCCTGAACGTGGATCTCCCTGTATCCCAAACATTTTCTTTAGAATTCCTTGTGTACGGTAGTTTTGCTTAACCGGCTGGATATATTGTTTTGCGGATGATACCGACCCATTCGCTTATGAATATTGTAATTTTTGTCAAGATACCATGACAGCAGGTCGTCTGCAGTTTCAGATTAGCGTTTTTTTATGCGCGTTAGACCTCGTTCTTAGAAGCGCGTGTAGGCGCGTTTATACGCATCATTTGCAGCTTGTAAACAACTTGTACAGTTATTATGCGCTTATAAGTTGGTTTAAGAGGCGAGAGAATGACATACCGCGGTGGGTCATCCGGAACGCCAGAATAAGCGCGTATAGGCGCGTTCGGTTTTTGAATCGCAAACTGTGACACGCGTAAACGCGTAAGCTACGAGCTGATACGCGCAAAATAACGTTTATGCTTAGCACAATATCAACGAAAAGGGACCAAATTAGGACCGTCACTCGTACTTAGAAATTAGTCTAGAATCTTTTCTCTTGAAAAAGAGTAAAGCAACCAAGACACATCATTAATATTAACTAAATGGAACCATATTATTGAGACATGTATAATGGGACCAAAATTGAGGTTTGTTGATCGAAACAAGCAATATACCTACTAAGGTGATACCGTTGATGTTGGTAAAATAACCAAGAAATCTAATCTTTGTCTAAAACAAACTAGAAGATACATAGTAAATCTATTTGTTAATTGAAGACATACATACATTCGATTATTTTAATCTTATGACCTAATTTGAGCTGACATGACAGTACAATTAATAAAAAGCTTACTAAAACGTACCGAATTACAACGACATACGTAACAACAAGTCCCCTATCATGTTGACAACGGGGCTATGTCTCGTTTGATCAACATAAAATATACCTACCTACATATAATTTGCGTTTGGTGAAGGCATAAAACACAATCACGCTCCACATGACAGAATAGCGCCCTGCAGACGTACAGTTCGGACCACGGGAAACAGCACGCGCCATTCCAGCCCGCACTTCGAAACTTAAGTAGGTACGTGTAGATGCGCGGGGCTGAGAATCCGAATCTGGCATGTCGACGCGAAGGCAAATCTCACAGTTTTAACCGCGCATCACGACAGTGAACCGTCCCTGATGCGCGGTCCGATCTTTACGTGCCATTAGCACGACAGTTTGGTCCGCAGTCCAAACCGACAGATCGGACTGCGGTTTGGAACGCAGTCCCGATGCGCGGTCCGATCTTTACGTGCCATTAGCACGACAGTTTGGTCCGCAGTCCAAACCGGACAGATCGGACTGCGGTTTGGAACGCAGTCCCGATGCGCGGTCCGATCTTTACGTGTGCTAGGCGCTTTTATGTACTAACTTTCTACTACAATTTGTGGTACATGCGTCGTAAATAGTACGTGTAACTTAAAATCTATAAATCTCAGGAGCACGCGTCACACCGAACCAATCCAACCTCATCGCAGTTCATGCACTTGAGGGCTACGAACTCAGCCGTGAAATGGTTTCGGTGTAAACTCTTCTTGGATCCGTTGCAGATGCGGCAAGGCAGGAGTCGGAAGCCACCGCACATTTGGCATGTAGTACATGCGTCTGGACTCTGAAATTAAAAAGATAATAAATAAATAATGCTGGAAATTATCACACAGCATCATGTAGCCCCAAATTAAGCATATATGGAACCACAATGAATAATATACTACTTAAAAAACTTTTTTTGTTTATAAAATACAATTTTAATATTGAAATTGGTGGCAAATTTTAATGTTCAATTCGGCAACACTCATTTTAATTCAATCAACGCCGATAGAGGCGCCACCTTCAATGCAATCAAGTATGTATCAAAATGTATGTTCTTATCATGGCGGCGGGTCACACCAAATTCATAAAATTGTAAAATCATAGTTCAAATAAGTCATTCGTCTTAAACTACGTCAAATTTATTTCACAATTAGTCATTTATTCAACGTCACCGAGGTGGAGAAATAGAGTTTATTCAACAAACTCGCCGGAGTCACTTCGAACCCGTCTCCAGATTTAACACCCTGGTGGTTCGAAGTGCTTCACCCTCTCCAGCAACTGGACACATAAGTTGCACATAAGTTGTTGTAAGTCCAGCAGCTGGAGGGGGTGAAGCGGTACTTTTTGGGATATTTTCATTGGAATTGTTTATTTAAGCACCAGCTGCTGGTTGAATCACGTCCCAACGTGTTAAGAATTACCATTAGTGTAATGTAGCCGGCAAGCAATGGAAGAAGAGGCTCAGTGGCGTACCTTAGGAGAGACCTATGTCCAGCAGTTGACCACTGTTGATTGATGATGATGATTCTGTTATTATTAATGCCCGTATTACGAACCAAAGGCGAGGCAATTAGTTTGGCTGCTGGAGCTAATATTTTAGAGTTACTCGATACTCAACTGAATTACAGTCTGAACCAGAATTTTAGTGACAGAGTGAGTGATGACAAAAACGACCACTACACTTTTAAATAACCCGTTTCATGACCCACTCTCCTTTCACAGAAAGACGGATGTGACGTAATAGAGTAAAAATTCTCTAAGTTACAAAAATGGCCGAGACATTTTTGCAAGACTTATTAAATTACGTACATTGTGATAAACTCTGAAACTTTCCCAAATAATGTTATAAAACCATCGCTCAAAATACCCCAACATTATCTTTCTTTTATATCAACGCGGCTCCTTATAGGTACAAGTACAGTCAACGGTAAAATAAATGTGATTCTTAACTTTTTGGTAACATATAAAAATTATAATAATAAAACTTTTGATTTGTTACCTCCTTGGTTACCATGTTTCGGAGTAAAATATCGTTCCATTTTTAAATTACACTACAGACATGAGTTTACATAGTAATTTATTTGGCCGCTAATACGACAATATAGATTTTCATACTAATTAAGAAGGTACACAAGAGCCTTATCATCTTCATGCCTCAAGTTGATGGACGCAGGGCGTTGCATCATTAGAGCACGTCCCAAAAAAAGTCACTGCTCGCATGTATTAGGCCAGTACAGCAATTTCGATGTTTCTCGAAAGTTGACAAAATAATTCTCAAATTTGCAAGCATGTTTGAGAAAAAAAAAATTTAGTCACCGGCCTAGGACTCCCTCAACGCATTTGCGTGAATTTAAATTACACATTTACGATTTTTTACATTTTCGGCTGTTTTATTGGGTTTTTGCTAATATATTTTTTCCTTGTTCCACCCCAATTTTAAGGCAAACCAAAAAAAATTTTTCAAATTATGCGAGACATTTATAAAATTTGCGTGACTGAATTGCCATGTATTGGCAATGAATTTTTATTAGTGTTTGGATGTGTTCGCCCCCATTGATTATAAAACATTCGATTAGATTTTTTATATTATTACCTTTGCAATTTTTTTTTACATTGGATGGACCTGTGTTTGCCACGAACTCACCTGATGTTAGGTAACGTTGTGGTCTAAGATGGAGCACAAAGGTCAAGAAGACCCTATTAGTGTCAAGTACCCTCCTTCAACGGTTTTGAACATGCCATAGTGTATGTGTTGTAGGTATCAAGTATAGTCATTACTAAGTAACAATACATGCAAACCTATAAAAAACTTATGATAAGTTAAGTATGATATAAGTATTGTCTTATTCAGCTGGGCCACTCGCCCCAGTGACTTACCCCCAGTGACTCGCCCATCGCCCTCGTTACGAATGAGTTCAGTGATTTTGATGTTGACTGTACTACTACAAAATTATGTGGTAAGTTGTTATAGTTGCAAAAGACACAGAAACAAGTCGGTAAGGAAATATTATGCAATTTTTACCGCACCTTGCGTTTTTATTTCTTACTTTATAATAATTATTATGAGCCAGTACGACATATCAGCAATAACACCTCACCAGTCTATCAGTACATTAGTAGACAAAGGCTTAGGCGAGAATTTCATTGGTGCATGACAAATATTTTAACCCACGTCCTTTGGATCGGAAGTCGGAAGTATATTTAGTAGTGCTAATGCTAGTAATTCTTCATCATCATCATCATCATCAACTATAGAAGTCCCTGCTGAACATAGGAACATACATTCCCCCAAGGAATTCCACGAAGAACGGTCTTGAGCCCTCTCCATCCACCGATTACCTGCAATCTTGACGATGTCGTCGGTCCATCTGGTGGGGGGTCTCCCATAGTAATGCTTAGTTTAATTAAATTAAATTTAAGAGAATTTGTTGAACACGAGTTGGTGTTGAATTTCAAAATAATTTTGTATGTTATATTATTGAAAAATTATACATGGCTATACGATGATTTTTATGGAAGGAATGAGGTGTCTACAACACAAGTCTCGCACTGCAAGCCAATTTACTCAACCACAAGCCATCACAATATTGTAATTAATATTGTTCTAATTTGCCTAATTATTTTTAATGTGTATGTAATTGCTTGATTGATGAATAAATAAAATTATTTGGTTATTATAAATTATATTATTAAAATATCCCACTGATATGTAGTTAATGGCGGCTCAGTGGCTCTTAGCTATATCCCTTTAAAACAGGTAAAAAAATATGGGATTGACGAAACTGTTTAAAACAACTTTTGTTACTATAACAACCACACCCCAGACAAATATTTGCAGTTCATGCTAGCATGTGTTCCGCTGCGAGAATCGAACCTGCAACCTGGTCTCAGGCCTTCACCCACTGTTTTACGGGCTATCTTCTTTAACTAACATACATATATAACAGCTACAGCAGCAACAGCTTCCGCCCGCGACTTTGATCGCTTGGTACCGGGAGAGTAGCATTGGTGTTCCAAGTAACAAACCATGTTTAATTCCAAGTTTCGTCCAAATCTGTTCAGTTATGTTGAGTGGAAACAATAGAGAAACTTTCGCATTTATGATAATATATTATTATATATATGTCATTACGGGTAGGACGCACTGATTGAAAACTTTCGTTTTCAAACATTGCGGTGTGGGTGACGAGAAAACTCGACGTAGTTTTCCAAATGCTGCCCAACCCAACTGAATCCTCCTCTTGGCCTCCTTTTCGAAGTTGTTTCTACCCAACTGCAATATCTGCCCGAGGTATGTATACTCCGAAACAACTTCAAGAAGGTGTCCATTAACGACGACAGGACTCGGATCAATTCGGTCATTGACCATGACTTGGGTCTTGTCCAAATTCATGCCGAGACCTATCTTTCGCGAGGCTGATGCTAGGCCGTCCAGCATCTGTTGCAGCTCCTCCAGCGACTCCGCCATTAGGTTGTTGACATAGCTCAGAGAATTAGCAAGCTGAAGTGCCAGTGGGCTGGCCATATCTGCCAAAGAACCGATAACCATTGGGGTAAACGAGTTCTTGAGTGGAGACCGCGGCTCGGCTGCGTCGAGCTCAGGACAGGGCACAATGGCGCTCATTTGGGGAGGCCTATTTCCAGCAGTGGACTGCTATAGGCTAATGATGATGATGATATTATATATGAGTTTTCATATTGGTCATATTCGTAAAGACAAAAAATAAATAACTTCTACAAAATCTTATAAAAGTTAATTAAGCCTTTGCATTGCATCCAACATTGCAATTTTCAAACCACTTTTCTCACAATTTAATTAAAAACGTCGCGAAAATGAAATGAAAAACGATTCTCACGGTCACCACGCTCATTCATAGTAGAAAGGCGAAGTCTGTCTGTCTGTAGGATGCGCGTTTCCTGTTCTCACAACTTCACTCAGTACTCTTTGAAGTTTATACGCAAAAGATACTGGAGGTTGTAGCTTGTATTATGTGTGTATGATATTCTTCATTATCATTTCAGCCATTTTCGGCTCACCGCGGGGCATATGCCTCTCTTTGATTATGCCTTTTGCCGCCGCTAGTCTGAGCCAGCACCAATGACAAAAAATATGTTTTTTTTAATTCCTTAGGCCGGCTTCATAGATCTCTCTGACTTTAGAGAAGGCACTCATATTTTTAATTCGGAAAGCACAGAAATACATATAATTTAACTGTTCTCCACACACACTTAGCATGATAACTGTGGTACACTGTGCATTTCGGCTGCAAGACATAATGAATACTGGCCCTGGTGGTATTTGCCAGTTTATTCGTCTCCTTCATAATACAACCTCAACCAGTAGGTTAAACACTTTTAAGATTTGATTGAGTTCTGTTACATAATTTCAGATCGATCTACATATAAAAATGATACTAACGTGTGTTCAGAATTCCCGATTGGAAAATTTGAGATGAATTAAATGCACATTTTTCCATATTTTTATAGTAGAGCGAGCACATACTTTGCCTGAGCCGAGAAACACAATGCTACTAACCTAATATATTGACATATCTAAATGTTTATATAATATTCCCTTAGTTAGTTGAAACAAATAAAATAAACTGAAAACTATATATTAATCAGAATTTTTAAGATTGAGGTACGAATGCCAGAAAAAAAAATATAAAACGTAGATCTCGTATTTGATAGAGTGGACTTTTTGAGAAAGGGAATTTAGCTGTTTGACTTTAAAGGTCCAATGTCTTTTATGATTCTTGGTATACCAACATTTCCAGCTGTCAATGGAAAGAAGAGGTTCATTCAAAAGTTTTCTTTGACGGTTTCTGTCAACGCAGGAGTGTCTTCCATTGTAAACATTTCCTTGTTGATTTGATTTTCCGAAAAAGTTGTCGTAGATAGTATGGATGGGTTTTGAAGAGTATTATTGAAAATGGTAAAAAAATGAACTTGATTAAGGAACACATTCTCCACCTAATGTTAAATGGTAATCAATACTTATAACAAAATATTGCTTCGAAGTTATACTCGAAAATGTATCATGCGAACATGTGACGGCCTCTGTGGCGTAGTGGGCAAGGTCCGCCCTAGATGCATAATGTTGTGCAGATACCCGTCTCGGGACAAAAATGTTTGCATTATTTGCAGATATTTGTCTCAGGCCTGGGTGTTTTCTATGCGTAATCTATTAGTATTTACAATTTTTTTTTATTAAGAAGTTTATTAGTCATGTGATCATAATACAAGCTCTTTTTTTATGATACTTCTTGATGGAACTAGCACATTGCCTACCTGATGTTAAGTGGTAACCGTTACCTATAACAAAGTATTGCTTCGTAAGTCACGGATGTTTGGAATATGAGGTATGAAGGTGATAAGCCTCTTGTGCTTTTAATTTCACTGGCACCTACACCGAAACACAGCACAGCTGCTTCACGGCAGAAATAGGCATGGACGAGCAGTTCACAAAGAACTCTACTACTGCTTAGTTTAAGGCTATATGATGCTTTATGATACTGTTCAGCATTAATTATTTCTTGTTTTGCAGTGGGAATTAAAGTGCGAATCAGCTAATATCAAAGAAATGTTTCTCTTTCTATGGCCTTAATTATAAAAATCTGTCAAAAGTTAAACATTGCTTAAACTATTGCCATCTCTTACCATTGTATAATGATAAACAGTGACAGGGCTAACTTTAAGTAATGAATAACTTTAAACAGCGTTTTTATGTATGACGGCTATTTTTTCCGAGGATGGAGAACACTTTGTATCGACCCCACATAACACGGAATAAGGGCAGGGATCATGAGTGGGGTGAAACTGGTTCCAACCTCCATGTTCGGAATCCAAGCTAACCTTATCTACCCGTGTACGTGCGTGTGTAGCACAGCCTAACACAGCTAAATTCCCTGACCGCCGACGGGTAGCAGCGACGGCTGTGCCAAAATCTGTGCCGTGTGATGTTCAACAAGCATACCCAGCGTGGCGATTATGGGCATATCCCTTCTATTAGAATAGGCCTATGACTGATATAGGCTGTTATAGTGTGGTGATGATGATGATGATAGTTTTCAGAGAAACAACAGAATGCTTCAGAACAATATCTTTGTAATAAATAGATTCTTGCTAAAAGCAACATTTACAGCAGAAACTTAATGAAAACTGAAACTAAAACGAGAAAACAACGTTATTGAAACTGCAACGATCGCTGCCACAAACGTAAAGGGAAAATTAAAATTTCAAACACCGATATCTAATGGAGAGAGAATAGGCTAGATGCCTGAAAAAAATCTATTTATTCCGTCATTTACATGATCAAAAAATATTGGACACGTATTTTTTTTGTCAATTATACAAAAAATTACAAAGATATAGTGTGTTGAAGTTCCGCGTGACATCACGGGTAAGTACACTTTCTACGTACAAGTGACGTCACGAGCCGCCACTCCCGAACTTTGACGCTCTATAACATTTTCAATTTCTATTAATTTGATAAATAAAAAAATACTTGTCCAATAGTTTTTGTAAATCTAACTGACGGACTTTTTAAAATTATTTTTTTTACCCAGGTATCATCCCTTTTTGAATCTACTTTATATGGAATCTATGTATAATGTAAAAATGTATATAAAATACTATCAGTCATATGATTTCCATAACAGAAGCTCTGCGTAGTTGGGGTCATAAATGATGCAGTGTGAAAATTTACAGCATTATTTATTATAACTTCCACACGCGGCTCCGCTTGCCTGGTACCGGGATAACACCCTATTATATCTTCATCCAAGTCATACATTATGTAGTTCCCAAGTTTCTTTGAAATCTGTTCAGCCATTACGGAGCTGAGTGGGAGCAACCAGATTAATACACACATAAAAGTTCGCATTGTCGTGTGATTGAAATTTCAAGTTCAAAGTATAAAACACTATCAAAGTTTGTCCCACCAGACTGGACTTTTTTTAGCTTTAATAATTTAACAATATTACTAGGACCTTCGATTTTGCTGGAAGACTAGGACTAAATAAATTATGTTTAGAAAAGTCATGGCACCTAATGTTGTTAAAAGCTTAAAACAAGATGCTCCTAAAAGTTATGGTTTTTTAATCATTGCGGCTTTAATGTCGTAGTGACCCACCTTGCATCTTGGCTTTCGTGGACCTTGGCAGATCAACCATTCTATCTTGATTCTACTTCTTCGACCGACAGTGAGGGAAGTCTAGACGTGGAATAACCTATTGAGTTGTGAACTTGTGAATACTATTTTGTTTCCAATACAATTTCAGTTGTACATTTCAATGCCAATACATTTTCTATTCTAAAGGGTTCTATTCTATTTTCTTTCTTTTTTAGTTTCTATTCTATTAATATTTTTTTATTTTATTTCATTTTAGTGCAGAAATATTTTAATTGAAGTTTAGATAGTTTAAGGACATCGAAATTTTTCTGCTCATTGGCTTCGTTTTTTTGGACTACTTGAAGATTGAACGTGCTCTACGATGCAACGCCCTACGTCCATCAACTTGAGGCATAAAGATGATACGCCTCTTGTGCCTGTAATTTCACCGGCATTCATACCCTTCAAACCGAAACATGCATGGTGGCAGTACC
Organism: Horisme vitalbata; assembly: GCA_951804965.1. Lineage (NCBI taxonomy): Eukaryota > Metazoa > Arthropoda > Insecta > Lepidoptera > Geometridae > Horisme > Horisme vitalbata. The sequence continues at coordinate 11,855,149 of OX638105.1, read as the reverse complement.
TCCCCGGACGAGCCCTCCACAAAAACTCTACTACCTATTACGAATTCTAATCTCAAAAACTTATTTAGCCAAAATTTAATGTGTAATGGAGAGAGTGGAAGGAAGCTTTTGCTCACTTGTGGGACATTGAGGGCTGCTAATAATAAAAGTAAAAGGTGCCCTAGTCGTTTGGGCCCTGCTCCGCGGTCAGTGGTCTTCTGTTTACGTGTCTGATTAGCCATACTTATCATTATCATCATCATACTGAACTATTGCCTATTGTCCTATTTCAGTCCACTGCTGAAAACACCGCCCTCCCCTACCTAATAATAAGGGGGATATGCCCTAAATCTTTACGCTGGGCATGCGGGTTCGGAATCTCAGGGCACTGATGCATATTTTAACTGTGCCGGAATTAGGCTGCGCTATGCCGCAATCAGCAGGCCCCGTTTGTTAGATAGCAGAGTGCAGCACGGGTGAGGTTCGCTTGGGTTCCACTTTTATCACAAATTTTCTGTTATTATAGCAAGATGCCAATTTAAAATTAAAAGTTAAAAGAAATGTTAAAAACCAACCTTATACGGTTTCAGCATTTTCCTCAGCTCGCCAGCTTCGTTGAGTTTCTCTACCGTATCCGCATCCTGGAACGAAAGAGATCAAATTTAATTAAAAGTTCTTAATTAAGTCACCTTTGTCGATGCTTCGTTACTGTGACACTGTTTGTGGCTGTACTTTGTTGTTGCGATTCTGTTTGCGGTTTACTTTGTTGGATATTTCTTTTGAAGGTTGGTATTGTAATTTCTCACATATGTGCTTGTAGCGAAGCTGGAACACTCTCAGAAAAATATATAAAAGGGTCGTAACCCAGCGTCATGCACCGACCCAGCCAATATAAATCCACTGCTGGACATAGGCCTCCCTTAATAAAAAGTTATATGCCTATAATCCCCACACTGGGAATGTGCGTCGGGGATCGCAGGGCATAGCTTCGCGCACCACCGACAATAATAATAATAATAAAAAAAAAAAAACTTCACCGCTGACACACGCTTTTTCTCTAATATTTTACCAAAATTTATTTTATATTGCTTTTCCCGATTCATACCGTATCCTCAACAGTTTTAAACCAGTAATACAACCTATTTTCATTTTATTTTTGACATAAAGACATGATACAAGATGTCACAATGAAAAAACCATCATAACATGTTGACGAGAGGAAAAGCACGAGCGGCTACATATGAAGCACACCAAACATCTGCGCCTGTTCCGTCAAGCTCCACATCGTCGTCCGGGGATGAGGTATTCGCCACCCCCCCGGACACCAGCGCGTCGAGCGACGAGAGCAGGCCGCCGTCGCCTCCGCCGCCGCGACCACCTGTGCGGCGTGGGCGGCCCCCGCTGTCGGCCGGCTTGGGGTCTGCGGGACAGTCTGCCCCGCGTCCGACCCCCGCCACCACCAGCAATGTGCGCATTCGCATGAAGTGGACAGAAGAAATAAATATAAACGTCATGCGCGCATATTATAGGGCTACAGACGGAGGAACTAACCGCACCGCGTACATTGCCCGGATGCTGCCTCTGTTTCAGGTACTTGAACCAGCTGTAACTGTTACTGCACAACGGCTATCGGATCAGGTACGAGCCATCAACGATTAAAATTGTTGGATGATTCGGTACTTGACCGGCTACGCGCTGAAATCCAAAGTGCTCAAGTAGCTGACCACTTGCAGCGGGTCCCGGCTGCCACGTCGATGGTTACGACAACTTCGATACCTGTGACGACGCAGCCGGACCCCGCTGCTGACGACGTCAACAACGAGAACACCAGCGTGACAAACCAGGTAAATGAGCAGTTGAGGAGGACTTTGGAGGATACGATTTTATCGTACCGGTCCGCACCTCTCGATGAAAGACCGCGTTTGCCACGCTTGCCCACTCACAGACGAAACTTAGCTCTAATGGAGGCCTTGAATCCTTTGTTGGTTCCTTATCTAGAGACTAGCGAAGGTCTAGCCGATACCCATTCGATCCTTTACTGCGGAGCCGTGGCTGCGTGTCGTGTTGCTAGTGTCAAGTTCCCCAACTCCACGCGAGCACCACGACCTGTCAACCAAACTCCAGCTTGGCAAGTACGGATCGAACGGCGGATCAGTAAATTCAGGACCCTCATTGCAAAGCTAAGTTGCTTCAGAGGGGGCAATACCCGCCCTCGAGTGATGCGTTTTGTGACACAGGCCTTTTCTGGAACCGATATTCGGCCCCACGATTATATGGCCTGTGTCACAGAACGCATTGACTTTCTGAAGCAGAAAATCTCTGCATGGGCAAGCCGCATTCGTCGGTATCGAGAACGTGTGGACCGATATTGGCAGAATCGAAACTTCCAAAGTGACCAGAGGAAGGTGTACCGAAACTGGGAGAAACCTGATCAATGTGTGATGGACGGGCGTGTACCGGATGCGGATGCCATGAATAATTTCTGGCGCAGCATCTGGTCTGTGCCCATCCAGCACACGGAGGGAGATTGGATGGATGTGGTGAGTAGAATCTATCGAAACCATGGGACCTGTAGAGATTAGCCCCATAGATGTCAGATTTGCAATCCGTTCGGCCCATAACTGGAAAAGTCCTGGACCGGACGGGTTGCATAACTTCTGGCTGAAGTGGTTTCGGTGTTCACGCTCTGTACTCGCCACACAATTTCAAGAAGCCCTCGAGCTTGGGTCTCTCCCAAGTTTCATGACGACAGGAGTCACCTTCCTGCTCCACAAATCTGGTAGTACCGCGGAAGCAAAGAACTACAGACCCATCACGTGCTTACCTACCATTTACAAGCTCCTTACGTCCATTCTGAGCATAAAAATTAATGCGCACATAGTTGCAAATAATATTTTGGCTCCGGCTCAGAATGGATGTAGGATTGGGTCCCGCGGTACTAAGGAGCTCCTCCTCATTGACATGACCATTAGCCAGCAGATCAGGCGCAGCAAGGGGAACCTCTCCGCTGCATGGATAGACTACAAGAAGGCGTATGATTCAGTGCCTCATACATGGCTGGAGAGGATCTTAGAGTTGTATAAAATTGATGCAACATTGAGATCCTTCTTAGGTACATGCATGAGACAGTGGATCACAGTTCTTCGTCATCCAGGTAGCGGACGGGATCCCTCTGCTCCGCAAGATCTGATTCGCATAGAGCGGGGTATTTTCCAGGGCGACAGTCTGAGTCCCCTATGGTTCTGCCTGGCACTGAATCCTCTTAGTACTCTGCTAAAGGATTCAGGGCTAGGTTATCGACTTCGGAGAGAGGGTGATATCGTTTCTCACCTGCTGTACATGGATGACCTCAAACTTTTTGCGCCAAGAAAACCTGAACTGCTGACTCTGTTGAATATCACACAGATATTCAGCAGTGCCATCAGCATGGAGTTCGCTGTCGAGAAGTGTGCGGTCATGCAAGTACGGCGGGGGAAAGTTGTAAATACAACAAACTTACAGCTTTCCGATACGATATCCCTCAGATCTCTTTCCGATATCGAAACCTACAAATATCTCGGTATGTCAGAAGCGTTAGGTATAGTAGACAGAGACATAAAACAGTCGGTGAAGGAGCGATTCTTTTGCCGCCTTACTAAAGTACTCAATAGTCTTTTGTCGGGTGGTAACAAGGTTCGGGCCTTCAACGGCTGGGTTATGCCTCTGCTCATCTATACTTTTGGCATATTGAGATGGACTCAGACTGAACTTGACGCCCTTGACTGTAAGGTTCGTCAACTTCTTACTACACACAGAATGCGACATCCACGCTCGTCGGTAATGAGGATGTACATCCCGCGGAAATGTGGGGGCCGCGGCTTTTTAAATGCCAAGACCCTCCATAACCACGAGGTGTGCAAGCTCAGAGAATACTTCCTCCATGCCGACATTGAGATGCATCATGATGTCGTAGCAGTTGACAAGAACCTTACCCCGCTCTCACTGGCTAAGGAGAACTGGCACAAACCTACGGTGCTGAATGCCCTCGACCGCAAGGTGGTATGGGAGAGTAAGGAGCTGCACGGACGGTTTTACAAAGCCCTTACAGGGCCTGATGTAGACCTACTCGCATCCGTGAACTGGCTACGTTTCGGTGACCTCTTTGGGGAAACCGAAGGTTTTGTCTGTGCGATTATGGATGAGGTAATAAAGACGAACAACTACCGAAAGTATATCATGAAGGATGGAACCGTTGACATTTGCAGAGCTTGTCATCGTCCCGGTGAATCCCTCAGACATATACTTTCGGGTTGTTCGCACCTCGCTAACACTGAATACTTGCACAGACATAACCAAGTAGCAAAGATCATCCACCAGCAGCTTGCTCTCCAATACGACCTTGTCGGTTCAGAGGTTCCGTACTATAAGTACGCACCGGTACCGGTTCTCGAAAATGGTCGTGCTACGCTCTACTGGGACCGCTCTATCATCACGGACAGGACTATTCTTGCGAATAAACCTGATATCGTCTTGGTAGACCGGTCGGAACGCCGGGCGATACTTGTTGACATCACCATCCCACATGACGCTAATCTCGTGAAGGCCGAGAAGGACAAGCTTAGCAAGTACCTTGACTTGGCACACGAGATTACCGCTATGTGGGATGTCGACTCAACAATTATCGTTCCGATAGTCGTTTCAGTGAACGGTCTTATAGCGAAGAGCCTTGACCAATACCTTAAGAGGCTCTCGCTAGGCAGCTGGATCAAGGGTCAGATACAGAAGGCGGCTCTCCTGGACTCGGCACGCATTGTGCGGAGGTTCCTCTCTCTGCAGCCCTAGCCACTGACCGTTTGAGCCTTGCCCCGCGGTCGGTGGTCCACCATTTTGGATATATTTTTTACTATAATGTTTTTTTATATTATTTTTGTACATAGTAGATTAATAATGTTTTAAATTTTATAGTAAAAAATGTATTTTTGATGAGTTTTAAAATGAATAAAGAGTCATAATAACAATAAATTTTTATTTCAGGCACAAAGAAAAAGTACAAGATTTTAATTTACTTAAACTAGGGCCCATATATATAAACAATGCTGCCCATTAGTGGCCAGGGGATTAAGCGATGTATGCTGCGCTATGCCGCAATCAGCCGGTTCCCCAGCCAGAGCCCCGTTCGTTATTTAGCAGGGTGTACCATGTAAAGGTGAGGATGGCTTGGGTACCGAAGATTGATGTTGGAACCCCAAATTCAAAAAAAATATTTTTATAAAAACTTCGAGACTAATAAAATAAAACAAATTCAGTCTATAATTTATTTGAGTATGATTGTCCAACTAGTTGTGTGAAATTTGCTGTCGTAGTACTCATAGGTACTTTCGATTTAAAATGAAAAAAAAAGTTAAGGAAGAGTCAACATTGGACATTAGATCTATCGAGAAAAAATTTAATCATTTGTATTTACTGTTATAGAACAGTAAAATCGAAAAAAATATCGAAAGTACCTATGAATACTACGACGATAAATTTATATATATTTTTAAGCTATTGCATAGCTTCTATCGAGGGCCTTGAGCGCGGGGACCGAATCCAGAAATTCCGTAATGAAAAAAAACCTCACGCTCCCCACTCCGACGGGCACGGAGGTGTGGCTTGAAGGCCGTGCATTGTCTAACGTCGTTTCTTTTCGGCAGTCTTAGACACGGTGTTTGTGTGCGTGCAACTAGACGTATTGTACGACTCAACGAAGCTCGCACAAATCGAGACGATCACCACGCTCAAAAAGTGTAACTTGAATTAATATCAAAGAAAAAGAAATACTGCATAAATAAAATAAATAAATAATTATAATTGCATAAGTTGATACAAAATGCTATGCAATAGCTTTACCGCGGCAGTCCCCGAGTGCCACGTCTTTTATTTTTCTCGATAGATCTATTGTCCAATGTTGGCTCTTCCCCAACTGTTTTTTTCATTTTAATTCGAATGAACTTATGAATAATAGTATTCATTAGCAATTAGTATTAATAATAGTAGTAGTAGAGCCAACATTGGACAATAGATCTATCGAGAAAAAATTTAATCAATTGTATTTACTGATAAAGTATTCAAAGGTACTTTCGAATTAAAATGAGAAAAGAGTTAAGGAAGAACCAACATTGGACAATACATCTATCGAGAAAAAGTTCAATCAATCGTGTTTATCTCTTTAAATTGACTCTAAACTTAGACTGCCATCGAGAGAAAATATCGGAGAAATTTAAAAAAAAATCATTCATCCTCATAACGATTATTTCCTTGAAGCAAAGCGTCAAAAGCAAGCGGGGTTAAAATGTACTTGCTAAGAATTTTCTATAGAAATCATAAGCTGAAATTTCCAATACATTCTATAGTTGGATTATGCTACTTCATATAAGGTTCAAGATTTTTCATCTAAAACATTTTATATCAGTAATTCTGTTAGAACTAGCTGCTCGTCTTTGAGCTTTGCACATGAACTACTTTGTTATCGTCTTTTTTATAATGTTAGTTGGACCAATACTCCACCCGCGGCTTTACTCGCGTCGTACCGAGATTTAAAGTAGCCTATGCGTTAATCCAGGTCAGAAACTGTGTATATTCCAACTTTCATCTAAATCCCTTCTGTACTTTTTGCGTGAAAGAGTAAGAAACATTCATCCGAACATCCATACTCACAAACTATCGCATTATTAATATTACTAGCTACCACCCGCGGCTTCACTCACGTGGTACTGGGATAAAAAGTAGTCTATCTGTTAATCCAGCCCTCTTAGCATGCATGAGAAGACAAAGTATTTTACCAGATTGTGGGTCGCCCTGCATCCCAGACATGCCTATTATTTCCCAAACTCTTATTTTTATCTATTCTTTCTATTCTATTCTTCTCGACAAAACCTTGTCGGTTGCTGTACTAAGCCGGCAGGTCACAAATTGTGTATTGATTCTAATGAATGAAACTTAAAATATACACAGAAAAATATTCACGCACAAACTACTGAACGGATTACCGTAGTTTTTGCGTGAAAGAGTAACAAATATTCATCCATGCTCACAAACAATTAACTATATATACTAATAACAAATATTAGCAGGATTCAGGCTTCTTATTCAAATTCTTATTTGAAGTTGGGAGAAAAAGTTCTGCACTGACAATTTTGGCCAATGACAAAGCGTTAGGTATTTTAAATCTACGCTTTCTAATTGGTCAAAAATTTTATGTCTATGATACGAATTACTTTTTCGTGATCCCTCAGAAAGTAAACTGACGATTTTTTTACTGTAAGATGAACCAATGAATTAATTAAAAAAAAAAAACTTATTAAACGGTCTGTTTTAAAATTATCCAAGAGATAGGTAACTCATTGTATAACGCTTTGAGTGCTGAAAATACAAATGTGATTCTGCACGTCGTCCTCCTCGTGCATGGCGCGGAGCGTCATGTGCGAGGCCAGCAGCCAACGTGTTAACTGACGATTGAATTCTTATGTTTTCTGTGATTTTGGTACTTAACAAAGTTGTTGACATCTGATAATCAATAGTAATTGGCTAAAAAATGGATATGTTTCCCACATTAAGTGCGCATACGCCTATTGTGAGCCTTATTCGGTTACTCTGTAATTTTTATAAGGCTCTATACATAATACTTTAATTATTAATTTATGTAATAACTTTGATGGATCCTAACTTACGCCGACCCCTGTGGCGCAGTGGGCGAAGGTTACGGGTTCGATTCCCGTCGCAAGACAAATTTTTGTACGATTTGCAAATATTTTTCTTGGTCTTGGGTGTTTTCTTTGTACACGAATATTAAAAAGAGGAAAGATTTGTATTTGTGTGTGTGTGTATGTTTGTAATGAATAAACTCAAAAACTACTGTGCCGATTTCAAAAATATCTTTCACCATTGGAAAGTTACATTGACCCTGAGTATTTTAAGCTATATTTATTGTTAGAAAAGTCCACCCGTGCGAAGCCGAGACGGACCACTAGTGTATAATATGTATGTTATAAAAAAAAATAGACTTGTAGTGTATTAGTCATGATACAAGATACATACTCTGCTTAGTTTGGGTCTAGATTATTTATTTATTTACCACATAATTTCACACTTCTTTAATACTCGTAGTAGTGTGATGTGAAATGTGAACATGTATAATGTGAAATGTTTGTCCCTTCTTAACTCTGAAACTACTGAATGGATACAGCTGAACTTTTCCACGTAAGTAGTTCTAGACATTAAATAACATAGATTTTGTCAACAGGAGGCGCGGGCTCACGCTAGTTACTAAAATTGTTTTATATAGGTCCAAGTTGTCTAAATAATATGGAAAGGATAATCGTAACAGGCAAAATAGATAGAGGAGTCTGAAACACTGGTCTGACCAGATGTCGGAACAGCTGGAAACTCCAGTTAACGTCGCACTCCGCCAAGCTGAAGACCGTGGCAGGTGGAGGAAAAACATCAACAGTGTTGCACAGAATCACGATCCTCAACTATGGGGGAACGATTCAGGAGGGAGGGAGGTCCAAGTTAATCCTAATTCTGATAGCAGAAACTTATAATTGGCCATAAAGTTTAAAGATTTGTCATTGTATTCATTTAATCATTATCATCATCGGCCTATAGCAGTCCATTGCTGGACATAGGCCTCGTCTAATGAGCGCCATTGCGTCCTGTCCCAAGCTCGACGCATCTAGCTTCTACCAGCAGCAGCATTTCACTAATCGTCACTCCATCTGGCCGGAGTGCGTCCTACACTGCAAATTAGCGGTGTTGATTTTCCCTATATAAATATAAATTCTTGTTTCGGAAGACAGGTTAAGATGTTGGTCCGAACTTTTTCAGTCGTTAAGCAATATCGGAAATCTTCGGGCGTCCCGGAAAACTCCGACTCTAGACTTGGCCACTAACTAGCTCATACGAAAAAAGAAGAGGAGTAATTGTTTTAATTATATCAATATTAATTTCCCTGCCAGCTTTTTTGAGCAGTAACAGCCTGCGCACATTGGATGACAAACGTCGGCGATTAGACGCTACGACAAGCTGCGGGGGACAATTTTCATACATTTTTTCAAAGCTCCGCACACACGGCGACAATCGTGACAGCAAGATATGACAGAGGCTCGCGACTAAGCGCGACGACAAAGCGTCGTGTTTGCGAGGTTTGTTAATGGGGCGTTCCTAGCCAGATAGAACCCAGCAGTGGCGTGGGGAAACGTAACATGCTGCTGCTGCTTGCAGTCGGCTACAGAATACTTAATCTTAGTACATTTTTATGTATAGACTGTTTTGTAACGAATAACGAAGTACGTATAGTCTAACCTCGGCCTAGTATTTTCCACACAATTGACTCTATTGTATATGGCGTGGAAAAACATCAATAAAACAATGCATTTTTCTTTGGCAAGATGATAATCTATGGGTTTTGTAATACTTATTTTTTTAACATGTATTCGGCTTAGAACAAACGGGTAAACTAATTTAGATAATTTTTACGCGTCATGGGTTGCGAGGATTTCAACCACCATCTTGGCCTGAGAAGCCGACATGTAATGTTTGCACTTTGGTCGGGAGGTTTCAGGTTCCATCAGACAATCGGCGCTGCTTAGCCCACCCTGGCAAAGCAGCTTCAAGCTAAGATGGAACCTTTTTATCTCAGGCCTTAGCAGCGCAGACGACACCCGCACCTACCTTTTTCGCTTAGCTTGTAGTAGTTATTAGGTACTTATCTAGCTTTAGTCACTCACTTCTTGTCTTAATAATTATTATTTATACTGTTACTTTTGTATTCTCTTTACAAAATTCTATTGCCTAAATTGTAAGTCTTGTCACCTTATTATTTTGTGTTTTCTGGTGCTGTAATTGTCTGTGCTGAATAAAGAGTTATCTTACTTATCTTTGGAACCCAAACCAGTCTAACGTACACATAGTGCAACCTTTTCTATAACAAACGGGTTTCTGACATCCGGCAATGCTCGCACCCCTGACGGCCAGCAGCGTCAGTGGTGCGAGAAGCTGCGTTCCCTACCCGCATGCCCAGATTGAGGATTATAGTCATATCGCCCTTCTATAGGCGAGCGCTATGTCCAGCAGTGGACTGAATAAGCTGGTGTGGTTTTAAAATGACCGACAAGTACCTAGTCACTTTTGCTTTGACCGGAACGCTACCTTGAACATGGTTGGATTGAGAAGATTTGCCCAGCACCTATACCACAAAAGAGATAGGTACAGAAGACAACCTTCATACAAAGAGCGCTCGAGCAACGCACACATAGATACCGCTTACGGAACTCTATATCGGGGAAAGGTTGGGACAACTGTGAGCGCGAGTGCAATCCGCTTGAGACACGCGTCTGTGAACTATTTTGTGCAAAAATGGATCAACAAAAAAGTTATTATAACTGTTCAGTGGACTATTGTAAAAATTCAAGGGCATAAATGTTTAGAAGTTATTAAGGATTTTAGATTGTGGAAATTGTCAAATGTTAAATTTTATGTTTTTGTTTTGCAAACTTTTTGGCTGTTCAGCTATCTCGACTTAAAGGACTAAGTTATATACTTATGTATATTCATACAATAATTAAACATACCATTCGCATTTTTATTCTGGGTAGCAATTAAAAGCAATTAAAAACAAATATTTTAAAGTAAAGTATCCTTACTGGTTGCATTGCAAAATACTTAACTTAAAACTTACTTAACTTAAACCTACTGTCTATCTGTGTCTGTTTTGCTGCGGGAAGGATTTCCAGGTGGTTTTTAAAAAACCTAATAACCTATTGTGAAAGCTCTGGTTAATTTGCTGTGCCGTTAGTATTTATGATATGCAATTAATAATATCCCTGTTATTATTAGCGGGATGCGAAAGTAGTACTAAATAAATAAAATAAATAAATAACGCTGGATGTTATCACACAGCATCATGTAGCCCCAAAATAAGCAGAGCTTGTATTATGGGAACCACATGATTGATATATTACATAGATACATTTTTTTTTGTAAATACATACATATCATACAAAGAAAATACCCAGACCCGAGTCAAATATCTACAGAACAAGCAAACATTTGTCCCGTAAGAAAGTTTTTTTGAATGTGTGTTGTCCCTTTACGCTAAGAAGGATTAAGCCTTAACTTTCCGTTTAGTTTTAGCCCAAAAATAACAAAATAAGCACGTAATTATGAGGTACAATGAGAGCGAAGCCGCGGACAGAAGCTGGTCTGCATGGTTCCTATGAAAACAAAGTTGCTAAATGATAAAGCGCGCATTTTATTACGAGGTGCAATGTATGAGATAGGAAGAAACTTATGACACCATTAAAAACACAACTGCTAAAACCAACCTTACAACAATTATAATAAGGTCGTGTTCCGCTGACACTTGCCATCATTTTCCCAAGATTTTCTTGACTGTTCTCATTATAGTAAAGAAAGTAGGGGAACTTCACTTAGAATGAAGATTAAAATCTCGTAGGTTGGAATTGGATTTATATCCGTTACAGATTAGCTTAAAAGTATTTAGATTTTATTATATTTCGGCTAGTTATTGTATGGTAGAATGGGTGATAAAAGTTGGGCAACATTACTGATTAAGTTGCGAAAAGTTAACCTCAAAATTACTCGCCTTCTATATTATATTGGATTATGTTTACGCTTTACATCTAGAATATTATGCATTTTATTTATAGCGAAATAGTTTTTTAAAGAATTTAATTGTGACGGACATCATTTTTCAAGCTATTTCAAAATTATTGGACGATACCATTTTTTTATTGGACAATGCTGCGATCTAAAATTTTTAATTCCAAGCCTGAAGCTAAGCTGTATGTAATCAACGTATCCGTCTATTTCAAGATGCCTGGCGATACAGTTACTTTATGTTGCGCAATAAATAGTTGCTAGTTTGCTATACTAAAGGATCATAATAAAGACCTTAAGAGTGGAAAACTGCGTGGGATATAATGTTTTGGAGGGAAAAAAATCCGTTTATATTTATCGACTTCTTCAAAGAACTTTTATAAGATTTTCGGAAAGCTACTTACAAAGATTTGAAAAGGATCTAGGGTAAGTAAGGTATTTGAGATTGATAAAATGATTTCACCAAGGTGAACTTTGAAAATGCCGTTTTGAAGGTTCCGTACCCAAAGGTTAATAACGGAAACTCTATTACTAAGACTTCGCTGTGCGTTTGTCTGTATGTCTGTCACCAGGCTGTATCTCATGAACCGTGTTATCTAGACAGTTCACAGAAATTTTCACAGATGATGTATTTCTGATACTAAAAACAGAATAAATAAATGCCCATACAGCCCATACAGCAAACGTGATTTTTTTCCGTTTTTTCTGTCACCTTACTTTTTCATACTTTGTAAAAATATTTCTATAGGTAAATACCTACATATTGTAAAATCTCGTAGCGTACAGGTACTTATCTTAACTGTAGCCAACTTAAAAGCGTAAGCACAATAATGGAATTTTAAATATTAAGTAGTTTAGTAAGAGTTATGATTACTCATTAGAAACCCTAAATAAAAAAATAAATAAACCAAGCTGTATCTCATGAACCGTGATAGCTACAGTTGAAATTTTCATAGATTATGTATTTTTGTTGCCGATATAACAACAAAACAACAAATATGTAATCCCATACAACAAAAGTGATTTATTTGTTGTTTTTTGCGAGATATTAAAGTCAAAGTCAAAGATATTTATTGCGTTCATGTGTAGGTACAAAAAGTTCTTAAATCTAATGTATGTATCAACATGAGCCCAGGAAGGGCATGGCAACATTTAGGTTTACCTATGTAATAGGTACTTTTATACAGCTTTTTATATGCAAGTATCTATCTTAGTTTTAAATTTTTATTATAAGTTTTATTTACAGCTTATTCTTTTAATACTATCTCCCTAAATAATATTTATCTACTATTAGTAACGGCAACAGGTGAACCCTTGATATATACACAGAATATTTGATGTACCTATATTCACTCAAAAATTGAAGTATCTGAAATTAGGACTACCCTCAATTTTTAATATCTAAGAAAAACCATACATTTCTGATGATTCATCAATACCTAATAAAATAAGGCTAATAGGAGCTTATAATGTTTATAATAAGTAATTGTTATGGTAAATACGAGTAAGGTAAGGCCTCTAGTTAACGCCCGTTTTTGTCAACGGGCATGTGGCCTCCGTGTTAACAAACAACCACACTAACCTATTGAACACAGCGCGTCGACCCGTCGCCCGTTTCAAAAATCGACCCGTACAATACCTAAGTAGTAAAGTATCTTTCTTTTCTAAATTGTAAAACTATTTACTATTTAAAAATATATCAGTATTCTCATCACGTGCACAAACAATTTTTAAATATAAAACGATTATCGTGTTAACTTTGTTATATTTTTTTTTTTGCTGAAACATCATGGTAAATAAATAACTTGAAAATTTCAGAGTCAAGACCCAAGATATTGTTAGCATTGGGTACTTTTCCACTTAATCGCACGGTACCGGAACGGCAGCGAACACGATGCGACGCGTCACGGCGGCCCTTGAATCCTCATCATCTCCACCTTATAGCAGTCCACTGCTAGACATAAGCCTCCCCTAATAAGTGCCATTGCGCTCTGTCCTCAGCTCGACATCCAGCTTTTACGAGCAACCTTTCGCAGATTGTCACTTTACCAGGCCGGAGAGAATTCTATTCTACATAAATATGTATAATGGCGAAAGTTTGGTTTGGTTTTCCATATCTTAGTGTCATAGCATACAGGCGTTGCCCATATGTCGCATAGTAATAATTTCGAAGCAGTGTGTGCCACACCGGCAACTGTGCTGCGTTGTGCTGTCACAATGTCTCTGATACTACGGAATCGCAGAGTCCCAGGGTGTCATGTCGGTTAATGTAAAACGCTTTGAATGCTGAAAACACAACGGTGCACTTGCTGGACGTCGTCCTCCTCGCGCATGTCGCGGCGCCGGGCGTCATGTTTGAGGCCTGTGGTCAACGTTTTAATATCGTGCGCCATGCTTATTCGTAACTTATTTTTTGTCTGAAAACTGGCTTAATATCGTGTCGTTTTCGAGCCGTGTCGGCGCCGTGCCGGCAAATGATAAATCGTCCATAACCCTTCACCCCGCGCGTGTCAACAATGCAAATAAGTTTTTTTCCAATACCTCAACCACAGAGTAAATAATAATAACATAATCTACGAAACTCGATAAAAGTTCGATTGAGTCCAATTACAACAGTTGACAACCATACACCAAGACCCCAGAAGCACGTAATGGCAGAAACAGGTAGAAAGGCAGTGAGGGGTCTATTTAAATTGGACTGGCATATGTGAATAGGGCTGGCAAATTGTGAAATAAAACATTATTGAATTGCCTTCCGAATTTGAAAGTTCGGGAAATGAATTTGATTGGGTTTTTATTTGACTAAGTGCTTCCATGAACCACTATTGGCTGGCGCTAATATTTTCCTCCAGTTTTTCATACCCGTACATTGAAAGCATTTTTACAGCACATTTTTAATTGTATTATATTGATGGAAAATGTGTAAAGGTATTTTTTTGAATAGCCACGGCCTAACCTTCCTACTGGATTTCTCAATCTGTCACTATAACTAACCAACTATACTTTCTCCAATATGTAACATAATACAAACTTCCAGAAGACCACGAAATATCAATCAAATTCAATGTTAAAACCGCATTTAATACTCGAAGTACCAAGTTTTTACCAATGAATAAAAGCTTAAATAGGATGAGATAAAATCAATGCAATGCTACACGTGCGCGGCATCCAATTATTATATTGGCACGGAAAACTGCGTTCGGAATTATTTGAGCGAGTGGCAGCCCTAGGGTGAAGGTCATCGCCGCACGTGGATGGAGTACAGAGTAATGTTAAAATAGAGACAAAGTGTTCTCACTGATTATGTTTATTCATTCCTCAACGAAGACGTCCACGGGGGGATATTAAGCCTGATTTGGGGTTAGGCTTAATGAATACATCTCAATTTGACTATAAAGCAGGTTTGACGGCGTCCGTGGGCGAAGGGCCTCCTGAGGTACAGAAGCTTGCGGGTTGGATTCCCATCGCAAGTCAAATATTTGCATTATTTTCAGCTAAAAGATGTTATCTTATCTTATGAACCTGTCATATGCAGGGCAATCACTCACTTCCCTTTTTCCAGACTTCCCGATCTTAATCCGCATGGCAGGCGAACGAATAAATCCAGTTCTTCACGCCACCTGGATAGCCACGTGGCTGCGTTAGGTTCTGTTGAACCCACTTAGTAGCGACCAGAGCTCACAAGTGGTCCAGCATGCAGCAAACATGTCCGGCCCAGTCTCATTCTAATTTGGCGGACTTGTGAGTTACATCTTCGATTTTTGTCTGGGAGCGCAGTATGGTGTTCCGGATGCGGTCGGTGTGCTTGACGCCCAAAATACTCCATCATCCATCTCCATCCATCCTTCATACATCCATGGTCCATCCTCCATAAAAACTTATACCGAATACCTACTTATCTGAATACTTATTTAATTATCTACACTAAAAACTCAGTACTAACTCTAGTTCCGATAGCCATTCTGTGGTAATCATCAGTTCCACTTTCAAATACGAGTTACCATAAAAAAATACCCAAATCACTTTTGCTGTATCTATAATATTTGAAGAGATCTCTAGATTTCTCCAGGTTCTATAGCCTTTCAAACAAAACAACAAAATTTCTCCAGGATCTCATCATCAGATTTTGATCTGATGACAATGGGACTATCTGCCTTCCAAACAAAAAATAATGGTCCAAATCGGTCCAACTGTCTTCGAGTAATCATACATTAAAAAAAAATCGACGACTTTAGAACCTCCTCTTTTTATGACGTCGGTTTATAAAATGGATACAGTGTACCAAAACTCAGTAACAAATGGAACTCTGTCCAATCGATGTAAGATTCTGTTTATGAAACTTTGGTTGTAACAAAAGGGTTAATCCATCAAAATGACTTAAAAACAAAAACAGTTGTCTTGTCAGAAATTGGTTTTGACCCCTGCGATAATCCCTTTTCAAAATAGCTTTGTTTCCCTTTCACTGCTTACAAGAGCGACACTTTGTGTCAAATTGGGTTTCGGCCAAAATTGCCAAATTAATCTTATGCATTGTTCACAAAATCAAGTGGAGACTTCACCCTTATCCATGTCTCAACCTATGAAAGTAGTAATTGATATTTTATTGTTCTTTTTGATGAAATCTTCTTCTTCTTTGTATGAGCTAGTGACCAACTCTGGTGTCGGAGTTTTTAGGCCGCCCCACGGCCTCCGACATGGCTTGACGACTGAAAAGCCGGGACCAACATCTTAACGTGCCTTCCGAAGCACGGAAGCGCTCAAATCTAAATGTCACTAAACGGTGACCCATCCAAGTAATGACTGGGCGGAGTGTTGCTTAGCAGATCGCTAGGAACACCGAAGTTAACCACGCCACGAGCGCTTCAATGAAGTAGTGAAAATACTCTAGTAAAAAAAATATAACAACACTATATCAGTCTACTGCTGAACATAGGCATCCTCTAAAAGTAAGAGGATATGCTCCTATTCCCCACGCTGGGCATGCGGGTTGGGTATCACAGGGCAGAACTTCTCGCACCGACGTTGCTGCTCATCGGTGGAAAGGCGATGTAGCTGTGCTGGTGTAAGGCTATGCTATTCCGCAACGAGCCGGCCACCAAAGCCAAAGATTTGAGATATTGATATTCCTCATTAAGACGACTATACAGGTCAAACCTCCCTCTCGCTCGCACTATACAACATTTTTGAAGATATAAAATCACTGAATGTAGTTATGCAAAATAGCAAACCTTCACGGCCTAAAAAATAACAATACAAAGTTTCAGCAATAATATCATTTTGATTCTATCACGTTTTCTTTCCAAAAAACTTGCACCAATGTGATCAATTTTGGTGCAATTTTTTTGGTAGGAAAACGTGTTGGGTTCAACATGATAAGCTTGCGGAACCTTTGTATTGTTATTTTCTATAAATATAATAGAATAAGAAATAAGATAAATATAAAAGAATAGTGCGAGCGAGAGGTGCCGTTCGAACATTTTGTGCTACGATTTTAAAGCTACATTTTTATCAAAAAATTTAATGTTATTTTATATTCTGTTTTGCGACTACTCTGCAGATAGGGGCAGGGGATACTCATGGTCATGACAACGGGTTGATGAGGAAAAAAACATTTCGTCTAGCTCCAGGCTTTGTAATGTTATTCATAAAGTTGTGATGAAAAATCGGCTAGAGGATGGTATAATAATAATATTCATGCATCAGGAGATTCCTCTGTCTACAGCCTCATCCATCAGCCACCATTGCATTGCTCTGTAGTCGATGGTCCTCCATTATTAATATTTTTTTACTATATAAGTATAATGTTTTTGATGTAAATTCTGTACAATTTTAGTATCTGTGATTTTTTTAAAACTTTATAGTAAAAAAAATATTTTTGATGAGTTTTAAGAAGAATAAAGTGAAATAATAATAATTTTACCTTTTTCACACAGTATCATTTAGTCCCAAACAAAACTAGAGATTGGTGCTATCACGGCACAGGTTAATTAAAAATAAATGATATTAATAACTGACATACATCATTTATTTTATTAATAACGCAATTAATGTGTTCGAGTCGTATTTGTTAGTACACATCATTAAAGCTTTACATTTTTGTTGATCAAATAAAGTAAACAGGTATTTTTCTTTATGACAAGAATAAAATTCAAAATGTATACAACATCCGACATAAAAGCTTCATTTTCTACTTCATCATCAGATCCTAATTACTGTATTTAACCTTTTTATTTATCGAGACCAAAGCAATGATGCAGGTCAAGTTTCCCTTGTCAAGTTTACTTTTAGTTTGTTAAGTTTTATGTTCTTGCAAATTTTCATAATGCCATATCTGCCGAAGAAACGATAACAGTTGGGGTAAAAGAGTTCTTCAGTGGAGGCCGCGGCTCGCCAAACGTAATGTAGGACGCCCTCCGCTAGGTGGAGTGACGATTTGCGAAAGGCTGCTGGTAGAAGCTTGATGCGTCGAGCTGAGGACCGGGCACAATGGCGCTGCTTGGAGGAGGCCTTTATCCAATGGACTGCTATAGGCTGATGATATTGTTGATGAAATTTTCAATATTCTAGGTCAACGGTACCCTGTAGGTTTTAGTTTCCTTGCGAGAGTCATAATATGCGGCATAAATGGTCGTATCTTTTGATTGAGTTGACTTAGAAGTTTGTTTTTTCCCAGCTCCCAGGGATTGGAGATTTGAGTACCTGTTTGATATTAATTTCAACTTGATACTCCACGCGTTCCTAACCACCCTGTAGTATCTTGACAGATAGACAACGAAGTGATCCTATGGGTTCAATTTTTCCTATTGAATTTGGGAACCCAAAAAATACCCAACATTTAACCATAGTATACAACAGTTATAACCTGAATCAAATTGATGTCCCATTTCTGAAATTTTTAACTATTCAATTGCTTATTTAGCTGAAATAATAATTTATTTATTGCAGCTATACTTAAAACCGAAAGTATGTTTTATCAAAATAAACCCACCTATTTGCAATTAAGAGAATCTGATATTATGCGAAGAATTGTGCACGATTAGTTGGAGTATATTATTTTAATTTTGTTTTCTTTATGGTAGGAAAATATCCGACTTTTTTTGCGACATTCATGTCACGGCGCTCTCTGACCCTACCGGCGGCACCCGCAACGAAGGAAAGCCATTCATTCGTTTTCTCGCGAAGTTAAGTAGTAAGTAATTAAATGTTATCTGCCTATATTAATTAACTTTTTTTTTAACTATTAAAATAATTATAATAAAAAAAAATATGTTGAATTTTTTTTATGGTGCATATATCAATTTCTTAAGTACCATAAACATGTTGAAATTTATATTATTTTTATATTTTTACTTATGTTAATGATAACTGTTAATATTTGAAAATGACGTGTTTTTCTTGTAATGTACGAAATAAATTATTATTGATGATTGATAATTATTGATTAAATATAGGCTTAATTACCAAGAAAACAATAGGATCAATAAATAGGTATAAAGTGTCCCCATCGCAAAGCTCTTGTAAATTCTAATAGCAATCAGCGCGTGGCAACACTCAACGAACTGCGGGGGTTGCCACAATTAATTGAATTACTTAGCACCTCGAAGCTAGTGGATGGTAAATAATTGAATAACTCAAAGAAAATGCTTCAAATTTTACTGAATGTTATTGGACGATTTTGTTATGTGACTGTTTTTATACATACCTAAGTGTTGTCAAATATGGGCAAGGAACCATTTCTTTTTTGTTATTACAACGTTTTATAAGTTTTAGTACGCATTCTTTTTATTTTCTTACATAAATCCCAGATTCTATTTATAGTGTTTATATAAAATTATTATATCTCTCTTTAAATTATTTCACAAATTTATTTTGTCCTTGGTCATTTAACTGACTTAAAAAATGAGGTTTTACTGGCGTTTGTTTATGGTCTTTTTAATATTACCTTTTATATTGTAACTAGCTTCCGCCCGCGGCTTTGCTCGCGTGGTACCGAGAGAAAAGTAGCATATGTGTTGATCCAGGTCTTAAACTATGTATATTCCAAGTTTCATCTAAATCCGTTCAACCCTTACGAACTGAAGCGATCATAGACATACTCACAAACTTTCGCATTTTTAATATTATTGTGATGTCCTTTGCCTTCAATTCGATACTGAATGAAAGAAATGTGCGTTTAAAACAATTTTTTATTGTAATATTTTGTTTCGACAACCTCTGTGGCGCATTGGGCAAAGTCTCGCTTAATACGCAGAAGGGAAGGCGGGTTCGATTCCCGCCGCGAGACAAATGTTTGTATGATCTGCAAATATTTATCTCGAGTCTGGGTATTTTCTATAATACGTATGTATTACAAAAAATACCTGTATAATTAGTAGGTATATATATTATTAGTTTATATGGTTTCGATCATAAAAGCTCTGCTTAGTTTGGGGCTAGGTGATGGATACTGTATGATAGGTAGGGTCCAGTATTATTTATTTATATTTATTTATACTTTGTAGATAGATAGTAAATTCTTTATTGCACAAAATAAAACAAGTACACAGGCGAACTTAATGCTAATTAGCATTTTCTTCCAGATAACCTTTGTGTAGATAATCATTCGGTCTATAAAAGCTAACTAATAAAAGCTTGATAAAAATCTTAATATATTATGTAAGCTACCTAACTATTGATAAATTAATTCAAGGATGCTTCTTTATCATCATCATCAGCCTATAGCAGTCCACTGCTGGACATTAATGAGCGCCATTGACATTGCTTAAGGGTGCTTAATCTAAATTATTCTACACAATAATATATAAATGGTTCAAAAACTAATACCGTATACAGCTCGACACCTCAATTAGTACAAATTGGTATTAGTTGCCTTGTTCCTCAATAACTGACAATAATAAACCAATTAGCAATTCTATTCATATTGGTATGGTATAATCTTATTAGTTACAAGCTTTTGCCAGCGGTTTCGTTGGCTTAAAAAAATATTTCTTGGTATAAGTACCTTTTTCTGGAGAATCCTACCCTATGTATTTTTCTGTGTATCTAGGGATAAAAAGTAAATAGTGTTGTCTGTTACTATACGAATATAAACTAATTTAAAGAATATATTCTGGCTCCAAAGTTGGCCACTAGCTCATACAAATAGTGAAGGGGTGTAAAGGGTTCTAACTTCTATCTTTAGGAACCCAAGCCAACCTCACCAGCCCGTGCACCCTGCGTAATAATAAATGGGGCTCTGGCAGCTGGCTGAATGCGGCATAGCGCAACCTAATACAGGTACAGCTAAGTCCACTAGCCACCGATGGGCAGTAGCGTCGGTGGTGCGAGAAGCTGTGCCCTGCGATCCCCAACCCGCATGCCGTGTGTTTTGACTATGGGCATATCCCTCTATAGGAGGCTTATGTCCAGCAGTGGACTGAATAAGCTAGTCTGGTTATTGTTGTCATACGAAGAAGAAAGGAACTTTTTAAAATTAACCATAGCTCGTATATTAATTGTAGGCGAAGGGTAACGGATATCCAAGGGTTGTTTCTTTATAGGGTTCATAAAACTAAATTAAGATAGCAAATGATACACAGTACAGATGTATTGTAGATATACAACTGTATTGATCACCATGAGGCAAAAAAAAATTAAGTACTATCTGTTATTTATTTCCGTTCGCGCTTCCGTTATTTAATAAATAAATAATTTTTATTTCAGGCAACAAAAAAAAGTATAAGATCTTAATTTACTTAATTACCGGCACAATTACAATTAATAATTAATAAATAATAAATTACAATAAGTGGCCTATATGTTATTCCAGGTTTAGAACTACATTATGTGGAAAACAGCTCAATTCATTCAGTAGTTTTGGCGCGAAGGAGGTATAAACATTTCACATTTCACATGTTCCTATTTCATAAATTCTCGCCTATAACGTAAAATTAGGATTATAAAATAATCTATTATTAGCATGTAATCTTTAATTATAAAATTACCAAAAAATTAATAGGTTTATATTATTTTTAGAGTGAGAGAACAAACACTAAATGTTTTCAAACTTTTCAATTTTAATATTGTATTTATATAAACCCTACTCGCTTTACAACGAACTTTTCAAAAACAAGTAAAAAAAGTATTTTAAGCGGTTGAACAGTTCTATATATAAACAAACAGTGTTCATATATTTTGTTTTTTAATAGAGCAAATTCAACAGTATATAAGATTAGATTTATGTCCGGTAGGATAAGATATATCTTAATATACCATCTTTGAGCAATCATCCCTAGTTTTACAACTATATAGGTTCACGTCTGGTAGGACATACCTAACCTAACCTAAGAAAATTTTTGAGCAATCATCTCTAGTTTAACAACTTTTTAAATGTTACTAGGTTTTTTTAAGGACCAGGAAATGTTCCACTGTAAACCTTTTTACCGTAAAGGTTGATAACCTTGTGTTAGGAGCTCCTTCCGATCCCCAACACTTCCCTTAATCATTAAGAATTCATGGTTATTCATTTTGTAAGAGATTACTTAAAAAGTAAAAGATTATTACAGGGTAAATGAACGATACGCACAATGTACTTGTGCTAATAACAACTTGGGGAAAGGTTTTTTATTATTTCGAAAAATACCTTTAATAATTTTATGATTTTGATACCGAAACCAATTTATAATCGCATAAATACACCGCTATAGCTATAGCTAATATCACGATAATTTCAACTCAGGCGGAATTGAACCCACGATCTTCCCATAAGTAGGTACCCGGTACATCAATATGGGAATGTACAGGTTTAAATCCCGCAAATTTTTGGGATATTATAAAATCATATATTTTTCCTTCAAGTGAGCTAACACTGAAATGAAATAAATGAACTAAATTTTTTTAATTTTTTCAGACCATAATAATAGACCATATAATTATAAGTATTTTTAACTGACTTCAAAAAGGAGGAGGTTCTCAAATCGTAGGAACCTTTTTTTCAACTTATTTATGAATGTTCACCGATAACTCCGTCAATTGTGGACTGATTTTCAAAATCCTTTTTTTGTTAAAACGAATAAAACTTCACAGGTGGTCCCATATAAATTTTATTCCTGAGGGATTGGTACTTTTCCTGGAAAACTCAAAAAAACTCATCCTCACTTGTAATTTTCTATGATCACCAATATCTCCGTCAATTTATTGTGAACCGATTTTGCAATATTCTTTAGGGCACGAAGTAAGAAGTGATTTATTTGAAGTCGGTTTTTTTTTAAATTCCTACTTGTAATTTTTTAACATGAATTATCTTCAGCAGTGGACTTCTAAAAAATCTGTGAAAATCAGTGCGTCCTGACATACGGAGCCGAAACGTGGATACTGACAGAATGGCTAGTCCACCAGTTTAAAGTCGCTCAGCGAGCTATGGAACGAGCTATGCTCAAAGTTTCTCTGAAGGATAAAATCCGTAACGAGTATATCCGACATAGAACTAAAATTGTCGACATAGCTCAGATAATTAGCAAGCTGAAGTGACAGTGGGCTGGCCATATCTGCCGAAGAACCGATAACCGTTGGGGTAAGAGAGTTTTTGAGTGGAGACCGCGGCTCAGCAAACATAGAGTAGGACGTCCTCCGGCCAGGTGGAGTGACAATTTGCGAAAGGCTGCTGGTAGAAGCTGGATACGTCGAGGCTCAGGACAGGGCGCAATGGCACTCATTAGGGGAGGCCTATGTCCAGCAGTGGACTGCTATAGGCTGATGATGATGATGATGAGTGCACTTCTTCAGTTGTTATTGTTAATGGCGATGTTGATTCAATTGGCTTGGCTTATATTATATTAAAAAAGTAAACTTCTACATCAATGTTTTTTATGAGTCTTTCAAAATAAATTTGATTCAGACATTTAGTATTTTAAAGATCATAATACAATAAATGTCAATCCAACATCAACTAAGCTTCTTTGCTAAGAAAGGATCCTTTGTTTTCGATAGCTTTGTAATTTTATAAGCTCGCACAGGGAAGCCAAATAAAATAATATAATACGTGTATATTTTCATTTTTGTATGTTTTTTCTCTATGCGTTTCGAAACCATTGATCAGATGATGATATACATCATAATCATCAGCATATAGCGCTTCACTGTTGGACATAGACCTCCTTTACGCTTTTGAGCGCCATTGCGTCCTTTTCTGAGCTCGAGGCATCCAGCTCGCTGGAATCTGCCTTTCAGAAATCGTCACTCCATCTGGTTAGAGGGCGTCCTACACTACGTTTGTCGAGCCACCGTCTCCAGTCAAGAACTCGTTTATCCCAACGGTTATCGGTTCTTCGGCAGATATGTTCAGCCCACTGCTACTTCAGCTTGCTATTCTGAGCTACGTCGACAACTTTAGTTCTATTTCGGATAATCTCGTTGCGGATTCTATCCTTCAGATAAACTTTGAACAGGGCCAGTAAAATTTGGTTTCTGACATGCCAGACCATAAAAATCAAACATACAACACGTACAAGTAGGACTTTAAAAAAATAATAAACCAACTTCAAATAAATCACTTCTTACTTCTTGCCCTAAATAATTTTGAAAATCGTTTCACAATTGACGGAGATGTTAGTGATCATAGGGCGAAAATTACAAGTGAGGATGAGATTTTTTGAGTTTTCCAGGAAAAGTACCAATCCCTCAGAAATTAAATTTATATGGGACCACCTGTGAAGTAATAATAATAATAATTATAATCTTGCAAACAAAAAAAGAATTTTGAAAATCGGTGAGCATACAAAAAAAAATTCCGACGAATTGAGAACCTCCTCCTTTTTGAAGTCGGTTAAAAATAGAACAATCTTCAATCTTTCAATCGAAGAGTACAATTCAGCTGGAAGAGGCCACCTGTTTACTCAACACCCAATCACAGAACAGTTAAGTCTAACAAAGTCAAATACTACGATAAGCCATCCATATTTTAACCAGGTGGAGGATCTGCTAAAAACACCGAACTAAGCTATGCCACGAGCGCTTCTATACATCACGTCGTATATCTACACTAATTTTATAAAGACAAAAAAAAATATTTTTGTATGTGTGTATGTTTGTAATGAATAAATTCAAAAACTACTGTGCCGATTTCAAAAATTCTTTCACCATTGGAAAGCTACATTCACCTTGAGTAACATAGGTTATATTTTTTGCTAGAAAAGATTAGAGACCCTTACAAAAACTTAAGTAACCTAACCCAAGGGGTATAAGAAGTGCCATAAAACGTGTTTCGTCGCATGCGCTGCGGAAACTATTGATGATAGAACAAAAGTATGTTTGTTCACCCGTGCAAAGCCGGGACAGGCCGCTAGTAATACATAAGGCATGATTTGATGGACATCACTTGCTTTATAGCTCAACTCAGCAGACATTGCAATTTTACGACTGTTGCTTCTTTTAAGAAAACTACGGCAATGGCAGCTAAGTGAGAATAGTTTTAAGCGCAGTTTTTCTAAAGCCATTAACCGAGCAGGTTCGTCCTTGAGTGTATTTTACAATAAAATAAATATTAGAAGGAGTTCAGATAAAACAGAAAATGTTGTGTGAATCTTACAAACATTATGGAGAAAGTTTTTAAAAAAGATACATAGAAAATTCTTTATTGCCCGAGATAAAATAAGTACACAGGCAAATTTAATGCTAAATAGCCTTTTCTTACAGATAACCTTTGTGTAGCGTGGAGATAGATTGGTAGTGCTACAAAGATAATTAAAATAGTAGAAAATAAAGTTTAAAGTTTAATTAAAATAGTAGAAAATAAAGTTTAGTCTATTTATATATATATTTAATAACACAAAAGAAGTGAAATTCTGAAATTTTACATTGTAGTTCTAGATTAGAAATAATAAATAGGCTACATTTTATTTGATGGAAGCTAATATTAATCATTTTTCCGGTGAAAGAAAGTCCCAACTTTCTAAGCATACCGTTATCTTCCTAACTAATATTATGAATTCCAAGGGAAGTATATTTGTTTACTCTTCCTAATCAACCGATCATTATGAAACATATTCACGTTCTCAGGAGTACAAAAAGTCATTGGGTACCTTTAATCTAGAAAAAGTTCCCGATGGATAGAAAAATAACTTAAATGCGAGCGAAGACGCGAGCGACTATTAGTACTTCGACTGTTATATAAATACAAAATTTTAAAAGGCCAAAAATTTGATCTAGCCGTACACCAATGCACATGAGAGGATTAAAAATTATTCCAGTGTAAAATGATATATTTAGGTTTTTAAAATATAAATTAAAGATTATTACATTTAAACTGTAAAATACTTTATTCAAACTAAAAACACCAACATTATAAAAGCAAGTAAAACATTTTAACAGAAGTTTAATCTATCAAACGCCTTTGAGGAGTTGGAGAAAATACAATATTCCCTCTGTATCTGACTTGCATCTTTTTCACATGAATAGCTTATTGAGAGGTATCACAATTCTTTGCAATTGCGTGTATTCTCGCGAGAAAGCCATTACATTGAATTTCAATACAGATAAATTTGCAAAAGAGTTTAAAATTCTTTTCTTTGGCTATTTATATATACTACCTTCCGCCCGCTGCTTCGCCTGTGTGTTACCCATATAAAACGTGGCCTTATATCTCATTTTTGATCTAGGACTATTTAATATGTGTTTTTTTTAGCAGCAATAAACATACAATTTTACATTTCAGAAACTTTGGAATTTATACTGAGGACATTCAAAGAAGTAGGAGATTTTTTTTATATTTAATATGGTCTAGCTCTTGACCTCGAGGCTTGCATAGGTAAGGATGAGTTCGACGATGGTAAGAGTAATCTATAAAGTTCCTAAACCAAATAAAAAAAAATGTATTCCACATTATGTATACAATATCATAAGATATTTCTCAGTATACAAATCTATTTAGGATACCATATAGGGAGTACATAGGGGCAAGTACTAACATAATATATTTGAAAAATAAAATTAATGTCCACTTTTTGCAATTAAACAAAATATTTCACTAATTATCATAATTATGTCTCATTATGATAAATAATATAGTACGAGAGAGGAAGACTACGCGGATAAATTTGCAAGTAAGTCGGATATATAGCCTTTTAGAATAAAGGTTGAAAGCAAAGCTGCGACACACATGTATACCGTCGTCGTTCATATGTAAACTGTACTGTTCTTCGTTAGTGTGAGTGCAACAGGTGGATGTTGGAAGAAGCTGTCTCATCCGTGGCTGTATCGATTCGTGAACCTTTCCTGAATACATTGCCAGCTTTATTGTTATTGTGGTAAAAAAATATTTGAGACAATTTTTGAGACCTTTGTCCTTCTGGTCATTGAACTTTGGCCTTCTGTGGAAGCTGCTTTTAATTTCAATCTTTTATATCAAGATGAATGCTTCTATTAAATAAATGGATTGTTTGTTTGCTTCAATCATTCAGTTAGGTTGAAACAATCGACATCTATAGATAAAACAACCAAGATAAGGCTTTATAAAAATGCTGTTATTCTGGTCTGTTTAAATAAAAATTTGCATTAACGAGAACATTTATTCAGAGTCTAGATTTATGAAATTCTGGGCACTAAACTAGCATAAACAACAACCTGTATAAAGAACAAATCCGTTCATGTATGGAATACTGTTCCGACCTCTGGGACGGTTCAGCGAAGTACCAGCTTGAGGCACTTGAATTAATTGAAAAAAGAGCCAAGAGTATCCAAGAGAGAAATGGAAACGTTTTTGTTTTTGATCTAGCTCTACAATTCATGATCATAATCACAATCATAATTCTTTATTTGCATAAAATATGGTACAAAGATTTTACAGTTCTTGAAGCGTACCCATGTTTTGCCAGTTTCATGGCCTACAAATTATATACAAAAGCTTATACAATATGAGACCTACATAATTTAAATTCATTTACATGCACTTGTTGTTCTTAAAGTTATAAAAATCTTTTATATCATACAAATTCATGTCATTTAACCATTCATATAGTTTATTTTTAAACATATTATAATATGGATGATGACTGGGTAAAAAATAATAATTCTAATTAGTCCGTCAGTTAGATTAACAAAAACTATTGGATACGGATTTTTAAATTTATCAAATCAATAGAAATTGACAAAGTTATAGAGCATCAAAGTTCGGGAGTGGGGGCTGGTGACGTCACATGTATGTAAAAAGTGTACTTACCCGTGACGTCACGCGCAACTTCAACACACTATATCTTTGTCATTTTTAGTTTAATTGACAAAAGAAAAAATTCGTGTCCAAAATTTTTAGATAATGTAAATGACGGACTAAATATAATTTTTTAGTCATCTAGCCTATTGGGTAAGCTACTAATTTCTCTTGTTATTTTTATTTTATTATAAATTTTAACACACATAACCAGGCAGCTTTTCTCATACCTGTCTGATTTTGGATTTCCATTTATGAGAAGTCAATATGGGTCTCTCCATAGCCTAGGGTTTACATCACATGCTTTTTTGAATAATTTACTATGACTTTTAACAAAGTTAGAGATCTCATAAACGTAGTATCGTTAGAGACAATAAACCAAGGCTTTTGAACAGTAATTTCAGACTCAAAAGTCTAAAACGAGGTGAATAAAGAGAAGAGGAAGAGTTTCCTATATGTTTTTCACTTCACGTAGAGTGTTTAGTGCAATAAAGTCGTGCAATATCTACCTACGGGCGCGCGGTTATGGCGTGAGTGTATGAAGAGGTAGGGTTGGCATCACGTAGTTATTTTGATACAGGTAGCACTTTATTTAAAAGCAATTTGAAGACAAGTGCTCAGTTAGTGTTCCCATTAATATCTTAAGGTTAGGAAGCACATAGTGTTTTAGTTATGAGCATGTGGCGAAAGCTATTATTGACCTTTCTACCTTGATGCTGGCGTGCTACTAGGAGCTTTCTTTAGTCTGTCAAATTAGTTTATTTGTTATTAAATATTCTGAATGTGTGTACTGTTGCGCTATATTGTGATGTGGCTTGTGCACCCGATTTTGTTGATGAAGGTACGATCGCATTTGGGGCACGTCAATATTCTACTGACAAAGTTATAAGAAATGCAGTACAGTGAAGCCCTCGCCTCATATAGTAATTTATTAAGAACGGAGTCCAAATGCCTGTTCAGATACAAAGTCGCCGTAGCTGAAATCGGCCAGTAGGATCATCATCATCATTATCATCATAGGTACTGTTATTTAAACTATGGTTATAGTTTATTTGCAATTGTGTTCGCTACCGCTATTTTAAAACACAATAAGTTAAATGAATTATAAGACAGATTTGATAATTTAAGTTTTTATAAATAAAAATATTTTTATCCTCAGATATTTGGCTTAAAATATTTTAGTAAATGTTTTAGTCAGAAATATTTTACATTAGTTGATATAATATAGCGATATATTTTAGTAAACTGTTATACGGCACATCTGCCACATGCCGGACGAACCGTGGACTAAGACCACCACTGGTTGGAGCCCTTTGACAATGAGATGGCGTCGTGTTAGACCACGCAATCGATAGCGCGACGAGCCTGACACTTTCAGCGACTTGCAGTGGCAGGAATTGGTCTTGGAGTGCAAAGTATGGATAACTGGATGGGAGGCTTTTGCCCAGTGAGACGATGTGGACGAAAAACAACATTATTGTATTATAAAACAAAAAAAAAAATGTGCAGGAAGTTACTGAAACATTAGCAACAACCCTACTTTAATGCGATCATACCTCGCTTTTATTGCGCTCTCATTGTGGATACGACGCCTTTTATATTAGTTTAATCGGAAGAACGGTTTCCATCATTAGATAATTGGAAAAAAACTGTAAAAACTATCATTGTCATTCTTTAGTAGCCCGCTATCACCCACTGTTGGTTTGCATTCTCTTCACGCCACTCATTTCGGTCGGTAAAAACCACATAAAATATGATTGTACCTACATCTTAAAACTGAAGATACTCCTGGACAGCTTCTGACCCTGTATAAAATAAAGCTCAAGTCCGATCCCGTATGGAGTATTGGAGTCGCCTTTGGGATGGTTCAGCCAAATATCAACTTGCCGCAATAAACTCAGTGAAACGCAGGGCTAAGAGGCTCATTGGTCAAGAGAGTTTTACTAAAGCAAGGCTCGAGAGCTTGAGCCTTTGTCGCGAGGTTGCGTGTTGGTCGGTCTTTTATAGATTGTACTTCGGAGAGTTCGGGCGCAGGGGCTACATGACCTTTTTCCGCCTTTACCTTTCTTTGATATGAACTTCAGATGCACTGCTAACTACCATCCGCATCAAGTTGATGCTCAATTTAACAGGACTAAGCGCTTCCAAAAATATTGTATAGTACGCACTGCTTAAATATGGAAACAGCTATGCACCAGCGTCTGTTTTTCCATTGACTTACGACCCTAACGGCTTCAAAAAGAGGGGTAATTAGGCATCTTTCTTACCCACGCAATCCTTGAGATTAAAAGCTGGCCCATAATAAAAAAATATGGTCTAAGGATTAGGAATATTATATTATTGTGTGTGTGGGCTGTGCAATCTGAAATAAAATATAGCTATTCTTTTATATTTTATTTATTAAATCTTATAATGAAATTTTGAGCTCCTAACTAATTATAAATGAACGTAAAACATCCGAGAGAGGACTGTGGAAATATATAAAAAATATTATTTATTATTATATTATTATTATTATGAGCCTGAACTGTCCCACTGCAGGGCAAAGGCCTCCCTTCCTTCTTTCCACTCTTCTCTATTGAGCGCTATCCCACGCCAACCCATCATAAAGGAGTCAAGTTCGTCTTTCCATCTTCGGCGCGGTCTGCCGCGTGGTCTCCTGATACTTTGCGGTATATCAAAAGTATAACAAAAGGCTTCGAGAAAAGTACAAAGCGTTTGGCCTACTTTATTTTGCCCGTCTCCGTTGTTTTTTCCTTAAGAAACTACCAATTGACTATAAATCATTACTTATTGTTTAGCCTAGAAAAACAGTGTCAACTTGTTTGACCTAAACCAGTCCAAACAGCCTTTATTGAAAAAAACACATGCAAAACATAAATTTCAAATAACAAAATAAAAACACAAATCTATCTCGATTAGATTTATTGTTTCTAATTTGTTTGTTAAATTTTCCAAATTTCCAAAAGCCGTTAACCTATAACGTGTGATTGCTTACGAAGTGTGGCTTAAATATTTAATCTGTTGATTTATGGTTAGTCCTATGTCTAAACAATGGCTTAAAATATCGATGGATAGAGCGATAGGTTCGTTATCCTATGAAGTGCAAACTGTCAAAGTAATTACTGAAATAATTTGAATAAAAGGATGATTTTGACGTCTGACAAAAGGTTGGTGATTTTTAGAATTTAATACGATTTTTATGAAACCAAGAATTAGAAAACTTAGTAACAAACATCTTGGTGATAAGTACCTACTGATTGATAATCCCAATTTTTTTTCTTATTGAGATATGCACTTGGTTCACTGATTTTTATTTTGTGTCGAAAAAATCATACTCATTTTACAACTTTTCGTAAAAGTTTTGGATCACTGTAATCTTTTGTAATTGTCTTTTTGAAATACATTGTTAATTCCATGAAGTAGAGTGTGTGTGTGATAGACTAGCCCAGGATTGAGACGAGTGGCATGGTCAAAGAGAAGTCAATTCCCAGAAGTGGGCCAAAAATGGCTTAGATTATTTTGAAGATGAAAGTGTGATAAGATTTTTGTTGCGCTGACTGAGTGATGGCCAAGAGACGGTTATGGAAATAGGGAATATCCACAGGTGAGATGGGTCAACGATATCAACTAGTTCCGACTAGCGCAGGATCGAGGCGAATGGCATAATCAAAGGGAGGACTATGCCCAGTGGTTCGAAAATGGCTAAAATGATGATGATGATGATAAAAATTAAATTATTGTGATAAAAGTTTTCAACGAGTAAAAACTAATTCGTAACCTTTTTGGATAATCTAATTGTACTTTAAAAGTTCTAGATTCAAAAACATTATTGACTTCGTTAAAACGACCCAAAGTTAAGGTAGCAATAATGCTGGCTGGCCTAAGTCTAGAATGCTATACATTAGGAGAGGCTATATACATTAGGAATGCTATACATTATCTAGCAGTGGACTTATATTCCGATGATGATAGTAATAGTAAATTATTGAAATCATTGAGTAACATTGTCAAAATATAATTATATGGGTCCACCCTTGTAGGATAAAACAATAATTGGAATTTGAGCATAGGTAGTCAAAATGCCACAAGATCAACAAAAATGTTAAAAAAATGGTTGAATGAATTATTTATTTATTTATTTGAAAAACCAACAGCGATATAAGTATGGTTTTATTAAAAGTATGAATCCTAGTTAAATTATGGCCAATAATTTCAACGTTTGTACAAACAGTTAGGAAACAATAACAATAAGTGTGAAATTATTTAATCAACCCTTATACTTAATTAAGTTACAGTGAGATAAAGTCGTTGTAAGAATGTTAACTTATAGATACATTTATTTATGTGGTTACAAATAAGTTATATGAATCCATTAGCAATAATAATAATCAACTTAGAAGTAGTAAGTAGGTACCTAGTGATGATGATGGTGAGGTTGATGAGTCAAAATTGGTCACTGCAAGTCACAGTCAAACAATCATCAGAACAATATGAATAAAGTTCAAACTGGATGCGACGCTGAACAAACAGACCAACTAGGACCAGAGCTATTGAAACTTCCACAAACTTCTACAATGCTATTAAAGCAGGTCTGCTAGTTTTAGTAGTGCTATACTATTATACTGTGCGGTTTGATCTTAGTTTGCAAGTCGTGTTTCTAAGAATTTACTGTGCAAGCCTTGTAAGCAAGGATAACTCGATCGTCATAGCTGAAGTCATGTGGGAGAACTTCAGGTGGCTTTAAAACTTTACGAAAGCTGGTAAATTCATAGGAAATTACGTATTTATATCTAGTCTAGTTAAGTCAACAATGGATTTCAAAATCATGTAACTATCGGGGGAGTGTTTTGAAAATGCATAGTCTATTTAACAAAAACGTTAGAGAGCAGGCTCGATTACGAAGACAATCGAAAAAGTATTCGTATCGTAGACGTAAAATTTTGGCCAATGAGAAAGCGTAGATTCTAAAATAATGCTTTATTATTGGCTAATATTTTTCATTATGCTTAAGACACGTTAGGTTATAAGTTTATGATAAGTCATAAACTTACAACCTAACGTTAATACGTCATAAAATTAAATTCATATAAATATATTCAATTCAAAAAAATAACTTTGTGAAATACCAGTCAAGTCAACCATACCGGGGAAATGTTTTGAAATGCTTCGCTTATTTGAAAGAAAAACGTTCTCTTTTATTTTCGATGGTATAACTTTTGAAACATTCAAGGCTGTGAATATTATTATATTGACAGGATATTTTACCATGATCAGTGAGTTTATATTTACGGAAAAAACATTGTGCTTTTTGTCGATTACTTTCGGTATATCTCGTAGAAGAAGTTCCTATCTCTCTTTAATTATTTTGCAAGCATTTTCTAGGGCAATATTCGGGCCTGAGTTTTGTATAACCAAACTTTTATTCCACAGCCGAGATACTCTTACTAAGCCACGCTAAAATAACACACCAAAATTAATGAGGTTTCTGATGAAAGGTGATACCGGGTAATTAATTACCAATACCAACAACGTATCGAAATAATTGACATGAAAATCAAATCAACTGAAATTGGTTTATCTTGTAGTTCAATATTCGCAATGGAACTTTTATGAGGTAACTTTCTCTATACAAAGAAATGATTAAATGTCTGAACTATCAAGCTTTAAATTGTATTTGTGTTTGGAGTCTTATCGTATTATCATCTACTTATTGCACGTTTTTTTGCGGTTTTTCCAGTAAAAATACTCAAGTATTCATATATCTTCAAAGATAGTACAAAACCCACGTAAATCATTACATAGATCAAGTATTAGCTTTCCGCCGTTAACATATTCAATCCAGGTCACAAACGATCTATATTCAAGTTTCATCAAAATCCGCCGTTCAGTAGTTTTTGCGTGAAAGAGTAACAAACATCCATAAATCCATACATGCTCACAAATTTTCCCGTTTATAATATCAAGTAGAATTGCATCGTAGGTTGGTACGTGCTCTACAAGGCCCTGCGTGATGAAGGTGCCTCTGGCTGTCATTTTACCAGCACCCTTCAAACTAAAACACAGCAATTCTGTTCACAGCAGAAAAAGACATGCTGGTGGTGCTTTCAAAAAGCTCTACTACCACAAAAAAAGGATGCTGAAATTTACTTGTTGTTCTTCGTATAAGGTAGGGATCAACTCTGGTGTCGGAGTTTTTATGCCGCCCGAAGGCCTCCGACATGGCTTAACGACTGAAAAGCCGGGACCAACATCTTAAAGTGCCTAACGAAGCTCGGAAGCGCTCAAATCATTCACTAAACGGTCACCCATCCCAGTAATGACCGGGCGGAGTGTTGCTTAACCAAGGTGATCTTCTAAGAACACCGAAAACACGCCACGAGCGCTTGATGTTGAAAAGAAAAGCTGCGATTTGGTTTTGGCAGAAATGGCCTTACTTATGAACAACTTTTAAAAGATAAACGAAGCTTAAACTATTGCCATCTCTGACCGTTCAATAATGACAAACAGTGACGGGGCTAACTTTGAGCATTGATTAACTTTAAGTAGCGTTCATAAGTAAGGGGGTAAATTGTTATGCCAATGGTAGCTTTTGGATGCCCTTTCGATAGGAGTGGGCCTTCAAAAATAAGAAAAATATCTTCATAATTGGTAAAATTCTTTGAAATCAATCAATATTTCCAAAATAATTATCGAGTCGCTAACAAACTTGTCACAAAGTTACATCGACAAAGTTAAACTTCTCACGCTAATTGTTAAAGTCAAACAATAGGGATTTCATTATAACTTCGTCTGTTAGCTATCTGTTGTTTGGATAAACTACCGCTTGGTGTGCTGTTGTGTTTAGTAAACAAACAGATTTAACTGAATCGGGATTACGAGTATCGACAATCTTTGCGGAATTCACATGACCATTTCGTCGAAATTCATCATTGGAATCTAATTTATAAATAGGTAAGTTCTAAAAAATATCACGACTTATAACAACTCACCCTTCTGCACAAATTAAAAACATTAACATGTCATCAAATGCTTCGAAAATATTACTAAGCCTAACTATTTATGTTTCAAACTAGCCAATTTAACCATACTCACATGTTCTCATTAATATATTTTGATACCTGTGTTATTTTGTTGATTATTTTGGCCATACTTTAAGTTTAATCATTAATGTTGTTTATGTTTATTATAACCACATTATAACACTGTTTGATTACCAGGAAATTTCTCATTATTGTCCATACTAGGCACATAAATATTGATTAGGGGATAGTCAGAGGCAAGTTTACCGTTAATTGGTACATGATGCTTACATTTAAGAAGATTCTTTTAAGTAATATGTATTCGATTTTCTCCCTTCAAACACTAATTTCAAATAACCAACTGTAAAAACGAATAAAATTGCTTTGCAAATTTTTTGATAGACCCAAAAAAACCCAAACATAATACTATTAAAATCGAAGAGTCTTTTATACGTTAGAAGGGAAGTATTCTCAGAAAAAGGTCCATAGTTACCGACCAATAGATGTAATTCAAATCCCGAAGGTTTATGCGATTCAAGGGGTTTTATTGTGA
Source organism: Horisme vitalbata (assembly GCA_951804965.1). Lineage (NCBI taxonomy): Eukaryota > Metazoa > Arthropoda > Insecta > Lepidoptera > Geometridae > Horisme > Horisme vitalbata. Next base: position 11,819,778 of record OX638105.1, on the reverse strand, counting down.
TTTGTATGGTCTATTCTTAGCTGACCATGGGTCTTATTTATTAGTAAACTTGTTACAAAAAGTAAACTTAGTCTTCTCTTGCGTATTTATGTTTTTTTCTTTTTCTTCGTATGAGTAACCAACTAGGGTCGGTGGTTTTAGGCGGCCGGAAGTCCTCCGACTTAGCTTATCGACTAAAAAAGCCGGGACCAATATCTTATCGTATGTAAAAGTAAAGAACATTTCGTTTATTCTTGTCTTTTCCGTGGAAAATGACTAGCACATTGACTACGGGCCTGGCACATGACGTTACGCGCCATGCACGAGGAAGGACTCAAAGGGTTAGGTTAAGCAAACCTCTTCGTTTTACTAGGCAGAGTATTATGCAATCTTCTTCATTTTACTCTCGTTACTACTGTTGCTTGCGTTTTAATAATCAGTACCACTGTTTATACTTTATTAAACTATTTATACTTAAATAGTTTATTTAAAGAAAACTATCTATTTAGGGGTCTGGATGTTTTCTATGTATGATAAGTATGTATTTACAACATAAAATTATACTTGTAGTATATCAATCATGTGGTTCCCATAATACAAGCTCTGCTTAGCTTGGGGCTACATGATGATGTGTGATTACGACCCGCATTATTTATTTATTATATTTTTTTTGAATATTTTATAAAAGTAGGAATAGGCATAGGCATCCGGTTGGCACAAGATAGGCAGAAAAGGCGTGATAGAGAAGAGAAAGTTTTTAAAATATTTTCAGTTTGGATATTTATCGAACGAAACTTGATTAGAAAAGATGCAGGCAAATTATAGCTATTATCGAATCGAATATTGAATACTTCTAATGAAGATAAAGATTTGCCTATAATTTCCAATTTCTTGTAATCCATTCAGAAACTTTCATCTTAAATACCTTTCAAACGAAAGCCTTAAAACGACATAATATCAGGCCATTAGGGCTCTTAAGCAGGCTCGCAGTGAGGACGACAGACCCGTCCGGTGGTGTCTGTTTGTCAGCAGGAATAGGCTTGATAGGAAGTAACACCAAGCCTATTTCTGCCGTCAAGCAAAATAGCTGTGTTTTGGCTGAATGAAGAATGCAAATGCTGGTAAAATTACAGATGCTTGAGGCATATTAATCTGTTTATATTAAGTTAATGCAACGCATTTAATAATAATGATAATCTTTGAAATAATCAACATAAACAAAGTTCAGTTCCAAGGCTTCTCCTTGCTTCCTGAACTAGCGTTAGCTTTGTGTCAGGAGTAAGTTTTTGCCATTTCAGTAATTCATAAAAGGAGAATGCCGTCTGATGTATGGCGCTCGGCACCAAGACTAAAGTGAGTGCGTCAAAAAAATATCCAATTAGTTTTTAGTCGATTCTACTGTCAAAATAATTAAAAATGAGGGTAATTGCCATAGTAACACTTTACATCAATGTTTATTGTCATAGCAACGTATCTATCATTGGTTGTTTTAGTCTAATGGCGGCGTGCAACGGAAACCAAATCAACAAAATATTTTTTTACTTGATTATTAATCGAGTCGGTGTGTAAAACTAAAGAAAATGTTAATGTCATTTATAAAATATAGCAAATTTTTTGGGATACGTTTGGTTTTGACGCAATTGGTACGGGTTCCCGGCATTCTCCTTTACTAGTCTTTAATATATGAGGTGGTAAGTATTTTATTATTAGTTACGGCGTGTCAACTGGTGTGTTTGTGAGTCACAGTTACTTTATTATGTACATTAGCATCGCTTGTGGAGTAGCAGGTTTTGGCCAGAAAAGTGCCGCGATGACCACTTTCTATCGCTTAGTTATTTAAGATAGCTTTCAGTAGAAATAAGGAGCGCTCGTTGCGTGGTTGACTTCGGTATACTTGGATGGGTGACCGTTTAGTGACATTTAGATTTGAGCTCTTCCGTGCTTCGGAAGGCACGTTAAGATGTTGGTCCCGGCTTTTCAGTCGTTAAGCCATGTCGGAGGCCTTCGGGCGGCCTAAAAACTCCGACACCAGAGTTGGTCACTAACTCTTACGAAGAAGAAGGGGAGTAGAATTATTCCAATTAATTCGTTATTTGTTTATTTTATTTAACTCATTATGACGTATTTTATCAGTGGAAACTCATATTGAATTCAATCAAATAACTCCTTATTTGAATTAAATTAATTTATTCTTTAAAATAAAATATTATTATTATTAATTAGAATAAATAGTTAGTAACCTTGTTAAAACTGTTGGTAGACCTAAATAAATAAATAAAAAAAAAATTATTCATAATCGGCCTACAGCAGTCCACTGCTACACTTAAGCCTACCCTATTGAGCGCCATAGCACCCTGTCCATATTGTTATTTTTATTATTTAATTATTTAACAGATAGATCCATCTGATTCCCTAAAAATATAATAAAATAAAATTATAGTAATTAAGTGTCTAAATTGTTTCTTCTATTTCCTTAAATCGACCCTGTACCAAGGCTTTTATTACCTTGAGTCAGTAGGTACGTATTAAGACCTTGCTTTGCATTATGGGATACCGTGTAACCTTGAGGAGATGTACAAACTGTCTGTCTGTTTTAACTTCGGATCAGAGATTCATTGAATGGTTTATCTGGGGAAAGATTAGTCCTGGAATAGACTGAAGGGCGAAGGTTGGTTTTTGTTTTGTTTTGTTAGTTTAGCTACCTTCTTTAACGAAATACACTTGTATCTACCAAAGGTAAACGGAGTGGTGTAACAATTGAAATGAAATAATGAATACCTAAGCAATTTATTGTGGATTTGTACCACAATATACGAATGAATACTACTATTCATGCGTATGTCGCGACTTTAATATTTGACTTTTTATGAGGCCAATAGGGATAAATATTTTCTCTGATTTGCATGTAAATTTGTAGGGCAGTGCATGCGTTCTGCATTTTTTTGAACTGAACAGAGATATATAATAGTGGAAATAGTTGCTAAATATTGTTTCTTTTTATGATATATTTTAATTTAATTTGCAAACACGCCTGAGTCAGTGATCCGAAATCATGTTTTATGAGGTGGACGTTTCAGTAACGATTCGGCAGTATTCAGCGTCTCAAATGATTCAGATTATCTCAAATGCTTGAGTAGTGTATTCGGACAAGTATCAGGGATTTTATGAACTTAGTGTAGCTAAGCGTGCCTATTCCTTTTTCTTCGCAAAACGCGAAACAATAGTTAGTGAGGAAAAAAGTTGCCATTGGACCCTCAGATAATCTAGTTTATTGTTTTTTTTTTGTTTTACCAGTTCTATTATGTGTTTTACTTCGAAAACACAACGCGTTGACCGTCAATTCAATACGAAAGTTTGTTTATCTCAATTCGCAAGATTAAAAAAATCCTTTTTACTTAGATAATGATGTCGATTCTGTTGTGCATTTTCCTAAACTAAACTTAATTTGACATTCCGAAAAGTGATAGTCCCTTTCTTTTAGGTGTAAATGACAAGGATAGCTATAACATTAAAGCTGGCAAATTTAGTTAAGTTTAGAAAAATTAAACAACGGAATCAACACTATTATAAACTTACCCCGATGTGGATCCCATCAACAAACAGCTGAGGCACCATTATATCTTCACTCTTCATCCGATCCCTGATCTCATCCTGGTATTCCGTGCTCATGAAGACGTCCCTCTCCTCATACTTCACGAGGAGGTTTCTCAGGATCTTCTTGACCAGGACACACCGCTGGTAGGTACTTCTAACTATGCCCATTGTAGTTGTGTACAGAACTACTTTACCGGCATCCTTTTCTCTGTAGCTCTGTGAAAGAAAAATTAATACTTTAATAATACAAAAAAAAAGAAAATAGATGCTCTGGAAATGTGGAGCTGGCGAAGACTACTTGAAGTATCATGGACCGAGTTTCGCACCAATATCTCGATACTTCACGAGCTCGGTATCAACAGCGTCTATGAGCTTTAGTTCAAACTCACATAGGTACTTTTTCGTTTCATGGGTAGTTATTCGGCCACGTCTGGAGGCGGGATACTGACTCCATTAAACGTTTGGTCGTGCAAGGATGCGAGGAAGGTAACCAATGCGATGAACTGAGCAATCTTAGGTGTCAATCTCTATACATGAACACGAATGTCCAAAAAATAGACAATAGGTGCGAGATATCGTGAGGCGAGTCCCATCAGCCCCTGACAATATAAGTGACGACCACGACCGCTCTGTCAACAGAACTGAAAAAGAAGACACTTGGCCAGATGGAGTGACGACAGGTGGACCAGAGCACTGACTGAGTGGTAGCCGAGAGTTGGTTACAGAAATAGAGAACGTCTTCCAGCGAGATAGGTCGACGATATTAGAATGAATGTGTGGTACCTCGCTCAGACTAGTGCAGAATCAAGGCGAGTGGCTCAATCAAAAGAAGGCCTATGGCCAGCAGTGGGCCAAAAACTATCAAGTTACATGTAATACTGCACAATATAAATAATAAATAATGCGGGACATAATCACACAGCATCATAGAGAACACCCAGACCCGTGACAAATATCTGCAGAACATGCAACCCTTTGTCCTGCAGCGGGAATCGAACCCGCAACCTTCTGCATCTCAGGAGGACCTTCGCCCACTGCGGCACAGAGGCCGTCATATGTACCTATACTTATATTATTTATTTTGGTTACCCAGGACTTTAGTAAGTGTTCCGTATCCCTGTGTAGGATATTTAGTATTATGTTCCGAAGTTCGAAGGTTTGGGAAACCATCCAAGCAAAGATTAAGGACTAAGTTTCTAATGTTACAAAATGCTGTGCTTCACTAGGTCACAGGAAAGTACCTATAATTACAGTATTTATAGGTATTTTCCTGACGATTTTTCGGGACGACTAACATACACTCTATGTACCATGTTAGTTAGTGAATTTTCTGTCGAAATTGGTGTTTCCAATTAGCAAAAGTAATATAAAAGGCCAGGTGGAGTGACGATTTGCGAAAGGCTGGTAGAAGCTGGATGCGTCGAGCTCAGAACAGGGCGCAATGGCGCGCATATTAGGGGAGGCCTATGTCCAGCAGTGGACTGCTATAGGCTGATGATAATGAATATAAAAGTGTCTTCAGTGCATAAAATATTAAGTACCTACTGTAATTGAGATTGAATTGTTTTCTATAGATTCTAGTAATTTCTTTATTCCTCGGTTTTTAATTCATCGTGCGTAACTAATATTATACCTAAATGTGAAAGTGAGTATATTTGTTTTTTGGTATGCTTTTACGCCTTAACTACCAAATCAAACTATCTAACTCAACCCTGATAACGTGTTATTACGAAATTTTGCATACACGTTAGTTGTACAGAAAGGAAGGGTGCTTTTCATCCAGAAAAAAATTGCCCAATAGAAAAAAAAGTTTAAGGCGAGCGAAGCCGCGGGCGTCAGCTAGTCTATGATATTTGTAAAAAATATTTTTTTTTTGAACTGCGACTGTTAGCAGACGTGTGTGTAAAAATAATACCTCCTCTGTAATAATAATAAAGCTTATTATAAAATTTCTGATTATTTAGATGACAAAAAAGCTTGGGATGAAACTGTCTCCAACTCCCTCAAAAACAATGTAATAGTTAATAATAAACTATGTATAAAACAAGACTTTAAAAAAGTATAAGCCAAGCAGTTTCTTGCCAATTCTTTTCTGTTTGGTTGCGTTACGAATTGGTATAAATTCAAATTTAAAAAATTGACGTTTCAAAGTGTACTGTAGGTATGTATGTGCCTATTGAATAAACTTATTTTGATTTTGATTTTACTTTGAATAAGTTCTCAATGTTCTGATCGCCGTAAAATTGACTTTAATCGCCATAATAAGTCTACTCCTCTTGTTGTTCTTCGTATGAATTAGAGGCCAACTCTGGTGTCGGAGATTTTAGGCCACCAGAAGGAATACATGATTAAACGACTGAAGAGGCCGGGACCAACATCTGAATGTGGCTTGCGAAGCACGGAAAGGCTCAGATCAAATGCCACAAAACGGTCAACCATCCAAGTAATGACCGGGCGGAGAGTTGCATAACCAAGATGAGCTGTAAAAACACTGAACGCTACGTACACAGATAGCTTAATACCTAAATCAAAATCTGACGGCCTCTGTGGCGCAGTGGGCGAAGGTCCGCCTGAGACGCAGAGGGTTGCGGGTTCGATTCCCGCTGCGAGACAAATGTTTGCATGTTCTGTAGATATTTGTCTCGGGTCTGGGTGTTTCTATGTATGATATGTATATATTTACAAAAAAAAATTATACGTGTAGTATATCAATCATGTGGTTCCCATAATACAAGCTCTGCTTAGTTTGGGGCTACATGATGCTGTGTGATTAAGTCCCGCATTATTAATATTATTATTTTTTTAAATGTTAAAATTGCACTGGCTTACTTAAACTCAATTAATTGATTGAGTGCGACATCTATTAGCAAAAGTTAAAACTAACTTGGACTTTAAAATGGAACTATGGTTCAAGAACCTAAAAATAACGGAAGACCTTTAAGTTACAACCACAATACATAGATGGCGCTCTTTGCAATAAAGTTAATAAAAGCTAGCTACTTACACAATAATTTCAATATTAGCAAACCAATAATTGGAATTTAAATGCAATTATTATACGTAATAAAGACGTGACCAAATGCCAATAGGTTTACCCTATTTCCCTACTTATTTCCTTGATAATAACAGGATTTTGAAACGATGTAAGTAGGTGCCTGCCTAACTAAGTAGGTAGGTACCAAACTACAATACGTGACCTACTAAATCTAGTCAAACAGACGTGTCAACCACAAATTCACATGCATGTGCCATGTCTATTCATGCGATTTCCTACGTACAGTCTGAGAGATAAATGTTATGTGAAAATGTAAGCAGACAGATAACTTAACTATGCTACGTACTATATATACTTTATAGAGAATTTAATTGAAGCAATATAGTTCGTTACAATTTAAAACTCGATTGAATTTCAATGCGTTGCATGTTGCAAACATATTTTAACACTTAGACTGCTGACCTCGTGCATGCACGAGGCCAGGGAGCTAGTTCAGCGCCTCCTGTACAGGTGTTTTGTCAACACTCAAAGCTATAAATACTTATGTTCTGAATATATACAATTTCTGATATTTTTCCTAAAATTTTACTACACAATACTGAATAAAGTTAAAGTAATTTTTATTCCAATTTAAATTTTAGAAATTCTTTGTAATAACTAATCATTATTACTGTTCTGATGTTCTACTACACCAGGCTATATCAGTCTACTGCTGGACATAGACCTCCCCTAATAAATGCTGATATACCCATAATCCCCATTCTCTCTACTAGTACTAGCCCAAGGGCATGCAGCTTGGGCACAGCTTCTCGCACTGCCGACGCTGCTGCCTGTCGACGAACAGAGAATTTATTGGTCGCTTGCCGGTGTTCGGTGGTGCTAAAATGTAACCTAAATTAACCTCTTTTAATCAAATAAATGGTACTTTGGTAGTTTTTTTTTGTTGATTAGTCAAGAATATGCAAAATATTTCCTCAGTCAATCACTTGTCATCAGTATCAACGTTGAGTACCCCATTTGGTCGATTCTCCCAATAAAACACCGACCATATTATTAGCATACCGGTCTCCGTAAAGGTTTATGACACTAGCATGATACAGACACTGGCAGAATTGTGACATAATGACACAAAAGCCATAAACCAAGAAGTGAAGTGAAGTGAAAATTAGACACCATTTTTTTCATCTTGAACGACGGTTGTCAATGTTATTAAATTTTATTTTCTAGTGTTTTTCTAAAGTATGTGGTTTAATATTCATGGTATTATAACCGATAAATGTTAGATAAAAGACACAAGTATTAGTGAAATGGAATAAAAGAAGATTGAACGGGAATTCTCTGATGAAGAAAATTGTGCGCCAATCGTTTTTTGTTATAGTCGCCATGGCTATAGCAGAAAACAGGACCTGACCGAAGACTGGACGACTGGACTTATAAGCCGTACTACGTTGCCTCATATTATTATGAACAATTATTATACTTGATACTGGCGAAATTGTGGATAACTATCCCAGAAGCCATTTAATAAAGAAGTGAAGTGAAGTGATCATTTGACACTTCTGCACACGAACGTCACCATTCAAACTCAGGGAGAAGCAGGGGGAGGTGCGGTGTCCGGGGACGTATCTCGTATTAAATGTATGACGAGCGATAAAATATTATATCTCAAGATGTAATTATATCCCATAATCCAAAGCCGGCTTTAGGGTATGCCTTGCAGTTGACTTTTATCTAAAGAAAATAAGCATAAGAAAAGCTTAGTGCGACTGTACCCACAGAATCCCCTACGCAACATCATTACAGTGTTTACATTATGCAATAATATTACGATAATATTGACAGTTGGGCACTGTGATGCGAACTGCAAATTGAGGGATTGGTCAATGTTATTTTTGGGTGAAAGCTGTTGTACTAATCATCAAAAGCCCTAATTTCACATAGCATACATAACCAAGAATCTTTTGTAGTTTTATTTGTACACGATATATTTCGACATGATCATGTGGGACACTATTACTAAGACGTCACTGTCCGTCTATCTGTCTGTCATCAGGCTATATCTCATGAACCGTGATAGTTAGACAGTTGAAATTTTCACAGATGATGTATTTCTGTTGCCGATATAACATAAAAAAACAGAATAAAATAAATATTTAAGTGGGGCTCCCATACAACTGTACATAATCCTTCGTGCACGAGTAAACTCGTATTTGGGCGGTTTTTTAGATTATTAAGGAGATCATTTATAGCCGTTTTGATTGCAATTAACTATGATCCTTAGTCCTATGGCGTTTTATGTACTATCATTTAAAATCATTTAAATTTTTGAGACGTTATGCCGCCGAGACGAGAAAGAATGCAGGCGTATTTCAAATTTGACAAACCACGTTAGAGATATTGATTTGAGGCAATTTGCTTTGTAGGTGTTTTGAATGTGAGTTAGGAATTACACAGTTATTTAGTACATGCTATCATATTAGCTTCATTATATTTTTTACCCATAAAACAATCCATACTTAGAAAGAGAGGTAGCGAATATCAATTGATGTTTAGTGTCTTAAGCGTTTGGTTTGTGAAGTTTTCGTTTTGTTCGTGTCTTTAGTAACAGTTGAGGTTTTGATTTTATATAATTTTTGTCAGATCTGTTATAAGATAAGATAAGATAAGATAATTTATTTCACACAAAAACTTAATACAGTTACATAGTACCTTACTTATGTGCTATTTCTAGAGGCAACAATATTTCTATAGAAAGACAAAAATAGCGCAGTTGTGTTGTTATATATATCGATATGATATGATATCTAACCCGTATCCGATATAAGTTACGTTTTGATTTAGCGAACTTATGTCAACTCCTACCAAAATACTCAAAATTACCTGACCTACCAAGATAGTCCAAATAATTTTGCAATATTTTCTCAAAATTATAAGCTTGTGACAACACCTTTTACACAATGATAACGCAACACAAAGCTTATCACATCTATTCACAAAACGGTTGACATTTTCTAAAATTTTTGTAAATTTTCTCACGATTCTCTCAGTAAATAAACATTCCTAATGTTTACTCAATGGGAATATGAGTTGAGTTGAGTAAATATTATGTGAAATGTCTAGACCTAGGTATATGAAATATATGTGAGAGCTGTGGTATAGAGGACGAAAGCCGAAAGTTGCGGGTTTGATTCCCACTGTGAGAAAAATGTTTGTATTAATTTGCTATAGGCCTTAGGTTCTCTGAAGTATAGAATCCGCAACGAGACTATCCGACATAGAACTAAAGTTGTCGACATAGCTCAAAGAATTAGCAAGCTGAAGTGGCAGTGAGCTGGCCATATCTGCCGAAGAACCGTCAACCGTTGGGGTAAACGAGTACTTGAGTGGAGACCGCGGCTTGGCAAACGTAGTGTAGGACGCCCTCCGGCCAGGTGGAGTGACGATTTGCGAAAGGCTGCTGGTTGAAGCTGGATGCGTCGAGCTCAGAACAGGGCGCAATGGCGCTCATTAGGGGAGGCCTATGTCCAGCAGTGGACTGCTATAGGTTGATAATGATGAAGCCTTAGCTGTTGGATGTTTTATATGTATAATTATGGGTATAAGTATTTCCAAAAAAATATAGTTAGGTATAAGTAGTATATCGCTCATTGCGGTCCCCATAATTCTAGCTCTGCTTAGTTATTAAATTATTAAATTATTTATTAATATGAATTATTGCAGCACAAATTATTTTTAAGAAGCAGGCAAAAAAAGCAGGGACTTTTACGTTCTTACCGAAGCACGGAAGCGGATATAAATATCACTAAACAGTCACCTATGCAACTAGTGATCTAGTACTTAGTAGTACTTAAGTTATTATACTTAGTCATAAGTTATTGGTTACTAATGCTTAAAGTACCTACCTCTCACCTCAAGTTGCACCGAGTGTAAAAACCATTAACTTAAACTGCGGTTGCATCATTTGACATGAAAACGGTAACTACAAGCAGTTGACGATAACTCAAAGGTTTCTCAGTATTCTAAATAGGTTAAGTGATTCAAAATAATCTTTACTTGTAACTTGCTATACAGGGTGGGGATGTAATGGCGACATTAAATGAACACACAAGTAGTGCATGTAAATAATCATAAAAAATTAAATCGTAAAACGAATGTCCATTATTCAATTTTTTTTTCAAACAAACTTCATCACAAATAAAATAAGAACTTTTCAATCATGCTGTATAAGGTCTATTCACCATTGCCATTTCAACGTGCTTCTGTTTAGAAGCGCGCGTAAGATACACAGCATGATTCAAATTTTCTTACCTTATTTTGTGATAAAGTTTGTTAAAAAAATAAAATTTTGAAAAATGGACATAACAACTAAAAATTTTATGATTACTGACAAGTATCACTACCCGTGTATTCATATAATGTCGCCATTACAGCACCACCTGTAAAACTGACAGAAGGTATTTCTATAAATTAAAAATATTTTTTATTAGATTCAAGTTATTAAATATTAAAAAAAAATAGATTACATAATCATCTACGTAACTAGTTTTAAATTAATTAAAGAATACTTTTTATTGTAAATAATTTAAGGTATTATGAAAGTAGTTATTTAAGTTTAATTGTAAGAAATCAAAGGCTCTTTATTTATTTTATTAATGGATTCAAGTAATATAATCCCCGGCAGTGGGAGGAGAAGAGTTAAAAAAATGGCATCGAAAGCTTCAAAGATTCTGATCTGAAGGGTTGTAAGGGGTTCCAGCAGCCACCTTCGGACCTCAAGCGAATCTCACCTGCCCGGACCTGTTAAACTAAATTCAATTATAAGTTCAACCAGTTGAACTAATTGCACCAAAAAAATCCAGTTATTACAACTTTGTTTTTTTTTTTAAGTTGAACTTTGACAACTGATCTTTGATGCTATTAGTTTAACTTTCCGTGGTGCACCCTGCTAATTAATAAACGGGGATCTGACGGCCGGCTGATTGCAATTATCGAAAAAATAATTGAGTTTGAGGTTGAGGAGGGGTTAAAACCACCCCCTTATTCTCCCCTTTGTTCTCACTCAACTCAATAACGGCTGTACGGACGAATTTTGGAATATACATACCTAGTTTGTGACCTGGATTAACCGGTAGGTGAGGGTTTCTCGTCGCCACATACTACGTATTGTCGTTATTTTTATTTGTTTTGTATAACTGGGTGTTAATTATGTCCTTGTAAATTTTGCATTTAAAATTATTTTACCTTAATTATCAGTGTATTTTTATGACGTGCGTTATTAAACTATTGCATAGCTTCTATCGAGGGCCTTGAGCGCGGGGACCGAATCCAGAAATTCCGTAACGAAAAAAACCTCACGCTCCCCACTCCGACGGGCACGGAGGTATGGCTTGAAGGCCGTGCATTGTCTAACGTCGTTTCTTTTCGGCAGTCTTCGACACGGTGTTTGTGTGCGTGCAACTAGACGTATTTTTATTTAATAAAAGAAAAAAAATTGTTTTCTTATCGGTCACCACGCTCAAAAAGTGTAACTTGAATTAATATCAAAGAAAAAGAAACACTGCATAAATAAAATAAATAAATAATTATAATTGCATAAGTTGATACAAAATGCTATGCAATAGCTTTACCGCGGCAGTCCCCGAGTGCCACACGTCTTTTTTATTTTTAATTTGTTAATATTCCTACTTGTATTTGTATGGATTTTAAGACTGAAATAAACGAATTTTCACTTCTCTTGCTCAAAAAGTATATCATAATAGTGTAGCTTAGCGGGTCTAAAACTCGAGTTTAATACCTAGGGCTAAAAAGTATTTTTTCTTTTTAATTGGTTTCTAAAATCATCAGCCAGTACAAAGCATTCGTTCTCTTACATAAAAACTCGACTTCTTGGTGCTCCGTCAATCTTTTTTTTTTAAATAGAACCGTCTTGGTGATGTTTTATGAAGGTTGATTAATTATTAATAAAATTTCAGAAAATTATCTAATTTTGAATTGTTTTATTTTCTCGCAATCGAAGTGAAAAGTAGAGTGTTTTACTCGGGCCAAAACCACCCATTATAACTCGGTCTTGTCATCCTCCCTCGCGCTACGCTCGGGAGTATAACAACCTCGTATATAATGGGATGGTTTAGTCCCTTGTAAAACAATCTACTATTTATTTTATTATTTATTAACACAGGTTACTTTTTATCTGAGTACCACGCGAGGGAAGTCGCGGGCGGAAGCTAGTAATATATAAATAAATAAATAAATAATTACGGTTCAAAACGAGTCGATTCACTATTTTATAGTTACAACAAGTAACTTAAAAAAAGTACGCTTTTGCGTTATTATTTTTAATTTGTTAATATTCCTACTTGTATTTGTATGGATTTTAAGACTGAAATCAACGAATTTTATTTTATTTATTTATTAACACAGGTTACTTTTTATCTGAGTACCACGCGAGGGAAGTCGCGGGCGGAAGCTAGTAATATATAAATAAATAATAACGGTTCAAAACGAATCGATTCACTATTTTGATAGTTACAACAAGTAACTTAAAAAAAGTAAGCAATTTTTTTTTTTTAATTTACCATTGAAACAAAAGTTACAAGTTATAAATGTAAATAGCACCTAAAAACCTGTTTTGTACGTGCGCTATCATAATATGAGTCTAAACAACAGCTACAGAAACTTACCTACCTACCTAAAATTAAATCTAAAAAGTATTTTTTTAGCTTACAACTTATATTTTTAGGAGTTAGGCTGTCGCGTAAATCATGAGGCAAACTGTTGATAAGCCTAGGCACAATAAAACCAGTTGTACGTTCATCATCATCATCATCATCATCATCAGCCTATAGCAGTCCACTGCTGGACATAGGCCTCCCCTAATGAGCGCCATTGCGCCCTGTCCTGAGCTCGACGTTGTACGTTCTCCATACGCATTATGTAGATACCTTGTTTATTTAGCACGCCAACCTTGTTTTCTACCAGGAAAGGTTGACTGGAAGAAAATGCTTTATCATTAATTAGTCCTTTTTTACAATTATAATTGTTTTTGTGCAATAAAGTGTTAAATAAATAAATAAGTATTTGGACTCAATTACAGGTTTGAAAGCATTTTGAAAGGTATGCAATTATTACTAGATTTGAATGTCAAGTTATTTACAATTGAAATGTTTTAATAACGGGTGACCTTGATCGAAAACCTTGAATATAGTTGAATAAGCTGTAATGACAAAATTGTATGTTATGATTTTTAATGCTTTAACTGCTCGGACAAATGCCCACCCATCGTGCATGGTACCATTCGCCATATGCGAGCTCTGCAGTCCTAATAATGTGTTTAGGTTCAAGAACGGGAGAGTAAGGGGTTCCACTTCCAACCTCCATCTTCGAAATCTAAGCCAACCTCATCTGCCCATGGTAATCTTTACTTATTGACATGAAATTGCACAGAGACTCTGTAACAAAAATAAATAAACACTTATTTCAGTATTTTTCAAAAATTTTAACCCCGTTAACCTCTATAGGGGTTAACGGGGTTGGCAAAATTTGTTTGGTGAACAAAATAATCTTCACCTGTTAACTTGAAATTTTGCACGGAAACCCTAATAAATATGAGGGCCAAAAATTCTTCACCGGTTGACTTGAAATTTTGCACAGAGGCTCGCAAATGAACATAAATAAATACATGTTTCAGCATTGTTTGCAATTCAACCGCTAAAACGGTTAACGGTGGTAGCAAAGTGTGTATCAGGGACAAAAAATCTTCACCTGTTGACTTCAAATATTGAACAGAGGCTCAAAAAAGCGCAGCTAAAATCCCTGACCGGCGACAGGCAGAAGTGTTGGCGGTGCATCAAGATCGATTTTTGTCAGATTTTTTTTATATGCTTTGCATGTATTAATATTAATCTTACTACAAATGTACCTAGCTGTAAGTTTTCTTAAAACTCTTAAAATAAAATTAATAATTTGTCTTATATTACTTATAAATTTACATAGTGATTTCATAAAAAGTGTTGAGTGGCAACAAACATACCTACCGACACATACACACAAACACACAAATGAACACACACACACACTCGCACACAAAATAATTGATTATTTATGAGCCAGCTCTGGTGTCGGAGATTTTAGGCTTAATTAGCATGATATGAAACCATTTAATACTAATCAAAAATTATGACAATAAATTACAACATATCTATGTTCAACATATTCCCTGGCTCTCAATAAGATCGGAAAAAACTAGACTACTTAAGTATTTATTTACAAAATGAAGTCAGTCAAGTCAAAAAAGTCCGGATCCCATAAGAAGCAAGCTCAAGCAGCTAAGCTTAAACTCAGCGTAAGCTTAAGCTCACCAGAGTTTGTATTATTACAAACTAACAAACTACGTTTGTATTACAAATTAAGCATAGTTTGGGACTATATAGATGATGCTGTATGATAAAGTCCAGCATTATTTATTTATAATTTAAAATTATATAACTTTACTTTTAACATCTGTCAAAAGATAAACAATGCTTTAACTATTGTCATTTTTAACTATTGGTTAATGACAAACAGTGACAGGGTTAACTTTAAGCAACGGTTAAATTTAAGTAAAGTTTTTACGTATTTGGATTATTTTCTATTTATGTCATGGTCTTGAACAACTTATAGTAGTAAATAACTATGATACAAAAATTAAACAAATAATTTATACTATATTCCACCTATACCCTGGCTCTCAACAAGATCAAGATGAACCGCGACCTTGTGAGGCAAACCAGTATCGAGCACCATTCATTAGTTCACCGGTTAGTACCGGTGCATACCGGTTAGGGAAACTGGACGTTTCTTGGTCTACTTTCCATGTTTTGCTTTGGTTTAGGAATGTTTGGACTTTCATGCTTGAGCTTTTTATTCCCGGCTAGCTTCCGGCCGCGGCTTCGCTCGCTTTGAAGTTATTTTTTTCCTTGGGAACTTTTTTCTCTGAGAAAGGTACCCTATGTCCTTTTCTGTACCCCTGGCAACGTGTATGCGAAATGTCATGATGATCGGTTGAGTAGATAAGGCGTGGCACTTTCGCATTACAATAATAATAGAATAGAACCAAACTCTAATCAATTTATAATCAAACCAGCATCCGTTAACTTCCGCCCGCGGCTTCGCTCGCGTAAAACTACGATAAAAAGTAGCCTATGTTGCCTATGTGTTAATGCAGGTCACAAAATATGTATATCCCAAGTTTCATCCAAATCCGTTCAGTAGTTTGGCGTGAAAGAGTAACAAACATTCATCCATTGATACATCTATACTCACAAACTTTCGCATTTATAATATTAGTAGGAAGTAGGATAGGGTATTTGTGTGATTGGACGGTGATCCGTTGCGTCATCATCTAAAATAGGATGATTTATACAACTTAAAGTGGTAACTTCTACTGACCGGGACGCAGTACGTAGTGTCTAGGACATGGTTAGACGGAGTAAGTAGGCTTTAGCACCTAATAGACCTAATAGATCTGCCACCATCACAGCCTGGACACCTGAGGAACAGCGGCGTTGGAGTCGGCAGAAGATGCGTTGGCGGGACGAGCTCGATGCCTTTAAAAGATGGTGGTGAGTGATAGGTCAGAACAGAGATGTTTGGAAGTCAATGGGGGAGACCTGTGCCCAGCGGACGGGAAGGGTTTATTAACAAAAGTAGTACTAAGACGTGTAAAATATTTGGAAAAGTTACCCGGAAAGTTAGAAAAAAGTTTGATCAAATCAATACGACTAGTCTTAAGATTTTTATATATCCCAAAAATGTTGACTCCGTGTCAGGCGGGGTATTAAATATTCCCTGACGTGCAAAACAAAAATCATAGATCTAGTCTTGCCTAAAAATATGGTAAAGCAATAAAATATAAATTTCAACAGAAGTAAATTTCAATTTGGACATGCGTGTTTGTTTATCACGCATGTGCCGATTGCTAAATATCGAGTGTGGGAAGGACATTCGCCATTCTAGTAATTCTGTGGTTTTCGTCTGTAATCATGATTTTGCGGCCCATTATTAACATTCGTGGTTTTGACGACCTCACGACGATCATAGAATGTACATAATATTCCCATATCGTTCAATGACCTCATCACTAGGGCTGGCGCTGACCGACGGCACGACAGCATTTGACAAAGGTTTTTGTGCAGGACAAATTCATTTTCAATCTTATTTTAATGATTTTAAAACTCAAATTACTTCAGTTCGATTTTAGAAGATGCTAGCGTCCCGCGTCATTCCATGGGACACCGAAGCATACCGACGTATTCCGCGAGACGCATAGTAGGTACACTTCATGTCGTTATAGAAATGACATGTGACATCTAATACAATTGAAATAAGGTTCAAAACTTGAAACATATGCGCTCTGCAGGTAAAAAGCAGTAATTTGCAACGTATGAGCTTTACTATATCAATCTTCTTCTTCTTCTTCTTCGTATTGAGCTAGCGGCAAAATCAAATATTTTAGGCCACGCGCAGGTATCCAGCATGGCTTAGCGACTCAAAAAGCAAGGACCAACATCTTAACGTGATTTCCAAAGCACGGAAGCGATCAAATCTAAATGCCACTAAACGATCACCCATCCAAGTAGTGACCTGGTGGAATATTGCCATGAAGTAATTGCCACAAGCGAGGCAATTCAATCTAAGACAGTTGAAATAAGTTTGTAAACGTGAAACGTAAGCGCTTTGGAGATAATAAGTAGTAGGTAATTAGCTTTATGAGCTTACATACTTATATTGTTATATTAATCTAAGGGCCTCTTTCACCATCTTCAAGTAAAGTATTGATTAGTTACTTCTTAAGTTAATTAGCAAATAGAAGTAACGAGTGGCATAAATCATCAACGAAATCAAAGCTCTGTGTAATTACTGGTTAAGCGACCGAATTATGAAGTCCCTCGCTCTATGCACCAACCTGCACCAACCTGCTGAGGCAACCCTACCTCACCTATCTCAGGCAATCAGCCATTTTCATTAGAGTTTGTTATTTTTGTATAAAATAATAAATAATATAGATATATCTTAATTCAGTAATTCACACTTCAGTCATTATAATTGATAAAGGTATGCTGAGATGGCTTGGACATGTAGAAAGGACGGATGAAAAAAAATTCAAATTTACAACTAAAATGCACCGGTATTTTAATCGGCCAAATCACAATAATTAACACAAAATTCACCATTCGTATCAATTGTTCACAATATTTGTGTTATTTTTTAGCGATGACACTGAAAAGGGCTACATAAATTAGCGAAAAATCAATTAAAAACTAAATATGAAATCCGGGACAATTTTATCAGCTGTTTGCCGTAGGGTTGCCACCAAATCAGAAGAAAGAAGATTGACGAAATAAGTATATAAGGGGAGTGTGAATAGGACAGTTGGAAGGGGAGGACCTCGACGTAAGTTATCCGATTAAATCAGAGATGTGCTACAAAGGCCAGGTAAAGAGTACCCTGAACCATCCAGCATGAAAAATGTGATGAGAGAAGTAAAAGAGGTATGCCAGGATCGTAGCGAGTGGAGATCCGTGGTCTCTGACTATCTGCCTATCTCCTCTGGAAAATTGACGTTACCAAAGGAGAATGCCGGCTGATGTATGGCGCTCGGTCACAAGACTAAATTGAGTGCGTCAAAAAAATCTCCAAAAAGTTTTTAGTCGATTCTACTGTCAAAAAATTAAAAATGAGGATTATTGCCATTGTAACACTTTACATCAATGTTTGTTGCCATAGTAACGTATATTATCATTGGTTGTTGCAGTCTAATGGCGGCGTGCGGCGGAAACCAAATAAACAAAATATTTTTTTACTTGATTATTAATCCCGTCGGTGTGTAAAACTAAAGAAAATGTTAATGTAATTTATAAAATATAATAAATTTTGTGGAATACGTTCGGTTTTGACGCAATTGGTACGGGTTCTCGGCATTCTCCTTTAGTATATAATAATATTCTATAACTATCCCAATAATAAAGTAATAAATAAATATTTATAGCTCGTAATAAATTGATAAAACGAGCAGATATGTCACGAATTCACTCACGTGTTATTATGAGTTATTGCGTTATAATAAACTGGCTTCATATCCGTATTATTGACCTTGTACTTAACTATGTTAAAGTGTTATGTTTTTGTATAATCGATTGCTTATTATGGTGAATTATGGTACTTTTTGTGATTGGAAAAAAATATTTTTAAGTTTTTGTGGACTTTAAATGGTTTATAAGTGAATTTTCTTTCCTTCCTACTAACCTTCATTTAATTACTGTTACTGTCAGCTTCAATCACCCCATTGTAGAGCAAATTTCAATAGTATTTATCTAGGTTCCTAGATAGTTTTTTTATTTACAAAATACTTACCAAAAATGAAATTAAAGCCAATAAATAGCATTTTGCACATTTTTATGCCAAAATTGATTACTTTTCTTCCTCTTTGTTTCGTATTAAAAACAACAATATCTTACGAGTTGTTTGTTAAGGAACAAAGCTTATATTATCTAGTTACGGAATAACAATACTTTGTAAAGAATACATAAAGTTTAAGTCATCATTTTTGGTATTACGGAACACAACCAAATTCTTAGAAAATTTTGAACGGCCAATATTCCCTCCCGCCCGCACGGCTGAATCATCCATCAGCTAAACAAAGATGCCTTCTTCCTTCATCCTTTGCCTGCGCCTCGAATTGAAGTTGCGAGCGTGGTTCACTGCATTCTTAACGAATTTTGATGAAACTTGGAATGTACATAGTTTGTAGTATTTTTTAAACTTTTACGAGTATCACGAGTATTATGGTTTAACGGGTCTTCCTCGCGTTTTAACGCAAATACATACAGTTCAATTTTATTTTCAAAAACAAAGGAAAAAAAGGGTAAAGCGCGAGGAGGACCCGTTAAACAATATAATTACATAGTTTGTGACCTGAATTAACACTTTTTATCCCGGTGTCAAGAGATTGAAGCGGCTGGCGGGAGCTAAGTACTTAATAATTGCAAGATTTGATGGTTACCGATTCACGTGCTAACCAATCAATCATTAGAAATAATATATCTAACCGCGAATGACCTAAGGTACTCATAAATAAAGAACGGATCAATGGTACAGATGTACCAACATAACGGTTAGATGAGACGCAAAAAAACGTTCAATCAATCATACTCAAAATATTTTGATGAAGCAGAACAGGATGGAGATAGGAGTGATTGATGTGTTAAACAGAGACAGGCTTATTAAATAGGTGTGTATTCGCTGTGTGCTACAAATACTTATTTGAATGACAAGACACCTGGGTGCCTAGTGCGAATTTTTTACCAGCTCGATCGCGTTCACGTTTACGCAAATTTATATGGAATTGAGGTAGCGCCATCTAGTGAAAAACAATCGGTACTGACTGAATTTTTATGGAAAAATTTTCGTAAACGCAAACGCGATCGAGCTTGTGAAAAAACTGGCAATAAGCACCGCGAAGAAAATACCTAACGTCAAAGTTTGCGTTAACTATATTTTTGTATGGCAATGTCAAGGTTTTACAAAATTTCCGCTAGGGACGCTGCTCCATTTCATACTTAAAATAAAGTCAACGCAAACTTTGACGTTAGGTATTTTCTTCGCACTCAAGCCAGTGGTATTAAAACTCGCAGTAACACACACCTCGTAAGCACCCTGGTTTGATTACTGGGTTTTACTCCTATCTTTATTGGGGCTTAGGGATATTTTTAATAAAAGATGTTTTTAACCGACTTCAACATATCGACAATATTGTTAGGAAAGTAACCTAACACTTCGAGATGTTAATTGTATACCGTATTTATTTCAACCAATAGCGTTCATTCATCAAAGTCGGTTTAGCCGTTTTGACGTGAAATGGAATATACATAGAAACACACACTTTCACATTTATAATATTAGTAGAATTTCATTATTCTGTGCTTAATTAAGTTTATGGTTCTCAAGTAAGTGAAATATATTTCTTTACGAAAATAAATACTCTTTCTAATCTTAAATCTGAAAGACAGATCGCAATGGCACTTATTAGGAGAGGCTTAGGTCCCAAAAAATAATTTAATTAATATTTATTTAGTTTGATAGTATTGTAAAAAGTAGTTTTCAAAAAAAAAAAATATTTTATATTGTGTATCAGAATTTATAACTTAATATTTTAGCCAAAAATTATTGTCTTGAATTTAAAAGAGATAATAAATTTAAAAAGTTAGCAGTGGTTTGCTATTAGGATGAAAATGATGATAATGGTGATTTGGTTGGATGTGGTACATTTTTTATTACCATAATGACTATACAGCAGCCGAGTATGATGTTTTACGGTTTGTGGTTGGACCCACGGAGATTAAATGGCACGCTCACCGCGTGTGTGAAAATTCTACGTAGATATAGATCTACCAACGTATTATCTTAAGCGCGTAGAAATTCAATAGGTACTATAGACCAACACAGGCTTATGAGTCCACTGGACGTAGGCTTCTCTGAGAAGGGGAATATGCATCGAGCTAGAGCTCTAGAGCCACGACAGTGGATAAAATGTCCGCATCAGAACTCGGTGCACACTGCTGCCTATTGCGTCGACATTGAACATTTTTCAAGTGACGTATTGTCTAAATTAGAGCAAATGTTGGCATTTTCATAAAATTAAGTATGTCAATGACGCTTGGAGGTAGATATTCTGTACAATTGGTGATATTAATTTTCACAGATTCATTAGTTCATTAATTTTAACTATGAATATTACATGTTTCCTAAAATCAGTTCACCTGTAACCAATAAACTTACGCACACACAAACTTTTGGATTTATTCACTTCTTTATTAAATGGCTTCTGGAATAGTTTCCACAATGTCGTCAGTATCAAGTATAATTGTTCATAATAATATGAGGCAACGTTTATAAGTCCAGTCGTCCAGTCTTCAGTCAGGTCCTGTTTTCTGCTATAGTAATGGCGACTATAAGAAAAAACGATCGGCGCACAATTTTCTTCATCAGAGAGTTTCCGTCCAAATTTTCTTTATTCCATTTCACGAATACTTGTGTCTTAATACTTACGTATAACGGTTAAAATACCATTAATAAAAATCGATAGGTATACATTAGAAGAACACTAGAAAATAAAAATTTTAAAAAAATGACAGCCGTCGTTCAATATGAAAAAAATGGTGTCCCTTGTGAAGCCGGGGTGTCACTAGTAAGATAAACATCCACATACATTGCCACCTATGTCTTCTCGCACAGTGAGATTCCAGAGGAATTTCCTCCCGCGAACAATCAAGCTGGGGAATGGTCTCCCTGCCGAGGTTTTCCATTCAAAAAGAGCGTTTTATTTTTTTTAAAAGGTCAGCAACGCGCAGGTAATATTCTCTTGATGTTACATGCCTGTTTGCTAACTTAAGAGTATAAAAAAATCGTAAGACATTTACAACAATTAGTAACAACTCAATTGTTGAGCTCATTTATTATAATAACAATGTTATAATTTAATAACCTGTTTATTAAACATAACAGTGCTTATGTAATAATGCTGATCGAGTACAAAGTATACAAGGTATTTAAATGTTATGTTGCAACCAGCAGCAAATCAATTATGATAACATATGTAACATAATTTGTTATGTTTTTTAATGGTAACTTAATTATTTTAGGTTCATTATTTTATTAAAATAAAAACCCAAGAGTCACAGAATGTTGAACCAGCAGAATAATACACAAATAGACGACTTCTGTGGCGCAGTGGGCGAGGATCCTCGTCAGACGGATCTTGAAGTTGCGGGTTCGATTCCCGCCGCGAGACAAGTATTTGCATATCTGCAGATATTATTTGTATTTTTGGGTTATGGGTGTTTTCTATGTATAATCAGTATGGATTTAGAAAAAGTAATTAAGTAGTATATCTTTCATATTGTGGTCCCCAGCCCCAAACGAGGCAGAGTTTGGGGCTACTTATGGAAACGGAAATAGAAAACATTAATTTGACGAACACACAGCAACAGAACAAATCCCAAGATCAAATACATTAACAAAGAACGTAGGTATGTAGTAAGTAGGTACAGAAGTATATAATAAAATGTTAGAGAATAGGTTATAGGTGTGTTAGGTTATTAGGAAATAGGTAGTACATGCATCGGTGTGTCCAGCATTAAAAAAAAGTATGATTGAAAAACGTTAGATGTTTTTTAGGGGAAGGGGAATACACACTTAATATATTTTTTACTAACTTTCGTCTTTATTATAAATATGAAGTAGGAAGTAAATTTCTATCCCTGTTATCTCCATCTATAAGAAAGGGACAAATATATAGTGGTGTACGATTGGACAGTAGTAATGAACTATGTGAAGCACGTGGCTTGCCTTGAGCCCACAGAGCGCCCACAAGCTGTGAAGATAACTTGTATGGCCATGTATGACGGAACGTCGTAATTTTGGATGTGGTATTTTAATAATACTAGTTTAAGCTTGTTAAACAAAGGCCATTAAAATTGAAGTTGAAAAAAATACTAAAGATCAGTTTCTTTGTGAATAATACAATTATCGCTTAATTTTTTGTGTAATATTGTTTCAATCTTGAAAATGCTGGATTTTTCTTCTTTATGTACATAGCATAAATTCAGGTGAATGCTTATCAAAAATATTAGTAGAAGAATTTTCTGCAGAGATAAAATAGATGCTTTACTAATAACGGGCGTACCCCAACCTTTAGTTTTATTGTTTGTATCCACGGATCTATCGGATTACTAATGAACGCGCTATCATTTACTTATTCAAATTGTGGCCCAATTGGATTGGACGCCATTTAGGTATACGTGCGTTCCCTTCGAGTACAATTTTCTGACTGACAAAGACAGTTAAACGATTGAGTGCGGGAGTGGAACGGAAGGAATGAACATGAACAAGTAAGCGATATCCTGTTCACTAGCTGATATTATTACTTCTTCAAGTAATAAAGTGCCATATCACATTCTCACACATTCTGATTGTTCGTAACAGGTGGTCAGTAAATCAAGTGATCTAGTTCAATGGCGTAGGTAAGTTATTCAAGACGTACTGGACGTATTTTATCAATAGATACCTACATAGTAAGTAGAATAGGTAGTTTTCCTGTTTAGCTTGGAATTTTATACGATAGCGGCAAAAGGTGACGTTTGTGAGCAATCTATTTATGTAGATATGTTTGTACTATGTATACCTATGGCTTACCTACTTTCGAAGTAAAATCTAAAAATGAAACTTTAAAAAAGGTAAATATTGCCTTTTTCTATATCTATTCAATATGTAAAGATTTCCGTGATACGGTCCATCTTTAGTTTTTAAATAACGGCATTTTACTAAGTTCCTATGAATCTCTTTCTTCATATTTTTGTACAGAACCAGAACCCAAAAAACCAGGTTTATAAGTTGCATGTCCTAATTACCGTAATGTGAATGTATCATCGACATGAAGAAGAAGAAGAAGAAGAAGAAGAACCGTAATGTCTAGAAAATATTGATGGAACTTTCATTCGCTTATGGAGGAGTAAACTAAGTTTTTTTTCAAGTCTAAGTTAAAATTATATATTAATACAGTAATTCTTACTTTTCAAATATTTTCTTATCTTCTAAAGTACCTAGTCGAGAATACGTACACGGATAATCACAAACGTCCGCCAGTCATAAAATAAGGTTAATTCGAGCTGCCATTATCGTTGAAAGTCTAAAATATTCTTTAACAAAAGCCATCTAATTTATTGTTTATTCTTCTTGGGTTCCACTTTCGGCACTCCCTGGCAAACAACCTGAACTTTCACACTGTGGTCTGAGGTACCTACCTGTCGTTGACATTCCAAACTTTCTTGTCAAAGTTATTTAACGTTTTTCGTAATTTGCTTTTTACCCAAGATTTGGCTTGCTTTGGAAATAAAACAAATACATAATAAAAATAAATCTAAGGGACATTTCATACCCGTTCAACTGATTTCAAACTAGAAAGAGCCTGTACTATGGGTACCAGAGATTGACAAAGATACATAGATAAAACACCCATACACATAATCTATGTTTATCACACAATTTTTTTTCTTTGCGAGAATGAGTTGAGACCAATATTGAGGTATGAAGCCAGTCAAAAAAATGGATTCCAAGTCAAAAAATTTAAAATAATCTGTGGTTTTCTAGGTAACGTTCTAATAAGCTAAATGCTGCTGTCCATTATCTGGTAAGGTGAGGGATGAAAGGGGTTTTTAAACAACTTCTCTTTGTAACTTTCCCTCTTCGGAATCCAAGCCAACCTCACCTGTCCGTGGTACACCTTGCTAACTTACAAACGGGGCTCTGGCGGCCGGCTGATTGCAGCATAGCGCAACTCCGGCACAGCTAAATGCGCTGACCGCCGAAGGTCAGTAACGTCGGCAGTGCGAAAAACTGTGCTTTGCGATCGCCAACCCGCATGCCTATCGTGGGGATTATGGGCATATCCCCATTGTTAATAAAGGAGGCCTACAAACAGCAGTGGACTTAATATATAAGCTGGTGTTGTTGTTGTGAGTTGTCTGGTAAAATACTTTAGTGGAATCGATGAGTCGAGCGAATCGATCGAGTTGACCACAAGTCCTTTCGACAAGAAGTTAAAAGGTAAGTCACACAACATGTTTAACCATGACAAAACACAATAGGTATTTGAGTAACAACAATAAACGTCAATAAAAAGGTGCCATGGGTAATTATTAAATAAGCCAACTTCAGATCATTAGAGAATATATTAAATCATAAGTTTTTCGAAAACATGCTTGAAAATTTGACCATTATTTTGACAATTATTATCGAAATAAATCGAAATTGCTGTACTAGTTCTTCAGCGTCCGGAAAAAATTGTATGAAAATCCATATCTGTCGTGTTTAAGCGGCCAAATAAATTTTAATGTAAACTCATACCCGGCGTGTAATTTTAAATTGGAAGGATCTTTTACTTTCAAACATGGCTACCAAAGAGGTAACAAATCAAAGGTTTTATTCAAATTTCGAACTGGCTTGCAAATAGAAAAATGTTTATTGAAAAAAAAACAAATGAACACTTGGGTGCGTGAAAACTTAATGTTGTTCGTTGTTCGTCATTGATTTTGAAAAGTAATAATTTCAGCGCATTTTTCTTGACCAAACCTTTATTTGATACACGTTCGTCCATCAATGCGTCTTTTGTTGGCCGCTGCTTTAATGTACTATTTTCTCCCTGTCTTTAGAAAATAATTTTCCAAATCGGTTCATAAATGATGGAGTATGAGGTAACGAACATAAAAAATACAACTAAATTGATCCTTTACTGAATTATATTAAAAATAAATTGAAATCCACACGTCAATGGTACATACAATATGATCACCAAGTAAATTGAGCACGTATATTGAAATACAAATTCCACAAGTCGAGCCATAAAGTGTCTTGAAGAATGAAGCAACTTCAGTTACCGTAACTGGCTGTCCTTCCGCGTTCTTTAGTACTTACTGTGCTTGGATTTATGATAGGTATTATTTAAAGAAAGTATAAATTGTGAAGAGAAAAAGATCAGAAGATACTCAGATAATTGAGTTCTTTCTGTTTGTAATTATGACTATTTATAAGAAAAATCTTATAAAAACTCACTTGCCATGTGTCTTACAAAAGCTCGAAAACGGCTCTACTGATTTTAATGTTTTCTTTGTTTTGTTTGCCTTCATTCAGGTGTGGTTTAAGAAAAAAGACAATTAGGAATAAAAAATAAAAATAAATCATAATCTAAAAAATATGAATTCTAAAATTTGCATGGGAGTTGATACTTCAGATTACAAATCAATTCTAGGTGGTACGAAATTCATCGGGTCATCTACAAATAAATGAAAATATTTTTTTATCTATTCTGGGTATGTCCTGCTTGCAAAAAAATATGAAATTTGAATTTGCCAATCGGAGATTTTTTTAGAGGTGTGCCTCCGAAAGAACCCGAAAAGTCAAATGCCAAATAAAGACATTTTGTGATGACGTATCTAGAAACATTGTTAATTCATTGATTTGAAATAAGTCGAAAGCAAAGATAAGCGGGTCAACTCTTGTGTAAAACTGGCAGAAGTTATCATTATTAAGATCACCATCATCATCATCATCAGCTTATAGCAGTCCACAGCTGGACATAGGCCTCCAATAGTGAGCGTCATTGCGCCCTGTCCTGAGCTCGACGCGTCCAGCTTCTACCAGCAGCCTTTCGCAGATCGTCACTTGACCTGGCCGGAGGGCGTCCTACACTACGTTTGCCGAGCCGCGGTCTCCACTCAAGAACTCGTTATTATTAAGATAAATCATATAAATGATCCTCACTGATATGTGCACAATTCATCATCAGCAATTCCTATGTTTTCCTGGCATTTTACAAAATTTAGATAAATTGCTAATGATCTGCAAGGAATTCAGGAAATGAATTGTAGAGCACAAGGCCTTTCTTGTCCCGGAATATTGCATAGACTAGGCAAATGGTCTTAAATGTGATAAATACCTATTGCGTAAGCAAACAGTGCATTTTTAACAATATCTTGACAATAGCTCACGAATCCAAAGTAATAAAATGAAGTAAATAATTTATTCAACAAATACTCGGCCACATCCGAGAAACCATAGAGCCGGTTAGATCCAATCTGTACGAAGACGTCGCATTTGTTTATCGATGAACATTTAACAGCCTATTTCCCTGGATTTATCTGACCTTGTGTTTACCTACTTAATCCACAGGTAATCGTACCCGCAAAAAGATATAGATCGAACTTCTTCCAAGTAAAGGGATCTATGTCCTCTCCAAGAATACTGCAAATTTTCTGATTCAACCTCTGTTCCTCTAATAGAGAGGTTTGGTATTATTCCTACAAAAACAATACCTACTCAAAAGAGCATTTGTTATTTTTATTATCAGCTGGAATTATCCCACTGCATTGCAATGGCCATCACTTCCATCTACTTCTAAAGATTATGCGCTTTTAAAGTCCAGATCTTCATAAAGGTTCAATAAACACCAACTAACACATTGACATCGAGCCTCATTTGTTTGTTTTTTATAAAATTGACTTTGTTTTTTAAACCAAACTTTCTGTATATATAATTATTGTGGTATGTCACCTCATTGGTGAGGTGCAATATTTTCGAAAACCTAAGGCCGGTTTTCTTGTGAATCTTATTTTGTCAATCGATTATCATAAACCACAGGCTTTCGAAGGCCTACTTCCCTACATAGTGGATTACAGCATTTTAAACTTGACCTTGCATTTTGATGGTCTCTAATTGACATACTTCCATAACATTATTTTTGGATCTGTACGGTTTGGAATTTGTGTATGTTTTTATGAAAAGGATCTCTATTCTTCATTATAATTTGATCAAGTATAGTCAAGTACAAATGTCGATTAACAATTACATTGTTAGTAATAATACAATTTAATTCAATATCTGATTTGAGTTGTGCAGACCCCACCTAGAGTGGGATAAGGGCAGGGAAATGATGAATACCATTTAATTCAATACATTTATGAATTAAACGAGAGGAATTAAAATTAGACTTCTGAGTTTAGTCAGAAGTTTGATAGTACCAAAATTATATTTTGAAAAATCTACTTTTGTGCCTGACAGTACTATATGAAAAATAATGAGACAATTGGAATTAATTCTTGCTTTTAGGCTAATTTTATTAGTATAGTTATTTTAATCGTAAGTTATATCTAAGATGACATTATTAAAATAACTAAAAAGTAGATCAATCCTTCCTACTTTCTACTAATATTATAAATGCGAAAGTTTGTGAGTATAGATATATGGATGGATGAATGGATGAATGTTTGTTACTCTTTCACGCAAAAACTACTGATTGGATTTGGATTAAAGTATAGGTTTGTGACCTGGATTAACACATAAGCTTTTTATCCCGGTACTACGCGAGTGAAGCCGCGGGCGAAAGCTAGTATCTTATACAAATTAATTCGATGAGGCTTAGTGTTGTTTTGTTTTCAAGCCTCATCATTCCAGGTTTATACTACTTTTCCTGATAAACCTGTGTCTGTTTTCATCTTTCAACTAGGTTTTGAATTCATGGAACTTTCGTCCAATTGATTCATAATTATGTTATCAATTCATAATTGTCTTTATACATTCTTTGTTGACCAACTCATTCACTTATCTTGTCACACTCACTTTCCTACGGAAACTACACAGTGAAAGTGAAGTCATTATAAATTAACATGTTGATAATCGGAAGCAACAAGACTGTAGGTATACAATTATATTGTCGCTATTAGGAAATAATCGATTCCTGATTGTATCGATATAATCGGTTGTCTAAAGTATTGTGTAAATGGTCACTTGTTCACGGTACAATTATGCGATATTTTTTGCTATGGTCACTTTTTATTATTTTCTTATAACTCTACCTACCTTTATCAATATTTTCAAAACCTAAGTATTATCTAAGTATCTTTACTTATTCTTAGTTTAAAGAAATCCACTAGCTGCTTCTACGTTTGAAAGTAGATTATTTGCTTCATCGATTAAACTCGAATTTGTATTTTTTTTTCTATAATTAGCTCATCATTCTCACTATGCTCTCTGGCATAGCTCATGATTCATTTATTTAGATAAAACAACCTGTAGCTCTCCAGGGTCCAGTTGAAATTGCAAGTTAATTGTAGGTTTCAGTTCCAATTGTACGTTAATTGTTCATTTGAAGGCTAATTGAGCTATTGTTTTTAGCTATACCTATTACGGGTCGAGTTATGACTGCATTTTGATAAAAAAATCACTTCATTCTTCTTTCTGTTTGAGCTAAGGAGTTTTTATTATGAGAGAGCGCACTTTGGACAAAAATATGTGCATTGATTATTCTTCCTTCCTATAGCGTCACACAAAAGAGTCAACGAGACACAAAACCTTTCATGGACAAAAGTGATAAGGATTGAGAAAGGTATGCTGTGGTGGTTTGGGCATGTAGAAAAGAAGTATGAAAGAAGATTAACGAAAAAAGTATATAAGGCGAGTGTGAATGGTACAGTTGGAAAAAGAAGACCACGACGTAAGTTCTGCGATTAAGTCAGAGACGAGCTGGAAAAGCTGGTCAAGAGTACCATAAACCAACGATCATGTATGAATCATGTGATGAGAGTGAAAGAAGCAAAAGAGAATGAAAAAATGGAGATCCGTGGTCTCTGCCTACCCCTCTGGGAAAAAGGCGTGACTGTATATATGTATGTATGAACATAAAGCACAGATTTTTGTTCAAAGCGCGCATTCCCTTGTACTTTGAGAGGTGGAGCATCTGATCTTAAATAATCAATAGAGAATCTATAATCTCTAACATCGAGAAACTAGTACAAAATCACGAAGCAGATGTAATGTGTAGCATACCCGACTGTGGGCGACAAAACGTGTAGCAATGCGGCTGTATGCTAATACTTTTTTGTTCGGTACGGCAAATGAAAGTTACACACGAAAAGTCAAGGCTGATGCTGTTCCGCTTAGAGACTGAATATTTTTGAAATATTTCTTGCATATGCGCAGATATTTTTGAAATAAAATTCTTACCTTTCTAAGAAGTCGGTATATAAGAAGAGCGCAAGAGTATTTGTGGAAATATTAGGTGAAGTCCACTGATAGGTAGAGATGAGTTACTGTGGCGTAAGTTGGCGTGGATGTAACTATTTGTCTGTGACTGTATTTATTAACTAATTACAGGGAATATGCTTAGGGATGTTTTTGTTTATGTATGAATCTATTTCATATGTGACTATATCTATTTATGAACTGACTTACTTATCAAGGTATTAACATAATTTAACCGCTAGTTTATTTACGTAAAAGAGCTCCAAGATAAAAATTACAAAGTATAGTCTTGTGTTTAGTTCCATAAGAATTGTGTAATATTGTGTTTTGGTTCGTAGGAAATTTTAGGGGAAGTCCACTGGTAGGTATTGATAATATATAATTGGTCTACGAAAAGGCGTATGTTCGGTCAATACTTGTTGTCTTTGGAGGTCTAATCGCAGTAAACAAACTTTTGTGTTGATTGAACGGTAACTGTGCAAGCGAAGAGGATTACTAAACTGGTCAAAGAGACTTTATTTATATTTTTATTACAATATTTATCTACATTCAGATCCTCAACTATAAATTTAAGGCTCACAAAAAAAGGAGTACAGCAACAACGGTTATTTCAACTATCTATCATAAGCGTCAATAAAAATTTTGGCCAATGAAAAAACATAGATAGGAAATAACGTTTTGTCATTGGCCAAAATTTTAAGATACGCTTACGTTATGAATAGTCGACATATTAGTGATTGCCCTACAGTAGGTACATTTATACTCTTACATATAAAACTACCCATTAGAAATGTGGTAGCGTGTCTGATAAGAATCGGTTCAACTGTTGTTAATCAGCAGAATCATTCTTTGTATTTTACATATTAAAATTGCATGTCTCGTATATGTTTCTAATAGCATCTTAGAAACTATGCAATAAATAAAGTGAGCCGTCAATACTGTTTCACGTGCGAATAACTTACTAACACGCGTGGTAACCAATTATTATTTCTTGATATAGCAATATCTTCATCATCATCAGCCTATAGCAATCCTCTGCAAGATATAGGCTTCACCTAAATGAGCGCAATATCTAAAGTTCTTAAAAAATGTATCTCACAGTTTGCTAATTTTATCAATAGCAATTAATTGTGTTTTAAAAACAAACCAACAATACTTATTTTAAGATTGTCATTATATATATTATGGTTTTTAATTTGAAATATTTCCTAAACAGGGCAACCAATTGTTTTACCTAAATGTGAAAATATAAATGTTGCTTTATTATAATACAAAATATGTTAGCATAATCAGCAAGAATTTGTTCCAAACCGGATTTTGGGTTACGTTGTTATATTACCCACAACTGGGAATCATTAGTATTCAGAACTGTGAATTGTTATTATTTTTAAATACAAAGTTAGGTAATTTGAACATAATTCTTAGTACCTAACTTACATAGTTTAAGCATAATGAAGACGATGTTATTATCGTCAATAATAATTGAAGTTTCCGCTTTTCTCGATCGGTTTCAATTAAAATGTATTTCCTATATGGAAGGTCCCACGTCGTCGGAAGAACCAGCCATTGAATTGAACAAGAAACGTGAAAGTATAGAAATTGCTCTGTTTGTTGATTGATGTGAAAATTGTATCAAAGTTGCGATCGATTTTGTATTCGTTTGAAATGTAGAAAGTAAACATGTAAAGATAAATATATATGAAATATTGCAAGCTAAACTAGGTAATTAGGTGCTTTATTTGCCTTTTGAACCCTCTTTAATTTGGAAGAGGTTTTGTTTTTTAACCTGGCGTTGATGTATCGGAATATTTTCTAGCAAAAAAAAATCAGTCAAGATCGAACAACCAAACTAATAAGTCTCCCATATTCTAAGAAACTATGCCGAACAAAGCAGCAAATCACATAAATCAAAGCAAAGCATCACATAAATCTTGAAAAAAACTCCTAGAACTCAGTGTAGTAGAAAATCTAGTTAGTTTCATTGACTCTTGTCCTGGAATAGATAGCAGTTGTTGTATATAACCACGTCGGTTTCAATTCGAGTTTACTGGGACGTACGTTTGCGTGGATGTAACTATTCGTCTGTGACTGTATTTATTAACTAATTGCAGGGAATATGCTTTGGCATATTTTTGTTTACGAACGAATCTGTTTCATCTGAGACTATACCTATTTACTAACTTTTGGCTTAGAGGACGCTTATCAGGGTATTAAAATAATTTTAACCGCTACTTTATTTTCGTAAGAGAGCTCGAAGATAAAAATTACAAAGTATAGTCTTGTATTTAGTTCCATAAGAATTGATATTGTGTTTTGGTTCGAGTTTTGTTCACGTGACCTTCTATCTAAGATTTGCCTCCCACTAGAAATACTAGCCTAGCGTTAGTAAATACATTTATGCTTTTCGTGTTATTGAGCAATAACACCTGTTTTCCAGCAATTAAATGAACAATGACAACTTTGAAAACGACATTGTTTAGTTCTTGTAGAATACTGACTTTTGAGTATTCTGTGACCAACACTTCAACAACCACGTCCGTTCATAATTCAGAATGTAATTACAAGCCTCAATTGTTCACCTGCTCCTTGGCTATTATTCTCAACAACGCCCCATGAAGGTTCAATTTTCAATAACATCGACATGTAAAATGTTAATTTTAATAAACCAGACAACGAGCGAAGCACTTTCGAAACTGACCTCTAAAATCACTACGTGTGTAACAACATAAAGACTATAGTAAAATTAAAAAGTGTGACAATTACCGGGAGCTTACCTTGGTCGTTGTCTGCATTTGGAGGAATGTTGCGATGCCAGCTCTTACGCGGTTCTTGACACCGCGGATGGTGCCCTTCGAACTCCTTATCGTCGAAGGCGCATCCTCGTTCTTGTAATCCTTGATTCCGGCGAAAAATTCCAGTTCGGGATTTTCACTTTCACTTTTCACACTCACACTTTTCACTGTTTCATCAAATTGCTTCTCGTTTAGATGGAAATCGTAAAATTTGTCCGTGTCGTAATAATGGCTACTGTAACACAATTCTTGCTTCATTTTGTCCTGTTTTCGCTCCTCGTAGGTGCTCTCACTTATGATAGAGGTTTTTGACGTGTTTGACGATAATGAAGGTAAAGACGGTAAGGAATCTGAGTCTGAGCTCCTTTGCTCATTATTTAGTTGCGATACTAAACGAAAAGAAGTCAACTGTGCGCTTTCTTTTGATATATTAGTTTCATCATTAATATTCTGGCACGCTTCCTCATGCTGCTCGCTCGATTCACTTTCAGTTTCAACCGTACTGAGTTTTGCCGTGCGGTCTCTAATGTCTTGGAGCAGACCTTGCGGTAGAAAGCCGTTTTTATTTGGTTTGATGGCAAAAGACGGCATCTCCGGCGCGACAGGTGGCTCTACGCTTTTTTCTTTTTTATACTCGCCGTGACTTTCATCGGCGTGTACGCTGTTCAACTCGCTACTGTTCAGAGAATCACACGATATGTTTGAGTCGTTATCTTCGAAATCTACCTCGCTCTGACTGCTCCCGTTTCTCGAGCTTATCATAGTGACCGAGATGGCTTTCTTTGCGCTCAATTTTGTGGTCTTCTTTTTGGGCAAAGGCGGTGGGGTCCCGTCAAGGTCACTGCACGTCCCCGAATCCAGCGTGTCGCTCGGCGAGCATTGTCCGCTCGACATCACCATATTTGTCATCGAGTTCATGTACGAATTGCAGTATATGTACGGCGCTTTATCTGTTTTCAGTATATCTTCATTATCTATGATTTTCGGGCGGTCGTCCACATTCAATCTCACTAGACTGTTCTTCTTATACAGATCATTTATTTTGAAGCTGTCGAAGTCAACGTCACTTTTGAGGTGGACGCTCGAAATCTTCGGCTTCGGTTTATCGGTGTCCGTGTTGATTCTAATTGTCACCACGTGTGGACCGTTGAGAGCGTCCGTGCTAGGTGTAATCGCGGGTCGGTCTGACTGGGTCGCCGCTATGAATACCGTTGCAGATGTGCTCTTGGTATTAAGGACGTGCGAGTGCATCGAACTTAGAGAGTTCATGTTTCGTCCATCTTCGTACCCGTTACTTTTCGCATC
Source organism: Horisme vitalbata (assembly GCA_951804965.1). Classification (NCBI taxonomy): domain Eukaryota; kingdom Metazoa; phylum Arthropoda; class Insecta; order Lepidoptera; family Geometridae; genus Horisme; species Horisme vitalbata. Next base: position 11,785,506 of record OX638105.1, on the reverse strand, counting down.
ATCGGTTGTGATTGTCGTGAATGTTGTGGACCCTCTTTGTTTTGCTTTCGGAGGTAGTGGAGGGATGTATTCAATGCTAGGTCGGGTAGTGACGTCTTCCATCGTGGCTAGCTTGGCTGTTAATGTGTTGGCATAATTATCGGTGTATCCTGCTTAGAATGCTGGTCGTTGCCTGGTGGATGTATAAGGCATAATGGTTCCGGTGCGGCCCTCACTAGGTCAATGATCACTGCTCTCTATTCCAGTGTTTGTTGTTCACCTGTAAAAGAAAGAAACGGATTGGTTTAGTACCTAGCAACTAGTTCTAGATAACAATTAGCCTACATTTTAAATCATTTTATAATAGGCGGACTGTTCAAAACAATGTCAGGTTATTAACCAAGAGATAAAGCATATCTTTAGTGCATACCAGCGAATTCAAGTAGGTATAAATTTTTGTAAACATGTCTCAATACAATGACACATGCTTTGACCGATAGACCTATATTTGGAGTCAAACAAAGTCACGTACGAAAAAATACTGCGTAACGATTTCTTAAGTTTACCATCGCGTTTGCATAAAATAATATATTTCATTGCAATGTGTGACTTAATTTGAATAGATAGATGAGAATGTTGAGTAATTCATAATTTTAACTTGGTTTAACTATTCAGTCTGGTATGTGTAACACATTAGTAAATTCGTACTCGTGGAGCCGTGTTATTTCCGGCAATGTATTTAGGCCTCCTTAATTTTTGCCCGTATATTTTTTTATTTGTTTATTGTATCATGTACAGCACATTTCAGGGCTTGTATTACCTAGTAGATAAATAGAACCTTGTAAGGGTGTTGTAAGAGTGAGGCACCATGGGTAAGATGGGGTAGGCTTGCCCAGCACTCGTACAATCCTCTCAGCCAAAATCATTTTAGCTACACTCAAAAATCCATAAATCATGAATGTGATTCCGCGCCTGATTGATAACTTTCTAAAGAATATTTTGAAGCGATAATTACAAATACCAGACTCTTTCTCGCGATCCGACTCAAAGAGCTTGATGAAGCATAAAATTATCAAGCATTAGCAAAATTACATTTCAATACGATTAACCGTGGAAGTATCGGTTAATTTTATTTTGCAACTTATTATAGCGATACGATTCCGCTTAAATCTATGGTAATTTTTATGGGCATTAAAATTATGTAACTAAACTTCCGGAGTACCTACTTCTGAAACCGACCGTGCAATTTATAACAATTATTATGACCAGATTATTATAATTATTATAAAGCGGAATAGTAAAAGATAAAAAGATATTTATTTGCTTAAAAACACGTGTAAAATAGGATGAAGTGTAAAAAAGTTAAAATATGACACAACATGCTTGACCTGTAACAATAAAATGTACTATTGCAAGCTTCTTTAACAGAATGGCAAACAGTTAATTTATGACTGTCGAATGGATGAATCTGCAACGAGACTATTCGACATAGAACTAAATTTGTCAACATAGCACATAGAATGGGCAAGCTGAAGTGGGCCTGCCTAAGAACCCACAACTGCTAAGGTAAACGAGTTCTTCAGTGGTGACAGCGGTTTCGCAAACGTAGTGTAGGATACTCTACCCTAAAAGCTGGATGCGTCGAGTTCAAGACAGGGCGTAGTGACACTCGTGGCCTATGTCCTAGGCTTGGTTAATGATGATCTCTCTCAATGCAATCAGATTCAAGGAAAAATATATATATTGTGGTACCTGAAGATAGAACAAGCACAAGGCCCACCTGATATTAAGTGGTAACCATTACCTATCACAAAGCATTAGGCAATGGACGGGAATCAAAAAGGTAGACCTTCTTAGGCTAGCTCTTGATAAAGAAAAGTTTAAAAAGATGATAGCCGACCTCCAGTGATGGAGTGGCACTAGAAGAAGAAGATCAGCAAATCATTACATCGAAGGTCACGCTTGTTTGGAACACCTCTTGTACCTGTAATTTCACCGCCACACACACTCTTCAAATTGAAACAGCATTACTGCTTCACGGCAAAAAAGAGATCCAACTATAATAAAGAAGCTTGTTAGTATTCCTTGATTAATAATGCTGGACACTACGCAACATATAGCCCCAAAATTCGTCCCGTGGTGGGAATCGAACCTGCAACCTTCTGTGTCTCAGGTGGACCTGCGCCCACTGCCCCACAGAGGTAGTTATTTAATCGTCGTTTAACGCTTTGAGTGCTGAAAACACAAATGTGATTCTGCACGTCGTCATCCTGATGATGATAATTCCCTGTTCACTGTATACTGTGAAAATGTTTCTCAGAATTTGTAGACAAAATAATTGAATTTTAACTTCCTCGAGAACGTATGAGTCACTAATTGGGATACTAATTAACGGTTTGTATTTCATAAATGTTACAAACTTATCTATTTTTTCGTTTCCGGTTGGTTGAACCGTATTTATTCATTTATACTCTAACTTGGTTTTACTCGCGGCTTCACTTGCGTTAAATATAGATTTTGTTAAACGTTTTGTTAGTTGCTATCGGAAACAGTTTTTTTTTCTGTTTATAAGGTACCCTATGTCCGTATCTGTACCCCTGACAACAATGCGAAATTTCATGAGACCATAATTTTAGTATTAAAGACTTGAAATCGTGTCAAAAAATAAACAAGCACACATTCGCATTAATACTCAATCTTATCTAGGACTAACTTTCGACCGCGGCTTTGCTCACATGGTAGAGCCCAGATAAAAAGTAGCCTATGAGTTAACTCAGGCCACAATCTATGTATATTCCGAGTTTCATCCCAATTCGTTCAGCCCTTCTGGCTTGAAAGATTACAAACATTCATACACCCATAGGTAAATCGTCACAAACTTTCACTGTATTGGAATTTTCAAACAGTTTTTATTTTGTCAGAAATAGGCAAGAGGACGTCCTCCGGCCAGTTGGAGTGACGATTTGCGAAAGGCTACTGGTAGAAACTGGATGCGTGGAGTTGAGGACAGGGCGCACTGGCGCACTGGCCTATTTACAGCAGTGTACTGATATAATACTGGGGATGATGTAGATAATATTTCCAGCCAACTTGATCTAAAATACAAAAATCTCATTTTAGAATGTCTGCGTCAGAATAAAATTAGTAAAAGTGTAATAGGTTAAAACATTTTTTTTGCCTACCATTAAAAAAAGACATTATCAGCGAATATCTGTATAGAATATCTATCTAAATAATTGCACTTAAAAATAACTATAAATAAAAGTAAATCTGAGACAATAATAAATTGGGCAAGGTTGCTCTATTGCTATTGCTGCGCAATTTTTGCGCATTACAAAACAATAGACATTATTGTTAACTATTTGTCAATATATTGACAACATACTATTTGCTACGGATATTGTTCATACGAAACAGTTACTGAACAACGGAAAGAAACCAAGTAATTACTATCTAATTCTATTTATGTCTGTACTTTAATGTCATCATCTGCTTCTAGTTTACTGCAGACTGGTGTGACTACGGATTGTGTTGGTGTGACTACGTATAAATAAAATGAACCATAGTCACATTGGTGTGGTAAACTGGTGTGACTACGGATCAGTTGGGCTAAATTATGTCAAAGAGCTCATGGCATGGCTTACTTCGGTTTATTTAGCGGATTATCTTGGTTAACCAGCACTTCGCCCGGTTACTACTTGGATAGGTAATCATTTAATTTGCACGGATTTTTCGTTTCGAAAAAAGTTAGTGAAAGAAACATCACGAAGAAACCCCTTAGTCAGCTCCACTCGTATTGACCATGTCTTTTCTGTGGGTAATGCCGACTAGGCTAAGAGGATGGTAGATGCTGGACAAGCCTACTCCATCCAACCATGTCCTAGGCACTAACAGCGTCCCAGACAGTGAGTAAAAATCACCACTTGACTCTGGATAATTCATTTAGAGTAGCAAAGGCATAAGAAGGAGAAATAATGTGTAGTTTTAATGTTGTTGATTTCGTCTCTATCACATTTTTTTTCATTGGATATATCAATCACACAATACTTTCCGCAACGAAGACTCAATGGAACGTCTGGTAGTGCAAGCCAATATAGAGAGCCAGAGATAACGAGGCCCCTCCCCCACGCGGTGGTCTGACCTTATTAAATCTATCACACAAACCTCTATGACCGAATATTCCCGTCAAACTGATGGAATTTAATGAAGGCATGTTGAAGAGCCGCCATTCCAACTCTACCTCCATAACCACGACCACTCTGACAAGAGCATCTGACTAAGAAGAAAAGTACTTTGAGTGCTGAAAACACACTTTCTCTAGGGCACGAGCTGTTTCTCCTCGTGCATAGGCCCACGATCAACTAGCTAGTGTCTAGTGACACTTGAGAGCTGGATACTCACTTGCTCTAGTCCACGAGCTGCTATTTTGCGAGGCCCGCAGCTAGTGTGTTAAAGACAGAGCATTCAAGCATATGGGTCGGCAAAATGTAAAAGTCACTTGGATTAAAAGATTATAATTCGTAATTTTTCGAACGATTCCAAGCATTAAACCCCAGTTAATTAGGTCCACCAGTTATAAATCACACGACAGACGTAAAAAAACTTACATTATGAATGTACATTTTAATTATACTTCCTATAATGTCGTGACAATCGATCATAATGGTAATGTTAAACACGTTTTGAACGAATACGTATGTTAATTAAATAGGTGGTAAGCGTGCGGACTTATAAGGGAAGGAATCGAATTCTTAACTAATTTTGTCGCATCTTTACTTTCGATGCGATTCAAGATAAACAGATTATTCAAATGGAATATTCAGACAAACCAATTAAAACTGATTAAGACTCAACGTACGGCTAGTTTACTTTAGAGTCACTCAGCGAGCTATGGAACGCACTATTGTCGGAGTTTCTCTGTAAGATGGGATCCGCAACGAGACTATCTAACATAGAACTAAAGTAGTCGACATAGCTCAGTGAATTAGCAAACTGCAATTGGAGTAAGCTGGCCATATCTGCCGAGGAACCGAAAACCATTAGGGTAAGCAAATAGACCTCTGTTCAGCAAACGTAGTGTAGGAACCTATAAGTGGAGTGACGCTGTGCGAAAGGCTGCTGGTAGAAGTTGTATGCGTCGAGCTGAGGACAGCCCGCAATGATGTTCATTAGGGGATGCCTATGTCCTGCAGTAGACTGCAACAGGCTAATGATGATGACGACGATGAAAACCAAATAAACCAAACGCTGCGTGACCTTTTTGTGTGACTGTTTCTTTTATTTGATATACACATTAGGTACACCTTTTTTATTTTTGTATAATTTGTGCCTCAAATAGATGTAGATCTTTTACGAGTATCTCTATCACAACACACTACACCACGCCAGCCTATATCAGTCCACTGCTGGATGTAGACCTTTTTTAATAAAGGGGGATATGCACATAATCCCCACCCAGGGCATGCGGGTTGGGATCGCAGGGTACAGCTTCTGGCACCGCCTGCTGCTGCCGGTCAGCAGTCAGGGAATTAAGCTGAGCTGGTGTTAGGCTGTCACTCTTTATATTAATAATGCTTTCAATCTTTATTTAAATATATAAGTATCTAATTGTTGTGGAATATCAGCGTGGTTTGATTCAAGTAAAGATTTCAGATTTTCCAAAAATATTAAAAAATATTAGATTATATGAAATAAATACTATTAAATAAGTTCAAAGTTACTTACTTTGGATTATAAAGTAGACGTAACATAATGTATTTAGATAGAGTACTGGTACCTACTTATAATGCAGAAAGCATCTTACATTTGCAAAACTAAACCAGTATCTATCTTGTCAAAAGATTTTTGAATGGGTTTCACTTTTAAGCTAAGGTAAAATTTCTAAGCGATAATAAAATAAATAAAATAAAAACATAGATCAGTAAAGTTTAAAAAAAAACTAACTAACGTAACTTGCGTAAACTATTCCAATCAACGTATCACCCATAAAATGTAACACCGTGATAAAATTTATAATATCCTTGACTTTCAACGTTTTACTATTAATCAAAAGATGAGCGATAAGCGGAGCGGTTAGCCAAGACTATGTCACAACAGGCTTTACAGGGTTTCAGTCATGGGAACATGGACTAACTTTGATATTATTTAATTTTTAATGAAATACACACTTACTTTAAGCTATATTGTTTGTATCACATCAATTGTTTTGAAGCAATAAACAATTTAATTATTTATCTATTAATTGGCTTACAAATAAAATTGACTTAAGCTTGACAAAAAAAAAATGTTGTTTGAAAATGAATTTATACGAGATTTTTATAAGTAAGCTTTATAGCATTAGCTTAAACTATAACCATCATGTTAATCTCCTATGATATATTTAAATCGTAAAATATTGTCATATATTGTAACTACTAACGTCGTGTATGCAATGTATAATAGTATGCACTTATTTATCTAGTGTGTACAATTCGATTCTCATTTACCGCTTCGCTTATCGCTCAACCTGTGATACAACAAAGCCTACCCCTCGAAGAACTTATAAAGGCATTACGTAGAAACTCGGACAGGTGTACCAAGTGAAAGTATCAAGAGATTTGTCAACATTGTAACGATCATTGTGTAATTTGATTGTTGATTGACAATAATTTGATATCATTAGTCGTACGTTTGCTTTGTTATTTGTTTTGTCGATATTACTACGTCATGGTAAAGGTACGATTCCATTATATGTGCAGCACATTTTTGTTATACATAAGTTTATTCTCGGGACAATAACATGACGACCAATAATGGACGATGACGAAAACCAATTTGCTTTGTTAAACCAATAAAACGAGACTATCCGACATATAACTAAAGCTGTCTAATTTCTAATTTGAAGTGGGGGAAAAAGTTCTGCACCAACGTCCCGCATTGGGGTGTATTGTGCATTGTCCCCCTACTAACATGACCCCAGCCAGCCCAACTCCTTAAAATAACGGAGAAGGACTCTGGGTTGGTTGATCCTGGTACTGCGTCGTGCGCTTGTGAGCCTTGATCAAGCAGTTTTTGTAACCTGGATTTTGTTCTGGCTTCGTTTGTGGCAGTGCAGTGTAAGATGACGTGCTCCACAGTTTCTTCAGCTTGAAAGCTGTCTACATATTTCAAAGAATAAGCAAGCTGAAGTGGCAGTGGGCTAGCCCTAACTGCCGAAGAACTGATAACCGTTGGGGTAGACAAGTTTATGAGTGGAGACCGCGGCTCGGCAAACATAGAGTTGGACGCCCTCCAGCCAGGTGGAGTGACGATTTGGAGGCTGCTGGTGGAAACTGGATGCGTCGAGCTCAGGACAGTGCGCCATGGCGCTCATTAAGGGATACCTATGTCTTGCAGTGGACTGCTATAGGCTGATGAGCTTCTACCAGCAGTATTTCGTAGATCATAACTCCACCTGGCCGGATTCCATCCTAGAAGTAAACGTTATTTTTGAATAAATGACCGTGGCTATGTCAAGCTTGATCCGTCGTTGACTGTACGAGTCAGTTGATGTTATACGACATTGTGCAACGTTTTCCAATTGTGTGTATTAAATCAATTAGTCAAAGGAAGTTATAAATTTACTTTCACTTTTAACGAGGATTTTGCAGCATCACAAGACTTTAATGTTCTTATTTAGCTATTTAATTTAATATTGCGTAAGTCAAAGATTAAAAGTAAGGATGAAATGAGATCCGAAGTCGAAAAAAGGTCAAAGACGTTGGAAGCCGCATAGCGGAATTGAAATGGAATTGGGCACGTCACCTGGCAAGGCGAGGTGGCAGGTGGAATGAATGGCGTTCAAGAAACCTGTACAAAAACGTCGGTCGTCCAGCAGCTAGATGAACGGACGATATTACATCAATCGTGGGCTGAAACTGGATGAGACGAGCTTTGAACCGTGAATAGTGTGATAAGAGAATGTGGAGTGTATGAAGATATTGTGACAAAGATTGAAAAGGGTAAACTGAGGTTGTTTGGTTATGTAAAAAGATGGATGAAAGAAGATTGAGAAAAAAAGTATAGGAGGCGAGTGTGAATGGGACAGTTGGAAGGGGAAGACCTCGACGTACGTTCTGCGATCAAATCGGAGACGTGGTGGACAAAAGGCTAGGTCAGGAGTACCCTAAACCGACAAGCATGTATGAAAAATGTGATGATAGTGAATGAAGCAAAAGAGGTATGTCAGGATCGTAGCAAGTGGAGATCCGTTGTCGCCTAACCCTCAGGGAAAAAGGCGTGACTATATGTATGTAAATTAATATGTACGATTATTACCTGGTAGAGATTGCTTTCAACGATAAGGCCGCCAATTGTGTTGCCTTTATGTTGTAATTCTATAATTCTTTACTGAACTATTTGGTTTATAGAGTATGGCAAAAAGTACGTACACAGGAGGGTAAAATTTTTAAGAATTTTAAGAGTTTTCTGTTAGAAAGCGTTTGAGAATAAGAGAGGAAATGGCACAAATCACGTAAAAAAAGTATACAACATACAAGTTTTGCTCAAAAAAGTGTTATTATTTCTATCTATTTGTATAAGTTGAATACCTACTTGAATAGTAAACATCTAATACATATTTCATTCTAAATATATCATCAACTATATCTTCAAAAGGTGTCTCATTAAAGGGGATTAGAGTGAGATAATCAACCCATATGACTATTCTAATCATGACCTTTGCATGATACCGACATTTAGTTGGGACTCAAAAGTCATTCTGTCAAGGCCGAGGTACTGGCTGCATCTTAAGTAGACTTAGTTAAAAATTGAATTAATCACAAAATGAATTTCGACTACTATTTTGTAAGATAAATATTGCTTTTTTTAAACTTTCACGAGTATTTAACATAATTAAATTGTTTTACGGAAAGTTGGGAATATAATAATAGTTTAAAAAAACTAAAAAAACACGCTTGCACGCATGCGTAGTTCGCGCACTAGCTCTGTCTCTCTTACTCGCATGCAAAGGATGCGGAAAGAAATTAATTAATCCTGGCGAATCTAATTAGGATAATCGGATATTTTTATCGGATTATTGCATTGTCATCGACCTTTGACAGGTGTGCAAAGTTTGAATCAAATCTGATCGTTCAAAGTAGGGCAAAATCGAGCTCAAAGGAGTCGGTTACATACATACATACAGGTGAAACTAATAAAAGCGTCTATAATAAAATGTAAAACGCGAGTAATATCAAGCTATATTTAATTAACATTATTAATCAAATATAGTTTGTCCAGCCATGAAATAAAGATAACTGTTTCCACAGTGTGGCTCCATTTATTAAGTCAATATTTGAAAGAGCAACGTACGCCTTTTCTTCAAAAAACCAAGTGACGTGCTATCTGCAGTGAATATAAAATTTGTATTGTGAAATTTCTGATTATTTAAAATGTAACAATAGAGTATGGAATGGAATGGAATTGTCTATAACTCCATCAAAACATTGTAATATTTTTATTAATAATGAATGTAACAAAGAAGTTAATAAATTATTTTTATTTAATTTTAAATTATTTCCAAGCTGTGCTCTTGCCGATTGTTCTCTTTTTGGTTACGTGACAAATTTTCGTGAATAAAAAAATTATATGTCAAAATGATCCATCTAATAATATTATCAGTTTTTTTAAGGTTCAATTTTGAAAATGTTAAGTTAATTTAGTTAACCAATAAATTTTTTTTGTAACATAACCAAAAAGAGAACGTTTACGTTACAAATTGGTGTGAATAAAAAAAATTACATGTCAAAATGATCCGTTTAATAAAATATTTTTTTTTAGTTTCAAAATAAAAAATGAAAAGTTAGGCGCAATAAAATTAGTATAATTTATTCATTCTCCTGTCCGTTTACTTTTTTGCTATCCTTACAAGTGTCAAACACTCTTAAGTTTATTTTTATTACTAGATGCGTCTGTTATTTTTATTTTACTCGGTTTTGCTCGTGGCTCTGCACGCTTATCTGAAGTAGATACTTAACCTTTAGTAAGGTGTAATGGTCTTGCACGCAGGGTCGTAAAAATTTAAGAAAAATAACTTTGGATTGAAAGGGCAGAAACGTGTGATGTAAAATTTGTTTGTTTTATTTATTCTTGGTATACTTTCTAGCCACTGGCTCATACAAACAAAGTTTTTGGTATGAAACGGTTGAAAGTTTGAAAGCTTCTTCCTGCTATTTTTCATTGCTAAAGCCGCCTTGAAAGTCTTTGATTGAGGTATTTGTGATGAGATTCCATGCAGGCAATCCGAAGACGTAGGCGTCTTTGGATTGCCTCAAGGCGGGAGTCAAAATTAGCCCCGTCAGCGCCTTGACTTGGTCAGAAAGGTATCATCCCGTTTCAAACACCACAAGTGTACATACTTTTGAAATACTTATTTTTCAGACTTAATTTTTGAACAGATTCTTTAAAATTGGGCAAGCTGCTCAGTCTAACGATAAAAATACACAGAAAATAACCTTACTATGACATATCAATTTTTTGAATAACAAAGAAGAATCGGCAAGAAACTCTGCGTCGTTTAATATTAATTGATTGATTACAGGGGGACGTCCTTCAGTCCCGATATTATAAGGAGATAAGGACTACATGCCCGGCAGTGGGTCAAAACGGCTGATAATAATAATAATAATAATAATAATAATTTATGAGTTTTAAAATGAATAAAGTGTTATAATAATAATAATAAATTTTATTTCAGGCACAAAGAAAAAGTACAAGATCTTAATTTACTTAAACTAGGGCCCATATATATAATGATGATGATCATAGTAACCATACTCACACCATTACAAGTCAATGTTTTTATTTTACACAGAGAAGAATAAGCAACAAATTCTGCTTGTATTGATATTAAAATACCGATAAATGTTACAGTTCAGCGGTATTTTATTTTCTTCGCCATACTTGAAGCCAACGCTAGTAAATGTTCACCCAGTTAAAAAAGTACCTTCTATAAGTACTTAGAACGTTTTTGTAAGCATTAGTGTAATCGTATCTACCTGTCGGTCATTAGGCCAGTCTACAAGAAAGATACGGAACGCTAAAAGCTTTTTAGTTTCTACACTGTTTAACAACTAAATAGGTGTGTTGCATATTTGTATATTTTTATGAATTTACCGTTTCTGTGGCAAAAAATAATTATTTTCTTTGATTACTTAAATAAATTTCTCTTATAATATGTCTCTCTATGAACGTTTTCGTATTGTGAAATTTGTACTACAACTATAGGAATAAAGAGGACAGTATTGAAAAGCACATGTAGGCTTGCTAATAAATAAATAATGTTGGACATTAACACTATCATTTTTATAACCTCAAACTAAGCAGACATTGTGACGTGACGTGACTGATATACCTATCTACTACTTCTATCCTTTTATTTTTTGACCTGATACAAATATTTGCAGAACATAGAAACATTTGTCTCGCTGCGGAAATTGAACCCGCAACGTTCTATAGCAGAGGCGAGCCTTCGCCGACTACGCCACAGCACAAAAAAATATTTTTTTGTGGCTACAGGGATCGCCCTTGTCCTTGGTGAAATTGCTGTAAACAATTTTGAATTAGATTTTTTTAAAGTTTATTGTGTTCACAAGTTACTGTAGCATAATTTAGTTAATATTATCTGTGTAATAAAGAGATAAGGAAAGAACAGTAGGTACCCAGGTGGGTACCTATTACATGCTTTCATATCAATATTGAATATTATGGTACCTCACTGTATTAATAATTATAAAATGATCAGTCGATTTATAAATAAAACTTCATTTAGACGTAATGATAAAACTAGTTTTGAAGCAAAAAATATCTAACCACCTTCGGCTTTCCAACCGTGAACTAAATACCCATAAACAAGTCGCAACGGACGGACCAACAGTCCATATTCAGCACCTACGTGATTGATATACATATTTTTCATTGCTCATTTGGCTCATTGGTCAATGATTAATTAACTATTAGCTATTTTGGAGTGATGGTTTGAATGAATGGAGAATAAGATTCAGTATAAATGGGTGCTTTTCAGTCGAAAGTTACCACTATCTGTTGAATAAGTTGACAGAACGCGTAATTTTATACATATTTCGAATTTGTTCATAGTAAGTTTAGCTGAATTATTTGAAAATTGAAAAAAATACTCTTATAACAAAAAAAACGGAAACTTTTAGATTATAACCACGGAGCAAGAATCAAACAAGCACCTCATAATCATCATCATCAGCCTATTGCAGTCCACTACTGGACATAGGCCTCCCCTAATGAGCGCCGTTGCGCCCAGTCCTGAGCTCGACGCATCCAGCTTCCACCAGCAGCCTTTCGCAGATCGTCACTCCACCTGGCAGGAGGCTACACTACGTTTGCCAAGCGCCGCGGTCTCCACTCAAGAACTCGTTTACCCCAACGGTTATCGGTTAATCGGTTAACGGTTAACAAGCACCTGTACATCCCAAAATGCGTCATTGTATCGCCTATTACTTACCTACTAAATACTCTTTATGAAAAGTTTGTCCGGGGAAGTATTACCATCTTGTCTATCTCTGACGTGAAGCAGTAGGTATTGCTTTAAACAAAGTATTGCAACGTAGGACAAGCATTTTTAGAACGTGCCCGACGATGCAAAGTTCTGCGTCATCAACTTGAGGCATGAAGGTGGTAAGCTTCATGTACCTGTAATGTCACCGGCACCTAAACCCTTCAAACCGAAACAACAATGCTGAAAAAATAGGCATGGCGGTGGTACCTACAGTACCTACTTTTTAGGAGGAGCCCTTAATAGATCTCTATTAGTACCTACTATAGTCTATAGGCTTCTTCATTCTACGGAATACCGTCTATATATTTTATAGACAATTTGATATCCTTCGAAGAAAACCACATTTTTTTACCACTTGTCATACAACAATGTATAAGGATCGAGTTATGCTTCGGCGCGGGCGCAGGTAGCCGATGTTTCCGGTCCATTACACACACATACAAACAACACAAAAACACGCATACAGATACAGGAAATAGAAAAAATATAATAATAGCTAACGCGGGAATTTTGAGCAGATGCGAGTCCTTTTTATCTCATTGCGGGAATTTTTGTTTTTTGTACTTGAAACCTATATCATTAATTTATAATTATACCCATAGGTCGTCATCGATTTTGATGAAGGCAACACTAGTTATTTTTTGTCTCTATTATGGGCCTTTTGGCAAATTGTAAGTGAAAACAAGGTGGTCAGCATCTACGCTACAAAGATATGTTCAAAAGATACCTTAACGCCTGTGCTCTCGATCCCTCACGTAAAGAGCTTGCTATACAAAGGATAAAAATATACAGGCATACATAAGCCAGGCTATGCAGACTTACTTAGCTTGGTACTATTTAAGCTGATGTAAGCTGTTTTTATAAGCACACCTGTTAATCTACTCACTGAAAGACGTGGTCCTGTCCAAACTATTTTCGGCTCGCATAAGGCCCGCAACGACTAAACTACCGAACTCTTTATAAAAAAATGAAGTATACGTAGCTAGGCAATCAAGCCCAGTTTTGGGACGAAATCAGACGTTGTCTCGTCTAAGTTCTTGGATTCATACAAAATTCTATAGAAAAAAGCACTTTCATAATAATATATTGCAATTTCCCGGGCAATATTTGTTATGATTCTTATTCCGCAACGATTCTAAGACAAACTGCTTTTCTCATTAGTCTAATATATTTCTTCAAAGCTCCATACATAAGCATAAACAACTCAATCGCTTCTATGACTAACGACTGGCGCGCAAGTCGGCCAGCGTTGAAAGCTGCGCGTGAGCAGCCTGTTAATACCAGGCTTTCTTCACTTATAATTACAGTTCAATGGAATCTCGAACCTTGGGTGGTATTTATTAGATTCTAAATAGCTTATTAAACAGGAATAGCTATTGTTTGGAATCTTGAAGTCTATGTATTGTTTGAAGATTTGAGGATAGTACAGAGTAGGAGGTACAAGCAAGTTCTTTCAGTACATCAATATCTGCGCCTAGCACGCGCTGCGGGCCGCACGGTGCAGCGCCGCCAGACCCCAGCGGAGCGGGCGCGATCTCTGCTCAGCGCTACACTAGCCGCATCTCCAAATTGTGATATGTTTGTGAGTGGGATGAAATGCCAGATGACAGAATGCAAGAAGATGTATCAGATGACAGCTAGGAAATCTAGTGTGCGTTTATTATAATTATTAAAGAGACATTTGTGAATGGATGAATGAAATGAATTATTTAATTAACTCATTCAATTATTATTTGACGATGTATCCATAATCGGATTTTTCTGTTTTTGCATACCATTTTGATTTTATTTGTAACACGTTGGTTTATAATGTACACTGTTATGATAAAAATTGTGAATAAATAAATAATAATAACAGAAAATCTATTGACCCTAATATCATTTCTCTTCTGTATAATGTTCAGGCGTTACGTTGAGTTGACGATAAAAACATACTTTCTCATATACTATTAGTAGGTACCTACGTATGTTGTAAGGTGTACCCACTGTCCGCAATTAACAGACATAACTACTGCGTCTTACACTTTCCAACTCGCCGGTGGTCCACCTGACTTGTTTATTAGTCAATTTTTAACGTAACTCTGCAAAATGGTGTTAATATTTTGCATAACAAGTGAGGTGTAAAGTTCAGGTTAAAAAAGCACGTTTAACTGCCTTTTCGACAAAGGACAATAGTCGTTTAAAGGTAAGCACGAACAGGCCATGGCTAAGAGGAAAACATAGTTTTGAAGGCCTAAATTTGTAGGTATTTGAGACGATATTAAGGCAAGTTAAGGTTTTTTCCCCTTTAAACTAAAACTATGAGATCTAGTTCAGCAGATGAAGGCCTTAGTCGGCTTTTTGTAGATAGTAGTGTAGCCTTGGTACTGAAATTTAGGGACACGATAATATGGAAAGTTGTAAGGTTCTTTCCTCTTCGTACTAAAACTATAATGAGGCCTAGTCCAGCAGTGGACTGTTATAGTTTCTGTCAACTGTGTTAATCCAAGTCAACCCTACTGTATAACAAACAGGTAAAATAGTAGTCGGCTTCACTGACAGCCTAAGCTTACAAGTTAGCAATCCTTCAGTGGTTAGCGGGTAGTGAGTGACATAACAGTTCCGGTACCATTCATGGACAAATGGTAGTGCGTCCTTAGCGCACGAGTAACTCACCTGAGTACCGTGGTGCACTTTGCATCTCGGCAGCAAGATCTACTGCACGGAGGTCCTGGTATTTGCCAGTTTAATTGTCTGCTTCATAACCTACTGGTTGGTAAAGGGACGTTAAACACTTCGTAGATTTGATTGGGTGTATAACAAACCGGCACAGCTATTTCCCTAACCGCTGACACTGCTGCTCTAAAATCCCCAACCCGAATACCCAGCGTAAGTATTATCAGCATTATTTAGGGAGGCCTATGTCCAGCGGTGGACTAAAATAAGACGAAATAAGATGACTAAAATCTGTAATTTTTTTCGGATTGAGCTATTAATAATCAAGAATAATCCGATAACAATTAAAAACCATCTAACAAGCAATTTCCCATCGACCTATCATAACTAAGGTACTATCGCGTGCATCGTCCCAATTGATAAATCGATACAAATAATCGGAAACGCACTATCGTAACACATGTACCGACACTTTCACTTTGCGATTTTTATCTCGGAAGAAATCGATTATACAACTCGCTCATGCGTACCGCTAATTAATTGGTCTTCATTTTATGGTAACAGATGTGGAGACAAGTCCACACATATGCGAAGCATGGGATTTAATACTAACTACTTATGGGCAAGTTTATTTGTAAGAAGTTGTTGATGTTGACTGACTGTCTCGTCAGTTCTCTACATGGCGTAGAGTGATATGCTCTTGCATTAACCTCTTATAATACCAGAATGTGGATAAACTAACTAAACTTATCGTTACACTTAACCAAAGCTGTCTCTTTTATAAGCTTGTAGATAAAGAGAGACGAAATGAGTTTAAGTTAGATAAATCTAATAAGTAAATACATAATAAATGATGCTGGATCACACAGCATCATGTAGCCCCAAATTAAGCAGAGCTGATGGGAACCACATGACTGATATACTACATATATATATTTTTTTGTAAACACATACATAATAAACAGGCTTTAGGTAAATATCAGTTTATATTGCAAAATTTTTCCTGCGGCGGGAATCGAACCCACAACCTTCTGCGTTTCAGGCGGACCTTCAGAGTTCAGAGACACTGAGTCGCAGAGGCTGTCGAATCAAGTTTTAAACAGTGATCCCACCACAATAGTTTTTTTTAAATTTATGTCTGGAATCCCGGCATTTAACTAATATGCTACTTTTTATCCAGGTAACCACGCAAGGCTAGTTTCAAATACAACGGCCACGGCATTATCTAGCAGATTGTCTGTCAGTCTGTCTGATCGCCTGTCACTACAACTCACGACTAGCCAAGGTCGAGTATGATTGTTTATAAGCTGAGAAATAATACCATCTCAGTTATATTAACCGTCTTAATGATGTTTGCATCGAAGATGCAAGAAGCCTTCAAAAGCTTAATTGCAGCAAGGATTTTAGTTTTTCGACATATAACAGTTTGAAAATTGAGTAGATGGTAGACCACCACCACCAGCTTATATTAATCCACAGCTGGACATAGGCCTCCCCTAATAAGAAGGGGAATATGCCCATAATTTCCAGGGTGGGCATGCGGGTTGGGGGTATAGCTTATCGTTGCTGGCCGTCGGCAATCAGTTCATTTATCTATGCGCGGTGTTGGACTGCCCTATGCCGCAATCAGCTGGCCCCGACACAGGACATACATGGTCGATACGAGGGGAGCTGACGAAGCCACGGGTTACGATGTTTTCCTTCACCATTTTGAGCACTCGGTAAAATGGTGCTTACATAATATAGAGAGGTACTATTCAAAATAAGTTTTCCAAAAATGTGATCTAACAGGAATATCTCTAAAATTCTGGCCCACGTCAATCTCGTTATGAAATTTTCCACCTTACGCGATTTCATAACTTTCAAAAAACGTGCAACCATTACCCATTCAAGTCAACTTAAAAATTTATACGATAGACATCAAGATAAAACTCTATAGAGTTACAGTCTATAAGTGAAAACTGACAAAAATCATCATAGCGTCGCGTCGCACAACAATATCGTCATACAAAAAACAAATAAAAGTTTGCCACATTTGCACTGATTAAGATTTATATAGTGTTCAATGACTCTGTCCAACGAAGACCTCTGTAGCGCAGTAGGCGAAGGCCCTCCTGAGACGCAGAAGGTTGCGGGTTCGATTCACGCCGCGAGACAAATCTTTGTACGTTCTGCAAATATTTGTTTCGGGTCTGGGTGTTTTCTATGTATAATAAGTATGTATTTACAAAAAATGTATCTATGTAGTTTATCAGTCATGTGGTTCAAGCTCTGCTTAGTTTGGGGCTACATGATGCTGTGTGATAGTGTCCAGCATTATTTATTTATTTATTTAATGGCAATGTTTTGTTTAGATTTGTTTTTATTATTCTTTGGATTTTATTGTAAACCCCTAAAAGTATTACGATTATATAAATATGTGTTCAATGTTGGCGCAATAGGTATGCGCCGAGTTTTGGTGCGGACATTTTTGTTCCACGTTTGTGGCTCTAAATTATACTATGCCGATGACGATAGGTAATAAAGATGAAAGCTGCAATGCCATATTGGAAGCAAACTATCCACTTAATCAGCCCACAGGCAAAATAACTGACAGTTGGTGCATTCAAGTCATAGATGAGTGATTTATTATTTGGTACCTCGCATAAATAACAGAGTGCGTTTAAGATGGAGTTACGAATGAGGCATTAGTTAAAAGGTGGCTATTAAGTTAAGGTTCTTGAATAACATTTACTTATATTTTTATTTAACTTTTAAAAAGCTAGGTTTTTAATATTATTGAGATTTTGATGCCGACATTGCAATTGTAGCTTGTAGGTTTATCAAACAGTATGTCGAGATTCAAGACTTAATAGAAAATGTATTGTCTCGTGTACCAACGAGGTACCATAGGTATACCAAATAGCATACATGCGAGATACCAAAGATATTTCTATCTTTTGAGAACCTCCTTTATTGCTATTCTCACAAATACAGTTTTACGATAAAATTTTAGAAGTACTTTTATTCAAGAAAAATATTATCACGACCGCCTGCGGCCTCACTCGCTTCATCTTCAGCCTGTATAAGTCCACTTCTGGACATAGGTTTGCGAGGTGTTACCCCAATAAAAGGTCTATATGTTACTAGCTTCCGCTCACGGCTTCGCTCGCGTGGTGCTATTAGAAAAATTGGCTGTATATTATTCCTGGTCTCGGAAGCAAATAAGTGTAAAAAATCAACTCAATCCGTTTAGTTAATTTTAGCATAATGAATAAACAAGTATTTCGCTCTCATAATCTTTCTTACATACTTTTACTTTCATAATATGGAGTAGAATTTGTTAAGGCTACCTTATTTCAATGGTTGGGTGTAAGAGATTCCAACCTACATCTTCGGAACCCAAGCCAAAATCATCTGTCCCTGTTAACTAACAAATGTGGTTTTGGCATGCGGCCGATTGCGGCATAGCATAGAGAGAGAGAGCAGTCTAATACTGGCACAGCTACATTTTCCTGGCCGCTGATGGGCAGCAGCATTGACAGTGCGAGAAACTTTGCCCTGCGATAGGCATATTCCTTATTCGGGGAAGCCAATGTCCAGCTGTGAACTAATATAGGATGGTGTTGTTACGTAATTTTCACAACTTTATATTAATGAAGTGACCCAGGTATTCAACTTTCGCTGTGGCTAGCCAGTTGAAAGGTCGTTCACTTGGCCACCTGGTGACGAAACATCTGAAACCGAGGGTTTCTATGACTGAACGGAAATACCATGTAACCGGAATAAATGACTAAGCCAAGAGCTTGACTATACAAAAGATTGTGTGGTCAGTCTTTGTGTTGAAAGTCCCTGTCTAAACAATGGTTGAATGCAATACGACATGGGCCAGCTTTTGACATTTATTTTTGAGATTCAATAAGGGCTTATTATTTTTATGAGTGATCAGAAATGAAAAAAAAAAACAATTATTTTTAGGGCAAATTTTTCAATTGTCAGTTAAACCAGTTGCATCATTACTGAATAAATTGAAAAAATAAGAAATAATGCTTGATGAATGAATGATGAATCTAGAATGAAACTATTGATTAGCTTCTATCCGCAGCTCCCCTCATATGTAACCTAGCAAAAAAACAACTAGCCACAAATCTAGTTCTGAAACAATGTATTAGTATTCAAATTTTCATTCAAATCCGTTGAGCTGTTACGGAATTATGCGGGAACAAACATACTAACATGAGGATAATAGGCATATCTCCTTTATTGGAGAGGGCCTTTGTACAGCAGTGGATAGATTATAGGCTGGTGCAGTGAAGGATAAGGTAAGTGAGGATATCATCATTATTATCATCAGCCTATAGCAGTCCACTGCTGGACATAGGCCTCCCCTAATGAGCGTCATTGCGCCCTGTTCTGATCTCGACGCAACAAGCTTCTACCAGCAGTCTTACGCAAATCGTTACTCCACCTGGCCGGAGGGCGTCCTACACTACGTTTGCCGAGCCGCGGTCTCCATTCAAGAACTCGTTTCCCCCAGCTCCTCCCCAGCGAAGGATTCAGCTGGGGAGCATTTGGAAAACTACGTCGAGTCTTCTCGTCACCCATACCATAAGTGAGTATATGCGGATGAAAAAATTCCAGTGTCTGTAAGGTCCTTTGAAGCAAACCATCGATAGAATCCATAAAAATGCAACAAAAAACGACTTCCGCAGCAAACAAGAAATTATGGTGACAAAACATGTCATAACAAACAAGGCACGTCCATAAAATGACAACCACTTTCACTGGAGTGAATAATGTAGTGATAGAAGCCATTTAAAAAAACTTCTGTGGGCGTCAGTGGAGCGGCAATAACAAATAGAATAATGAAGGGAATATCTATGAATCCTTCTTTTTATCAACAACCTTTAGCTGCTACATCTGCTGGACATAGGCCTCTCCCAATAGATTAAATAATAACAATAATAAAAGTGCTGGAAATTATCACACAGCATCATGAAGCTCCAAACTAAGCAGAGCTTAGTTGACCCACACATGACATAAATACTTCTAGCTGACCCGACAGACGTTGTTGTGTTTCAAAAAGGGTATTGAAGTTAAAAATCATTCAAAAAAGACATCGAAATGTAAAAAGGATATTGAAGTGGATTAAGCAATCAATGAAGATATGAAAGTGGGAAATGCTATCAAAGAGGATATCGATGTTAAAGAAGCAATTAAAGAGGAAATCGATGTGGGAGAAGCTATTTAAAGGGAACACTGAAGTTGAAGAAGTAGTCAAATCGAATATTGAAGTGAAAAAGGCATCAATGAGCATGAAACAACTACCCTACCCTACCCTACCCCTAACCCTACCCTTACTTTAATCCTATGTCCGTCTTCTGATTTTAAGCTACCTCCCCACGAATTTTCAACCAAATCGGCTCAGTCGTTCTTGAGTTATAAATAGTGTAACTAACACGACTTTATTTTATATAATACGAGTATCTTTCGTTTATAGATTGTTATATGTTGTTGTTATATTATTTTTGTGTGTTGTATATTAAGACAGTTAAAGAAACCATCCAGACCTAAGACATCTTATCTGCAAATATGTTGAGGAATGTAAAAAAATTTGTTTAGAATATTTATAGAAGCACAAATATTTTGAATTGTCGCATCGTAAGCGTATCGTGATATTTTGGCCAATGAAAAAGTGTAGATTCGAAATAACGCGTTGTCATTCCCAAGCGTAGAGCATAGGCATTTTCGTATTTTATTATTTTCTTTAAAGTACTTTTAAGTAAAGGTTACAGCCCTGTACGATAAACAAAAAATTAACCTCTAACTTATCCTCTTTATTAATACAGGTGGATGTTTTTTTTAAATATTGTTTAAGTATCGCCTATCAAAAAACTATTTTCTTCAAGGCCTGTGGAATACCACAGGCAGTTATAACCAAAGCTGTGATTAGTTCCGCTGGTCACCGGAGCACCTGATTGTAACGATAGCCACGTCCACGCCTGTTACCGACCGTTACTCATGCATACTGTTAATCGATGGCTATTAGTGTGACTTCCTTGTCCAAGATCTTCATCAGCAGCTTGAAGTGCAATACTAATAAAAAAAACTCGTGTCACAGTGGTCGCGCTCCTCCAAAATCAAAATCAAAATACGTTTATTCAACACACAGTACACTTTGAAACGTCATTTTTTTAAATTAAAAATTTATACCATTTCGTAACGCTACCAAACAGGGAAGAATTGGCAAAAACTCTGCTCCAAAACGGCTAGACTAATTTTTATGATTTTTTATGTATATTTGGTAGGTACGAGAATAAGTCGTCAAGTATATTTCATAGCTTTTGGTGATTAGTGTGTCCCTATCCAGTTATTTTTCATATTTATTGAGTTCTAATCATAGAACAACACATATTTTTGATCCGGGTACCACTCCAAGCGGAAGCTAATAATTATAGAGGTATTCCCAAAGTTGGATTTCTAATAAATCTTGAAATTGAAAAACAAAGATTTTAAGCGAGATTCGAAATAACTCAAATATTGGCCATAATTTTACGGTACGAGATTTCAAAATATTCGTGCCTCTGAAAATATCAGTTTCAGGACATAAGTAATGAACGGAGGTTTTACAAAATGTTTGAAACGTTTACTAGTTGGATCCAACAGTGACGATTGACCTAGAATCACATTAATTTGTCGGGGTGTGTTGTGTTGTGATGCGCCATCATGTCGTGGAGTTCTTCAAAATCGCCATAAGCAGCATTTAAGATCCTAGAAATTCGTCGAAATAGACTAAAACTTTACGGAATCAATTCAGAAACATTAAGAATGTTTTAAAATACCTCTGCTGTTGTCAAATTGGTGTCTATCAACTATTTTTACTTCAAATTATTGCGTCTTAATAGTCATAATGCCAACATGGCGTATGTCCAATAAAAGCTATGTCATTGAACTTTCAAGTTTTTACAAAACCAGTCCCAATTATTCTTATTTACGGCATCCAATGACAATCAATGACATCATTCTCCTGCTCTCACCTTAATGAGTCCAGTTTTCTAATCTCTAGAGATTTATCTAGATGATTTATCTAGCAGAAACATTGCTTTTTACGTATTACTTTTAATTTAGAAAATACTTTGATATAAGTATTTAATTAAGACTATCAACAGGCTAATTTATCATCATGACTAAAAAATATAATTTTGTTCAGTACCAAGATATTTTTAAAAGTTAAGAAACAAAGCTTAGCTGCTAGCGTCTGTTTTTCCATTGATTTACGACCCTAACGGCTTCAAAAAGAGAGTTAATAGGAATCTTCTGGGAAAGCTCGCAACATCGTCGACCTCATCCTTGCTTATGCAAGCCTCGAGGTCAAGAGCTGGCCCATAGTAAATTTAAAAAAAGCAATAAATACATTGAGTATGAAAGTTTAAAAAAAAAAAACTAGCTCGAAGTTCGTGTATGTTATTTCTTCTTTGATAAACGAAATTTTATCTTAATTTTTATATTACCACAATTAATTTAATTCTTATGAATCACCACAATAGCCTATATCAGTTCACTGCTGGACATGGTTCTCCCCTAATACAAGGGGATATGCCCATAATCTCCACGCTAGGCATGCGGGTTGGGGATCGTGGGGCACAGGTTCTCTCACCCTCAGGGAATTTAACTGTGCTGGTATAAAGCTACACTATGCTGCAGTCAGTCGACTGCCAGAGCCCCGTTTGTTAGTTAGCAGCTGTACCACAGGCAAGCGAGGCTGGCTTAGGTTTCAAAGATGGAGGTTGGAACCCCTCGTTATTTGATTAAATGGCTTTCATATCACTGCCACCAAGAAGGCCTATTGAAACCCTTTATATTTAATGCATATTCTGCCTAATGATTCAAAATCCCATTTACAGTTTTAACATCTGTAAATTCTATAATACTTGTATCGAATCGATCAATACATCGGTAACATGTCTCAAATCGATATTTTACAACACAAGCGATGTTTGCATCGATTTAACTGTATAATCGATCACGTCTAAACGTCAATGAACTGTGCATTTTATTGGTGTGGTAAAAAGATTGGTAGACAATGACAAACATGTTTGTCAAACAGGTTAGACTTGAGTTACTTGCGAGACAAAGATCGCTGACAAAGCAAAATTTATATGAACAGACGGTAACCAAAAGTATAGTAAGCTTATGAATTATTTACTTAGAAAACGATGCATAAAACGCAAAATAACATGTTGAATTCAATGCAAAAATAATACTTAAAAGGAATAGAAAAAGTACGGTCCAATCTAAGCTACGGTTGCGGTAAGATAGGAATGTACGGAAATGTACGGAAAAACATATTCACCTTTTGGTAGGTTCTGACAATGCTAGCAATAATGTTGACGCTACTTCCGTGCTTTGTATTATTTTAATGAACGCCGTGTTTGATATTTTATTAGACAAATATCTAATTATCATGAAAATGGCGGAACCGAAATTGATAAAATTTTAATGTTTATATTTTTTTATTTAAAAGAACTAGTACTAACTATTACTTTTTAGGCTACCATGCCTATTTCTGCCGTGAAGCACCTGTGTTGGTTTCGGTTTGAAGGGTGTGGGTGCCGGTGAAATTATAGACATAAGAGGCTAAACAGCTACATGCCACTAGTTGAGGTCATCTCATCGTAGAGCACATTCAAAAAATATCATTTACGATGCAATGCTTTGTGATAGGTAATGTTTACCGTGGTTACCACTTAAAATGAGGTGGACCATGTGATTGTTCCATCTTCAAGTACCATAAACAAAAACTTGAGGCTTTGCTCAGTTACCACGTAACTTCATCAGCGAACTGATTACAAAAATATAAAAAACATATCCTTCTAAAAATTGCATCAAAGTTGTGCAAGACTAGACACATCTTATGTTATATTGTACCTACACAAAAAAGTATCTTCATTTATTCATTCAAAAATCAATTTGTAAAAGGGTCAACAATGTTAGATACCGAATGATATAGCGGGTCTATTTTAATTTGCCTGTTTAGGCCGAGCACTGTGCTAGATGATATTAATGCTAACTGTACTTCGGCCGAGATGTGGATCGTAACATTTTGTTTTGCAGTTACTAGGCTTTATCTACAAAATTGATACCTTGGTTAAGCAACACTTCGCCCGATAATTACTTGGATGGGTGACCGTTTAGTGACATTTAGATTTGAGCGGTTCCGTGCTTCAGAAGGCACGTTAAGATGTAGGTCCCGGCTTTTCAGTCGCTAAGCCATGTCGGAGGCCTTCGCGCGGCTTAAAAACTCCGACACCAGACTTGGTCTCTAGCTCATACGAAAGCAGATCTACAAAATACGAAACGGCCTTCTTTAAGAGCCCTGCCTCACTAGTACGTCATCGCGACGTTGCCAGCGAGGCCTGGCTAGTGGCTACCTCTGGCGTCCAAAGCTGGCCGAATTATTCAGACGCGTAGGGAGCCGTAGCTCGTGGCCATGACTCCCAAATAAGCAACTGTTCGGATACGTAGCTTAGGACTCGCTATAGCGTCCTAGCACAGTGTAAAGATCACACAGTAGTCCGACGCCTTTTATTTCGCGTGAACTGCCGTCAAGTGACGCGACACTGAAAGAAAGCAAGGGCTGTCACAAGCAAACAAATATGTTTGTGCAAGATGATGTTTTACAATCACTCACAGCACACATCGTATGCACCATTTTCAATACAATTTAAAGTTTATTCACTTTATTAGGTACTCGTAGTTTTATCATCATAATTAAAGGTTTATTAAAGAATGTTCCAGTAGGTAATGCCTGCGGCAGTATTTTTTTTTCGGTACATATTTTCATGGTAATCCTATTCCCGCGCTGTTCTGCCATGAAAACTATACCCAACATCTAATCATCTAATAATATAATAATTTCCTATTTATCCCGTACTAACCCTCGTGATCTTTATAAGTACATGCGTTTCCCTAATTTTTGGCAAATGCACAAACCGTGCGTTGCCAAGAAGAAGAAAAACATCGAATGGCAAATGAACAAACAGTGCGGTGCCAAGAAGAAAAAAAAGAACCGTGCTAGCCCTGAAAGTTATGTCCCAAGTTGCATACATTTTGAATGTATGCAACTCGGGACCGGCCCGGCTCGGTATGATATATTGGCTGTGGTCCTAGTGTGGCAATCCTCTAAAGATGGATCTTTAAAGATACCCCACAGGATTTTAATTCTGTAGGTCATCTTAGAACTAAAGTTTAGTTTAATCAACTTTGGTTTGTTTCTTTTTATTTATGCTTATTTTTTGTTATCGACAAATAAAAGTTTTTTTTTTCATTCTTCTCTAATTATTAACTATTTGTATATTGTAAATTGTTTGTAGTTAAAATATACCATTTTTTAATTTATAACTAAAAATAAACCATATAATAAATGTTTTATTATATTTTTTTATTATTTAATCTTATTGCCAAATAAACCTACTATGAGCATGAGCGTGTTACAAATTTCTCTAATTTATTCTCCGATTTAGCTAGGTATTTTTGAGTTCTTTTAAACACGGTACATTTTTCTACCAAACACTTTTAGAATATTTGAAAAAACCGAATTAAATATCAGTTAGACAAATAATACCCAGACCCGAGACCAGATTCAAAGATTTACAAAGATCATACAAATATATATTAGTATATATTAGGTAGTCGAACTCGTAATCTTCTGGATCTCAAGTCGGCATTCTTCGCTCAATGCATCTCAGGCAGGCCTTCACGCACTGCATCTGAGGGAGGCCTTTGCTTACTGAGTCTCAGGCAGTCTTTAACCCACTGCGCCGCAGAAGCCGTTAAAGGTATACTCAAGTTTGTTTTGGTATTAAGTTATGGTTAATTGGTAGGTACTTCAAAATTATAGCACACCCATAAAATTACGAAGAATCAGTAACATAGTAGATTTTATTACTGTTATCAGCGAATCTTGGCCCTTTCTAAATGCAAAACAAAATTGTACTTGCTGGACTTAATCCAGCCGATGCACAGTTATTACGATTTATGATCAAATAAATTTATGAATTCATTATCGGACATTATAAATACCAACATTAAATTAGGTATGTAAACGACCTTTCTTAAAATAACTAGCCTTTGCCTTTTTGTTTTGCTCGTGTTTTTGTAGATTTTTATATCAATCTATCTAAAAAAATTCATTGTTAAGTTATTTCTTTCTATATCTAGTGTCGCAAATCAATTAATTTTCCTTTTTTTATTCTTTGTTTCTATAAGTTAATAATAATAAACCTAGCTTAGGGCTAGCAACTAAGCAGAGCTTGTATTATGGGAACCACATGACAATTATACTACTTACTTATTTTTTTTTAAATTAACACACACACACATCACATAACTGTTTATACTACTTTAATGCATTTTTTTAAAATACTTACAAGTATTTATCTATACTTCGAGAACTATATTTTTTTTCTAAGGACCTTTTCAGAACCCCTGGTCCAGAACTACGCTTGTGAAAAATTTAATGATTATGTTGAATAGTTATAGCGTAAAGGCCTAAAAACAAAGCGAGGTTTGCGTTCTGTGGGAAAAACTTCCATAAAACCTCCTTTCTTCCAGTTACAGACCATAAAAGAAATTGAAACCGCCATATGAAACCAATCATCATAACTCCCTGAACCCATTGTAAGGAGGTAGGTAGCTAACAGGTTCTCGGGTGAATGACCGGGCACCCTTCAGGACTTTCTCAGTCCTTGATTTGGAGTTTGGGATAAAAAATGGACGGACCGGTCGGGCGCGGCGGTGATATCACTCTTTGGTATTTTAGAGGCCTTCACAAATGAGTTTGTAATTTCACAGAAATATATTTTTACTTTATAAATCTTATAATCTCTATACCTACCTACCATGTAACCATGATAAATTTATTCATCCAATTACTCAGCGGTTTAAATCTTATGTTATGAGGGATGGAATGCATGTCGCGTAGAAAAACATAAATTTTCTCAAAAATGACTTGAAAACGCAACGGTGCACCTACTGGACGTCGTCCCATGCCGCATAGCATTATATGCAAGGCCTGCATTCAACGTGTTAAAACCCAATACTTCCCACTTTTTCAATTCGAAACCGATACAAAGAAGAAACACCAACCTTTTAGATTTTAAAATTTACCTCCTAAGTCTCCTAAGAAAAACTAGAATCTGGCTCATTAGCCAGATAGGTTGGCTCTACAGATTCTGATTTTCTCTATAATAAAAAGTAGCGTAATGTTATTTCAGGTCTAAAACTACACATAGATAGTGATTTTAGGGATTATGCATGGAAAAAATCGAATTAGTTTGGTGATTTACAAAAAGTTTCGGACATTTACTTTATGGCCTTACATGAACATCTTTCAAAAGATAAACGATGCTTAAACTATTGCCATCTCTGACCGTTCAATAATGACAAACAGTGACGGGGCTAACTTTGAGTATTGATTAACTTTAAGTAGCGTTCATACGTAAGGGGGGTTATTTATAAAATCAATAGAAATTGACAAATATAAAGTTCGTCAACGTTCGGGAGTGAGGGCTCGTGACGTCACTTGTAACATGGTCAAAAGTGTACTTGCCCGTGACGTCACGTGGAACTTCAACACACTATCTTTGTCATTTTTAGTTTAATTGACAATAGAAATAATACGTATAAAATATTTTTTGATACTGCAAATGAAGGACTTGATAGAGATTTGTATACATCTAGCCTGGTCCATTGATTCCTAATGAAAATAGAGTGCTCATAAATAAGAGAGTATTATTTTGTTAGCGAGTTGTCTTTCACCGCCAAATGTGAGCTCAAAGATTATTCATCGTGAAATGCAATGATGTAAATTTTAGTGTTCTGAGTCAGATCCTGTTGAGGTGTCAAATATTTCGGCTGCGATTTGCGATGCCGTCACATTTTGCCTACTTCTTCTTCTTGGTATAAAACTTAGTAGTCAACTCTCGTGTAGGAGATTAAAGGCCGTCTAAAGGCTTCCGATATGGCTTAGCGACTGATAATACCGGGACATCTAATCGTGCCTTCTGAAGCACAGAAGCGCTCAGACCTTAATACCATTAAACGGTCACCCATCCAGGTATGGACCGGACAGAGTATTGCTTAACTAACACGATCTGCAAAGAACACGGAAGTAAGCCACCCCACGAAGGCTTCATTTTTTAACCAACTTCAAAAAAAGGAGGAGGTTCTATGTTCGGCTGTACAAAGGTATGTTTCAGATTAAGTTCACCGATATCTCCGTCAATTGTGGACTGATTTTTAAAACTATTTTTTTTGTCGAAAGGGTCTTTGCAGGTGATCCCATAGGTATACGAGTAAATAATATTTCTGAGGGTTTGGTAGTACTTTTCCCACAAAACTCAAAAACCTCATCCTCACTTGTATTTTTCGCGCTGAATTGAACATTTTAGTCCATTTTTGTTTTATTTTATAAAACGTAATGTTATTTATATCCGTAGATATACGTCATCTGTACCATGCGTGTTTTTCAAATGATTCCGAGCATGGACTTCGCTCGCACAAACACTACAAAGGCCATCAATTTAATGCAAAAGTATGTTTGTTTAGCTATACATCAGATTTAAAGTAATTTAGGCAATACTGACAGTTGTGCAGATAAAGTGATTTTAGCGGGGAATTCACTGTCCGCCGGACTTCGCTACTATAGGTCTGTGCAATGTTTTCAGTGTAAACGGGGAAACTAGCTATACTTTTGCATTAAATCGATGGCTTTTGTAGGCTTTGTGCGAGCGAAGCTCATGCTCGGAATTATTTGAAAAACACGCATACCTATAATAACGAGGTCCGGGGGGCATGTCTGCAGACTTGCCCGCGGTCATGTGCGTCTAGTGAATTCCCCGCTTTACGCACAACTCGTCTGGCGCGTGGCCTATCTGGCTAGCGACATGGCAACTAAACACGACTGGACTCGCGCGCTAAACGCGTTATCTGGACAAGCTCTAAATCGCCCGCTTCTATATTAACACCTTGACTGTAGGCCACGTGTTGTCAAAAATGAGGAGCTGCAGAACAGAGACAGTTAAGTTTATGTCAGACATGGAGGGGTCTGAATTCTGCCAGGCCGCAAAAAAAATATTGTTTGCTGTGCATGACTAAAAGTTACAACAAATTGCTGTTTAACAAAAAAAACCTGTCCTCAATTCACTTTACGCAACAAATTTTTGAGCTAATGTGACTGGTAAATTTTACGTTTTTGCACGAACCTTATCGCGTAACTAATCGAGTTAAATTAACTTTTATTAAATCATATTTTCTCAAAAAAAAGAATGAAATCTGCGAAAGGCTGCTGGCAAAAGCTGGATGCTTCGAACTGAGGACAAGGCGAATCGGCGCTCATTAGGTGAGGCCTATGTCCAGCAGTGGACTGCTTCAGACTGATGATGATGCTGATGATGAATAAAAAAAAGGAATTACATAAACAATAATAATTATTTTATCATAATTAGTATTAAGACTAAAATTTTACTCTAATGTCTCTATAAATAAATATATAAAATCGCGTCATAAAGTTAAGGACAGAACTAAGTACTTAGGCGCCATAGATCTAGAATACTTACTCTAGCGTTAAATATGCAACTAATTATCTGATAATCTCTTCTCGTCATACCACAAAGCCTCAAGACAAAAGTCTTCAATCAGTGCGTGTTGCCATTGATGACTTATGATACTGAGACATGGTCGCTAACTATTAACCTAATGCACAAGCTCAAAGCCGCACAACGGGCTATGGAGAGAGATATGCTCGGAGTCTCTCTGCGTGATAAAATTCGAAATGAAGAGATCCGTATGAGAATCAGGGTATCCGACATATCTCTCAATATCAGTGGCAATGAGCAGGCCACATAGCACGTAGAACCGATAACCGTTGGGGAATAAAGGTTCTTGAATGGCGACCGCGATCTGGCAGACAAAGAGTAGGGAGACCCCCCACCAGATGGACCGACGACGTCGTCAAGATTGCAGGTAATCGGTGGATGGAGAGGTCTCATGACCGTTCTTCGTGGAATTCCTTGGAGGAGAGATATGTTCAGCAGTGGACTTCTATAGGTTGGTGATGATGATGATGATGATCTGATAATATTCATTTTGGAGAGTGATATGAAATATTTTATCAGCGGGGGTCGGACTTGAGAGTATAAACAGATGAAATCGTGGACAATCACTACCTCTTAATAATTACTTAGTATGATTTATTATTGTAAAAGCAACGCTAATAAGACATGCATATTTTGAGGAAAACATTGCATTTTG
Source organism: Horisme vitalbata (assembly GCA_951804965.1). Lineage (NCBI taxonomy): Eukaryota > Metazoa > Arthropoda > Insecta > Lepidoptera > Geometridae > Horisme > Horisme vitalbata. The sequence continues at coordinate 11,755,034 of OX638105.1, read as the reverse complement.
TATCATTAAATAATAATTACGACGGATTTATCGTTATGGAACCAGTTTCGGTGATGTAAAAGTTGACTGCCAATCTTGTTATTCTGAACCAGATATTAAAGAGGTTTTTGTCATGGCAGTAACCGACACTGATTTCTAATTGCTTGTAAATTTTCACCACTAACCATTAATATCGAATTCTTAGAACTAGCTTGGGCACATGGCTTTGTTCGCAAAATAAACGGTAGAGTCCACACGATCCCCAACCCGCATACCCAGTGTTTAGATTATAGGCATATCTCCTTCCCCCTTCTGATTAGGGGAGGCCTATTCCAGCCCTAGACTGATATAGGCTTATGTGGTTTTGGATTATTAATTTTTATTTTTATTAAGTTTTAATATTTATTTAATTTTGCAATGAGATATGAGGTAATTTTGTTAGTTTTTGTATAATTTTGTGTTTAATTAAAGATAATTCTTGATTATTTTGCTCGATATCTTAAATGAATTTGTAACAAAGTATTTTAATATTGTTTATTTGCATGTAATTTTACTCTAAATTGTACACTCGAAAGAGTAATTTGTGCTTGTACACTGTGATACCTACCTGAGATCTATATCGTAACACGTTTACATTGAATACGGTTTCAATGGTTTCAAAGTATTTTAAAAAATACAATGTACAATGTACTTACAATCTACAATAATGTTACTTAAATTCCACGTTTTAACGCAGGACTCTGATCCGGGACCAACTTAGTAAAAATATTTTATTTTGTTTTTGGAATTTTTCCTTTTGGAACGAAATTCCTCATCGCGCGTTGCGAAAGGGGGCAAGACGGAAAAAAATAAGACCAAAAGTTGTAACGACACTTTGTGATAGTCAAATGTTTGGGCTGATGACGTCATTGTATAAAGACTTGTGCGCTTATTTCAACCATCTTTGCTAAGTGCTCATTAGCCTCGCCGTATAGGCTTGGGCGGCCGCGCCGCAACACCCAGTTCAAATCGCTGTGGTGATTACGTCTTTTTGCATGTTTTGGAACGAACAAGTTTCTTATTGCAAAAGTTCTACCCTTTCGCAACGGAAAAAATAACCGAAAAAACTAAGACCAAAAGTTGTAACCACACTTTTTGCTATAGACGTGCGGCGTCCCTTGATACCTCTCAAGTTTTAATTACTTAGTGTGGGCCCTGAGGTGCCGGAGGTGCCTTAGGTGCCTAAGGTGCTTGAGGTGCCTGAGGTGCCTGAGGTGCCTGAGGTGCCGGAGGTGCCCGAGGTGCCGGAGGTGCCTGAGATGCCGGAGGTGCCTGAGGTGCCTGAGGTGCCTCAGGTGCCTGAGGTGCCTGAGGTGCCTGAGGTGCCTGAGGTGCCTGAGGTGCCTCAGGTGCCTGAGGTGCCTGAGGTGCCTGAGGTGCCTCAGGTGCCTGAGGTGCCTGAGATGCCTGAGGTGCCTGAGTGGGTGAAGTTCCATACGGGCGTCCCTTGACACCTCTCAAGTTTTTTTTTTCTAAATTGTTTTCGAATCAAGCTAAATTCATATCAGTTTACAAACACTTAAATATATATCATTAAAATCTAAAGCGTTAATATTACTTAATTCTCTATTATTTTTGATTTCACAATATCGATTACAAGAACGACAATAAATATCGAAAAAATATCCACTAACAAGCCACATAAACGGTTTTTATTGTGAATTTCTCTCGTTCCAGCTGATTACTTACAATTGTTGTCTATTTCGGCATCGCACCGCACCTCGTCTATTGTTACAACATTATTGAGTAAGAATGGACAATCCCATAACATAAATAATACCAAACAAAAACATCGCCCTCCGGCCAGGCGGAGTGACGATTTGCGAAAGGCTGCTGGTAGAAGCTGGATGCGTCGAGCTCAGGACAGGGCGCAATGGCGCTCTTTAGTGGAGGCCTATGTCCAGCAGTGGACTGCTATAGGCCGATAATAATAATGATGTTGTAATATAACATCGGGTGAGCCATTGACGACATCTGTGGCGCAGTGGGCGAATGTCCGCCTGAGACGCAGAAGGTTGCGGGTTCGATTCCCGCCGCGGGACAAAAAGTTTGCATGTTCTACAGATATTCGTCTCGGGTCTGGGTGTTGTCTATGTATGATAAGTATGTATTTACAAAAAAATGTATATATGTATTATTTCAATCATGTGGTTCCCATAATACAAGCTCTGCTTAGTTTGGGGCTACATGATGCTGTGTGATAAGGTTCAGCATTATTACATTATTATATTCGTTTGTTCTATCTTCTTGAACTGTGTTTTTTTTATCTCCTTCACGCCAACTTCAAGATACAGATTTTGCTGAAATTTTGCACATAATATGTAGTTTAAGACTAAGAAAAATGTATAAGATTTATTCAGGTACCATGCGAGTGAACCCGTGTTTTAGAGCTATTTATAAAACTATCTTGTAGTATCAAAAGTTAGTCAGAAAAATTGTCAGAAACGCTAATGTAGCTCGTCATACATTTAAGGCAAATAAGGAAAAGTATATAAAATACACTTCAAAAGTAGGTCACCTAGAAAGCAAGGCTTTGCGTTAATACTGTTCGAAGAGTAATGTAAATAAACAACAGTGGCTGTACTAGAATTTATTACGTTTTGGTCTTATAACAAGCATTATAAGACCAAAAGCTAAACGAACGTAACAAACGGAGTTTTCAACCGAGATATGACGCCTCTCCATCAAGATCTTTTCGAAAGTTTCGTTGCTTGTACGTTGCCTGCGGGCCTCGGACATGGCGCTCCATGCCCGAGGAGGGAGGAACGACTGGGCAAGTGTGGGCACGCGTTATATTCTTTTTGGGTTGTTATATCATTAGGACTACCACATATTACCAACTAAACACGCAACAAGTTGACCCAATTCGAGAAAAAAAAGTAAGTTTTTCTCCATACAAAAAATAATGAATTATTTATTTTCTCGGAAACTACGCGGAAACTACAGATTTTCTACCAAAAATCTGTAAGATGCGTAGAATAGAAGGTGTTAGGAATGTTGAGAAGTATGTTGTAAAAAAAAATCAGAGCGAAATTCCAACTTATGAACCTTTTTTCCAAACGGAACCACTGTGCGCCGGCGCCGTACCGCAGTTGTGTTTTCAGCATTCAAAGCGTAATGGCTGCATACTATATGAATTATAAATATAACTAGGTATAATAGGTTCTACCAAAATATCGATCCCGTAACACGAAATAAATTACAAGACTCGATAAAAAATACAATGATAATGAGACACATTTTTTCAAATAAAACCCGAGACAAATATTTGCATATCATACAACACATTGTCTCGCAGCGGGAATTGAAACCACAACCTTTTGCGGTTCAGGCGGGCCTTCGCCCCGTGCGTCACAGATAAAAAATAAAATAATAAATGATGGACGTAATCACACATCATCATGTAGCCCCAAACTAAGCAGAGCTTGTATTATGGGAACCACATGATTGATATACAACACATATACAGTTTTTTTTGTAAATACATACGTATCATACATAGAAATTTTGATGTCATCAAAATGTTGCCAACCACATTGCCGATCCACTCATTCCAGTATTGCGTTTGATATTTAATGCCTCCAAAAAAGAGTGATGTTGGGAGGTAGCTGGAGTGTTTAGAAGTCTATGGAGGAGACCTTTGGCCGGCAGTGGGACGAGAATGGGAAAAAAAAGTTTATGCACGGGTAAAAACGCACCGCGCGTGCTTGCGGGCTCAAACCGCTCCGTGTATCATCCCTGTGCTATTCTAGTCCCTTGTCCTTGATCTCACAGGTACATAACTGGTTGGAAAGCAATAACTTACCGACGCCATTGAGGCATAAATATGTCTGGATGTGCCGATAATTGGACTCAAGAACCTCCAACTAGTTTTCCGACATTGTTGCGTTTCAGGTATTTTGATTGGAAGTTAATTTTTAATATTAAGTCCGCCTGAGACCCAAAAGTGGGTTCAATTGCCGTCGCAAGACAATTTGTATGATTTGCGAATATTTTTTCCGGGTCTCGATGTTTAATATGTATTATTATGTGTGTAACAAATAAAAATATCTACATGTATCATTAATGTGGTGCCCATAGTACAAGGTCTGCTTAGTTTGGGGCTAGATTATGTTGTGTATGTGTGATAATTTCCAGCATTTTTTTAATATAGATCTCGAAGATGGAACAAGCTTATAGTGCACCTGATGTTAAGTAGTACCTAGCTATTACCTATGACAAAGTATTGCATCTTACGACACGCATGTTTAGAATTTGCTCAATGGTGCAATGCTCTGCGTTCATCAACTTGGGGTACGAAGGTGATATGGCATGAAAGTGAGTAGCTGTACTTTTATGGGCATCCGAACCCTTCAAAAAAACAACAACACCTCCAACCCCGAAACCCCAAAGCACAGCAATGCTTCACGGGAGTTGCTGCTTCGCTGAATATTCATGGGTATTTCCTCGGACGAGCCCTTCAACTTGTGCCATCCACCACGATCCTGCGCTACTCTAACCCACGTACGGCCGCAACTTTGACAATGTCGTCTGCCCATCTTGCAGCCGGACGTCCCACACTCCGAAAGCCATCCCTAGGCCACAACTCTGTAATTTTCCTACTCCATCGCATACTCCATCACCTCGCCTCGCAATGTGTCTTCCCTATCTCCATTTGAGTTCCATAATGCGGTTTCCAACGTCTAGTTTAGTAGTAGGTACTGATTTAAAAACTAAAAAAATCTCCGTCTTTGTATTACTATCGTAACTTTCTGCCGTAAACTTTGCTGCACATAAACATAGTAGTAAAAACATTATGTGCATTTACATAAAACCAACAAAATGGATAGAAAGTGCTATAAAAGCGTTCTACCGCGAGTAAATGACTAAAAAAATATTAACACAGACAGTCTATTTTGATCTAGTTGAATTTTAAGCGTCTTGATATTTTTGGTCATCAGTAGGATCAACATTTTTAATATTAAAATCTTAATTTACATAGAAAGTTGGTTAAAAACTAGACCGTCCACTTTTACTAGGCATTTTGTTTTATTAACCAAAAACATTTGACCTTCAAATTAATCTTGAGCTTGAGTCTAACTGTTACTAATAGTCATCATCATCATCGGACTATAGCAGCAGTCCACTGCTGGACATAGGCCTCCCCTAATGAACGCAATTGCGCTCTGTCCTCAGCTCGACGCATCCAGCTTCTACCAGCAGCCTTTCGCAAATCGTCACTCAGCAAGAACTACTTAAAGTAACACAGGTTTTTATAAACCTATATCAGATACCAGTTTCTCACAATATAGATTTTGAAGTTAGTATATACCCACATGTAATGTTAACCATACCTAAGACCTTTGTGAAGAGAAATAAAACAAATATTATATTACTACCTGACCTCCATTCATAGCGTGGTGAACAAAACCTACCATCTCAGACAAGTCAGTGAGAAGTGTTTCACCCCTCAGAGTAGTCCCGCAGTCAAATTCATCTTTAGTTTAGTTAATACATTTTTAATACGTTGACTGCGGGCCTCGGACATGACAAGGAGCAGCAGCAAGCTAGAGCAAGTTTGTTTTCAGCACCTAGAGTGTTAATAGCTAGTGTCAATGATAGCGTTATGAACAAATAAATAATGATAATAAATAAATTTACAAGTCATCTTACATACGGTCACCTAATCCCAAACTAGGCAGAGCCTATACTATGTACCTACCAAAGACTAATAAACATACATAGATACTTATAAAACACCGCCAGAAACAGACGAAAATCCATGTTCATCACACAAATGTTTGTCCTGGGCTGGGATGGAACCTGCAACTCAGAAGGCAGAATTACTTGCAACTGAGCTACCAGGCCAGTCAAATCAGTCAACCATCTCACATAATTAAGGGAGAAAAGGGTTCCTGCATGCTAGTGTTTCAAAATAATGAATACTAATATAAATGCAGCGCCGTCAGTGATAAATTACAAAAAGAAAAAAAATTGCCACATCCATATTAATTGCAAATTTTGTACTTTCAATGGGCGATGGAGATAATTTCATTTTGTTTTTTTTTCTGGTTAAGAAAGCACCGCAAAAGCAGAAGGCTTGGAAGAAAGATTGCTCGATAAAAAAATAATATAAATGTAAATTGCTGATTCAAAACGCGAGTCAGTACCAATGTATTGATGTCAATGGTTAAGTTATTGCGTATGAGACGGCCCATCTTTGATGGCTCACTATAGGCCTGAAGTGGCCATCTTTAAATGGTTGGCTCGATTTTGGCTGTATATATTATTATCTAAAATTGTTGATTATTTATAATACGTAATTTTTTTTAACTAGCCCATTTTGTCTCACTGCTGGTCAAAAGCTTATTACCAAGGTTACAAAATTGATAGGTGGATATTATTTAATTTATTATATTTAATAAGTTTTGTTAGTAACTATTCGAGTTATGACTTCGAAGCCCTTGCTAGAAGATGGTGGGAGACCTGGACATGTATAGATCTGGACAGGATAAAGAACTTAGTGGGGATTACTACATAACACTCACTTGAGCTAAATTACACATATGTAGATAACTAAAACAGTAATCCTATGTATTTTTAACCGACTTCAAAAAGGAGGAGGTTCTAAATTCGTCGGAATCTTTTTTTTATGTATGTTCACCGATAAATCCGTCAATTGTGGTCGAATTTAAAAAAAAAATTTTTTGTTTAATAGAGTATACTTCACATGTGGTCCCATATAAAGTGGATTGGTACTTTTCCCGGAAAACTCAAAAAACCTCATGCTCACTTGTAATTTTCGCCCTATGATCACCAATATCTCCGTCAATTGTAAACAGATTTTCAAAATTCTTTAGGGCAAGAAGTAAGAAGTGATTTATTTGAAGACGGTTTTTTTTATGCGTTTCAACTTACTTTAAAAATGATCAATTTACATTAACACAGCCCACATGAATAAAGAGACGGGTTTGACGCTATGACATTCCACAGTGCACTTCGCCACATAGTAACGAAACATGCAATGCAACATGAAAAGAGCATTTCATAAGTGTGGACACAGCGAGCGCAAGAATCGAGCATGTATGCAGAAATGCTCTATTCGTGCGCGCAAGGCGTCCACACTATGGGAAATTTGTTACATTGCATAATACATTGCAACAATGTGGAAGGCAAATTCTTTCATGACGCGGCTAAAGTTCGCGCACATTATGTCGGACTGCAGCGGGTCGGGTTGCAGCGCAAAAATCCGCTCAAATCGCTCGTATGTATTTTATATGAATTATCGCTCGCCGGGGCGCAGCGGGCGGTATATTCCGCTGTGGATTTTGGTTAAGTGCGATGCGGCCCGACACAGTGTGCGCAAGCGAATTAGAGCAATCCATATCGTACAGTTGCACGCGACATCTGGCAGTATACTGTACTCAAAATCTGTAAATTCGCTGCGACCCGGTCCGACTTTAATTTGCTAAGTAAGCATTTTGCGCTGCGCTGCGGCCCGCTCTGCCCTGCTGCGACCCGACATCATGTGCGTGAACCTTTACATTGTATGTTACAGTTCGTAGGACTGTACCCGCCATAACATGTTACTAGTAAAATCAAATATCTAACCGGAACCACCTACGCCATCTATTAGCATAAACCATAACTCAAAAGGAACACTGTCCAAACGCATATCTTCATTCTATTCAGTCTCATCCTGTTTTGCTTTCCCTTTTGCCAAGTAGAATTGTTCATGTCCATTTTGAATTATTCATCGGTTCTGAGATGTTGGCACCATTGGCATTAGTTAACGCGGATTTAGCCTGAGGGAATGAATAATTGACATGAGACTATTTTTTATTGTTAGGGTATAACGCTTTGAGTTCTGAAAACACAAATGTGATTCTGCACGTCCTCCTCCTCGTGACGGCGCGGAGCGTAATGTGCGAGGCCAGCAGCCAACGTGTTAACACTCGACGTCATTGTAAATGACAGTAATGTACGATTCATACTTACCGGCGCACGTCGGAGAGCATCGGAGAGCATTTTATAACATGCTAAAGGAAATTGAAACATCCACAAAGCAGTTAAGTTCCATAATTGCATTCAATTTACGTAGCTTTGAGCTTTGTCAAATACTGACATAAATATGTAGATCCGTAAGTAGATATTGCATGCTTTGTGGATGTGTCAATTTCCTTTAGCATGCGAAGGTTCCGAAGCTCTCCGACGCGCGCCAGTAGGGGTGAATCGTAGATAACAGTTTAAATCGATGTTTGACACAGATGCTTGAAGACAAACGAAAAAGTATTTGTATCGTTGACATTAAAATTAGCGCTTTGTCATTGGGAAATTTAATGTAACGCTTATGATACGTCAGGTCAGGTTCAAAGAAATAGGACTAAAGCATAGAAGAAGTCTTAAAATTCATTTATGCTCTGAACATTAACTCATACGGCTGATCTCTACTTTCTTATGTCCATATATGTTAGCTAGAAAGAGATCCATACTTTATCTAAATGCGATTTCTGCGACTACGTACGACTTCGTACCAGGGCATTTGTATGAACCTGCATGAAAATTTGTTCGAGCGCCCTGGTACGATAAACCTATTGAAGTCGCATTGATATATGTATGCATCCTTTTCTAGCTGATGATATTGGACATATGAAAGTAGATATCTGCCGTATTGAATTTTAAGACTTTATCTAGTTGTCTTCCTTTATCTGTGGTCAGGTTGAAATATTTTTTATCGCCCTCGTCTATACCATCGTAGCTCCTAAACGGTTGAACAAATTTCGATTTTGTTTGAGAGGTGACATTAAATTTTTTTCATTGCAATAATTATGTATGGTACAATGTAAGCTGTTATAAGAGACTTGGTCGAGTGTTCTTAGCTGTGATAAAAAAATAGCTTCGCCATATACTTATATCTGGGTAACATGCAAGCAAAGCCGTAGGCAGCGATGTAGTCCCAGGCTAGTCTCACTCCGCACTTTAGGAAGCTATAAGTACATCGGCGGGCCCCGACAGCGGGGCTCGCTCCGTAGGTTAGTACGCGCCAGAAGAGATAAGAGTTACGTATAGAAAGGGATGCAAGGTGTAGGTGAATATAAAATGTTAGACACGAGCTGAATAACACTTTATTGCGTCGCAGCTAAAGTAGTTTAATCGTTTTTGCGTAGTGAAAATTCTGTTCCTTTTTCTATTCTGTGGTAGTACATAAAATTTCTTGCCTACTCGTTAATTCTTGATATTTATCTCTAAGACGAACACGAACACCTGACGATAAAATGTGATCATCAACATTGAATAGTAAAACTTGACCTTGGCGTGACTTCTTCGTGATAAATTTTATTTAAGTAGCTACGATACTATGAATGTTGTAACCATTCCCCTTCTTCATATTATGAGCTAGTGGCCAACTCTGGTTTCAGCTGCCTAAAGGCCTCCAAATGGTTTAACAACTGTAAAAGCTGGGACCAACATCTTTTCGTGCATTTCATCTAATTTTTATCAGACTGTCCTCATCAGTCAGGTTATGTTTTTAGGGTGTATATGTCATGTTATGTGGATGTCATTTTACTGATTAGGTAACGTACAATCGGTATCAGTTTAAAATTGTTTGGTATCTGTAATAGTTACGGAATAATCGCCAGGACACACTTAACGATTACACCTTGTATGTGTGTAATATTATTTAACGGTCGCTATAGCCGATAGGACGGATGTTGACTAATGAGGTGTCGTTGGATTTATCTAGATTACAAGGGTGATATAGGCTATATGAAATATCAAAAAATCCAATATGGCGACTGTAAGAAACCATTTTTAATTTACGATGAACTAAAATGAGTAGTAAACTGACTAAGTACTAAATAAGTTCCTGTGACGGTTTTTTTTTAAATAAATTCTTGTTTATGAATTACTGTAATTGGATCTGTAACGTTTTATTGAAAGGAAATAAATAAATAAATTGTTTTTTTCATTTATAAGACTAATTTTTGAAATTTCTTAAATTTTTGACTCTATAATCATCATTCACCAAAGTATTACGTAGTTTCTTTTCGATTTAGTGATTTTTCTGAGACACATCCAAGTTAATTTTCAATCGTCAGCCTAAATACAAAATTTATAAATTCTAACTTCGAAATTCACGGATTTTCATACTAACTTTAATTCCTTTTTTTCCGTGCTCATTTATACTATTCATCACATTACCTTTTTTTTATGATACTTGAAGATGGAACAAGCACATGGCCTACCTGATGTTGAGTGGTAACCATTACCTATCACAAAGCATTGCAACATAGATCACGTTTTTTGGAACGTGCTCTACGATGCAACGCCCTGCGTCCATCAACTTGAGGCATGAAGATGATAAGCCTCTTGTGCCTATAATTTCACCGGCACCCACACCCTTCAAACCGAAACACAGCACAGCTGCTTTACGGCAGAAATAGGCATGGTGGCAGTACTTCCCCGGACGAGCCCTCCACAAAGAACTCTACTACTACTAAAAATTACTATTATTACTTGTTACTATTTATTGTTACTTGTTACTATTTATTTAGATTTTAATAACCTTACCGTGATTCTCCAGTAAAATTGTAAATATTTAATTTTTAATTTTTACCTAATACTTTGGTGAATATGCCCAAGATGTTCACGACCTGATCCCGTTTTCCCCCTTTTATCACCGGACAAGCAACACATCTTCACCTGTTTCAGGTGTGGTAGCGGTCGAACGCTTGACTATTTTTTATTAAAAAAATCTACTTATTATGTCCGTGCGAGGATCAGCTAAATGTGTTGATGAACTCAGTTTATTGTTTGTGCGCATGTGCAGATCCGCCATCATTTTATTTGATTTGAATCTGGAATTACAAACGAGCTGTGTTTTTATTCAGTTTTACGAGTACATAATATACTAGGTGTCAAAGTAAATATTTTTTATTAAATACCTACCTTAAATTACATACGTGATTTATTTTTATTTAGAGTAATATTTTCTATTTAGTGATTCTATTTTGAAAATGAAGGACTTTCCATAAGGATGGCATCCTTCACACTCCTTCGAGCGTGGAATTATCAAAACATCAGAATGAATCATAAACAGTTAATTTTCAATCGTCAGCCTGGATACAAAATTTAAAAATTCACACATCGAAATTGACGGACTTTCATACAAACCTTCATTCCCTATTTTACCGCGATGCCCAGTCATAACTTTACCTTTTTTATTTATTTACATTTTTCAATAACCTTACCGTGAACCTCCAGTAAAATTGTATAGAATTTTTTTATTGTGTCCAGCATTTTTAATATTCTCACCACAATATCTCACTTATAAGTACTCTCGCTTATAAGTAGCTTGTAAGTACTTACTGTAAATCTAGTTCATAATAATCTAGATCTTTATTGTACGTTACAAAAGCTACATTCTCGTATTTATTCTACTTTCCTAACTTAACTGAAGTTTCTTATACCTCGATTACTCGGCAAAAAGCGATTTCCAGAGATATTGGCGTATTAGATTCGCTTTATATCTCATTTTTATAACAACTTTTATGCTATGATAACAAGGTCGATATTTGCTTGTTAATAATAACTTTGATTTAAGCTTTATGAAGAAAGGTGAAGGTTTATCGATAATCGTTTACGAAGAAAGTTTAGAAAATGTTTTAATACGCACTGTAGCTTGATTAGATTTAAACTCTAATAAGATTTTTGTTTAAAACATTGTTTAATAATCATAAAGAATACTAGTGGCCTTACTTATGAACATCTTTCAAAAGATAATCGATGCTTAAACTATTGCCATCTCTATCCGTTGGATAATGACAAACAGTGACAGGGCTAACTTTGAGCATTGATTAACTTTAAGTAGCGTTCATAAGTAAGGGGGTTAATAGATAGATATGAAACTCATTATTATGTACACTAAAAATTACAAAATTTAAATAAATAAACAAATCTATAGAACTAATCCGCGGTTATACAATGGCGGCCTTATCGCTAAAAGCGGTCTCTATATCGCTACTAGCTTCGGGGATTAAATGTATCCTAGCCCCTATGTGTTAATCCAGGTTATATACTATGTATATTCTAAGTCCATCCAAATCCGTTCAGCCGTTACGGATTTGAGTGGGAACAAACATACTTACAACACACACATACAAACTTTATAAATATAATAAGAATCAAAGATACCTTTGGATTTAAACTCCCACAGTTTCTTACGACATTACAATTTCGTATATTTAATAAAAAGTTTAAGACATTTTTTTAACCTAAAAATGGATTACATAATTATGTAGCCCGCGTTATCACTCCTGTCACTTTCGCGTAAGCTACTACTGCAGGGTTAAAAATATATACTGACATATTTTATATATCTATTTTAATGTTCCACGAAAAACACATCCATAAGAGGAGGCCAGTGTCCAACAGTGGACTGCTTAGGCTGATGGTGACTATGATGTCGAGGAAGTAGCTGAGTAGTAAGTACTGTTATCATAGCTACCTGTTGGTAGTAGAGTGGTAAGGCTGTGTTCCGAAAGCTCACATACCCAGCCGAGATTGAAGATGGACAAGGATAAAACGATTAGTTCAGTCATGTTATATGTGTACAGTCAGCCACAAAATAAAACTAAATAAAATTTTGAATAAAATTATGTATTTAAAATTATTACTTGATTTTTGCTATAATACCTGTGTATTTTTATTTGAAAAAACTGTTGCACAAGCGACAATTTTAAAAGAAAATCGTAATTCAACATTTCAAACGTTATTTTAAAATTTGTATATTATTTCAACTCAGCAGAATCTTTAGGTACCCACGCAATTTCACAAGCGTAAATATTTCAACCCCTTTTTGAATCTCTCAAGGGTTAATTACAAAAGACTCTCCTTCAGTTACGTTGGTTGTAAATATTTAGGATACAAGCATCAATATTGGTTCAGCGGTTTAGTCGTGATAGGCAGTTATATACTTACAAACAGGCAGCAACAACTTTCACATATATCTTATATATATAAAAATCTTTTTTCACTGTGTTTGTGGTGAAAACTCGACCGAATTTTATATTTTTTTGTGTATTTTTGGTATGTATATAAGAAAAGAAGTTTCAGAAGCATCTCGGTGACAGATTCGTTGCTGTGGAACCTACCGATGACGTTGATGAGGCCCTACAAAACGTGGTTGGAACGTTAAGGGACGAGGGCATCAAATTCTGCCAAATGCAGCCTAAAGGCAAGAAGTCCAAACTCACGGATGAGACTCTTCGGCTGATGACAAAAAGACGGGAAACCACTCAGGCCACTTCGTCAGAGAGGTCAGACCTGAACAAACGAATTGCGAAGACGATACGGCGCGACCTTCGGAGCTCCAATACACGCCTCATTGAAGAGGCAATAGAGCGAAACCGAGGGTCCAAAGTATTCACTCAGCAGCTTGGCAGGAGCCACCTGACGAAGTTAACGACACACGATGGCTGAACCGTCTTGTCAAAGCCGGAGGTATTATCTGAGATAGAGGACTTTTATGGCCGACTGTATGCGGCACATGCTCCTTACCCCCAACGTAGCAGCCTCGATTCTCGAGCCACCCTCACCCGCCACTATACCGACGACCTGCCAGAGATCAGCCAAGACGAGGTCGTACTGGCCCTGAGACAGCTTAAAAATGGAAAAGCCCCCGGTGAAGACGGTGTTACTTCCGAACTTCTGAAGGCAGGAGGAGCTCCTGTTGTGCAGGAGCTGCGGAACCTCTTCAACTCCGTCCTTCACTGTGGGAGAACTCCAAAGGCGTGGAACGAGAGCTTGATGGTTCTGTTTTTTAAGAAGGGAGATAGAACGCTTCTTAAAAATTACAGACCCATCTCGCTCTTGAGTCACGTCTATAAGCTGTTCTCTCGGGTTATTACAAACCGTCTCGCCAGAAGACTCGATGAGTTCCAGCCACCGGAGCAGGCCGGGTTTCGCGGAGGATATGGCACCATAGACCACATTCACACAGTGAGGCAGATTATACAGAAGTCCGAAGAGTATAATCAGCCCCTGTGTCTGGCGTTTGTGGACTATCAGAAAGCCTTTGACTCTGTAGAAACCTGGATTGTCCTGGAATCCTTGCAGCGATGCCAAGTGGACTATCGTTATATCGTATCGTAAGTGTTGAGATGTCTGTACGAAGCCGCCACTATGAGTGTCCGAGTACAGGACCAGCAGTCTAAACCCATCCAACTGCGCCGCGGAGTGAGACAGGGAGATGTCATATCTCCGAAACTGTTCACAAGCGCGTTGGAGGATATGTTTAAGACACTGGACTGGAAAGGTATGGGCATTAACATAAACGGCGAGCACATCTCACACTTGCGATTCGCTGATGACATAGTCCTAATGGCGGAGTCGCTGGAGGAGCTGCAACAGATGCTGGACGGCCTAGCATCAGCATCGCGAAAGATAGGTCTCGGCATGAATTTGGACAAGACCAAAGTCATGGTCAATGACCGAATTGATCCGAGGCCTGTCGTCGTTAATGGACACCTTCTTGAAGTTATTTCGGAGTACACATACCTCGGGCAGAAAATGCAGTTGGGTAGAAACAACTTCGAGAAGGAGGCCAAGAGGAGGATTCAGCTGGGTTGGGCAGCATTTGGAAAACTACGTCGAGTTTTCTCGTCACCCATACCGCAGTGCGTCCTACCCGTCATGACATACGGAGCCGAAACGTGGACACTCACAGTACGGCTAGTCCACCAGTTTAAAGTCGCTCAGCGAGCTATGGAACGAGCTATGATCGGGGTTTCTCTGAAGGATAAAATCCGTAACGAGTTAATCCGACATAGAACTAAAGTTGTCGACATAGCTCAGAGAATTAGCAAGCTGAAGTGGCAGTGGACTGGCCATATCTGCCGAAGAACCGATAACCGTTGGGGTAAACGAGTTCTTGAGTGGAGACCGCGGCTTGGCAAACGTAGTGTAGGACGCCCTCCGGCCAGGTGGGGTGACGATCTGCGAAAGGCTGCTGGTAGAAGCTGGATGCGTCGAGCTCAGGACAGGGCGCAATGGCGCTCATTAGGGGAGGCCTATGTCCAGCAGTGGACTGCTATAGGCTGATGATGATGATGATGATGATAAGAAAAGGTCGTATATTATATTTCATACCGCCAGTATACAAGCAAACCAAATTGCAGCTAGCAATAAATAAAAAAAATCTACTCACAAACTATATTCTATCTAAACCGTTCAGCCGTTGCGTTACAGAGATAAGTGTCAGTGAACACACACACGAAGACAAACTTATATGTAATTAGGACAGAATTATGATGCTGACTGTAGTTACATGTTAATTGTCATAATTATGATGAACCTTACCACTTATAACTTCATAAGAACCTTTGTTGCGTTCTTAAAAGGGTTTTATTAAAAGGTACAACATACTCAGAAGGAACTTGACGTCATCTTTATATTTCGTAAATCGTGACGTCGTGACGTCATCTGTGTTTATGGATGCATTTTTTGAATATGTGACAAAAGATTTAAAAATTGTGTCGCTTTTTGAAAATTTAACGTGTTCAAGACGGTGAAGGTAAACATCGCGCGGAAACCCGCGGCTTAGACAACTCCACACGTATTGACCATGTCTTTCCTGTGCGTAAGGCCGACTAGACTGAGAGGATGGTATAGGTGAAGCCTACTCCATCTCCCAGGCACTACAGCATCCTGGTCAGTAAATGACCACTTGACGCTGTATAAATAATCTAGAATAGACGCTAAATGGAGTAAGGGATTCCAAACCCGGTCTCCGGAACTCAAGCCAACTTCACCTGCACGTGTTGCACACTGGCACAGCTAATCCCTGGCCGCCGATAGGCAGCAGCGTCGGTGGTGCGAGAAGCTGTGCGCTGCGATCCCCAACCCGCATGCCCAGCGTGGGAATTATGGGCATATCCCCCTTCTTATGGGAGAAGCCTATGTCCAGCAGTGGACCGAATAGGCTGGTGTTGTTATAGACGCTAAGGCCTAATAATGCCTATATAATACTCTGCCTTTTTGTACTGTACCTATCATTGTGCAGTTTACCAATACTTATGTTTTATTTTTGCGCTCTTTTTCTTTTTTTATTCCTATGTGAATATGGGTTTATGTGTTGTAATTTGGGTCTTATATAGATTTTTTTCTATCATATTTTTTCATAAGTTACAGTTATAATGTAAACTTAGCCTAACGGTTTGTTTACTTTGTAGTTGCATTGAAGTGGCAATGAAGTTGTCACCTGTCACTTAAGTGAATGTCAGGTATCGGAAGCTAAAGTCATTTTTAAGAAATTTAGACCGTATGTTCATTGATTTAAGGTTGGGTTTTGGTTTAAGGTATATCGGAAATAGGATGCTTTATTTTCTTAGTTATGTGTAAAGAACTGCGTCATATTCTGCTACGCGTGGATAAGAAATAGCAATTGAAAATCAAATCAAATATAATTATAATTATTTTCTTGAAGGGGAGGCCTATGTCCAGCAATGGACTGCTATAGACTGATGATGATGATGATGATGATGATTATGAAGGTGATCAAGGGTGTAAGGGGGTTACGACCTTCATCTTCGGCATCCAAGTAAACTCAACTGCCCGTGAAGCCCTGCTGTATAACGAACGGGGCTCTGGCGGCCGGCTGAATGCGGCATAATACAGCCTAACACCAGTACACATAAATTCCCTGACCGTCGACGGGCAGCAGCGTCAGCTGTGCGAGAAGCTGTATCCTGCGATCTTCGACCCGCATGCCTAGCGTGGAGATAAAGCGAGAAATTCACTAGATGGACATGCCCGCGGGCAAGTCTGCAGACATGCCCGCTGGACCTCGCTACTATAGGTCTGTGTAATTGCATTTTTCGCTTACACAAAAAAACATTGCAGACCTATAGTAGCGAGGTCCAGCGGGTGTTTGTCCAAATGTTTGCATTATTTACAGATATTTGTCTTAGGTCTGGGTTTTTTCTATGTATGATGTGTATGTATTTATGCATATAAATAGAATATCAGTCAAGCTCTGCTTAGTTTGGGGCTACACTACTTAGTTGGGGCTGTGTGATAATATTCCAACATTATAAAAAAAGACGTTTATTTCAGACTATGTCCATACAAGTAGAAATGCCGAATTATAAACATTATAGTTTATAATACCAGCAGTAGATTCCAAGAAATATCCTACTCTAATAGCATGCAATAGCGTTTCTATTTTTATTACGATATACATTTATATCGAAATAGTTGCAATACCAATGTTCTTATTAGCAAAGCAAAGGAGGCTTCGCAATACGCGGAATGCTTTATTTATTATTATTATGTCGATCGAAAGCCTTGACATATCGCACGAAGACAGCAATGTTCACTGTCAGTTTCTGGGGCTTGATTCTGACGATTCGATATGATTGATTCTATTAGATATATATCGTGAGAACTGTCAAATTTCATACAGTTTTGACAGTTTCCGCGATATATATCTAATATAAAAAATCGGCAGAATCAGGCCACTGCTTTTGATCATGAAAATAATACCACTGCTAATTTTTTTGGTCAAGCATTCCCTTAATAAAAACTCCTTGATTAGTCTCTGTTAATTAAACATTGTTTATAAATCATCATCATCAGTCGATAGCAGTCCAGTGCTGGACATAGGACTCCCCTATTAAAAAAATAGTTTGATTAAAATATATTAGACAAAATTGTTATTATTCGAAAATATTGTAAATAGGTAACTGAAATGACGCCGCCGCGCCGCGCTTTCCTTCAAATACCTACTTGCCTGATAGATATAGGTTTCTCAATAAGATACAAAATGACTAAATAATATAATCATCATCTCAGTAGCAGGTCACTGCTGGACATAGGCCTCCCTCAATGAGTGCCATTGCATTCTGTCCTCAGCTCGACACATTCAGCTTCTACCAGTAGCTTTTCGCAGATCGTCACTCCACCTGGCCTCCAACATTGTTTATTGACTAGTGGAAATACACGGTAAGAAGATAAGCCACAAAGAAAAGAACAGATTGGTCTAATATCGGCCTAGGAGACATTAGAAAGATATAGGAAGCAGGAATTGAAGTTACAGAATCTGCGGAAGATATTAGTCTCACCGTGCGTTTGCTTTAGTCAATAAACTATATTTTTTAAACATAGTCAATCGAGCAATCGCACTACTGTCATTTTTGTCTACTTCCTTCATACAATGAGAATACGACTCTCGACAATACGTAAGCGATCAACAAGTCAGGTAAACATAAATAACGCGGGACGTAATCACACAGCATCATGTAGCCCCAAACTAAGCAGAGCTTGTATTATGGGAACCACATGATTGATATATTACACATATTTTTTTTTGTAAATACATACATATCATACATAGAAACACCCAGACCCGAGACAAATATCTACAGAACATGCAAACATTTGTCCAGCAGCGGGAATCGAACCCGCAACCTTCTGCGTCTCAGGCGGACCTTCGCCCACTGCGCCACAGAGGCCGTCGAAACAACCAAATAAAAAATATAAGAGATTTAATCTCTAAAAAATCTCATTTTTTTATTTTGTTAGACGTGTCAGTGCGTAGTCAGCGTTAGACATTCAATCTCTACGAAATCTTTTTTTATGACAGACTTTTAGTCGGCGTTAGAATATTACGTTAAAAAAGTAAAAAAAAAACACACAACGCAGATGTATTCGAAAATAATTCTCGAAATTAATGTTGTTTATTATAAAGTTGTGATCAATGCCAAGAAATAAATTAAAGTTAATTTGTTTACGATTCTGAGCTGGTATTAACGAAATACAGGTTTTTAACACGGAATATTTTAACATAGTTCAACTACCCTCAATTTAATAATGTCACGGCAATGACCCCATCTGGTAATTACATAATTTTTTTGTCCCTCCTGTGAGAAACAAATTTCACAAAACACAATTAATGTTACAATTAAGAATTATCTTTTTAATATCTTACCAGAAACGTGAGAAAATATCCAACTTCCCAACACGTCACTGTCAATGTCAACAAAACACATGCACAACACAAAATGATCGCACTGTAGATGTAAAAAGGTGGTCGCAAAAAGAAATCAAACAGATCGAACGCGATTGGCCGGTTTGCTGGACCAACGGAATTGAAATTGAACGGACGAATAGGAGATCGGCAATTCGCGCATGCGTCTGACAACGACAAGTGCTTGACGCGGACTGAGGTAATTTCTCAAACAGCCGTCGAGCCTTCTCCATTCACGTTAGCACGTATCATTTTTATTCAAGCTAGTTTCGTTTTTAATTCCTTTGCCTAAAGCTTAGTTTTGATTGTACGGTAAAAGTATTTAAGTCATTTGTTTATTCCGTCTCACTAGCACTTCTGTCGCCTTCACATGCGCACGGGCACTTTTTGCAACGTCTTATTTTAATTTCTACGATTATTTTTGTTATTTTATTTCCCAAAATAAATACGAATACGAAAGTAAATATATAATGGACTTAATTTATTTACAAACGGTTTATGCCGATAAATTCATAATACTTATCTAAAATTTTAGTTTTATTCATCATTGACCTTAGATTTTTATAAATATAAATATTTATGTATGATTTAATATTTCAAATTTTGTTTTAAATACAAATTAAAAGTAGAATATTACTTATTATTATATTATTATAGTAATTTAGAGGAGCAAGTAGCGCGTTTATGTCTTTAATATGGCGAACGGGCAAACTATTTATAATGATACTGTCCGTATGATACCTTAAAAACCATTTATTCATATGAGGCGAAACGTTTTATTTTTCTAAATTGTCTTTTAAGGTTATCCGTATTAACATGTATCCTTTTTATTATCCATAAAAACCAAATATATATAATTTAGAGCAAAAAACGTAAGGGTTATTGTTACAAAGTTTGTCTGTCTATATACTAATCAAAGATAATGATTTCATCGTTTTGAATCTACAGATGACAATTTTATTTCATTGTATACGAAGAAAAGCAAATAAAACAAAATATTTTAGTATTAGAATTATATTATTAGCTAAGAGAATTAGCAAGATGAAATGACAGTAGGCTGGCCATATCTGCCAAAGAATCGATAACCGTTACGGTAAACGAGTTCTTGAATGGAGTTGCGACCTGCGAAAGGTTACTGGCAGAAGATGGATGAGCGTAGCTTATGACAGGGCGCAATGGCGCTCATTGATGACGGCCTATGTCCAGCAGTGGACTACTATAGGGATGATGATTATATTATTTAGTCATTTAGTATCTTATTGAGAAACCTATATCCTCAGACAAGTAGATATTTGAAGGAAAGCGCAGCGCGGCAACGGCGGCGTCCTTTCAGTTACCTATTTCCAATATTTTTGAAAAATAACAATATCATCTAATATATTTTAATCAAACTATTTTTTTGCAAATATTTTGTATAAATAATAAACACCGCTCAGCAATATAAATGAAAAGGTTAAAATAATATTTTAAGTATAATATACTGTTAAAAGGCCATGATGTCATCAAATTAGCACAAAACCTCCACCATATCATAGTAAGTTAAACAAAACCTATAACTTCAAATCGTTCCACATACAATACCGGTTTCCTTTGCTTTGCTTTACAAGTTGTCTTTAAAACACGCAATGGTCAACGTAGTGGTAATAATGACTAATGACTTGTTCTAAAACAGCAAACCCTGACCGTTTCGCGAACAAAAAACAAACAAACCAACCTCGTTTTACAAGTATGGAAAAATACTTATTGAGACGGCGCAGAATGCTAAATTATGGCCATGTCTATCCATACATCTAAATCATGCATGCGCAGTAAGAACGTATTCAATGCATGCTAGCTACTATAGATATTATATACCTACTTTTCAGTACCTACATATTAAGTTAGAAAAATGTGATCGTTATATAGGAAGGGCAATATACTTGATTATTATTACTAGCTGACCGATGATGTCCTATGTCAAAGAGGGTATCGAAGTTACAGAAACATTCAGAAAATATATCGAAATGGAAAAAGCAATTAAAAAGGATATTGAAGAGGATTAAACAATCAATGAGGATATCAAAGTGGAAAATGCTATCAAAGAAGATATCGATGGTAAAGAAGCAATTAAAGAAGAAATGGATGTGCGAGAAGCTATTAAATGGATTACTGAATTTGAAGAAGCAATCAAATAGTATATCGAAGTGGAAAAAGCAATCAATGAGGATAAAACAACAACAACAACTACCACAAATACCCTTCCCTATCCTACCCTACCCCTACTCTACCCCTACCCTACCCTTACTCTACCCCTACCCCTATATATTTGCAAGAAAATTACTCTACTATAAATAAATGTTTCTATGAGGTTGTGCATTGATAAGAATTTGCCTACCACTTGAGTATGGTGCATTTGAGTGGTCAATTCAGACCAGCTTGACCAGACTGGCTAACCTCGGAGAAGACGGAACCGCAATCGAACCACAACCTTTTGCGCCTCAGGTGGACCTTCACCCACTACGCCACAGAAATCATCAAGGAAAGGAAGTACATAATTATAGACTAGGTAACCGATGTAAATATGAACCCGGATGCTTCGAGCTCAGGACAGGGCGCAATGGCGCGTGGACTGCTATAGGCTCATGATGATGAATGTTAATATCACAGACAAGAAATAACAGGTAACATGACAAACGGGCTTTAAACGTGAAGTGTGCAATAATTGTACGAGACATGCATCTTCACACTCACTTGATACATAAAAATGCTTAACGATCAGTTTTCCATTTCTCCCGAGTTTCCGCGTCTCACATGAATGAGCGACTAAACTAGTACCAGGAAGTGTTTCCAATGTGTAGTTCCATAGATAATAATTGATGCGATCAATGATAGAGGCGATGTGCTAAACGGGACGTGGAGGGTGATTGTTATGTTACTCACTCTAATGAAGGTGTCGAAACGACGTCGGTGCTTTCACCGATGTAACGAAACAAAAACAAAAAACAAACATTCACGACTTTTACCCCCATTATGGATATCTTCAGATATTGCTCAGTACGCAAATCTATTGACGGTACCTTAACGGGGGTAGTCAGAAGCAAGTCCAAACAATACGTTCGATACAAGCCCAATTTTTGCAAGTAGCTAGTATTCCACGTGACAGGTTGCAAGCCCATCGCCGCTTTTTTATTGGAACACTAACCTAGCACATACCTTTCGAAATTATTAGTTCGAGGGCATGCTGGTTCCCTCACGATGTTTTCCTTCACTGTTTTGAGCTCGTGGTAATGCGCACATTTTTTCGAAACGAAAAACCCATTGGTGTTTCAATGGTTTCAATGGCAAATGATAGAAAAAAATCCTGTGATTGATAAATTATCAGCTGAGGGAAATAATTTTTTTCAGTATGTCTCTGACTATAGAAAGGTAGATAACTCTTTTTGTATTTACACGAATAACGATAATTGAAAATATATCAATAAATCCTCATTAATCCGGCAAACTTCTGATCCATTTAAAATCTAGTACCTACAACGTTGAAACTATCACATCAATCAAAGGAAATCAGAGGTCAGAATTCAGGGTCTTTTTTTTGTTCTTTCATCTTTTTTTCCTGGGTCTCTATTAAGAAAGAAATTTTCAGTACAGACCATTAGCTCAGCATTGAAAATTTCTCTAGAGTGACATGCCTATGTGTGCACATGCTTTCAATGCTGAATAAATGCCGAGTCTATGTATGCACAAATAAGTTCTTTGCCCTGTGCACGTCTAGCTTACATCCTAGGCAAAGTCTATTGTACGTCAAGTTTCTCGGAAGTGAATGGAAAGGTATCATCTTTTAATTGCTTTTTATCGATTTTCACGCATTTAAGTCATAATTGCATTTCTTTTGATTACTATGGAAGAATTTTTCTTACTTTTTAAATCATTTGGTGTGATATTTGTGTTTTTGATAGCTCTTGTCAATTATTGTTTTTCTTGAGATTTTCTATGTGCATGAGCAATGAGATATTATCTCGGGGACCATTTGTTGAATGAGTTATCATATCAATTATGAAAACCCTAATCCTTATCATAAATAAGTAGGTACATACTTTGGGTTTGGGTAAAACCAAATGTCAAATTTTGCATACACGTCCGGGGTACAGAAAATAACATAGGGTGTACCTAAAAGTAATATTCCAGGGATGGAAAAAAATACTTTTAAAATACCTTTTAAGATGAGGGCAAACCGATGGTATTAAATCTGATTCTAAGTACGTCAAAATTACTGTCAATAAAGTACATGAATTCGATCGAACGATCTGTGATATGATATGAAGGGAATATGTGATATGAAGGGATGGTAGAAACTGGATGCGGCGAACAGAGGAGAGAGAGTAATGCCGCTCATTAGGGAAGGCCTTTGTCCAGCGCAGTGGCTGATACTCAATACTCAGTACTCAATCATTTATTGCGTTCCATAATGTAAATATACAGGTGTTAACAAATTTTCATTATGATCATTATAGACCCTGTTGGGCACAACAATGGTAAATAGGAGAGAGGAGGACGTCATAGTTATAGTCACATGATAGTATTACATTTAAATAGATAAATTAAAGTCAATATTTATTACTTTATTAATAAAATAATATTTATTTATTTTTTGATGATGAAGATGATGAAATTGATGGTATGTCCTATTATGTATATCTTCATTTTTTATCATGATCACTAACGGTAGGTTAAAACACGTAATTCCACACATGTGGAACACGTGTTCCACATGTTCCAATTTATTAACTATTAAAATTACCCTGTGTATAGGTAAAATAATTTTTAATATTTGAATGGTGGTCTATTCCGATTTATTAACTATCAAAATTTACCTGTGCATAGGTAAAGTTATTTTTAATATTTTAATGGTGGCCTACGCAGCCTAAAAGCACTAGAGTAAGCCGCTATCTGATAAGTACGTATACAGGGTGGTGCTTTAATGGCACCATTAAAAGAACGCACGGGTAGTGTTATTTCAGTAATCATAAAAAATTGAATCCTAAAACTAAAGTCCATTATTCAAAATTTTATTATTTCAAGCTTACTAAATCATAAATAAGGAAAGAAAATTAGAATCATGCTGCACCATACGCGCGCTTCTAAACAGAAGAGCGCGACATTGGCAATGGTAGCCCTTACACAACATAATTAAAATTTAGGTTTTAATTTGATAAGATTACTGACAAGTAGCAATACCCGTGTGTTCATTTAATGTCGCCATTACAGCTCCAACCTGTACATTTAAATAGGTATTGATATTGGCTCTCACTCAGCCAAAGAGAAAAACTAAAAATAAACTCGAGAAGCGATCAAGCAAGATAACCGTGATATTCCAACCACTCGATATGCCTAACTGTACTCTGTTTGTCGGATAACTGGTCAGTCGGTGAGCTTTGAGTACTTGACATAACTGAACCTACCTACCTACCTGTTTACTACCTACCATCATCATCATCATCGGCCTATAGCAACCCTGTCCTGAGGTCGATGCATCGAGATTCTTCCAGCAGCCTTTCGCAAATCGTCACTCCACCTGGCAGGAGGGCGTCCTAAATTACGTTTGCCAAGCCGCGGTCTCCACTCAAGAACTCTGTTTCCCCCAACGGTTATCGGTTCTTCGGCAGATATGGCCAGCCCACTGCCACAGCTTGCTAATTATCTAAGCTATGTCGACTACTTTACTTCTATGTCAGATAGTCTCGTTGCGGATTCTATCCTTCAGAGAAACTCTGAGCATAGCTCGTTACCTACCGACTGGATCTTCTTCACTTTATAAATAATTAGGTAACCCGTTCGAAATTTCATTTGAGTATAAGCTTTGAGTACCTACTTAATATAACTGAACCTACCTACCTATATGCCTACTAAATACCTATCAACAGGGTCTCATTCAGCTTATTAAATTAACTAACTGACCTGTTCGAAACTTCATTTGAGTGTGAGCGTTGAGTACTTGATTTACGTGAACCTACCTACCTATTTGCCTGTTTACTAAGTACCTATCAACAGGATCTTTTTCATCATAAAAATTAATTTGCTAACCCGTTGGAAACTTAATTTGCGTCTCAGGTAGCAATTAGTAGCTATCCTATTAGTACGGCTTGGGTATCCTACAGTATCCTGAGGAGTTCTTTGTATGGATCCACATTATTGATATATTAAATATATACTTTTTTTTTGTAAATACATACTTAACATACATAGAAAACACCCAGACACGAGACAAATATCTGTCGAACATGCAAATATTTGTCCCGCGGCGGAAACCGAACTCGCAACATTCTGCGTCTCAAGCGGACCTTTGCCCACTGCGCCACAGAGGTCATCAATAGAATAGAATAGAATATAATGTATTTATATGACACACAAAAAGAAAGGTACATAAGCAAAATAATAATACAGTAAGCTCACAAAACAGCAGATAAGAAACAGTAAAAAAATAAAGAAGATGATAGATTTTGTAAAATATGACAAGAATATTATCGAAGCATCCAATTCGAAGCTTACAAAACCGGTCACAGACAAGTGGCTGGACAGCGAGGTCGCCTGGTAACATTCCACTTATTTTTAGGCATTCGCTAATTTTGAGATGATACAGGTACGAAGATGAGATAAAATATACCTTATTTATTTTGACTTGGTTGTAGAGAATAGCTGACATTTTCGAAAACAGCATATTTTATAATCTAGGTGGTTGTTCTTTATGGACTATAGCATTCATACAACAACGCCACACTACACGATCTATATCAGTCCACTGCTGGACATAGGCCTCCCCCTTATAACGGGGGAAATGCCCATAATCCCCACGCTGGATATGCGGGTTGGGGGAAGCAAGGCACAGCTTCTCGCACCGCCGACGCTGTTGCCCATCGGCGGCCAGGCGATTTAGCTGTTTTCATACAACAATATGGATAAATTAATTTTTCCTAAATCTACCTTTTGCCTAAAGACATTTGACAAAAACCCTCATACCAGACTGATTAAAATCTAATAACAAAATCCCATAAATAGATTGTAGACCTAAAAAACATTCAATCTTTCGTACTAAGCTAAGATTCTTTAATAGCAAGATCCGTAAATCGATTTTTAGACGACAGAAATACATAAATAAGTATGTTTTTATTAATATAAGTAACTGATAAATAAGAAAAATATTAACTTGAACTTGACTAATTTGAATATGTTCAATGAATTTACTTAAGTAGATAATTTTGTTATATTATTTTGTAATTACATTGATGACAAGCTCAAACTAATTTGTTGTGCACTGAGGTACATGTACTAACTTATTTATGTTACTTAGATCTAAGCAACCAAACCCAATGTGGTACTTATATACAATAAATATACCTATATATGAGTATGAATATTTGATGATACTTAAGAAAAAGGAAGAAAATAATATAATACTTTGAGTGCTGACACACTCACGACCGAGCTCAGGGCGCGAGCTGCTGTATGTCTACGCCCCGTCCATTCGTAATAGTTCCATAAACCTCTCATAGCTAAAATGGCGTTAAAATATCATTTCACCTGTTTTCATTGACATTTAAAGCTAGTTTATCGAGCGATGTAAAATGACATTTGAATATAACTAGGGGGTTAGGGTTTAGTGTTCATTGAAAACTAGGTAAGTAGAAATTTAGTAAAATACAGTACACACATTAAATGACTTTATTTGACAGACATTTATCACATTAAGAAGATAAAGGTACTTTTAGTACTAAAACAACAAAATTAATATCGAGTAAATTACAATATTTATTTAACTACTTTACATAATAAACTTTAATAAACATAACGGTTACAGTACAAACTACAAAAAAATCAACAAAAATACAAAAAACACACATGTATTTTGTGATTTATGTTAAAAATAACATATTGCTTGACTAGAAAATTCTTCAAAAGGTATTTATTTAAAAACAAGAAACCCGACTGCATTTAGGAGAATTTAAGTACTTTTTAGTTCATCGTAAATTGAAAATGTCTTTTTACAGTTGCCATTTTCAGTTTTTTTAAATATCATATATCATCGTAATCTAGACAAATCCAACGACACCTCATTAGTCAAAATCTGTCTAGCCGTTTGGGCTACAGTGACCGACAAATAATATTACAAACATACATAAACCCTAAAAACATAACCTATCTGAAGAGGACTGCAGTCGGGTAAAAATATTTACCTACAATGAAACAATAAAACAAAGTAAATATAACATTTTCAATATTTCGAATAAACATACATAGGTAAGTACAAGTATCTAAGTAAACATTCATATTATTTATTATTTTAGTTACTAATAAAACACCAAATAACTCAACACATTACTCTAATAAGTAAATGCAAAAGTCTATATGACAGTAAAAGCTACATGAATAAGCTAGTAACGTAAATGGTATTTTAAAAAAAGTATTATTAGTGCCATTTTCTAAATTTTAGTGCCTTTTTGTAAAGAATGTGGAAATGGCTAGCACAAATTAGTTTTGTGTTTTTAAACATCTTAATCTCAAAAAACTTGTTTAATAAGATATTTATTCTATTCACAATATCTACTTAAATGTCACCACTCACTCTTTTGAAACAAAAATCATAGGTATGAATTTTTAGTACGATTCTATCTTAGTACCTGCATATAGGTAGGATAGGTAGGATTCAAATAGTAAAAATAGACCAAAAAAAAATTTTATAAACAGAATTTCTACCTATACTGGTAGAAATTCTGTTTATTCAATTTTTTTAAGTGTAGTTTTAGTTTAGTTTTTTTAATAACCTTAATTTGACATTTAAACTCTTAGCTGCCTTTTTCTTTTATATGATGATAGCAGGGATCGCGATAATTTTAGAGCAGAAATGTCAAAATAAACAGAATCATCACCGTAATTATAATTTTGAGGTTTTTCAAAACCATGGAATTAGGTACTACACGTAAGTGCAACGTACAAGGGAGTGCTAGCTTTGAACTAAAAACTATGCCCAATATTTTCTCTCTAAAAGGTAGCAACGAAAAAAGCATTTGCTATGTCTCGTTTTCACTTCAGAGTTACACAAAAGAGAAAACGAAACATAGCACCTTTAGGGCATTTATCTGGAGACTTCTTGAAGTGGAGACATATTTGATCCCTACTCCCTAGAAACCAATCACATCAAAACGTTAAAACAGATGTAAAATGTGAAACAGACTGATAAACTATTGAGAACATAAAAGATTGAAGTACTGGTAATTCTGAGTATCTTCTTCAAGTTTAATAGGTCTTCTCTTCTTTCTAGTCAAGAACCAAGTTTGCATGGGTTCTCCCTTGCCCCTATGGAGACGTGTCCACGGTCATTTTTAGAGTTACACAAAAGAGGAAGCGAGACAGAATTTTTTAGGGAGTTTCTAAGGAAAATGCTTGAAGTGGATACATAGATTTTTGATTTGCACGCACTCCTATATAACTCCCTAGAAAACAATGACTTCAGAACGTATAATGACAACTAAAATGCGAAACAGACTGATAACATAAAAAGTTTGAAGTACTGGTTATTCTGAGTATCTTCTTCAAGTTTAACAGGTCTTCTTTCTAGTCAAGAACCAGGTTTGCATGGGTTCAGCCTTGCCTTTCATGGAGACGTGACCACGGTACGTCAACTCGAACTGATCATCATGGTTATCCTCGCGCATCAGCCAGCTGCAATGAAAGAATATCATCATCATCAGAAGAGGTATTGTAACGAAAAAGGTCTCAGGAGAGGGTTCCGTCGCTTAGAAATTATGAGCAAACTGATTGAAATAAATTGAAAACTAAATCCGTTTTCATAAACAAAAAATAATAATAATAACCGGTCAAGTAGTCGAACTCGGGCTTGAAGGGTTCCGTACAATTGTATGGGAGCCCCATTTAAATATTTATTTTATTCTATTTTATGTACTTTTTAAGAAAGCGGCAACAGAAAAACATCATCTGTGAAAATTTCAACCGTCTAGCTATCACGGTTCATGAGATACAGTCTGGTGACAGACGGACAGACGGACAGTGCAGCTTTGGTAAAAGGGTCCTATTTTTACCCTTTGGGTACGGAACCCTAAAAACAACCGAGGGCTGACTGCTCATCTAGAGTTGTGTAATTTTAATATAAAGCTATCCAAGCTTTTGAAACAGATGTTTCTACGAAATACTTCATAGGTATCACAACGGGGTGTAAGGGATTCCAACCCTCATCTTCGGAATCTAAGCCAACATCACCTGCACGTGGTGCACCCCGCTAAGTAACAAACGGGTCTCTGGCGGCCGGCTGATTGCGGCATAGCGTAGCCTAACACCAGCACAGCTAAATCCCCTGGCCACCGACGGGCAGCAGCGTCGGCGGTGCGAAAAGTTGTGCCCTGCGATCTCCAAGCCACATGCCCAGCGTAAAGATTATGGGCATAGCCCCTTTAATAGGGGGAACTCTACTAGGTTCTTCTAAAAGTGTCTTGAGATCAATCTCAAATATCATCTTTTTAATATCCCAATTTAGGGTATTTCTGTCACTTGCCGTTATCGATAGACTCAATACCCCTATTTTAAGTAAACAGAACCTCAGATATAAAGGAAATAACTGGATAGGGCTTCCCAGTACGACCAAAGCTAAGTAGATTAGCACTTGTAGGCTATCTATGTGGAGGGTTACTACTGATTTCGATCTATTGTTGTAGCGTTGTATCAGACACTGGTCGTAAAGAAATAGAAAGATAAATGTGACCGTAGAAAAAAGTTCATTCGATCTCCACAAACAAATAAATTCGAACTTCAAATTTTAAAAATCAGATAAAGCTAGTGAAACTTTTTAGTGAACTTTCTGACGTATGAAAAAGTTTGGCAAAATGTGATCGTGGTGTTTGCATCATTTTTTACAAGCTGCTATTTTTACAAATTAAGTCGTGTTTTGCTAAACAAATATGGAAAATTACATGGATTATTATTTTGAAGAAATATTCAAAAATCTAGACCGCGATTCTTTGAATGAAAAGAACAAACGAAGGGAGCTTGTCCAGTACTTTTGCACTGTGATCGCAGGATGTGCCAAAGGTATTTTGTAGAATTGACTTTTGTTGACTTGAAAAAGTTTTCGTGTTTCTGCTTCCATAATTTACAAAAAAGTTAGGAGATAGGTACAATTTTTATAAAAGGTCTCATTTTGTAGTATTGTTATATAGAAAAATAAAATTATAGTATTGTAAGAACATTGGGGTGTACGGGGTTCCAACCCCCATCTTCGGAACCCAAGTCAACCTCACCTGCACGTGGTGCACCTTGCTAAACAACGAACGGGGCTCTGGCGGCCGGCTGATTGCGGCATAGCACAGCCTACATCGACACATCTAAATTCCCTGGCCACCGACGGGCAGCAGCGTCGGTAGTGCGAGAAACTGTGCCCTGCGATCCCCAACCCGCATGCCCAGCGTGGGGATTATGGGTATATCCCCCTTTATTAGGGGAGGCCTATGTCCAGCAGTGGACTGATATAGGCTGTTGTGGTGGAAGAACATTATTCAGTAATTAAATTAAAATTGAGTTTGAAACTGCAGGTCAAAACCTCTCCGACAACACAACATGCAAGAACTTCGTGGTCTCCGCACTTCGCTACCACAACTCCTGCAAAACCAAAAACGGCGATGTATGCCTCATGGGGAAGTACCATAACCTACTGTACATAGCCATGAAGCTGGCTTTCGACTGGAGTCTGCAAGACAATGGGGTAGTGGCATCGTTGTTGGATGAACTTTATGCCTGCGAAAAGACTTTTGAAAGAATATTTTTGGGTAAGACTTTTGAATTATTGGAGTCCAAGTGAAATTGAGCAGGACACCTGGACAGATGGAGGAGTGACGACAGGTGGACCAGAACGGCCAACTGATTGGCCGAGAATTTAGTTACAGAAATAGTGTCTTTCCTCCAGCGAGATGGGTGGTGATATTAGAAAGACCGTGGCCGGCATTCGGTTCAGAATAGCGCACGATCGAGGCAAGTGGCACACTCAAAGGAAAGGCTATGCCCAGCGGTGGGTCGATAAAGGTTGATTATGATGAAGACTTTTTCATTATTTCGACTTCGGACCCGGAGGTCTAGGATTTGAATCGCCACTGAGCACCAATAATTTTTTCGTTTCAAAAATTTGCATACGCACATGTATTCAAATGAATGAATGAATGAATGAACACTTTTGCATGAAACACTTAACAAAAACACAATGACATTTAAAAAATGGTACAATGGGCGGCCTTATCGCTGAAAGCGATTGCCCGAATTGCTTAAGGAAAACATCGTTAGAAATTCGGCGTGTCATAGAACGAAAATTTCGAAGGCATTTGCTGGGTTAGTGTTCCAATTATTAAGAACTCTATCGAGTGACAGTCTTCAAGTCAAAACTGAAAATTGTCCAATCGTATTTGACATAAATAAACATCAAAACGCCAAATTTGCACTAATTTATATTGCTTGAAAAGTGTTCAAAAACCGCGAAATTGACAGCGTGCACAGAGTTTTGGTGCAGACACTTTTTTCTACGTTTTCCACTTTAGAGTAGGTATAAATACCTCGATGGTTCAAATAAAAGCAGGAATGGGCTTGCAACCTATCACGTGGAATGCACTGCTTGCAAAACGTAGGCATGTTACTGAATATAATGTTTTGGATACAAAACATTATATGATTGATTGATTCATGATTTGTGTACTGAAAGATATCCGAAGATATCCAAAAAAGAGAAAAAATCTTGAAGGTGGTTTGGTTCTTTACAACTACAACAGCCTATAACAGTCTACTGCTAAACCTCCCCTTATAAGAAGGGGCATATGCCGATAATCCCACCAACCCTCGGCACAGCTTCTCACGCCACCGACGCTGCTGCCCGTCGGCAGTCAGGGAATTTAGCTGTGCCGCAATCAGCCGACCGCCAGAGCCCCGTTTTGTTTTTAGTAGGGTGCACCAGGCAAGTGAGGTTGGCTTGAGTTCCAAAGGTGGAGGTTGGAACCCCTTACATCCCCTTGTTCATTGTTATAGTCAAATTATGAGACTAACGCTCGCGTGATATCCAAATAAAAAGAAGTCTTTATCCCGTTCCTTGTTTAGAATAATATAAAATATAAAACTTCAGCTCAATATACTCAGTAGTTTGAGCAACGAGCACCTTTATTCAGAAAGCTGCAGGATTGTTAAAAAAATAATCTTGCATGTTTATTTTCCAGGAGCAATATTTGGTACATCAGCTCCCTACTTCTTAGCTGGCTGGAAGTCTGACTTCACGGATAAAGAAGAGAATGTTCATGCCCTCGTCTTTTTCCTTGACCACGCTACAAACGCTAACCTTGAATACAACGACGGAACAACCACCTACCGCTTCATTGACGTGCCTTTGGAAAGCTGTGGCAAGGCATCTCCAGTAAGAGTGGTCATCCAAATGGGGTCTTCAGAAATGCTGATGATTCTGCTCAGATTTGGTGCGAGAATCACTTCTGACAAGGTTTCTACGAACCCTGTTGAATCTATTCTAGACAGATTGCTGGAGTACAACAGAGTGTATCCTTATGAACTAGTCAGCTGCCTAAAGATGATACTCAGAGCAGTTCCACGGATCACCTTTTCCGTCAATAAAGGAGTATACAAGCATCTATCACTGCCTGATGATTATAACTACCAGAGGAAAGTGGTTTTGGAGAAATATAGTGATATTTTGGAAGACCATCTGATACCGAGTACGAGGTGCGGTCTGAAACCAGTGGAGTTGAAGCATCTATGCAGATGCCAAGTGCGGCAGATGTTGTGGGAGAATTTCGAGCTGCCTTTAGGTATACAGAAACTACCGGTGCCGGTTTATTTGAAAAGGTATTTGGATTTGTGTGAGGATTAGTAAAAATAGTTTAGATACAGTTAACATTCAAAAACACCATCAGTATTTTGAAACAGTTAAAATTTAATAATAAATATATGCTTGCTAATATTTAATGTTTTTAACTTCTTTAGATCTACAAAGATAAAAATAGGAAAGTCTCATCCCTAGTTTTTCTAACGATAAAATGTAAGTGACTTGATCAAACTTATACTCAATTGTGACTTTGTCTTGACAAAAAAAACTAGGTGTCATTATATGTTTGAATGATTAGAGTAATTCTACTTTGGTCAGTTTTTATGATAACTGAAAAATCTGTGAACCAGAAAAATATATTCTATGATAAGTAGTTAGCCGCTAGTCTATACGAAAAAGGAGAAGGAGAAGACGTAGGTAATAATAAATGTTGAAAAGTTATAGTTTTTACATACTTGTACGTATCTTCGCTGACGTTGATGGTGCCAGGAACACCAGTGGTTTCACAACGGCTGGTCAAGTTGACGGTGTTGCCGAAGAGACAGTAGCGAGGCATGCGGTGACCAATAACTCCGGTCACCACCTCACCAGAGTGAATACCGATGGTAATACCCTGCAAATACGTAGATTTCAATGTGAAATTGGAAAAATTGAAGACCTCTGTGATGCAATGGATGGTGAAACGCAGAAGGTTCCGGATTCCCGACAATACAAATGTTTGCATGATTTGCAAATAATTGTCTCCAGTTCGGGTGTTTTGTACGTATTATAATGTATGTACAAAAATAAGTTGGCTTCCATAACACAAGCTCTGCTTCGCTTCGGGCTAGATGTTGTTATATGATAATGTCTCGTATGATTTATTGATTTATTTCATATACTAGCACTGTAAAATATATACCTATTCTGTTTCTAAATGGTATTTATGAAAACATACTTGTTGCTTCATTTTTGTAACGCCCGAATACTGAAACGCTACTTATATGATCATGTCAGCTAAGTGCTACTTAATTCTAACGGACGCCTAAATTTAAATGGTATACACAAACGCCACGTAACATTATTGAGACCGTGATTAGCTAAGCACGCATCAAATTCTCCTTTAAGTTTGTTTCCAATTACATTTTTCATTATTTCGGTCAGAAAGTTTCGTTTTACGCAGAAATCAGGACTTGTTTTATTCAATTTTATGAGATCAACGTTACCATAGTCACAATAAATATCAATGAGATCAACTAATTTGAGAAAACGATCAGTCAAGTTTTGTCTAGCAGTTATTTTATTCAAAAGCCAAAATCAAGAAGAAAAACCTGATGATTTTTTACAACCAGCCTGGGTATACCTATCAGTACACTTCTGGTAGGCCACTCTTTAGGTGACTATACAGGTGAAACCTCCCTCTCGCTCGCACTATTCAACATTTTTGAAGATATAAAATCACTGTATGTGGTCATGCAAAATAGAAAACCTTCACGGCCTAGAAAATAACAATACAAAAGTTCAGCAATTATATCTTTTTGATTCTATCACGTTTTATTACCAAAAAACTTGCACCAATATGATGAAAAATTCATCATGTGGTGCAAATTTTTTGGTAGGAAAACGTGTTGGGTTCAACATGATATTCTAGCTGAACCTTTGAATTGTTATTCTCTAGAATTTGAAGGTTTGCTATTTTGCATAACTATAGTCAGTGATTTTATATCTTCAAAAATGTTGAATAGTGCCAGCGAGAGGGAGGTTTGACATTTATAGTCGCCTTAACAAGAAGGAAGATACAATGCCCATTCATGCTGGCAGAGCTTCTCACGTCACCACGCCCTGCGTTGCGCTGCTTCCCGCCTCGGGCCTCGGTCGTCAGCTTGCAAGGGCAGCTGTGATAATAATAGGCTGCCCTGTGCCGAAGTCAGCCGAAGAAGGGATTGTGAAATATCACATCTTCAGAAAAAGAAAAGCCTTCTTACCTACCAATGTGAAAGTGTACCTACCAATAATCAATGTTAATAGGCCTACCTTTATCAACATTTTACCTACCAAAAACAAAAAATAAAATTGCGTACATAGCGTATTTCGCCTTTATCGTTTTATTTAGATTTTATACCTAAGCCTACCTTCTACCTTATACTGATATTTGACAATTAAGTCAATGTTTGTCAATACGTATCTATAGTATATTCTAGACTGTAAAATATAAATGTTTTCAAAAGAATTCATACACTTAAATGTTTAGGGGAGGTCGCAAGTCCTCTCAGATTTGATGGCTACCTAAAATATTTAAGGAGACATCAACCATCTAATCATCCTTTCAGTATACCGTTTGGAACATAAATGTTAATTTAAGTGGGACTTAAATCTGACATTCTTCATATTTTAAGTTAGCGGCGCTGGCGTCTCAAGCATTTAGGATGACCTCAAATATTAAGAAGCGTTTTAGTATTCAGCCGTAAGATTATTGATCTAATTGATCCTAAAGCGTTATTTTTCCATCCTTTGGGTACTTTTTCGGAATGAAAGGTACCGTAAGTCCTTCTTTGTAGCATTGACAACATTTATGAGAAATTTCAGGATGATTGGTTAAGAAGTTAAGGCGTGAATGCGTAACAAACAAACAAACAATTTTTTTTAGTAACATACAATTATCCATCCATCCATATTCTCGGAAACTTTCACATTTATAATATTAGTAGGATCAGTTAAATATAAATATCAGTAAAAATATTTATGTGTAGGCACCTATTACCTAATGTACTTTAGGTACCTTACCTAGTTTTTGCATTGAATCTATTTTGTTATTCTTCTTTTAATGTTTTTTATTTACGATGTAGTTTTATTTAGCAGATAGTTACAATTAAGTTGCTCCGGTCAGGATGTCCGTGAATTCAACGCTGGCCTCAGCTGAAAACCAGCGCTGCAGTATGGCAACATGCAGTAGCAAATGCTGAGCTGAGGACCATGTCACCACCACACAGAGCACTTATCAGTTCGGATGTTCATAAATCTTACCACTGGTTCTCCATCGACAGTTACAGTCTGGGACAGATCCATCATGTCCAAAGCAAGGAGGGAGATGTGCTTAGCATGGCCGACTTCGTACTCCGGCAAGCCAGACACTGCCATGTATTTGTCACCAACTGTTTCCACCTGGAAAAAGCTGACTGCATTCAAATCGAACTGTTTATAGATATATACAGGTTGGGGTAAATTTTTACCTCATTGAGCTAACTTTTCTTTTGTAGTTAGAAGGTTTTGTTCTTAGAAAACTATAGGTTTATTTTGAAGGAAAGAATAATGTCATTTTCGGATTTTTTTTTTAAATGTACAGAGGATTTTAGAGAAAATTGCATTAGTAAGAAAATCAAGTTTGTCTCAATCGACCGTATTTCCGAACAGGAACACATTTCTCAAATAAACTTACCAAATAAAATCGTAAAATTTCGCGTATATTCAAAAAAGTTTTACATAAAATTTATATGAAGCTCTACTCGCCACTATGCCCTCAATGATGTAAAATTTTGCCTCACTCTGTATACTACGTCATCTGTAATCATAAAGATGGAACAAGCACATGGCCTATATGACCAAAATATTGCATCGTAGGATTCGTAGGTCATTCATGATTGGAATTGGAACGTGCTCATGATTCAAAGCTTCGCATCCATCAACTTGAGCCTAGATGTGGTAAGTCTCATGTGCTTGTAATTTCACCGGCAGTCGGCCCCCACACAGAAATAGCAATGCTGCTTCACGGCAGAAATAGGTATAGTACTTCTTTGGACGGGCCCTTTACAAACAGCATTACTAATAGTTCTATTTATTTCAGTTAATATTCATAGAAACAAGGCTTCATTGACTCAGAAAACAACTGTGATTTTTAAATAGCAACCTAATAAGATAATAACTTTAAACTTTGCTTTGAAGATTTCGACAAAAAGGTAAAATTATTATCATTAATTTTGCATTTTGGTGTACTTCAGGGTTGAACTCCTGGCCCTTCGCTATTCACAGTCTTTATTTTTGCTATTTATTTTAAAACTGACCTTGTAAACATTAGGGTTTCTTTTCGGATCGGTCAGCACATCAAAGGCGGTGTACAAGTCGTTCAGCATCCTAACAATCTTCATAGCACCCTTGTGATCATTGTTCCGAGCACAGTAGTTAGCAAAGCCTACGATACCACTGAAGAGAAGAGTAACTGTGTCGTAGCGACGGGCTGGGACTGGGCGGCGGTGACGAAGCTCAGTAGCCACGCTGATCGGTAGCACAGAGTACAAAAGCCTGTAAACAATAAGAATTTGATGAGAAAAACATCGTCAGTCGTCTGTTGAGAATTTTTTTGTCTTGAGTAGACCAGTTAATTCTTTTCAGTGCTTTATGCAATCATGAATGTACTTATATATTCGATATTTAACTTTTATGTACATTTGAGTTAAAAAACACAATCGCTTATTTTGAGATAATCTGTTGAGAATTAGTCTTGCCTTAAACTAGTTAACGATCATTGGAACTAATGTTCAAAATGTTACTAATAAGAACTTTGAGTAAAATTAAATGCTTGCCAGTATAATAAATGATCAGCGTTCTTTGATTTTTGTCAGTGATAAATTTATTATATTGCATTAATAATAATAATAATAATATAAACTTTATTTCAGGCTACAATAGAATAAATACAGATGGTGTTTTACTTATCCTACGGCCCATATAAATATATACCTTATAGACTAACATATATATTAATAAAACTATAATTAAAACACAAATTATTATTTGCCACGTAATATACACGACGTGGGTCGCGTGGTGTCCAATATTCTTCCACGGAATCGTCGGAACACGACACCCTTCGGCCAAAGCTCCTCCTTCATGTAGGTCGACAGATGTTCGGTCGGAACCCGCACCACAAAAGAGTTAAAGCTGACTCTGTGGCGGGACTCCAACCGCTCGACCCTCAGGTTGTCCTTGGTCTTTGCGCGCAAGTACTCCGCTACATCCTCCGCCTTCACGGAGTAATGCACGCGAGACACATAGAGCTGCGTCGTCGGTACCTCAGAGCGCAGCAGGAGCTTATGGCAGTTCGGTGCTGTACCGCACTTATTCTGACAGGAGAGCTTCTTCTTCTTCTTCTTCCTTTCCACTTTGATGAAGCCCTCCTTGTCTTCCAGCCTCTTGAGAGGCGCAGTCTTGCGAATATTTTCGCTTGTCCCCTTCGATGTTGGAGGTGTGGCAGGTCGGCTAGCCACTGCAGCTGCGTAGGCACGTTGAGGAGCAGGCAACGTGACACGTGTCGGCCTCTCCACGGGTGATGAAACGGCGCGGGGGGCGGGGGCTCTCGACGACTCATGCGCAGCGACGACCGGTGACTCAACCGTGTCAGCGAATTCCGCTGAGGTGAAACTGCACACCGATGCATTCTGCGCACCGCGACGCAAGTTCACATTACTAGCGGCAATGACCGATGACCTACTTACTGAATTATTACTACTATTTTGTAATGATAATAATTCAGCACGTAGCATTGTATGCATTGTAGCATTGGGTCGGCTCTCTCTGAAATAATTTTGATTATCAAGACTTTTGAACAACTTCCTTTAATAATACATAACTTATTTGCTCTATTCTTTACGGCAAGAGCATTATGCAAAGAAAGAATACAGGAATTTCTTCAGCCTTAAAAATAATCTTAGGAAACTAACCTGTCAGTCTTTTGTTTCTCCGAATCCAGCTCTCTGAAGGTCTGCTGCAGCTTATCAGTGAGAACCTCGAGGTTCTGCGTCAGTTTGTAGTCGGCTTCAAACTGCTCGGACATCAGAACCAGGTCACGGGTCGCGTCATGGAGTGGGATGTCAGAGATGCAGAGACCGCGACTGGAAAATACAAAATCCTTTCTAAGACTGTTGACTCGTTGTAATTGTTGTTGACAACTTGATATAATTTACAGGCACTTAATTATTGGCATGACTTTTTAATTTAAATTTTATGAACATCTCTCATTTTACTCCTTTATCGCTATTCAGCAATGAGATTAAAGAGTTTTCAGAATGGCTTAATTGGTTAGATTTAAAACTGTACGAGTTACTCTTATTTTAATAAATGAAAATGGAACTATTATTAATAAAAGTAGAATGGTATTGATCTGAGCTACCATGCACTTCTAAACAATTATGTTTAGCTGCCTTTTTTCGAGCTACCACGCGATAATAATAATCTAAAAATTGCAGTGTTTACTGCAAAAACAAGTCTCAATATAAAAATTGACAAAGTAGCTTACCGGGTAAGATCATCCAAGTTGGTTACACTTGGGTAGCATTGGAACACTACCACATCAGTTTCAGGGATGTACAGCATTTGACCCTGGGCAAAAAGAACAGTCAGCATAATTTATATAAGCTTCTAGAAATTAGATACATAATTATTTAATCTGCATAGAATTCCTAAGTTTTGCGATGTAAGGGGCTAGACCTCTTATTTTGGAACCCAAGCCAACCTCACCTGCACACAGTACACTGTTTACCTGCAGTATAACAAAATGCATAACGCAAACTAATACACAGCTAAATCTCCGGACCGAAGCCGGGCAGCCTAAAAACTTCAATACCAGAGTAGGCCATACGAAGATGGAAGGAAGAAAACATAATTTTTGTACGCTTGCAAACTAATCTAAGTTCTTTACCTTCAAACGCAGAGAAGCAATGTCCTCATGAGGATCGGTGACAGTCATTTCTTCCGGCTTGGTCTTTAGCACGTAGACGGTATTGATGTGTGCCAGAACGTTGGCAAACGTCATCTCCAAATGAGGGCGAACCTATAGACGCAAGAAAAGGTACCTAAGTAAGTAAGTCCTTTTTAAATCAACCTGATTTCTCTGTTTTTATAAATTTTAGGTTTTTAATTGGTGTTGTGTGCAATAAAGAGTTCATCTATCTATCTATCTATCTATCTGATAACCCCCTGATGGGCATATTTGCTTCATCTTCTTAATTTAGAAAATGTCCACTATTCTTTAATCTTATCTGTAGCTGTTTCCGAAGTTTGACACACATGGCCTTACTTATGAACATCTTTCAAAAGATAACCGATGCTTAGATTATTGCCATCTCTTACAGTTACTTACTCTTACGGATAATGTTAGAAAGTGACAGGACTAACTTTGAGCATTGGTTAACTTTAAGAAGCGTTCATAAGTAAGGGGGACAATCTACAAACAAAATCACATAGCTTGGTTATATGGATTGTAGAGTCATTTGACTCGTTTCTGCTATCATTTCCAACATCCAATATGTTAAAGCAATGAGCACATTAGAAAATATGAAAACAGTGGAAGTGATTGAAAAATTGAGGAGTAATAAGTTAGCATGGGCATGTTATGAGATTGTTGGATATGCTGGATGTACTGGTGGAGGTAGGAAAAAGAAAAGTTGGATAGATTGTCTGAAAATTACATGAGTTCACCTGCCCTCCGGCCAGGTGGAGTAACGATTTGTGAAAGGCTGCTGGTAGAAGCTGGATGCGACGAACTCAATACAGGGCGCCATGGCGCTCATTAGGGGAGGCTTATGTCCAGCAGTGAACTGCTATAGGCTGTGCTATAGGATGATGATGATATGATGACATGAGTTCGGATGAAGTGAGTGTAGAGATGATGAGTGACAGAGGGAAATGAAGGATAAACACATGTTGTGAAGATCATACGTAACGTGGGATAAGGGAAGGAATATGATGATGACATGTTGAGACGTTTTCCATCAACATTGTGGCACGTTAAATTAAACTGCAAACTTCTAAAATTATGGAACCCTGCTTCGTCAAATCTGTTCACTTACAGTATCCAAAACATCAGTGATCTTGCATCCTGCCTTAGTGACTCTCGGCATGAGGCGAGAGACAGTGCGTCCAGCCTGAATGATGTTGAGCTCCCGGTCAAACATCAGGTGGAACGGGAATACCCGGCAGAAAGTAGCTGGACTCACTTTTGGTTCTGAAAATGTTATGAACAGAAACGATTCAAATCTTAATTTCTTTAAAAAATGTTGTCGCACGCACTGCAGGATTGTTGATAAATTAGTTTATATTTTCCTCTTTTACAAGTATATTAGTGATAGATCCCATGGTCCTCTTAATTTGCATCAAGCAATTTTTTGACCTATCCATCATGATCATTACTTAGCTAGGTACTTATTTCAATTGCAATAGCCCTTGTACTGTAACTCCTTTCTTGTGTTAGTATAACTGTTGTTATTTTTTTCCTGAGTTATAATTTAACTCGGAGTTATCTCTCTTGTCATAGGCCTCCTCTAACGACCATTGCTTGTGTATTTTGCACCTCTTCTCCAGTTTAGACCTGCTGTGAGATTAAGTGGGTCCTCCCATCTTTTACGTTGTTGATCTTTATTTTTTTGTCATTTCTAGGGTGCTATAGGTACTTACCCAAAGACAAAGTTTCGATCTCAGCGATCTCTGGTGCTGATACTCTTCCAGTGTTAGAAGTCTCCGTGATGAGGAACTGGACGTGGTCACACTCCTGCTTCGTCTTCAGAATCTCCACCTTCACTTCTGTGTTGTGGAGTTTGCTCGCTACAGTCTGAAAATAAGGAGGTTATCGT
This sequence comes from Horisme vitalbata, assembly GCA_951804965.1. Lineage (NCBI taxonomy): Eukaryota > Metazoa > Arthropoda > Insecta > Lepidoptera > Geometridae > Horisme > Horisme vitalbata. The sequence goes on along the minus strand of OX638105.1, from coordinate 11,713,561 downwards.
TTAGTTGTATCGTGAAATGGTATCATGTCAAACCTGTAAAGAAATATAGTAACTTCAGATCAACTCTTAAATTAGTATAAAGTAATGAAGCTTTATAAGATTAGGAATCTCCTATATAATGTCAACATCCTCCTTCTCTTCATCCGTCGTTCCCTCAGTTCTGAGGATCGTGACTCTTTTGGTGCAGTCTCTTCACTGTCTGCCTCCATCTGTTTCTATAAGCCGCCTGTTGGAGAGCCACGCTGACTGGTATCTTTAGGTGTTCGGATACTTGGTCCATCCATCGTTTGGGACTTCTTCCTCGTGGCCTGGTTACCTTCCACCTTTCCGGTTACCAGGGGCTCTAGATTATCGAAGCTTCCGCGAGAATTTCAACACAGATGGGGACCAAACCGTGGCCCTCCTCTCATACAGAGAACCGCAGCTCCACGATGGGTTAGTACAAGTTGACAAGTAAATTTAAGTCGCCGTAGCGTGCGATAAAAGCCAGCGCTATTGAAATTATTGAAGCTTTTAGATCGGCCCCATGTTGTCAGATCATACTTGGTGATCCGACAACATACATTGTATATTGCTCAATACAAAATGGCAGGTCAGGGCAATTTACATTAAGAGGCATTTTTTGATGCTTTGTTGTCGATCAAGTTGCTGGTCAGTATACTAGGTGTGTTGTACATAATATTGTTGAAACAATGGGGTCGTTAAAACTACATATGATTTCGTCCTTCTATTCTACCCTGCCTACCCTCTAAATAATATTTCTCAACCATTAATTTTAGGACACACTACGGTGTACAAGATAAACCTGGTAAAATATACTACTAGGTGTATTGTACATAATATTGTTGAAACATTGGGGTCGTTAAAACTACATATGATTTCGTCCTTCTATTCTACCCTGCCTACCCTCTAAATAACTTTTCTCAACCATCAATTTTAGGGCACACTACGGTGTACAAGATATACACGGTAAAACTCAACTTCACTTACAAAAATTAATGAACTAGCTGATCTTATAGCCAACAGGTTATTTAACTATAGAAGCATTTAACTAAATAAAAAACATAGAAAAGACAAACGCGATAATTTTCAAGTAAGAAACCCCACCTTCACGATACCAATCACAATATGCTCCAAGCCAGGTCTATCGGAGTAGTAGTGTAGGATCAGAGCTCCATCCTCAGGCCGCTCCGTGCAGCGGAACGAAGGTGACCTCATGCCAGGGTACAACGTCCCGAGATGGTCATGCAAGCCGTCCAGGTTCTGAGAGATTTAAGAAGATAAAGGATAAAGTATGAATACTGAAAACACACTTGCTTTTGGGTACATCCTGCTCCTATTTTTATTATTACATTTTATTCAACTTTAAAACTCGTTAAAAACTATACTATTAACTACTACTATATAAATAATAATATCAAAAACATTATAGTAAAAAATGTATAAAAACGGGAGACCACCGACCGCGTGGCAAGACTCAAACGGTTGGTGGCTAGGGCTGCAGAGAGAGGAACCTCCGCACAATGCGTGCCGAGTCCAGAAGGCCGCCTTATGTATCTGACCTTTGATCCAGCTGTCTAGCGAAAGCCTTTTAAGATATTGGTCAAGGCTCTTTGCTATCAGACCGTTCACTGAAACAACTATCGGAACGATAATTGTTGAGTCGACATTCCACATAGCGGTAATCTCCTGGGCCAAATCAAGGTAGGTACTTGCTGAGCTTGTCCTTCTCGGCTTTCACGAGATTAGCGTCGTGTGGGATGGTGATGTATTATTATTAGTATTATTAAAAAAAATCTCGTGGCAAAATGGAGAATTAAGTCATCATGGTGGACATTTTTTGAGATGAATGTTATCTTCGCAGTGTGCAAAATTTATACCATAAAAAAGTTCAGGATATGTCTGCCAAAAATCCAAATATATGAAGGAAAGATTATCAACAATGATGTATGTTGTCGGCATAGCTCAGAGAATTAGCAAGCTGAAGTGGCAGTGGGCTGACCATATCTGCCGAAGAACCGATAACCGTTGGGGTAAACGAAATCTTGAGTGGAGACCGCGTCTCGGCAAACGTAGTGTAGGACGCCCTCTGGCTAGGTGGAGTGCCGATCTGCGAAAGGCTGCTGGTAGAAGCTGGATGCGTCGAGCTCAGGACAGGGCGCAATGGCACTCATTAGGGGAGGCCGTGTTGGGTATCCTTTTAACGAGACCTGAACACCCAGTTTTGTTACCTGCAAGAAATCTCGGGGAGTAGCGCCCAGCACTTGTAAAATCTTATCGTATCCTGAATCCTGACAGAACTCAAAGAACGTCTTCCCAAATAGCTCCAGAATCGCATCAGCAGGAATTTCTGGAAATATACAAAGGACCTATAAATATATTTATAGGCCTTATTTATAGGTAGGTTTATAAACGGGGGTCTACGGGGTTCCAACCCCTATCTTCGGAATCCAAGCCAACCCAACCAGCAAGTAGTGCAACCTGCTAAACAATGAACGGGGCTCTGGCGGCCCGCGGCCGGCTGATTGCGGAATAGCAGCGCTTACATCAGCACAGCTAAATCCCCTGGCCACCGACGGGCAGCAACGTCGGTGGTGCGAGAAGCTGTGCACTGCGATCCCCAACCCGCATGCCCAGCGTGGGGATTATGGGCATATCCCCTTTTATTAGGGGAGGCCTATGTCCAGCAGTGGACTGATAACTGATACAGGCTGGTATGGTGTGGTGTGTGGTGGTGCTATAAATAAACGTACGCATGTAAGATTCAAAGATGATACATAAAATTATTTTAGAAAAAGGCAGGGATAACTATAGTGATTAATTACCAATGAATCTTATGTTAAGGTTGTGTAATTTCGGGCGCCATTTTGAATCACAAGCGCTACATAGGTTTATACAGTCAATATCAGTCGACGGCTCCTGAGACGCGCGTTGCGGGTTCGGTTCCCGCCGCGGGATAAATGTTTGCATGTTCTGCTGATATTTGTCTCGGGTCTGGGTGTTTTCTATGTATGATAAGTACTTATGTATTTAAAAACAAAAACTTTAGATGTAATATATCAATCTGTGGTTCCCATAATACAAGCTCTGCTTAGTTTGGGACTACATGATGCTGTGTGATTACGTCCCGCATTATTATTATAATTAGAATAGTGAGTGCAGCAAGGGTCAAGTCTTAGTCTTAAGCGAGCTATGCTTAGGACTAAGACCCGAGGATAACCGAGGTGAATACTATACTTTATACACTTTCTGCGAGAAAAGATAAATGCAAATATCATCTACCAAAACACCCATTAAATAGCCTTGACCCATCAAAACTATTTTCGGTTGTGTTGAGGTAATCAAGTACTATGAGTAGGTACCTACACCAAGATATGATTGGTACTTTTAAGTAGATAACTACTTAGATGTACCTTCGTCTCACTTACCTACTTAATGGTAACTAAAAGCTACTTATTTATGTAAAATAATTGAGTTGAAACTAAATCTATTGTGGAACGACAGCAGTAGTTTGTATTTTCTGAAGGTTTTTCCTTTAAAATGTTTTTACTACATAATTATAAAGCAATTTTTTGCATTTTAATAACTAAAACCTACAAGAATAGCTCGAATTTTGAATTAATAAATTCTTGGTTTGGTATCTATGGTATAGCTTATTTTGCAAGGAGTTTTTATTAAACTCCTTGTTATTCTGCCTTCGGATGCTCTGTAACCTCTAAAAAGGCTATTTCGAATTTCAAATCAGATCACAAAGCTCTACACTAAAAAAAATATAAAAAAACGCACATGTATTGAGGATGCCCTAAAGGTGGTAGTTAGAGGCAAATCCAAACATAACATTCGGTTTATTTAATCTTTTTCTCGGTTTAATCTCGGTGACAGATTTGTTGCTGTGGAACCCACCGATGACGTTGATGAGGCCCTACAGAACGTGGTTGGGACGTTAAGGGACGAGGGCATCAAATTCTGCCAAATGCAGCATAAAGGCAAGAAGTCCAAACTCTCCGATGAGACTCTTCAGCTGATGACAAAAAGACGGGAAACCACTCAAGCCACTTTGTCAGAGAGGTCAGACCTGAACAAGCGAATTGCGAAGATGATACGGCGCGACCTTCGGAGCTCCAACGTATGCCTCATTGAAGAGGCAATAGAGCGAAACCGAGGGTCCAAAGTATTCACTCAGCAGCTTGGCAGGAGCCACCTGACGAAGTTAACGACACACGATGGCCGAACCGCATTTTCAAAGCCGGAGATATTATCGGAGATATTATCGGAGATCGAGGACTTCTACGGCCGACTGTACACGGCACATGCTCCTTGCCCCCAATGTAACAACCACGATTCGAGAGCCACTCTCACCCGCCACTACACCGACGAACTGCCAGAAATCAGCCAGGACGAGATCGTGTTTGCCCTTAGACAGCTTAAAAATGGAAAAGCCCCCGGTGAAGACGGAGTTACTTCAGAACTTCTGAAGGCCGGAGGAGCTCCTGTTGTGCAGGAGCTGCAGAACCTCTTCAACTCCGTCCTTCACTGTGGGAGAACTCCTAAGGCGTGGAACGAGAGTTTGGTGGTTCTGTTTTTTAAGAAGGGAGATAAAACCCTTCTTAAAAACTACAGACCTATCTCGCTCCTGAGCCACGTCTATAAACTGTTCTCAAGGGTTGTTACGAATCGTCTCGCCAGAAGACTCGACGAGTTCCAGACACCGGAGCAGGCCGGGTTTCGCGGAGGATATGGCACCATAGACCACATTCACACAGTAAGGCAGATTATACAGAAGTCCGAAGAGTATAATCAGCCCCTGTGTCTGGCTTTTGTGGACTATGAGAAGGACTTTGACTCTGTCGAAACCTGGGCTGTCCTGGAATCCTTGCAGCGATGCCAAGTGGACTATCGTTATATCGAAGTGCTGAGATGTCTGTACGAAGCCGCCACTATGAGTGTCCGAGTACAGGACCAGCAGTCTAAACCCATGCAACTGCGCCGCGGAGTGAGACAGGGAGATGTCATATCTCCGAAACTGTTCACAAGCGCGTTGGAGGATATGTTTAAGACGCTGGACTGGAAAGGTATGGGCATTAACATAAACGGCGAGCACATCTCACACTTGCGATTCGCTGATGACATAGTCCTAATGGCGGAGTCGCTGGAGGAGCTGCAACAGATACTGGACGGCCTAGCATCAGCCTCGCGAAAGATTGGTCCCGGCATGAATTTGGACAAGACCAAAGTTATGGTCAATGACCAAATTGATCCGAGTCCTGTCGTCCTTAATGGACACCTTCTTGAAGTTTCGGAGTATACATACCTCGGGCAGATATTGCAGTTGGGTAGAAACAACTTCGAGAAGGAGGCCAAGAGGAGGATTCAGCTGGGTTGGGCAGCATTTGGAAAACTACGTCGAGTTTTCTCGTCACCCATACCGCAATGTTTGAAAACGAAAGTTTTCAATCAGTGCGTCCTACCCGTCATGACATACGGAGCCGAAACGTGGACACTCACAGTACGGCTAGTCCACCAGTTTAAAGTCGCTCAGCGAGCTATGGAACGAGCTATGCTCGGAGTTTCTCTGAAGGATAGAATCCGCAACGAGACTATCCGACATAGAACTAAAGTTGTCGACATAGCTCAGAGAATAAGTAAGCTGAAGTGGCAGTGGGCTGGCCATATCTGCCGAAGAACCGACAACCGCTGGGGCAAACGAGTTCTTGAGTGGAGACCGCGGCTAGGCAAACGTAGTGTAGGACGCCCTCCGGCCAGGTGGAGTGACGATTTGCGAAAGGCTGCTGGTAGAAGCTGGAAGCGTCGAGCTCAGAACAGGGCGCAATGGCGCTCATTAGGGGAGGCCTATGTCCAGCAGTGGACTGCTATAGGCTGATGATGATGAATATTTTTTGCAAGTAATTAGCATTCCACGTGAAAGGTTGTAATTTCGTCGCCACTTTTATTCAAAAAAATAAATCAAATACGTTTATTCATTAGGAACACAAAGTACACTTTGGAACACTAACCTATAGCACATGCCTTTTGAATTTGGGTTAGTGACGATTCGACCGAAAAAATTCGACCGCTTTGGCCCAAACGACACTTAAGGTGTGTCCAAACATTGCGCGGCAATCGGGCGCGGAATGCCGCGCGCGGCTTGTCGCACTGTGATTGGACAACTGCTGCGCGCGAACGCTTCTGTCTACCTGCCGCGCGCGAATATTATAACACTCATTCGTCATTGCGTATGTTTGGACGTGTTTCTACGCGCAAACTTTCGTCGATTTAGTCCTAACTAGAGCGCGGCAGAAATGTGTCCTGCGAACGCCGCGTGTAGCTGCCGCACAATCGCCGCGCAATATTTGGACACACCTTTACAATTTCAAAAAAATGTTTTAGTGACGTTTCTACCAACAATTAAATTTAAACAAATTAAAGATTTACTTACGGAGGACTTCAACGGCAGCTGTGATGAGGTTGTAGGTGATTTCATCTTCATATGTCTGACGTACGAGAAAACTTCCTTCCATGGTCACTTCGGCTTTTTTTCTATAATTATTAAAAAAAAACATAAATTAAATTTGATTGAGCGTAAAAAGAGTTTCTAATATTTTTTTTGGTTCAATAGTATCTTTTCAAAATCTTATTGATTGATAAAAAGTACGTATTTACTAATTTGAAATTCGAACTAACCTCCTCTTAACTTCTTCAGAAATCCTACTTCCTACTATTATAATATTATAAATGCGAAAGTTTTGGGTATGGATGTGTGGATGAATGGATGAATGTTTGTTACTCTTTCACGCAAAAAATACTGAACGGATTTGGTTCAAAATTGGAATACACATAGTTTGTGACCTGGATTAACACATAGGCTACTTTTTATCCCAGTACCACGCGAGCGAAGCCACAGGAGGAAGCTAGTACTTCATAATTCTGCTGTTGATCCAAAACCGATTTAAAAAAATTATTTACTTAGGATCGCGTTGCAATCATATAGATAATGTACACCTGCTAACCTACCTATTTATCTAATTGTAGCTTAAAAAATCCTACTGCCTAGCCTTTGTTATTGACGACCTCTTTGACACAATGGACCAAAACCTAGCTGACAATGAAGAAGTGCCGATATGATTCCCCCTGCGCGAGAAATGTTTGTACTTTCTCTGAGTTCAGATACATTACACGGTGGTATAAGTACTCGTAGTTCCTGATATCTACGATACAGGCAAAATTCATGCTTGAATGCCTCGTACTGCCTTATTTCTACCCTGCTGTTAGTTGTTGCCTATCAACGCTTCATTAGTGGGTACATAATTCATACATAACTACCACATACCTATAGTAACCAAACCAAGATAATTCCAAGGTTGAATCATCTAGATTCTGTGAGAAGGCATCTCCAATTTCCCATGTGCGTTACTCCAGCGGCATGTTGACTCGGATCGGGATGAAACTTACAGAAAAATTAGAGCACTATGTCCTGTAAATGTGCCCCAAATATTAAATTTGTGCCTATTAAGGTTCCAGAGTTATTCGAGAAAATAAGATGATGTAACGCCTGAAAACGTTACTGCAGCGGCATGGTTTTTACCCATTAGCCTTAGCCAAATTTAAAGTAGCTTAAAAGATAGCTTATATTTGTGCATGTCACTGGCCAAACAGCGGCATTTGTGCGACCTGTGGTTTATGACTTATTGCAGATGCCGCTGGAGTAACGTTTTGCAGATTTCCGGATCTTCGAAACGGCTGAACGCACAAATATGATTTTTTGTGAGGGAATGTGTTGTAATTTGTGCCTATTTGTGCGCTTGTTGTTTTTCCGAAAAAATGCACGACGTATGAATTAGGCGAGTTTTTGTGAAAATCGAAAATTGCCTCTAGCTCTTGAACTACTAGTGGAAAACACTTTATGATTGCTTTGGCTGATGCCTATAAGGAATATACATCTTCTGACAACCATCTTGAAACCCTACATCTAATTTTTGACGAAATAAATCAATTTTACAACTGAAAATGGTTTACTAATTTCTAACCTCAATTAAGGGAGTTTTAACGAGTTATCGACTTTCATGATTTGCCAATAATTAGAGCGCATATCCAAATAGAAGTACGCTGAATTTCAGCTTTCTAGACCTTCAAATTAATGATTTACAACTGAAAATAACAAAACGAGGTCTCTTAGACTGTAATCCGACCAAATACGAAAGGTCATAAAAAAGCGGCCGTTCAGTACTTCGAGACTACATTTTTAAATAGGCAGCTTTGTCATGTTTAACGTTAGGTACACTTACGTAGACAAGTTTTAGTGTGGGATAAAGGCACCTGTAACATTGATGCTGGACAGCATTTATTTCAACCAATAACATGTTACATGTACGTACTAATAGCCCTACGCCCGTACAACAACAATTAGTTAGGGTTTTTTCAAGTACCTAGGTACACTAGGTTTTTTTACTACTAAAAAGGTACTTTCGTTTAAATAATACTGTATAGTTTTGTCATCGATTTTGACTACTTCACTCTCGTCTCATCGGACGAGTATTAGATTCGATTGTTTGATCAGACAATATGAAAGAGAGCTGATGTCTAACATGGGAAAACTGAACCGATTCAGTGTGGAAGGCGCCGCAGCGGTTTCATAAAAATCTTTTTATTCAGGCGTATGGCAAATCCTAAAATGTGATAGGGGAGAGGTTTGAAACCTCTTTTAAAACACGAAACCAGTTACAAGTTTCATTTATTTATTGTCCTCCCTCGTTCTTCCCTGTGCCTATCACGCATTCTTAATATGCTCTGCATTTACAAGTACTCGTCAATCGATTACGTGAGTGTGAAGCAAGATCTGAGGGCATCTATCCAAAGTCATTCTATCGTCGTCAGCATTTTATATACCTTTGTCTATGTGTGGTCTGTCGTCAACGAAATGAACGAATGTTTGTTGACAATGTATCTTAATATCTTACCCACGACCGACGAATGAAGTAACGCCATTTTAGCTCTTATGGCGTTACTTCATTCGTCGATCCAACCTCGTTGGTATTCACTCTGCACGAGGTTGGCATGTGGTTCCCCTCCCTAACTGTCCTACAAAAAATCGGTGGAAAAATCGGTCGTGGGAAAGATATTAAGATACATTGTCAACAAACATTCGTTCATTTCGTTGACGACAGACCACACATAGACATAGGTATATAAAATGCTGACGACGATAGAATGACATTTGGCATCTTATTTTCTCGAATAACTCTGGAACCTTAATAGGCACAAATTTAATATTTGGGGCACATTTACAGGACATAGTGCTCTAATTTTTCTGTAAGTTTCATCCCGATCCGAGTCAACATGCCGCTGGAGTAACGCACACAATTTCCCTCAAAATTGGTATGAAAATTGGAGTAGAGTTCCATCGACCTCGGTACCATAATAGGGATGATCTTATCTCTGATACTATGAAATATTTTCAAAATGACACAATCATACAAATAATTGTTTTGACAACTCTCAAGCTTGCACTCTGGCTGGCATGAGATCGGTTTAAAAAATACGGCGTTAGTAATAAAAACTTTGTTTTTTTTAAATAAATACTTGTTATTGTAAAAGTTTGAGGATGGCCTTTGCCCAGCAGTAGGACAAAAGGTGTCCGTGATGCTAGCGTACACATAACCGTATTCACGTTTGTTCATATGCCAATAAATAGAGCATAAATAGAGCATAATTAGTGCAATAATAAAATAAATAGTTCCTCTTTGGTTTAAGAAATAATGACCATTCTTTGTGTGTACGCCAGCATAACGATCAAGCTGGCGTACACATAACCGTTCTCAAAAACGGCTTAGCCGATAGGAACGAAACTTACACACAAAAATAGAGCATAAATAGTTCCCGAGCTATGCAAAATTTCATAATGATTGCTCTTATAGAAACGGAGATAATGAACAAGACTTTGAAAAACATTCCGAGCTGGCGTGATGCTAGCGTGCCCATTAAACAACGCAATAGTTCTTATAGAAAACGAGCTTTTCTTATTAAAAATCCTGTATAGAAAAATAGTGCGTGAAATAGTTCCCCTGTCGGTAGTAATACTTTATGGAAATTCGTTGTGATACCATACAAAAAGTCCATGTGAAGTTCTAGGAACAAATTAATTGTGGTACAATCGCACACAATCAGGGTTGCCAGGCGTTGCTCAATGAAATCGCCAAATTTTCTGTTGAAAATGGCCCAATATTTTTTTTTTACTAATATACTTAGCTTATAGTAACCCAAATATTCATCTCAAAAGTAAAATATTAGGCTTTTAACCGACTTCGAAAAGAAGGAGGTTCTCAATAAGTCAGAATCTTTTTTTATGTATGATCACCGATAAAAAATCGGAAATTAAATCCTACCGGCTGATCTCCCTTGTCCCACCCATCAGCAAGATTTTTGAAGTCGGACTCAATAAAAGATTATTATCGTTTATCGGAGAGCGAGATATCATGTCAGACAGACAGTACGCGTATAGAGCCGGGCGCGGCACCACAGACCTGGTGAGGGAGGTGGTATGGCGCGTGCTGAGCGCTCGCGAAGGTGGTCAATGCGTGGCGCTGCTGTGCTGCGACCTGTCGCGCGCGTTCGATACTGCTGACCACCACCTCATCTCCGACAAACAAAAGTTCCACGGCATAAGAGGCCCGACTCTGTCCTTGTTAAGGTCTTTTATGACAAATCGCACTCAAACCGTGGTAGGGGATCATGGGCGATTAAAGTCAGCTGAACTAATTTACACCATGGGTGTGCCGCAGGGCTCATGCCTCTCAAACACGTTGTTCAGTCTTCTGCTGAACGACCTTCCCAAAGCCGTCGGCGAGGCCGAGGCGCAGGCATATATGTACGCTGACTACGTACATCGTTGTGCAGAGTCTTGAGCGGTGGTTCCGGTCGAATGGTCTAGCACTGAACAGAGATAAAACCTGTTATATGACATTCCGCCTAAATGGCACCCCCAGGCCGCTATTTACAGTGACTGCCGGAAACACCGCTTTAAAGATGGTTGAATCCACAAAGTTACTGGGATTTCAAATCGACAGCGGTCTCACCTGGGAGAACCATATAGAAGAGCTCTGCTCGAGACTAGGCCGCACATGCTTCGCGCTGCGCCGCCTCGCCGCGACTGCCACCCGCAGCGTGGTGCTGGCGTGCTACTACGCGACGGTGCACAGCACCATCACGTACGGCGTGGAGCTTTGGGCGCGCGCTGCTGACGCTGAAAGAGTCTTTGTCATGCAGAAGCGCGCAGTGCGCGCCATCGTTGGTGTGCCAGACGACGTGTCATGCCGCGAATATTTTAAAGAATTACGTATAATGACGCTCGCCTGCGAGCTTATATACCAGGTGGCGACGTTCACCCACAAGAACATCGATGGCTTCAAACGCAGAGGAGTAAACACTTCCTGTGCTCTCCGCAGCAACAAGCTAGCCCACCTCTTAGTCACACCCATGCATAAGTTGTGCAAATCGGAGAGGTCCGTGTACGTGATGGGTCCCTCTGTATATAACAGGCTGCCGGGCACTATCCGAGAGGATGCAACCTCCACGACCGACGGCCTTCAAATCGAGGCTACGCAAGTGGCTCCTCGGAAACCCGTTCTACTCCATAGAAGAGTTTTACGAACTGCCAATTATTTAAAAATAATAATGCATTAATTTATATTATATTCATATTGATTGTTTATAAATGATTGATATTTAAGAAATATGATTGTGTGTGTGTGTGTACCTACCTTGGTACCTGACCTATAACCTGGTGTTATTAATAAATATATTGTATTGTTGTATTGTATTGATATCTCTGTCAATCGTGGACCGATTTCCAAATTTTTTTTGGGTTTGCTCCCTGTTGATTAGATTCTGATAGCGTTGTGGTCTCTTTCATGTCACGCAAACTGAGAAGCCGAGAGATTTGACAGTTCATGTGAGAAAAGTCAAATCTACCAAACAACCAAAAAAAAGGTGTCGGGACCCGGAGCGCGGGGCAAGGGAGAAGAGACGGATCAAAACAAGGGCGCAGAACATCGCCCTTCTCCCTGGATCACTCGGCATCTGTAGCCTATACCTTAGACTTCCACGCAGGGGCCACCGCCGCCGCGCAGAAGTAGTATAGTAGGTCACACGCACTGCGCGTGGCTACAGAAGGAAAGTGGCTACGAAAGAGAGAGTGGATCGCTAAGACTGGCTAGAGACCTGGTGGTTCCCGCCCGTGACCGAGCAGGTGGTCCTTGTGTATGGGATTTGTGAGCTGCTACCGTCACTTTCGGTGCAAACTCTAGCTTTCCCCCTTCATAAGTACTAGTAGTACACGTAGTTATTTTTAAAAAAATCTAATAATTCCACGCCGCCGCCGACCAAATATGACCGGCGCGGCGCCGTCGACTATTTTGAACGCGGCGCACATATCTACCACATACTGACGCTAGGTAGGCAGACACAGGCACCTAGGCACCAGCTATTTTTTAAAATTGATTTCAGTAGGTAGGTTAGGTACCTTTGTACCTACTCTTTAGTAAACCCACAGTGGCGATTAATTAGGTTTGGATAAATAATTGCCTACATAGTACCTTAGTACTACCTATTAGACTTGGCGTGCCTGGCATCGACTTCAAATAGATGAGAGGGTAGCGCTTATAATAATTTATTTTTCGCTTTTGAGTGCCTATTTGTATTTTGGAGTGGGTTTATTACAAATAAAACACGTCCGCTCACTTCGCTAGTTCGATTACATCTAGCACGCTGGATGCGCGGCTGGATGGTGTGTATGCTTGAGTCCAGCAAGGCGTCCTTTGTACAGCAGTACAGCATGTTGGATGGTGTGTAAGGCGTTTATATCATCCAAGTAATATTTTCCGACAAGATGCTTTGATTAGTTTTACGAATGGAATTGTATTTCGTTAATTTTAAGTTTCTAATAAATAGGTAACAGAATTCAAACACATGTATGTAGGTACTTCACTTTTCATACCTACGCTCGGCGGTCGCGCTAGGGCTGTCAACTTTAGGGCGATTGAGGGAAGCTAATACACACAGACACGCGGTATACGGGCTATAAAAGGGCATAGCAAAAAACTTATTCTACAATATTAAAACAAAACAATAAACTTACTATTACAATACAAAAAGTTTGCAAAACAAAAACATAAAATTTTACATTTGACAATGACAAATCTCTAATAACTTCTAAACGGATTACCCTATTTACACAATTTCTTTTGCCCTATCCGTTTTAGACCAAAACCTATCAAATAACACTAAAAACAACACAAATCTACACAAACAAAAAATCATGATTTTAACTTACGTAATATTCGGTGGCGTGATAAAGATTTAGGTACCTACCTATACCTACTTGCTTCGTTTAAACTGATTCAAATAGGTATGGTAGTAAGTAAAAAGGTACGGAAAACCGTACCTTTTAGTACGTTCCGGCAACACTGACTGGTTAGCGAGGCGGCTTCTTCAAAGCCACCGGGCGCCGCGCCGCGGCGTTGCACAAAGGCAAAAAGTGTTAGGCAATCAGCGCTGTGCGAGCTATATAGCACTTTATTGCGTGGTGACAAGAGTTATTTTGTGTGAGTTTATTTAAATCTTTGTGCAGAGTGCGATAGTATGTACTATTAAAGAATCTGTGCCACTACATTGCCTATAGCTTTATGTAAGCAAGATCTAGTAATAACAATACGCAATTCCATTCGTGAAACTAAACAAAGCACCTTGTACGAAAATATTAGTTACCTACCTAGGTATTTTATGGGTGGATGAAAATCACTTAGATATAGGTACCTACTTATATCAACAAAACTCATGGAAGGTTACAGTAGGTAACAAAACTAGATGCCTACCTACTTATATTCTTACTACATAACCTACATACACTCGCATCTATTTAGTTTCAAGTCTGTGCTACCTACCTTGTTCGGTGTAGGTAAGTAGGTAGGTATATAAATTCACTACCAACCTAATAACATATTACTCAGTTGCTTGTTTGTGCGACTGTACCACAATGTATATTTTGTTCCTAGAACTTCACATGGACTTTTTGTATTGTTTTACAATGAATTTCCATAAAGTATTACTACCGACAGGGGAACTATTTCACGCACTATTTTTCTATACAGGATTTTTAATAAGAAAAGCTCGTTTTCTATAAGAACTATTGCGTTGTTTAATGGGTACGCTAGCATCACGCCAGCTCGGAATGTTTTTCAAAGTCTTGTTCATTATCTCCGTTTCTATAAGAGCAATCATTATGAAATTTTGCATAGCTCGGGAACTATTTATGTTCTATTTTTGTGTGTAAGTTTCGTTCCTATCGGCTAAGCCGTTTTTGAGAACGGTTATGTGTACGCCAGCTTGATCGTTATGCTGGCGTACACACAATGAATGGTCATTATTTCTTAAACCAAAGAGGAACTATTTATTTTATTATTGCACTAATTATGCTCTATTTATGCTCTATTTATTGGCATATGAACAAACGTGAATACGGTTATGTGTACGCTAGCATCACGGACACGGACAAAAGTACCTACCTACTTCTTATCTGTTCCAAGTAAAGAATTTTTTTTTCTCACCCAAACCAAGTTCAGTAAACGGTACAAGTACATACTTGATTGTCTCCCATGTTTCCGCATCGAATGTCTTCATCACCAGCAGCTCAAGAGCATAATTCACGAAGCCGTACTGAAAACAAGCAATCATCATCAGCATAATCCTTGCCCTAATCAAGAAAAATAATAATTAGCAGAAAACATAACTTTCATAGTTATGTTTCCTTCACGATATCTAATCAAATAAGGGTTTGTTCACATAAATGTTGGGTAGGTATTATGAGAGTAATGATCCTTGATATCTTAAGTGCGATCACTAATAGTAAAAAACCGTCTCGTTCGAGACTTGATCACTTTCAGCCTCCTGAACACGCTAGATTCCGCAACCGTAGACAATATACACTTCAATTTACATTCAGATTAAACAGAAAACCGAGGAGTATACTCGGCCATTATGCCTAGCGTTTGTGAACTGCGAAAAAGCCTTATATTCAGTCGAGACCTAAGCAGTGCAGTGTGATCATTACAGCAGAGCCAGATCGACAACCGGTTCAGAGTTGACGTGTTTGTATAGCAAAGCTACAATAGCTAATCGTTTTTGGGATCAGAGCACCCCGAATCTATCGATATCGATATTAGGTATATTACAATAAGTGTGTTTACAAGGAGACGTTATGCTTCCGAAATTATTCACCTCTACATTGGAGGATGTCATAAAGGTTTTGTATTGGGATGGACAAGACAATGAATTACAATGGTGAATAAATAATTCACCTTCGATTTGCCGATGATAAAGTATTGTTATCACGGTAGAAAATGGTTGGAAATTCTTTGAATGAACTTATAGCACAATGCTTAGAGATCTAAAATGAACCTGCTCAAAAACCCATGTTGTGCCTAATCCGGTTCAAGTTCGGAATGATATTATCATCGTAATTAACTGACTATTGACTATGTCAGTCTTGGAAAGGCAATTCAACTAGATAGCTTCAACTTCGACAAAGACCACCGACAAATCCAACTTGTATGGACAGCGTCCGGGAAATTGTCGCATATATTCTAGTCATAAAGGCAAAGCCCTCGTACTCGTACAACTAATGTGTGTTTCCAGTGATGACTTATGGTACTGAAATATGGTCGTTAACTATCGGTCTCATGCACAAACTCAGAGTTACACAACGGGCTGTGGAGAGAGCTATTCTCGTATTTGCTTTCGTGAAAAAAATTCGTAATTAATAAATCCGTAACTACACAAATATGCAACACAAGTCACAAACAGTTAATACATAAAGCTCATATTTTTGGTTTAAATCATATAGAAGTACGTAGGATCAGAGATCATAACTAACTTAATACATATTTTAAACGTAAAATACCAATTGCGTTGCTATTTCCCGAAAGTACCGAAAGAACCGGGATTTGGTATAAGGATTCCCGGTTCCTCCAAAGTTTTCAGTAAATTCTACTGTCTAAAATTAAAAGTGAGGGTGGTTGCAATGTCATGGCGCCGTGCGCCGGAAACCAAATAAACGAAATAGTTTTTTACGTGATTATTAATCGAGTCGGTCTGTAAGACTAAAAAAAATGTTAATGTTATTTATAAAATATAGGCAATTTTATGGGATACGTTTGGTTTTGACGCAATTGGTACGGGTTATCGGCATTCTCCAAATTATAATTTTTTTAATGTCCATTGTGTTTGTCCATATCCTACAGTCTTTTTTTCTACTTACTCATGACATGACAGTCAGATGGTTTGAAAATTTGATA
Organism: Horisme vitalbata; assembly: GCA_951804965.1. Taxonomy (NCBI): domain Eukaryota; kingdom Metazoa; phylum Arthropoda; class Insecta; order Lepidoptera; family Geometridae; genus Horisme; species Horisme vitalbata. Next base: position 11,697,218 of record OX638105.1, on the reverse strand, counting down.
GTACCCAATTGAATGAGTAATTGTTAATTAAGGTATTTTATGTATAACGCCTGGGATATTTTTTGTAATGTTATAAGTAATATTCCTTCTTGAAGTTGTTTCGGAGTATACATACCTCGGGCAGATATTGCAGTTGGGTAGAAACAACTTCGAGAAGGAGGCCAAGAGGAGGATTCAGCTGGGTTGGGCAGCATTTGGAAAACTACGTCGAGTTTTCTCGTCACCCATACCGCAATGTTTGAAAACAAAAGTTTTCAATCAGTGCGTCCTACCCGTCATGACATACGGAGCCGAAACGTGGACACTCACAGTACGGCTAGTCCACCAGTTTAAAGTCGCTCAGCGAGCTATGGAACGAGCTATGCTCGGGGTTTCTCTGAAGGATAAAATCCATAACGAGTTTATCCGACATAGAACTAAAGTTGTCGACATAGCTCAGTGAATAAGTGGCAGTGGGCTGGCCATATCCGCCGAAGAACCGATAACCGTTGGGGTAAACGAGTTCTTGAGTGGAGACCGCAGCTCGGCAAACGTAGTGCAGGACGCCCTCCGGCCAGGTGGGGTGACGATCTGCGAAAGGCTGCTGGTAGCTGGATGCGTCGAGCTCAGGACAAGGCGCAATGGCGCTCATTAGGGGAGACCTATGTCCAGCAGTGGACTGCTATAGGCTGATGATGATGATGATGATAAGAAATATGAATAAAATGAAAATTGAAAATTCAAATAGAAGTCATAAAATAAAAAAAATATAAACTGACGATTGAAAAACACGGCTTGAGTAAATAATAAAAATAATCACATATTTAGTAGTAATAAATACTTAGTCCACTTGGTGGACTAAGTATTTATTAATGATGGTTCATTTAGGGGTTTCGATAATTTTATTTCCTTACCATTTTGAGATGAGTTGAATCTTTTCAGCTGCAACAAATGAAACAATTGATTAAAAAAATAATAAAGATATAAAAAAACAGCGAGTCCTTACCAGTATCTATATAACATTAGACACTATAAAGGTTTATATTATTTTAATTTAATTGTATATTTACAACTAAACAATTTGGATGTACAACTAAATATTTTGAGCGTTTACCTGTTGCCAAGAATAATAACAAGCAACAAACACGTTTTTTGTATAGGAGCTCCACTTAATTAATATAAACAAATAAAAAATATATATAAAATATACAAACGTACTATACCCCACTCAAATATTAATTTTATTCTGTTTGTATAGAATTTTTTGATATAGCGGCAACAGAAATACAACTGATTTTGTGAAAATTTCAACTGCCTGGTGACAGACAGACAGACGGACAGTGGAGTCTTAGTAATAGGGTCCCGTTTTTACCCTTTGGAAAAGAGTCGATTGAGACCAACTTGTTTTTTTTGACAAATGTCATTTTCTAGGCTGAATTTCAAAATAACGAAAATGCTGTTATAACCTATAAACCTATAGTTTCTATGTACGAAACCTTCTAACTACAAAAAAAAAGGGAGCTGCCCTCAATGAGACAAATTTTGCCCCAACCGACCTGTATATTTTATACAAATCGGTTGTACAAACAAGATGGTGTCAATCGACTCCATTTCATAACAGGAACACTGCTCTTGAAGTAACGTATGATTCCGCGAAAATTAAAATTTCTAGGAAACGACATTCGCCACAAAATAAATAAAAATAAAAAATAAATAATCCTGGACGTTATCACACAGCATCATGTAGCCCCAAACTAAGCAGAGCTTGTATTATGGGAACCACATGATTGATATACTACATAGATACATATTTTTTTTGTAAATACATACATAGCATACATAGAAAACACCCAGACCCGAGACAAATATCTGCAGAACATGCAAAAATTTGTCCCGCAGCGGGAATCGAACCCGCAACCTTCTGCGTCACAGGCGGACCTTCGCCCACTGCGCCATAGAGGTCGTCAAAAAAAAAATTGAGTCCATTCGAACATGTTTCATTAGGAAAAAACTTTAAATAAATAATGCGGTATTTTACCTACTTAACTTATCGATGGTTGTAATCCAAAACAACCCATTGCATTTCCCTGTGGAATTAGACCATTAAGACTCACATCGGACGAGGCAAACGAAAAAGGTTTTATGGTTATTTTATGTTTTGTTTTTCCAAGAATGCTATTGCTGGAACATTAACGAGTGGATTGTTTTGTTTTATCCAAGTAAAAATTACAGAAAATTAGCGTTTTATATTAGTAAAGTTGATTGACTGGTAATTTTGTTACATACCTAATTAACTCAAAAGTTTTAGTGATAGCTACTGACTAGCTTTTATAATAAAGCTATCAAAATAAAGTAATAGGAAAGTCGTTATCATAGTGTGGCTATTTACGCGTAGCGAGCTAGCATGAAAAAAGGTGAAAAATCATTTTCTTGTACACACTCATAATTTTAACTAGTTAAATGCTATTAGAAACTAGATGGCAGCACTGGTGTAAAAAGTCCTAGGTTCACTTAGATTCAGCATGCTATTCAAACCTAGATGGCGCTGATTGCCGCATATAAAATGATAATTAAGAAAATTATTACATTCCTAAACACAAACTCAAATAGACGAATTAAATCATTATTATGAATATTTTTATTTGATTGGATAAGTCTTCATAACTTTACGAAAATAAATATAACTATCTACCTAAGTCAAAATATGAAAATTAAGTGCCACAGCATTCGATTACACAAATTTTAGAGGAAACAATAAAATTGAATTGAATATTAATACAAAAAAAAAATTGAAATTAATCTGATACCAACTACAAAATCGTTTAGTTAATTTATTGATATAAGCGCCTATTGTTTACAAATTAGATGCTTGTTTTAATTATCAAAGTACGTAAGTATACAACATTATAGCCTGACTGTATGCTATTACTGACAACACAAACTTACCTTTTCACAAGTATATCGAATTAGTTCAGAAAACCTCCAATGAAGCCATATACGTATTTTTATTTTTATGTGCACCGTCAAGGACGCTTTACATGACCGTTCGAGCCAAGCGTTCGGCTCTCACTGGCGACACGCCTATTGGTAGAACCAAAACCAAGTTGTTTTTGCAGTCAATGAAACAGGGAAAACATTCTAAACAGTATAATCTGGTCGGAAAAACGAGGGAACATTGCTTTTTCAGCCGCAATTATAAGCTGGTAAGTGCGCAACTGAATTGAATTAAATACTGGACTAGAGATTATTGAAAATACATTTACATTTTCTAAAAATATGGTATTTATGATTTAATATGTGTTGCGTAGAAATAACACATAGAAAATTAGTTAATTTCATGAGAATGTATGAAAAGTAGCGATACGTGGTGGAATTTTCACAAACTATTGTTTTTGCTACTCGATACTAGATGGCAGCATAAGTAGATAAAGAATTATCCTTTTCTGACAGCGTTTAGATTTTGATTTGATTTAAAGTTAATTGTTTTTCAATTGATACTTGATGTCTCATTGTTATTCTTGATTAGGATAAACAGAGGCATAAAAATTCAAATGACCAGGTGGGCAAACGTTAGGTACCTTTAGTAAAAAAAGGTACTTATTACGTGGTTGTAATTCTAATTAGTTTCAATAAAATTTATAGAAATCATATGTAGATAACATATAAATTCATTTGCGTAGTACCATTCACGAACCACTTCAAAGTAATTTAGGAAATTAATACTTACCTAGGTCTCTATATCTACTATCAGTAATTATTTTGTTACTATGATACCCTACAAAATTTAATTACTCGTTCGTGGTGCGAATTTATGCCGTAATAAGCTGACGATTCCCGAAAAACTTTACTTCGTGAGTACAATTCACACATAACGGCGTACGTCGGAGCGCAAATTGCATGCAAATAAGGAACTTTACTACTTTGTGAATGTTTCGATTTTTTCTAGCATGTTTTAAAATGCGCTCCGACACTAAGTGTGAATCGTAACAATAATGGAAAAAAAAATTCTACCGAATTGAGAACCTCCTTCTTTTTTTTGAAGTCAGTTAGATATAGAATCTTTTATTCAGTCCGTAGAAATCTTAAATGACATTTTTAATCGTTTTTTTTATTTAAGCCAATTTGTAACGCGACCAAACAGCAAAGAATTGGTAAGAAAGAATCTCTGCTTGGCCAATATTTTTGTAACGTCTTTATTACAAATTATTCTTAACTATAACATCTCCCAAGCTTTTTATTCAATCAGAATAATTATCTTGTGGGTTACGCTGTGGGTTGGTTGTCGCTAAGTAACGTAAGAATTTCATGATTTTTTGTATTTTAAGTGTTTGTCCACACTTCTGGGAAAATCTAAGATTTTTATATATCCCAAAAATTTCGACTCAGGCGGGATTTGAACCCGCGAGCTTCCCATCAATACCGCTGCTGAAACGTTAAGTTAACGCTAAGCTGAAACGTTTCCCTTGTAGGTGAAGCAAACGGCGCTTAGTCGTGACTGCCCGAAAATTTCGACAAGGCAAGGAGTTGACTCGGTAGCGCAGTTGGTATTCTAGCTAAACTAGCTGTTCCCACTGTAAGGCTCCATAAAGTTACTCAATCTTTTAAAGGGATGTCTGTACGATTTTTTAACAAAATCCCAAATGATGTGAATTATCTATCTGTAAATAAATTCAAAAATGTTGTTAAACGTAATCTATGTAATAAAGCTTATTATAAAATATCTGATTATTTAGATGACAAAAAAGCTTGGGATGAAACTGCCTCCAACTCCATCAAAAACAATGTAATAGATATTAAGTACAATGACGTCAAAAAATATAAGCCAAGCAGAGTTTCTTGCCAATTCTTCTCTGTTTGGTCACGTTACGAATTGGTGGTAAATAAAAAAAAATGACGTTTCAAAGTGTACTATACAATTCCTACTGAATAAATGAATTTTGACTTTATTGATTTTTGACTTTTGATTGATGGGAAGGTCGCGGGTTCAAATTCTGCCTGAGTCGAAATTTTTGGGATTTATAAAAATCGTTAGAATTTCATATTTATCAATGTTATATTTAGGACTCACATCACTCTGCCTTTCATATTATGGTTGCCTGGAAGAGATCGCTTTCAGCGAAAAGGCCGACAATTGTGTTACCTTCATGATGCTTAGATTTAAGTTACTCTTACTTTTCCTTATATTAATGTGGTGATCAATGAAGTGTTATCTATCTATCTTTTCTATGTTTATTTTATTAGGAATTCGTTCATTTTTATGGCATGATTGGCAGTTTAATTCATTTTGATATTTATATCTTATTATATAAATTGTAGCACATCGAAAGTATATAATAAGCAAGAGTAAAATATTAACATTATGCTTACAAAAATTACACATTAATACAATTTACATCAACAACCACAACTTCAGCCTTGACAGTCTACTTCTGGACAAAGCCCTCCCCTGTCTCTGTATTCTGTGCCCCTGTAAAAAGGATACCATAATCTAAACGTAGGGCATGGAGTAGGAGACGTGGTTTCGCCTCTTTCAGAGAGCCTCTCGTTCACTTTTATAAATAAAAATAAATCTGAATTATAAATAAATAATAATACTAATAGAATGCTAAATTATAAATGTTCAAATTTATCTTATCCCTTATACGTTGGTACGTACACATGTATTTATCCTTCTCATTGTAACTTCTCTGTATACCCAAAGGGTTGTTGTAAGAAAACTCTTACAGGGTTAAGCTCGCCTTTATATATAGCATTTAAATATATTTGTTTCTATATTCTTTTTCTGTGTACGATAAAAAATAAAGAATTAAAGACTGATATACTACTTGTATACTTTGGTTTACTAAAAAAAATTTAAATAATGGCGCATTGTAAGTTTTTTTTTTAAAATTAAACGGCGGCTATATTGTATTGATAGTATTGATAAATGACATAAAATATTTATTTTTCAACATTAACTAAATGTACATCACTGTAAATATTTTAGCTGTTTGTTATTCTTTATGAAATAAAATAAAAATAATGTTTTCGTAATGAGCCTTGAGGCACACTGTATCTATCTATAGCTCAGCAAATACTCAGAACTGAGCACATTAGGTAATCCCTATTAGTAAACAGTGTATCAATTAATTTGTGAATAGGGGCCCAGCCCGTGTTAATCCATTTGTATAATTAGGACACACCTGTCGTATAAAGTTTCGTATCACGAATTCATTGCTACAATTCGTTGTTTTTGTGTTGTTTTACGCTTTTTATATTTGACGATAGAAGATCCATTATCCATGACAATAGTTTTGCTTTGTATGTCACACATGTTTTGATCGTAAACTACGATGCAACACCCAGCGTACCTACTTCAACTTGATGCATGGAGGCGTTAAGCCTTATGTGCTTGTAAATGCCGGCACCCACAGCCTTCAAAGCGAAACACAGCAATGCTGCTTCACGTCAGAAATAGGCATGGTGAGGGTAGCTTCCCCGGATGAGACCTTCACAAAGAATTCTACAACTACTAATATAGTATGCTACCATACAGCAATGTTGGAAAAATTATGTTGTCATGATGACATACGGAGTCGAAACGTCAAGTCCACCAGTTGAAAGTCACTCAGCGAGCTATGGAACAAGCTATGCTCGGAATTTCTCTGACGCATAGAATCCGCAACGAGACCATCCGACATAGAAATAAAGTTGTCAACAGAGCACAGAGAATTAGCAAGTTGAAGTGGCAGTAGGTCATATCTGCCGAAGAACCGATAACACTTTGGCTAAAAAAAACTTTTGATGTATTTATTGCCACCACATATTTATTTTAAATCGACACAAAGGTTAGCTAATAGAAAATACTAGCATTAAGTTCGCCTGTGTGCAATTAATTCTGTGCAGTAAAGAATATTCTATCTAGCTATCTAAACGAGTTCCTGAGTGGAGACCTCGGCACGGGAAATGTAGTATAGAACGCCGTTCGGCCAGGTGGGGTGACGATTTGCGAAGGGCTACTGGTTGAAGCTGGATGCGTCGAGCTAAAGACAGGGCGCAATAGCGCACATTAGGGGAGGCCTATGTCCAGCAGTAGACTGCTATAGGCCGATGATGATGTATTGTTTTATCGTATTAGAAAAAAATTAAAATAATATTACTTGACTGAGATCCGGCGTAAGACAAAAGTGTATCGTCGGGAACAGAACGATAAATCGCAAATGGAGTTAGGCAGGACATCTGGCAAGACGCGGTGGTGGCCGCTACAGTAAAGCCTTGACCAGGCGGTGGACGAGGCCGGGCCAAAGAGCTCCCGCTCGTCCGCCAGCGAGTTAGGTCGACGATATGGCGAAAGTTGTTGGTCCACGTTTCGGCACCGTATGTCATGACGGGTAGGACGTACTGATAGAAAATTTCGTTATCAAACATTGCAACAAGAACGACCTACAAAATCTAATCTAGACTGAAAAAGTATGACAAACGGAATTCCGCCTAGCTCCAGAATGTTCAGTCTGACCATAAAGCGGAAGGCGGAAACCAATTTGGTGCAAGCAAACCTAATTTACGTGGAGTTTTATGAGTTTCTCTGTAGAGGTATAAAATGGTAGAGGGCGCATAATACAATGTATCTAAGAAATTAATGAGACTTACACAAGAATAATCATCGTCATAGGCCTATAGTAGTCCACTGCTGGACATAGGCCTCCCCTAATGAGCGCCATTGCGCCCTGTCCTGAGCTCGACGCATCCAGTTTCTACCAGCAATGTTTCGAAATTCGTCACCCCACCTAACCGGAGGACGTGCTACAATACGTTTGCCCAGTCTCCACTCAAGAACTCGATAGCACCCTACTTAATAACGAAAGAGGCTCTGGCGGCTGGCTGATTGCGGCATAGCGTAGCCTAACACAGACACAGCTAAATCCTCTGGCCGCCAATGCGCAGCAGCGTCGGTGATGCAAGAAGCTGTGCTCTGCAATCCCTAACCCGCATGCCCAGCTTGGGGATTATGGGCACATCCCCCTTCATAAAGGGGAGGCCTATGTCCTTCAGGGGCAGCCAGTTCCTTCAGTTCAGCCCTATTCTAAGTTTTAACTCTTCGTACTTGTTCGCCTAGTACTCAAGGCTACTGGTAATAAAAGCATGTTTTGCATACTAAATACCTATTCTCTAGTTCATAACTAGGTATTGTAGGACCTAGCAGTTCTGAAATTGCAGTCATTAATAATGTTGGTATTATGCAGAGTCATTATGAAAGTCATGTTGGAGGCCTTTGGGCGGCCTAAAAACTCCGACACCAGAGTTGGTCACTAGCTTATTTGTTTATTGATATATGGCACACAAAACAGAATAAAATCACATTAAAATAATACTTAATCATTACAATTATTAGAGTTAGATGATATTCCTAAATATGTGTACACAGCATGATAACAACGATAATAACAAGCAGTAGAAATTAAAGAAATTAACACAAAAATGGCAATTTACTGACAAAATACATTTTAGAGCAGCATTTCAATGCAATTTGCAATGCATTTCTTAAACCTAAACAATCCGTTATCAAAAATATCGACTGAATCGCTATTGACAATCAATAATCAAAGTAATAATACTAGCTCATACGAAGAAGATTATAAACGTTATTACAATATTACAATTTGCATAATATACCTATCCTACAGCCAGGCAAAGGCCTCCCCATATGATCCATATATGTATCCCATATGTTCCTGAAGACGAGTCTGGCCGAGGTACACGTAAAGTTGGCAGCTTCTGATGATGCCGTCAGTGCGCTACGTGCTGAATTATTATCATTACAAAATAGTAGTAATAATTCAGTAAGTAGGTCATCGGTCATTGCCGCTAGTAATGTGAACTTGCGTCGCGGTGCGCAGAATGCATCGGTGTGCAGTTTCACCTCAGCGGAATTCGCTGACACGGTTGAGTCACCGGTCGTCGCTGCGCATGAGTCGTCGAGAGCCCCCGCCCCCCGCGCCGTTTCATCACCCGCGGAGAGGCCGACACGTGTCACGTTGCCTGCTCCTCAACGTGCCTACGCAGCTGCAGTGGCTAGCCGACCTGCCACACCTCCAACATCGAAGGGGACAAGCGAAAATATTCGCAAGACTGCGCCTCTCAAGAGGCTGGAAGACAAGGAGGGCTTCATCAAAGTGGAAAGGAAGAAGAAGAAGAAGCTCTCCTGTCAGAATAAGTGCGGTACAGCACCGAACTGCCATAAGCTCCTGCTGCGCTCTGAGGTACCGACGACGCAGCTCTATGTGTCTCGCGTGCATTACTCCGTGAAGGCGGAGGATGTAGCGGAGTACTTGCGCGCAAAGACCAAGGACAACCTGAGGGTTGAGCGGTTGGAGTCCCGCCACAGAGTCAGCTTTAACTCTTTTGTGGTGCGGGTTCCGACCGAACATCTGTCGACCTACATGAAGGAGGAGCTTTGGCCGAAGGGTGTCGTGTTCCGACGATTCCGTGGAAGAATATTGGACACCACGCGACCCACGTCGTGTATATTACGTGGCAAATAATAATTTGTGTTTTAATTATAGTTTTATTAATATATGTTAGTCTATAAGGTATATATTTATATGGGCCGTAGGATAAGTAAAACACCATCTGTATTTATTCTATTGTAGCCTGAAATAAAGTTTATATTATTATTATTATTATTATGATATCGATCCAGTTCTCTCGACCTTTAGCTATTTGTACCAATGCTCTGAGAGATGAACTGTAGTTCATCTCGTCATATCCTTCTAGACCACATAGGCTTAAACGACGAAGTGTTATGCGAGATACATCTCGTTTTAGCATCGGGAGTTAAAAATCTATATAAACAAAATAAATTTCCGTGCGTTAGTATCGCTAAAAGTCCAAAATAACCCAAGCGATTTGGATATTTATTTGTTTCATTAACCGCAACACAGAGGTGGTTACAAAAAGAAAAACATGCAAAAAAAATTGCAAGCGGGTCAGCTAGCCATATTTACAAAAACACAACAACCGCTGTTGTTATTCAATCCACTGCATATAGGACATAGGCTTCCCCTATAAGAAGGATTATATGCCCAAGCCCATAATCCCCATGCTGGGCATACGGATTGGAGATCGCAAGGCACAGGATTTTGCACTGTTAACGCTATTGCCCGTCAGCAGTCAGAGAATTTAGCTGACCCGTTGTTACGCTGCGCTTTGTTGAAATCAGCCGGTTACCAGAGCCCTGTTTATTAGAGAGCAGGGCGCACCACGGGCAGGTGAAGGTGGCTTGGCTTCCAAAGATGGAAGTTAGATCCCCTCACCCCCTCAAAATATATCTACGAACGATAAAACAGTAAAATGGTTGGCAAAAATAATCCAAAAAAATACATTTTAGAAAACAAAAAACAATTTTCTATACAATAGAATGTTAAAAAAGTTACATTTCCCGTGTATCGTATTTTCGCAACCGCGGAACCTCACGTCCAAAACACCAACAAAATAATTCTGTACAAAACTTTTTATAGCAGCCTTATTTATACAGCGCCACCTGTTTGTAATTAGAGTAACCCTTTTAGCTACTTTTCCACGGTTTACGGTAGAAAACATTTTTGTGTCTATTTTTTGTATACCGAAAAAACCGACTAAAGGCGTGTATAACTCGCGCACCAATATTCCATACAAAATTGTAAGAATGATTTTTTTGTGATGTAATTTTACAAATGTCTATGGATTTTTTTCTTTGTGATATTGCTCTTTCCCAATTATCATGATTCTAGGTCAACGGTAAATAGGTTCCAGTGAGAGTCAAAATATGCAGCATAAACGGCCGTAACTTTTGATTGCGGTGATTTTGAAGTTTGTTTTATTTTATAGCTTCAAAGGATTGCAGACCTTAGTAATACCACACGTTCCTGAGAAAAGTGTTTTGACATACAGACTTGACACGAAGTTATGCTATAAGGGTTTCTATTTTCCTTTTGAGGTACTGAACACAAAAAATAAGTAGAGGCTAAAGCTACTTGCCTTATGGCGTTTCTGCTGCAAAGTAAATTACGTTACTAATTTTTTATAAAATTCGTTGGTTCACATAAGTACAGGTCAAGCATGATGACTTATTACCTGCCATGATGATGACTGAAATATTTATGACACTTTTCTCAAATCAGTGAAAAAAAAACACCATAGAGGTAGGACACTACACATAATGGCATTACCAAAATATACACATGGAATTACCACAGAACATGGATTTTTTTCTTTTTGGAATTAGGTACTAAGTACTCGTACTAGTACATCATTGTAAAATTCCTTGCCACAACACATATATCAAACCTCCTTACAATAATTGGGAGAATGAAAATCAAAAAAAGAATGCATTAGTTGCTTGGTTGCTTGTATTCCAAATTTAAAAATGCCACTAAATCGTTGTGCTCGCATTGCATTGTAACTTTAATTTAGTTAAATGGCGCAGTAGAAACTCCTTATTTCATGTTCCTTTTATAAATGTTGGTAGTATAGTTTGTGTGCAGTGCACTGTTGGAAATAGTAAAGAAGATTTGCTTTGTCGTTTTTCTTTGTGAGGTTTTATTGCGATTGGAAAATTGGTACTACAGTGCTCCGAGTCTCCGACAGCGTGTAGCTAGATGTAGAGCAATAAATAACTTATAATACTGAACCGTCTTAATCAAACCTAACAATTAATTATAGAGTTTGTCCTTAGTTAGGTCTTGAGTAACATGAAAGTTTATCACAATTGGTAGTTTTAAGAACAAAAGGTTACTTAACGACACTTTTTAATATGTAGTTCGGTAAGAAATTCACAATAAGTAAACATTATACAGGAAATTTTATGTTTTTTTTAAATTCTTACACATTTCAATCATCAACATCATTTGATTGTGATTTTCTCACTGCAATGTGTCAAAGCAAAAAAACCTATAATTAAATAGAAATATTTTGTGTATTTCCTTAAAAAAACAAAGCAAACTGGAAAAAAATACTAACTATTAAAACCATAAATAACTAGGTATGCTAACTTAGAGTAAAAAATTGTGATTAGTAACTAATATTCTATTTATTTCTTAAAGGATAGGCTAACATAAAAAGATGCGTTCCCGAGATAAATAACTTTCAAAATAACCTCAAACGCTAATAAAACAACCCGTTTGTTATACAACAAGGTGCACCACGAACGGTGAGGTCGGCCTAGATTACAGGGATGGTGGTTAGACCCTTTACAGCCCTAAACCAAAATACCTAAATTTCAAAAAAAATATCAGCAGATCATACATACAGATGTATCGCAACAGGAATCGAACCCACACCTCATTAAGAATAAGAATAAGATTAATTTATTTTTACAAAACTTATAGGTACAAGTACATAGTGCTTATGCTATAACTAAGGGTAGAATATTAAATCTTAAGTACAACAAATGCTCAATACTAGTTTAGCACATACACTATGAAGTAGGGAACGTCCCGGCTTCGCACGGGTGGACATAATTTTTTTTATCTTTTCTAGCAATAAATATACAGGGTGTAATCGTTAAGTGTGCACAGGCGATTATTCCGTAACTATTGCAGATATCAAAAAACTTTAAACTGATATCGAAAGTACTTTACCTAATGAGTAAAATGACATTAATAACTTTTTAAAAATAAAACGAGAAATATCCAAAAAAATTACATTAATCACTCCCATACATTTTACTTCTTAGTAAGTACAAAATTTTGTGTTCAAAGCATATGTTCGAAGTGACGTCCTCCTTGTGCAATACAATGACGAGCTCTATTTACAGTTTCTAAATGAACTTTCCTTAACATTTGCGGAGTAATTAAAGCAATTGCACGACGTACACGATTCTGTAACTCTTCTAGGCTGTGTACTCTCTCAGCGTACACGTGGTCTTTGACAAATCCCCATAGGAAGAAATCACAAGGCGTGAGATCCGGGGATCTGGCAGGCCAAGGGGTTGCACTATTATTGGCTATTAAGCCATTATAATTGTTTCGTAAGAAATTCATTACAACATTTGTATTATGTGCAGGTGCTCCATCTTGTTGAAAAATTATCGACCTTCTTTCATCGTCTGGAATTGGTTCTAAGAGACTTGGCATATCGTTTTGTACAAAGGAGAAATATCTCTGTCCATTTAAGGTTCCACTGTAAAAATATGGCCCAATGATCCGATCTCCAAGAATACCACACCACACATTAATTGAGAATCGCACCTGAGCTCTAACTTCAGTAGTTAAGCGAGGATTGTCAATTGACCAATAATGCGAGTTTTTTCTATTGTAAATGCCGCAGTTTGAAACATTACTTTCATCGGTCCATAAAATTGACCTTACATTGACATAATTATTGACTAGCCAATTGCAATAGACCAGCCGACGAGCAGGATCATCATTGTGCAGCGTTTGAGTAGGTTTTATCTTAAATGCTTTGAAGTTGTGTTTTTTTAATAACTTGTGTACATAATTGTGGGACACTGGAAATGATCGGGCCACTGAACGCGTTGATTCTTGTGGATTATCTACTACGTAGTTAATAATATTGTTATCTAAGTCATTATCAAATTCCGGAGCTCTTGTTCTCGAACCTTTTTTTCTGTTAAAAGATCCATAATTTATCAAATTGTTATCCAACTTACGTAAATACGTACCAGAAGGAACTTCTCTATCTGGGTACTCTCTTCTGTAGGCGATAATGGCCGCCCTATTGTTACAATCATGTTTGTAGTACATTTTTAACATGTCCCTCTTTTCTGTATTGGAATATGCCATTTTTCAATCAATAAATGCAACAATCACGATTATTAACGCAAATTGAAAAATACAATAAATTGGCGGGAACGAGAACCCGCGATAAAGAATTTGAATTTAGAACGAACACCAAAGAGTATCTTTCTTTTTGTTTTTATTTAGTATGTTGCTTTTCAGCTAGTTCAAATCAATACAATATTGAAACAAGGTTTATTATAAATTTGAAGTGGTAAGATAATTAATCTACACGTGTATCTACTTGAAATTCATTAATACCTTCATATCGTACATAATTATAAAATGACAAGGGTAAAATGAGTAGGTACTATTCCACTTAAAATAAGGAAACTAAAACCTTTCTACTATCTCATACTAAATGTATGGGAGTGATTAATGTATTTTTTTGGATATTTCTCGTTTTATTTTTAAAAAGTTATTAATGTCATTTTACTCATTAGGTAAAGTACTTTCGATATCAGTTTAAAGTTTTTTGATATCTGCAATAGTTACGGAATAATCGCCTGTGCACACTTAACGATTACACCCTGTATAGCCTATGTTACTCAGGGTGAATGTGGCTTTCCAATGTTGAAGGAATTTTTGAAATCGGTACAGTAGTTTTTGAGTTTATCCATTACAAAAATACACACACACACAAATATTTTTTTTCCTCTTTATAATATTAGTGTAGATGTAGATTTATTCAGACAACATGGCCCACTGGGTTAGTAAAAATTTATCATTAGGGGATAATACCTAATAACAAGAAGATATTTGGTCCTTTGTGCGAGTTTCCACATTAGAGGACAATCAGGTTTAGGTATGCATAAATCATTAAAACTACTTAACGGATTTTGATGCGGTTTTCTTTAATAGCGCCCTGCACACGTAAAGATTGGACCGCACATCGGGACTGCGTTCCAAACCGCAGTCCGATCAGTACGTTTTGGACTGCGGATCAAACTGTCGTGCTAATGGTGCGTAACGATCAGACCGCGCATCTGGGACTGATCACTGACGTGATGCGCGGTTAAAACTGTGAGATTTGCTTTCGCGTCGACATAATCGGACTGTTAGCCCCACGCGTACGTTTCGGAGTGGGGGTTGGAATGGCGCGCGCTGTTTCCCGCGGTCCGAACTCTACGTGTGCAGGGCGCTATGAGTGATTCAAGAGAAAGGTTTTTTAGTACATAGTCACGCCAGAACAGCTGAACGGATTTGGATGAAACTTGGAATATATATATATATATATATATATATCTCCCTCAATAGTTTCAAAAGTAGTATTTTAAAGTTTTTCCATCGTTACTTTTTTTAAATGGTTTTTACTCTTTTAATTTTATTTGTCTTCTTTGTACATGTAACTTGTTTTTGTGAAAAAAATATGTAGTTTTAATAGTTTGTCTGCTTTCTTCAATATTTGTTATCTAATTGTGGAATCTTTTTAAGCTAAGGTGTTAATTTAAATTATTTATTATAAGTTCCATTATTCTGTTTGTGTCCTCTTTATTATATTAGTGTAGATGTAGATGTAGAAGTGTAGATGTAGATTTATTCAGACAACATGGCCCACTGGGTTAGTAAAAACTTATCATTAGGGGTTAATTCGTAATAACAAGAAGATATTTTGGGATTTGGTTATCTAATTGTGGAATCTTTTTAAGATTAGGTGTTAATTTAAATTATTTATTATAAGTTCCATTATTCTGTTTGTTTCCCAAATAAAATAAAATATATAAATTGTGACCTGGATACATAGGCTTCTTTCATACTATCTGGGTACAAAACGAGCCAACTACTCCGGCCAGCTGGAGTGACGATTTGCGAAAGGCAGGTAGAAACTGGACGCGTCGAGTCGAGCTCAGGACAGGGCGCAATGGCGCTCATTGGAGATCCTATGACTGTGAACGGCTATAGGCTCATTATAATGAAAATGATGATCACGCGAGTGAAGCCGTGGGGTAAGCTAGTAACCCATAAACCTAAAGAACTAGTATACAAATTCACTTACAACATTGTAGTATTTTAGGTCCAATGCTGACATAAGGCATTTTTACTGACTCATAAACTTTCAGAATTTCTTCCAACTCATAACAGAAATGAAAGAGTGCGACGTTATATAAATCATAAAAAGATAGTGCTTTCGAAAAGTTCATTGCTTTTTTATGGGCGTAACGTGCTATTGGATAAGCATGGGTAACTAGCGTTAGATCCTAAAACATCAACAACAACAACACCAGAATATCCAGTTCACTGCTGGATATTTCCGACGCTGCCTGTGTCTGTCATTATGGGCCCTGCTTATAGGGTAGGGCTATCCCTACCCTATAAGTAGGGCGCATAATGACAGACACATAAATTGCTTGTTTGTTTTTTCTTTCTCTGATAAGATTCACATGTGAATCTGTGGCAAACAAGCAATTTCATAAATACAAACGCGGAGTGCCTAGCAGAACTTACTCTCTGTTTAGCGCTCGGCGAATCAACACGTCTGCAGAGTTCTTTGTCGCTGTTTTGGTAGCAATGCCGAAGGTGGACTGTGAGTCAATTATGCTCTGAGGATGCCGTTTATAAAAATACCTTGATTTGTGATCATGCCATCGAAAAGAATGGGTGTAATTTTTATGAAATTTTGAAAATGGTCAATAACTTGAGAACCATGATAACTTTACTGAACACAATTTTTGATTATCTGATCAGTCATGACCCCACCCACAGGTGATGGCTTGACTACTCATTACGCCACACGCTGTATATGATATCCACACCCGAGTAAAATATTTGCAGATCATGCGAACCTTTGTCTCACAGTGGAAATCGGAAATCTTTTTCTTCTCATAGCTCAAATCGTTTAAAATAATGAATACAAAACATTACTACTTATGTACAGGTACGTACATAAGTGTTTAGTTGTTGTAAGATATACTAAGTACACGTATCGAAAGCCAAGATTTTTATTGCGTGTATTTTTACTTCCGTAGAAGATATTCCTACCAAAAAATCTATTACCTTTTACTCATGTAGGTAGATTTTTAACAATTAATTACTATGAGTCATTCTTTTTTTTATGTTTTTGAGTTGCTTTGATTTCCGTAACGTTAGTTACCTTTGAGACTAAATCATGCTTAACCTTCTTAAGTACATTAGAATTTATCTACATTGACTATCATAGTTTCTAATACTTTAGGGTTATTCCCACCAGTCCTGGCAATATCCCCCAGTAGAGGGGCAATAGGTTATATTTACAAAAAGGTTTAAGCTGAACTGACGACTTCAGGGGAGGGTTGGAAAGTGCCGTTTTAACCCAGATAAGCCTGAAACTACTTTTTTCAGAAAACTTTGAAAAAAATTATATTAATTGGTTTAATAGACCTTATGCAATATAAAAAAAATGCTGAAAAAATTTTTGACTGTAAGGCTTTCAGGGAATCAGCCGTCCTATATGTAGGACAGTAGGATAATAAGGGGAAATAAAATACCATATGACAAACAAGCCTTTTATCGTAAAAAAAAATAGAAATAGGTACAAAAGGTTATCAAAAAAATTTGTTAGGTATATATTTGATTATTTATGAACGATATGTTACGAAACACTGGATAGACACTCTAACATCATATTTTTTGCAGCGTGTCAAACATTTGTTATAAAAATGGCGGAAACGTCTTAGCTTGGATTGAGGAATAACCAGGTGATTGATTTTGTCTTTTCAACTATCAGCATATTCATGTTGAGGTGGTTGGCTTGGCCCTCTTTTCGCATTTTTTCTGTTTGATTCAATCAGAGTTGATGAACTCATTCTTTTTATTAGAAAAGTTTTTCCAGTACATTATTTTGTGCGGGAGCCATGAATGACCAGTAGCAATATGCCAATGAAAAACTTCTTATCCTCAGCAGTAATGTCTCCAGAAAAAAAAGATATATTTAATATGTTATATTTGTGACACCAATATGGAAATAACATCTTCATCTATGAAGTTTTCGAACCCCTCAAATGGGCGGTTATTTGGAAAAGCTCCTTGAACCTTAGGCCAATTCTCAGAATTTTTTCCAAGTCCCGTTGTCTCCTCTCTAGGTTTGCCTGTGTTTTGTTTGACCTATAGAATCAGAAGATTCTTCTGTATCACTTACTGGAACCTGTCCTTGTATCGATACTTCTGCTAATTCATGTAGGTAGTGAGTTTCGTGGCTAGTCGTTCTGCGTCACATTATCTTCTTCTCCCGAATCTTCATAAGGGCAGTCGGGATCAACAGGAGGAGGTAGAATACGTAAATTACTCTTCCTCTATTATCTTTTTCATCATCAGGATAGTTTTCCAAAGCATCCAAAATTTCATGCGCAGCTAACGGCCTGTAAAGAAAAAAGTGTAGGTATTATCCTACTGTCCTATATGTAGGACACCAGTATTTATAATGGATTATATCGCATTTTCAATTTGTTATTACTATATTAGTTTGTTAGTACTAAAGTTGAGGCTATCAACCACATATAAACACAGAAAAATATAACTAACTTGTAGAAGACAATTATTTGTACATACCTGTAATGCGACATAACTGCAACTCACTGTTACTCAAAACTTTTCGGCGAATTATTATATAAAATAGTTAAAATAACTGGACTTTTTTTATTTTTCTATAAAAGCGTACACATTCGTTACTATAAATCACAAGAGTATATATTGTAAGGATATGTGGGTAATTTGAAATATTTTTTTATTTCCACTGTCCTACATATAGGACAGTAGGCTTATCTGGGTTAATCAAAGTTTTCTTTTAAGTGAAGCGCTCGTACTTACGCCTCTTGGGATGGTTGCCCTAAAGTGCCATTAAGATCTGAGCGCTTCCGTGCTTTGGAAGGCACGTAAAGATGTTGGTCCCGGCTTTTTCAGTAGTTATGTACAGCATTATATAGCCCCAAACCAAGCATCCCCGAACTAACCACACAGCATGTCATAAATGATAATACATAGAAAACACCCCGAGACAAATTGACTGGCAGCGGGAACTAAACACGGAACCTTCTGCATCTCAGGGGAGGGCCACTGCGCCATAGAGGTCGTCAGATGCTAAAGGTACTATCTACTATTTAACTAGGTCACTACGCGGGTAAAGCAGGGGGCCGAAGCTAGTGGATTCTGCTCCAAAAGTTACTTACAAAGTTATCGAGTTTACGACCAGTATGGAAGTATTGAACAAATATTTACGTTAATTAGCTGGGTAATTGTTTGTTTAACTCTAACGTAACCTTTTCATGAGAATTCTGTATTTCGCTAAAGCGAGGAATTCACTAGACGGGCATGCCCGCGGGCAAGTCTGCAGACATGCCCGCCAGACCTCGCTGCTATAGGTCTGTGCAATGTTTGCTCGTGTAGGACGGTCGCAGTCAGTCTGGCGGTTGAGATACAGACAACAAACTGATGAGTCTGTGTAATGTATTGTGGCGACAGACATGCCCGTACACTAGTGAATTCTCCGCTTAATAGCCGAAATGAGGTCATCATTGTTAACTTTTTTATGTTTGTAAATGTTCTAGTCTAGCACTACAATATTATATGTTAAGCGTTCCTCGTCATCATCATCATCAGCCATTAGCTGTCTACTGCTGGAAATAGGTCTCGCCAATGAGCGCCATTGCGCCCTGTCCTCAGCTCGACGCATCCAGCTTCTACCAGCAGCCTTTCGCAGAATATCACACCATCTAGCAGGCGCGGCAGCGCGGTCTCCACTCAAGAACTCGTTCCACGTGACAGGTGGCAAGTCCATCGCTTCATTAACTCTGACACGATTTCAACTTCATTACAGACACATGCCGTGAATAATTTGATATTTACTAATTAAAATCTGTCGACTTTGATCAAAATGGCGCCTTGTAATTAGGAACTTCTTTGAAGTTGTAATTATTAAGACGGTTCAGGAAAAGTGTAATTAAATTAGTTTGGTTGGGGAGGTAGGTCGCCTTCGTCGATCTAAAGGGTTCTGTCAAATAAAATTTATTTTTGACTTGATTTTTCCCGCGGCTTTGGTTGCCTCAACATCATCATCAGCCTAAAGCAGTCTACTGCTGGATATAGGCCTTCCCTAATGAGCGCCATTACGCCCTGTCGTCAGCTCGACGCATCATCTTCTACCAGCAGGAGCCTTTCGCACATCATCACTCCACCTGGCCGGAGGGTGTCCTACACTACGTTTGTCAAGGCGCGGTATGCACTTGATAGAATTTTCACATTTATATATATGATAGAAAACATAAAAGGTACCAATCATTGTATATAAGCTTTGAAGGGAAACTAATAGGCTATCTTTAGCGATTCAGTGTTAGTATAGCTTAACTAGCACCACACTAAAACCTATAAATATAGCTTGGGGCGTTAGGTAAATATATATTTAACAAAGCAAGTAATTGAAACTCTAATTAAACGTGTAGCCAGGTATTTGAAACTTATATACCTGCCACCAGCACACTTATATATAACACTGGAACTGAAAGGAGAAGGATAACCTCATTAAATAAGAAAACCGTGATACGTCAATATTCTTTAATTTACCGCTGTAGCGTACGCATCAGCCGAAATGAGATGATGGCTTTTCGCTACTCTGGGAAGACCACCTGATGATGGTCTGACGATTTTACACGTTAAAAACGATGTTCAAGATCCAGGCCGGCAACAGTAAAGATATATGCAACGTACATACCTCGGACTGCGACCAGCACTGCTCGATGAACTTCCACTTTTAGATGGTTTCTGAGCTGATGATGATTGGAGATGTAAGGGTTCACGAAAGGCACACCAGATATGAAAATCACACACGGAACCGTTAGATTTGAAAGCTATATTGGCCTCCCGATGAAGATGCGCGTGCGTCGCGATTGATGGCCGAACCAACTCTTCTTTCAACTGTCACTCCAAGCTTTGACGTTTTACGTACGTGCATAGCAACCAATAGATGGCGCTTCGATACTGCTGAGTAAGCTTGGATATGAACATCGATATTGTTTGATTTAAAATTACTTATGTTCTATGAGAACGGAACAACCGCCAATTCGGAACGTGGCCAGGCAGAGAAGAATTGGCAAGAAACTCTGCCCGGTATATTCTTTTCAACGTCTTCATTACAGTTTCTTGTATAAAATAACAAATTCAATCGTTAACACATAAGTATATAATGTAAATGTTTGACCTTGTAACAAACATTTACATTACGTATTAGATTTACTTATATACTTATTTTTTAGGTAATATATAAGGTAAATAACGTTATACATAACAAACATTACGCTGTGTATTCCATTTAATTATCAAGTATATAATATATAACGTTATGTATTACATAATACGTACAACAACAACACATACAACCTAGGAATACACAACGTCATTGATTAGGACTTAACGATTAGGTACTTAGCTTTTATTGCTATAGAGGTGCCAGATCTCCGTCCGGTCCGACAGTCGACAACAGAATGAATCCCGCTACCAGGGCGGCAGTGCTTTTATAGCAACGAGTAAACAAGTCGGTCGACCACGTGCTTTAGCAACCACGTGTTTTACAAAAATGAAAAGGGATGAGTCCCGACCATTATTTCTCCATAATTAGCTTGACACAAGGGTAAATGTCGACTTACAAACACTGAAACGTACCTATGTACTACGAATCACATAATTATATAGGTTAGGATTACAATAGGCAGTGTTTTAAGGTTATAAATACCTTTACCATTCAATGTTTACAACACTGAATGGTATTTAAGCTTAATACATAAACAGATCCTATATAATAACTAACTTCGAACATTTCATAACACAAGCCCTTCTCTTAAGTGATTATATTTATATTACATTACCAGTACCTGTACCTTTATTATTTTTGGAGTATTTCTTTAAAATAATCTATCATAGGTATACTTAACAGTACTTCGTTATAATACAAGCTTGTGTGTTTTAACAAAATCATATCCCACGTGGTCATATACACATATTTATCTATTATTTGGAGTATATTTACATAATATACTATCACACTCAAGGTTAATATCGCTCGCTATAATCGCTCTCATAATCAAAAAATAGCCTACTTAATTATGTTTATTCTTATTCTAAAACGACATAACTGTATAAACTAACAAATTTTTTTTGCTAACACAGAAAACACCCAGATCCGAGACAAATATTTACAGACCATAAAAACATTTGTCTCGCAGCGGGAATCGAACCCGCAACCTTCAGCGTCTCAGGCCGACCTTCGGACACTACGCCACAAAGTCATACCTCGTAAGTTTAAAGTTAGATTAAATAATTATGTAAAGTAGGCATAAGGTACCTGCAGGTAATAAAAAAAAACATCTTCACGAAACTAAAAAAAAAAGTATAAATAGCTTGTTGTTTACATTTGGGCAATGCCGTCGGATGATGGCACTCGGTACCAAGACAAGTGAGTGCAAACAATACAAACGTGAAATTTTTTTTTTGACGATTCTACTGTCAAAATTAAAAATGAGGGTTGTTACCGTAACAGTAGATATCAATGGTTGTTGCAGTCTAATTTTGACGTGCGGTGGAAACCAAATCAACAAAATATTTTTTACTTGATTATTAATCCCCTCGGTGTGTAAAACTAAAGAAAATGTTGATATCATTTATAAAATATAATAAATAATAAATTTTATGGGATACGTTTGGTTTTGACGCAATTGGTACGGGCTTTTGGCATTCTCCTTTGCTAATGCAAAGTTAATAACATAATAGGGTTGATGCCTGGGTAGAAAAATAATAACTTTAATTAGCCCGACAATTAGATTATCAAAAAATATTGGACACCTATTTTTTTATTTTTAAAATCAATGGAAATCGGCAAAGTTATAGAGCGTCAAAGTTTGAGAGTGGGGGCTCGTGACGTCACTTGTACATAAAAAGTGTACTTACCTGTGACGTCACGCGGAACTTCAACGCACTATATCTTTGTCATTTTTAGTTTAATTGACAAAAGAAAAAATACGTGTCCAATATTTTTTGATAATGTAAATGACGGACTAATTAGAATTTTTCAGTCATGTAGCCTATTGTGTCTTCTAAAATGAGTCTCAAGCTCTAATAAGGGCCACTAGCAGACAACAACTCCACAGACAATAAATATCATTAAATAAAATAAATAAATAATGCGGGACGTAATCACACAGCATCATGTAGCCCCAAACTAAGCAAAGCTTGTATTATGGGAACCACATGATTGATATACTACACATATAATTTTTTTTTTGTAAATACATACATATCATACATAGAAACACCCAGACCCGAGACAAATATCTACAGAACAAATTAAGAATCATTTATCATTTATAATTTATCGCATGGCGAGTAAATAATAAGGGCCGGCCAACCTTATTAAGCTCTCAGATTGTCAAGTACTTATAAGTCTGTGAGGAACGCAGGTAAAACGAGCATTATCTCCATATTTAATGAAATTCTTCCGACACCCCAGCGTACCTATTTCATTTCAATATTCATAGGATTAATTAATTTAATTATGTATCCCTCAAGTCTATTGAGTTCAGTTCTTATGGAGTTAAGTGGGATTTGAATTTGATTCCCTTTAATTAATTTCAAATTATGGGTATGAAATAAGGCGTCCTTGTTGCTGTAAAGGCTCATTTAGGAATAACTAAATACATTCATTATCACAGATATTATTAAGCCCCAAACTAAGCACAGCATGAATTGATAAACAACGTATATAAGTATGTACATTTTTTTTTGTAAAAAAATAGACGTCATATATGAAATACAGCCCAGAGACATATTTGAAAATCATACAAACACCAGGTAATTCTTTCGCGGTGGGCATCAAACCCGCAACTTTTGCGCCACTGAGGTCATGAATTACTTTAATGCTCATTTTGCAATAGTTTCTTGATTCAATGTTGGAACAATATTTTTAGTAGATTTGGTTCTTTAGCAAACATCGTCACAACTGTTTGCACATTGTGAAATTTTTTAGTTTAATCCGTGCAGTAGTTTTGGAGTGAAAGAAGGACAAAAATATCACGTTTCACCAACTTCCACCCTTATAATATAAGTATGGTTACAAGCCGAGCGACTGAGCAGCGCGATAGTCACGCGACTTATCCGCGCGTAAAGTTGCTAATGTGAAAGTTCAATGTACTATCATCTCTGACAATTTGTGGTTTCGATCCTTTTCGCAATCCATGTCCATTATTATTTCATTAATGTACTACAACACCTATACCAGCCCATATCTGTGCACTGCTGGATCCCCTTGGAAGAAGGGGAATAAGCCGTAATCCATATGCAGGGTTGGGGATCCCAGGACCCAGCTTTTCGCACTTCTGATGATGTTGTTGCTAGTCGGCGGATGTAGCAGAGCTAGTGTACGCTGCGCTATGCCGTAATCAACCGAGCATTCAACCATGGGCAGGTGAGGTTAGGACCCCTTACACACCTCACAACTTTGCCTTCAATGAGGTAAAATTAGGCCCTATCGCAGATGTCAAACTGTTTCACGATTTTTCTACAAAAATTATCCGCGGCTCGGCCAAAGTGTGTAGAACGCCCACCAGCTCTAGCCGTTCATCCATTCTTCTATGAATCTATGACTCCATCGAGTGACGATCTGCGAAAGGCTGCTGATAGGAGCTGGATGCGTCGAGCTGAGGATAGAGCGCATTGGTGCCCGTTAGGGGATGTATTATGTCCAGGAGTGGCCTGCTATTGACAATATTTGAACTGTCTACAAGCATTATCTACCATCAATAAGCTTGGGTATTTTTAAAGAGTAGCAGTAGAATAAAACTAGAAAGTACTCACAAAATTTGCCTTCGGTTTATTCGCACATTCCGACCAATTTAATACACGTCTTTAGCTTCCAAATATCCGAACAAAAAAACTGAGTTCGCTTACAGCGCCTTCTGTGCCCTGTCAGACGCGAGTACCCCCTCCATAACCATGATCGGCAACAGTCGGGCCGGTCATGATTGGTGGAATCAAAACTCGCGCGCGCCGGCAGTTGCAGACAGGAAGTCAAAACACTGCTTTTACTATTAATTCAAAGTAATGTTTTGAATGCCAGTAAAAAAACAGAATATTTACAATAATCATATTTAAATTAATGCTTTTTTTTATATTATTTAAAGATGGAACAAGCGCATGGCTCACCTGATGTTAAGTGGTAACCATTACCTATCACAAAGCATTGCATCGTAGATCAAATTTTTCCGGAACGTGCTCTACGATGCAACGCCTCTTGTGCCTGTAATTTCACCGGCACCCACACCCTTCAAACCGAAAAACAGCTCAGCTGTTTCACGGCAGAAATAGGCATTGTGGCAGTACTTCCCCAGACGAGCCCACCACAAAGAACTCTACTACTATATATTTTATACTAATTTACAACACAATCAATAACAATTTATTTTCGCATGAGAACATGATGTGCTACAACAGACTTGTTGCAAGCAGGTCGCGCGACTTAGCCGCGCTACTGATTCGCAGATGTAAAAGCGCTTTTAGGTATGGTATCAAATTATTATCTCTTACAATTTGGGGTGTAAATTCTTTTGCAAACCACGTCCATTAAAATTTCAGCATGGTCTTGTCGATGTCAATTCATGCTGGCTGTAGAACATGTGCCTCAATAGGCTTAGGGTAAAACCACCAATTTCTGGTAAACACGACCAGCCTGGGCCTAGTCATTGGCCGGAACCGCAACTAAAGTGATTAATAGGTTCTGTGTTAGCAACAACATGGTTATTGCGAGCTGGCTTCATACGCACAGGGTTGAAGTAAGGTGTCTTTTTATCTATAACTTAGTTTTTCAGGTAAGTGCAATTTGACATATTATGTAATTAGCACAGATATAGAAAATAACTAGATGAAGACTTAAAATTCACTATTTTCTGAATATAAACTCATACGGCTGATCTCTACTTTCTAATATCCAATATCATCAGTTAGAAAGGGACGCATACATATTTCAATGCGACTTCAAATAAGATCAAAAAGTTAAAGGGTGCTCAAACAATACTCTATGTAGTTCCATAGAAATGCGCTGGTACGAAGTCGCAGAAATTGCATTGAGATAAAGTATGCATCCCTTTCTAGCAAATGATATATGGACAAAAGAAAGTAGAGATCAGACGTATGAGTTGACGTTCAGAACATAGTGAATTTTAAGATTTCATCTAGTTATCTTCTGTATCTGTGGTAATTAGGTCTCTTTCGCTGATATATCATCATCATCATCATCATCATTAGCCTATAGGAGTACACTGCTGGACGCTATTGCGTCTTGTTCTCAGCTTCCACTCAGCCACATTCAGCTTGAACAAATACAGATATTACGATGCTAAAGGTCTGTTGAACTTACTTACATAAACGGTGTTTTATTCTATACAAATTATTTGCAAAAAATCATTGTCGGTCTCTATGGCCCAGTGGTCGCCCTGAAACGCAGAAAGTTGCGAGTTTGATTCTCGTCGCGAGACAAAATGGTTGTATGCTCTAAAAATATTTGTGTCTGGTCTGGGTCTCTTATAAAGTGTACCTTTAGGGTGTGGTTTCCTTAATACAGCTCTGTTTAGTTTGGGGCTAGATTATGTTATGTGACATTATTTATTTATATATTACTAGCTTCCGCCCGTGGCTTCGCTCGCGTGGTACCGGGATAAAAAGTAGTGTATGTATCCACGTCACAATATATGTATATTTTATCTAGTTTCACCCTAATCCGATCAGCCGTTACGTAGTTGAGTGCAAACCAACAAACACACACACAAACTTTCGCATTTATAATAATAGTGTGATTTGTTAAGCCACTCAAAACTCTCAGCCACGTACAAGTTAGCCACGTTTTAAAGACTTAAAAAGAAAACCAAATTCAATATTAAGGGATGCGCCAAGTCCTAACTCCGGACCACATGGCCAATAACTAGGTTAAGCTTGTAACATGTGGCTAAGCTTTTACTAGTTCCACGGTAATTGGTCGCAATATTGAATTATGGTCTTGTCAACCGTTTATTATAGTCATGACCCTTTGAACGTGTTAGTTTTTAAAAAATGCAACACTGCATTAGTTTTCTTCATTTTTGTGGGTGGGGTCATAATCATCATCATCTACAACCTGTAGCAGTCCACTACTGGATATAGTCTTCACCAATGAGCGAAAAACTGACAACCATTGGGGTGAACGAGTTCTTGAGTCGAGACCAAGTTTCGGCACGTTTTGTAGGACGCCCTTTGGCCAGGTCGAGTGATGATCTGCGATAGCATGTTCATAGAAACTGAGGGCCTACTACAATTCACCAAAGTACGAAATTTCGTGTTTCGTTTCATGCGATTGATCGATTTTTTTACTGACAATTCCAATAGTTCAGTCGTATGTTTTGTGAAATAGGGTGCGCAATTTTTGGACTCTTACACATTACGAACTTTGTGTGGAAATCTTGGTTTATTTCTTCGATTATCGAGTACCAATCGCAAAAAACGAAACACGCAATTTGGTACTTCGTTGAATTGGAGTAGACCCCCTGGATGCGGTGACCTGAGGATAGGGCGCAGAAAAATGTATGTAATTTGTTTATTTTGACGCACTTTAAAGAATTTAAGCAATTAATCCGTTTTCATAAGCGAAAATACTGCTTTGTTTCACCATCTATCTTTTGTAACCAGGTGCGAAATAAGGTTCTTTGATTTACTTTTTCTTATTTAATATACTATTAAAATATCAAAAAATCAGTATTACAGATCTAAGATATCAATTCAAAAATAAAGAAGCAAAAGGAAATTATTTTACTCCACGGCTGGACAAATTGCCTCCAGCAGCTCCAAGCTGGTGGAGGCATATTCCCATAGTCCTCTACGCTCTAATACACTGGGAATGCGGGTTGGGGATCGCAGGATATGAGCGCGTTTCCATTTAGGCGGAGTGGAACGGAGATGTGTGAATTTCAACAAAATAATTTCGTTTACATGACGTAATACCTATTTGATACAAATTAATTTGTTTATTTAGCACATCTCTCTCCCGCTCTGCTCCACTCCCAATAGAAATGCAGGGTGCAGGGTGCACCACAGTCACTGCAGCCCGTCGGTGGCCCCAGGGTATATAGCTGTGCCGGTGTTAGGCTGCGCTTTGCCGCAATCAGCCGGCCGCCAGAGCCCCTTTGTTAGTTATCAGGGTGTACAACGGGCCGGTGAGGTTGGCTTGAGTACCAAAGATATTGGTTTGAAAACCCCTCAAAAAAATAAGGATTTAATCAAGTAAACGAATTTTCTTGCTATTAAAATTCTATTCAAGGCAGAGTAAAGTCCGAATTGCTGACCTATAATGAAAATACCCGGAACGGTTTACCGGATATTATTTTACCTCGATTAATCCGGACACAGCTTTATCCAGTTTCCGGTTTCTAGTTAAGCCTACTTTAATTTTCGATGCTCAATGTTAATCTTGTTTTGAATTAATTACTGTGCTTTTGGACTGACCAATGAAATAACTTTCTTAGGTAAAATGTGTTTTTTTAATGATTAAAACTTCGGTACCTATTTAAAAACAACAAACACTTACCAACGAATAAATATTATTAATAACTAGAACCCAGGTTCTACTCGAGGGAAGTCGTTTATCTAGATAAAGCCTTTAAGTTATTTCAGGTATATGTGCCAAATTTCAGGTCAATCCGTTAATTAGTTTCGGCTCAAAGGATGGACAAGGTTTCATTCATTCATTTCACAAACTTCCCTCATAATAAAAAGACATGGTAGTGAGAAAAGTATGCAGCACAATAAGATAGGAAGCATCTTTTTAGTAGATTACTGTACTTAGATGATGCAGAATAAATTAATAATGCTGGACATTTTTCACATAGCAACATTATAGCCCTAAACTAAGCCGAACTTGTATTATGGAAACCACATGACTGATAGATATATCAGTAGATATTTAAATAATAACTTTTTTAACTTTTTTTGTAAATACATACCTACATATTTTGCATAGAAAACACCCAGATCCGAGGCAAACATCTGCAGAACCTGCAACCTTTTGCATCCCAGGCAGACCTTTGCCTACTGTGCAAAAGAGGTCGTCAAAAATCAAGTCTCAATCAAAAAATATGTTTATATGACATATAATCTGCCACTCTGTTCCACGTCAATGATCTGCTGGTCCCCGGTATTATTGGGTACAGCACAGTAACGGAGAGATACTTATCTAACCCCAGAGCCAGTCAGAATGAAATCCAGATGAAAAGGAAAGGGATACTGCAGTGATGAAATTGAATCTCAAGGCAGTCCCAGATTGGAGCGATGACAATCTCGTCAAATTCAATACATCTAAAACGCAGGCTCGTCTCTTTTCAGCGAAGAAAAGTCAATTTCCCCAAGTTCCTGTCTTCTGAAATGTACAAGTACCTATAGAGGATCAACTGGATCTATTAGGCGTTACACTAACACCAACTCTCAACTTTGGTTCGTTCATCGAGTCCAAGGTTAAAACAGCCGCCATGAAGCTAGGAATTCTAAACAAGGTTAAGCGATACTTCACACCGGGACAGCTCAAGTCCGGTCAGGTATGGAGTATTGCTGCCACGTTTGGGATGGCTCGGCTAAATACCAGCTTGGAGCGCTGGACTCGATTGAACGAAGAGTCCTCAGACTTATTGGTGAGCAGTACCTTTTGAATACGAAGATTCAAAGTCTTGAATCTTCGTATTCGAAAGGTACTGCTTATCGATCTTCTATAGGCTACATTTCGGTGAGTTTTCTCAGGATCTACATGAACTGACCCCACGATCTCTATTCTACTTCAGGACAAGCAGACGCATGGCTCAGTACCATCCTTACTTAGTCGATTAACTACATATTCGTACAAAGCGGTTTTCTTCAATTTTTACTATGCGAACTGCTAAGGATTTGATCTCACTACCGGCCTCTGTCTTTCCTGATAACTATAATACGGGATTATTTAAGTCTTGAGTGAATAGGTGTCTTCTGGATCTTCGTGCGCCATCTTAGACCACAACGTTACTTAACATCAGGTGAGTTCGTGGTCAAACGCAGGTCCATTCAATGTATGAAAAAAATCGTCAGAATCAAGTGTTATTCTTAGCTGTTACTACATTTGTATGGTTACATGCAATATCACATAAAATCAAACGATCAAACATTATCCTAGCCAATCACGGTAAAGAGCATACAATCTACAATATCTCATTTGATAGACTCGGTTATTCCCAGCTTTTTCACTGGTATTCCTTTTTTAAAACGGCATTCATTAAAAGGGGATTTCCTCATGATATCAAAGTAACTGTTATTTATCTGCGCTCTCTATGTTGTGGCTATTCTGCACGTTTCCACTTTGCTATGAAATAAAGGTTTGAAGGAACAATTTTCTTTTCGATTTACTGTCAAAAGGAATAGTACATTGATAGAAATAACCTTCCAAGTTGTTATAAATTGTGAGTTCTGTCGATTGCAATAAAAGCGATTTATAACTCGGATTAATCTACTAATATTATAAATGCGAAAGTTTGTGTGAAAAAATGTTTGTTACTCCATCACGTAAAAACTATAGAACGGATTTGGATAAAACTAAGAATACACTTACTTTGTGACCTGGATTAACACATAGGCTACTTTGGATCCAGACACCACGCGAGCGAAGCCGCGGTCAGCTAATTCGCTATATTTCTAAATCAATTTTATATCCTTCAGGAACAGTGCTTTCTTATGAAAGAAACCTTGAAGAAGGAACTTTTGTTTTTACTGAACTCCTGACAACATGTATGCGAAATTTCGTTTACCTAGGTTTGTGAGTGAAAAGTGAAGTTTCGGAGAAAATTAGGATCAAACATTGATGTACTATTTTTGATCCTGATTAACTCTAAAACTAGTGAACGGATTAGACCTAGACCATAAAAAAAACATAGTACTTTTTATCCGGTACCATGGCATGGAAGTAAGTTTCAAATGAAGTCATTTCTTCTCCATGTGAGTTACTGGCCAAATGTCTGGTGTCGGATTATTTAGGCCGTCCAAAGGCCTCCGACCTGCCTTATCGACTGAAAGATTCGGGACCAACATCTTTAGATTTAGAATGCACGCTAGCATTCTAAAACACGAAAGTGCTCAAATCTAAATGCCACTAAACGATCACTCATCCAAGTAATGGTCGGGTGGAGAGTTAGTTAACAAAAGTGGTTTCATTTTTGAATTATCATCGTGTTTTTACAAAAAAAGCCGGTTCTTTTTGCGGGCGAGGCGTAACAGATCCTCCCACAGGCCTCCCTTTGCTCCTGCCACTTGCCACGGTCCAGCGCTAGCCTGATCAACCCTTCGTGCTACTGGACGACCGACACTTCTCTTCCCAGTCCTCGGCCACCATTCTGTTACTCTTTTGCACCACCTATCATCACCACGTCTCGCCAGGTGTCCTGCCCAACTCCACTTGAGTTCCATTACCCGTATTCCGACATCCTTGACCTTGGTTTGTCTTTGGATCGGTATTGGGAACTCGGTCTAAAGGTTGATGCCAAGCGGATAATATTTCTGTATAACCATAATAAAACTAAGTTACCTACCAAAGTGTATAGAAAAAAAAGTACCTAGATTAACAAATACAGGACCTGTGGTTGTCCAGTAAAAAAATCTTTAAAAGTCCAGTAAAAAATGATTTCAAACTAGCCAACGCCACGCCACGTCTATTATCAAGCCACGCTACAAAAGTACTAACATAAAGTGCGAACTAAGTCAATTAAACAAAATCACGTTCAAAAAACTCCGCTTTCAAACAAAAAATAACTCCATAAAAACCGTCAAAACAAAGAATAAAATACCGAACAAAGTTTGATCAAACAATCAGAAGCAGAGTTAAAACAACAATTGAATAAACAGAATTTGTTTTGTGATTGAAACCCGGTTTCAGAAAACCGGAATGTTTCAACTTCCGAACGTGACTTTGGTTTCTAAATTAGGAACTTTCACAGCCGTATGAATTTTGTATCTGTAATTAATTCAACGACCTTTGTAACGCAGTGGGCGAAGATGCGCCTGAAATGAAACGCAGATGGTTACGGTTCAATTCCCACCGCGAGGCAAATTTTATGATCTGAAAATATTTGTGTCGGGCCGTACATGGGTTGGGGTGTACCGGGTTCCAGCATCCATCTTCGGTGGCCAAATCATCACCTGCTAAATAACGAACGAGGCTCTGGCGCCCGGCTAATTGCGGCATAGCGCAGCCTACATCGACACAGCTACATCCCTATGCTACCGATGGGCAGCAGCGTCGGTGGTGTGAGAAGCTCTGCCCTGCGAC
The DNA here is from genome assembly GCA_951804965.1 of Horisme vitalbata. Lineage (NCBI taxonomy): Eukaryota > Metazoa > Arthropoda > Insecta > Lepidoptera > Geometridae > Horisme > Horisme vitalbata. The sequence continues at coordinate 11,665,172 of OX638105.1, read as the reverse complement.
CCCAACCCCCATCCGAGGGGATTATAGGCATTTCCCCCTTTATTAGAGCAGTGGACTGATATAGGCAGAGGTGGTGTGTGGTGCGATATAAGGTACAAGTTGAGGGAGGCCTACGGATATACCCAGCAGTGGGTGAAATCAGGATGATGGCCATGATAATGGTAACCAAGCCTCCTGGTGAAATAACCTTACTCATGCTAAAGTATGTATAAAAATTACATTGCAAACAAAGTTCCGCAGAATTCCAGTAGTTAGGAAATAAAGCCGGTGACGCAATGGTATAGAATGTTTGCATGAATAAAATTATCGTGACGAAAACCTATTATCTCAGAGGGATTGGGTGAATCCCACGCATTTTTCCAATCCACGTCAAAGCCACGAAAAACGGAAAATACACAAACGTTTTGGCTATGAATATTTTTTAATACAAAGAATATAGGGTGTATGCCAGCAAATGACTTAACTCTGTGACTGCAGGCCGCGATATGATGTGGATCGCGATGTCGCACTGGGAAGGCAGGTTAAACCCCTCGGCGAGGTGTGTTGTTTTGAACGTGTTAGCGGTGATGTTGTTATTTAACACGTTGACTACTGGCCCCGCACATGACGCTACGCACCAGGACGACGACGTGTAGAACCACATCTGTATTTCAGCACTCAAATTGTTAAGCTCTTTTAAATTCTTGTTGGAATGCCCCACCCCAAGTATGAGTTTGACGCTCAGAAAACGTTTTTAGTTTTAATCAAGTTAATTTTTTTTTGTATATTACCGAATGTCACTATAGACTGAATAAAAAGTTGCATAATATGTTTACAGTTTTCCGTTCCCAAATACAAACTTGAAATTGGAAAAAGAAAAAAAACAATTTTTTTGTATATTAGTTTTTGTCAGCTGAATTTGACATCCTGTATGACACGTAGGTTTGAAAAAAACATATTTTTACAATCCACACTCTATATCCGGAGCTTTATAAACCAAATTTCATTCAAAGTGTAGAGCTTTGATAGTTTTGCGCTTCTCTGTAGAGGCTTTTATTTGATTTGGTACACAACTAGCTAAGAATTTTAGACCTAAAATGTTATAACAATATCGCATAAATGAACTTTAGATAATGAAACATGATTATTATTATAGACCGGTTTTTTAAAGTTCTTTTTCAGGATAAAATCTCTGAAAATATATATTTTATTTTTATTTCCTATCATTTTTCGTCACTTACGAATAATAATTGTGAGATGAATAATAATGAGCTAGTAACCAGAGTTGGCCATTCTGGTGTCGGAGTAATCACTAATTCATCATCATCATCATCACTATTATCGGCCTATAGCAGTCCACTGCTGGACATGGGCCTCCCCTAATGAGCGCCATTACGCCCTGTCCTGAGCTCGACGCGTCCAGTTTCGACCAGTAGCCTTTTGCAAATCGTCACTCCACCTGAGGGCTTACCACGGGTTTTGATAGTTTTCGAAAACTTTTTAGGTTTTGGTATCTTTCCATACATTTTCGTACAGCGCCTCTAGGGAAACGTGCATGAACTACGAAAATGTATGGAAAGATCAGTGTTGCCGTTTTTTATTTGGAGAAAATGCTAAAACATGTTGCAAAAAATGCTAAATAACTTTTAAAAATGCTAAATAATATGCTAAAATCTATATTTTTCTTTTGAATTCCTTAGGAATTTTGAATTTTTAGGTAACGTACAAAAAAATGTTAATCATAAAAATATGCTAAATGCGAATTTTTAAAGCTAACAGACCCGAAAATATGCTAAATTTAGCATAAAAATGCTAAAACAGCAACACTGGGAAAGATACCGAAACTTATAAAGTTTTCGAAAACTATCAAAACTCGTGGTAAGCCCTCTGGCCGGAGGGCTTCCGACACTACGTTTGCTGAGCCGCGGTCTCCCCTCACTAATTATTATTTTCTAATTACTACCTACGAACTATCATTTTTGCCATTTATTATTACAATCACGGGATCCCTGAATTTTACCCGGTACTTACTAGCGACTCAAAACCATTAGTTTCTTCAGTTCCTGCCATTTATCCGCACCCATTAGCAATTAGCTGAAATATCTCCTTAAAATTAATATTTCGAACAGCCACTTCGAACTTCGCCTCATTGTTTGTTAGAAAAGAGTTAACGAGGTAACTGATCCCATTAGGCAGGGAATGCATTGTGCTCCTCTAGGTGTTGGAATTAAAACTAGCACAATGACTGCCATTGTGTTCAGGGCACAACGAGAGATTTTTTAACAGAGAGGCAGGTCTAAAACTACGAATGTAAGTACTAAGGGAAAACTCCTAAAAAAACATTGTTAACGAAAGCTTTGTAGTAAGGTATGTTTATCAATGTTTTATCTTTACAAGATATTCAAGACTATGTTCATCTATTGTATCTTTGATGTAGGTAAGAAGGTAAAAACTCTGTAAGCTTGCTCTCTGCTTTATTTTTACTCGTTCAGTTTCGATGAATAGTTTACTTGAAAAAATCTTAGTCGCTTTCTTTTATGCGAGAAAAATTATGAAAATGAACTTTCTTTTTACAGCGGGAACATTTTAACGGATAAAAAGTTGGGAATGCTTTTATAAAATCCTGGGTTTGTTTTTTATCTATTTCTATCGTCAGTAGGTAGTGGTTTCAATAAAAAAAAAGGTTTTTGAAGATTTACAGCCTGCGCAAACAAACGTCAGCGATTAGACGCTACGACAAGCTGCGGGGGTCAATTTTCATACATTTTGTTCTAAGCTCCGCAAACACGGCGACAATCGCGACAGCATGATATGACAGACGCTCGCGACTAAGCGCGACGACATAGCGTCATGTTTGCGAGGTCTGTTAAATAGTCGGTGGTTTCGCAAGAATCTTCTTATTAGGGTTCCGTAACCCATAGGATAAGAACAGGATCCTATTACTAAGACTCCAGTGGCTGTCTGTCTGTCACCAGACTGTATCTCATGAACCGTGATAGATAGGTAGACAATTTTTTGTATTTCTGTTGCCTCTGTAACAACAAATACTAAAAACAGATTAAAATAAATATTTAAGTGGGGTTTACACGAGTGCGACTCGCACTTGACTAGTTTTAAATTATTTATCAACCCTATACAGACTATTTCAAATTATGAATCGATCGTCTCAAAAGCAGGTCAGCTGGTCGGAAAACAGCGAGAGAACAGTTGAATTCTGGCTTTGATGAAGATAAAGAGAGAATGATACTATGACGAATAAGAAACTAGCTTTTTCTTCTTCTTCTTCGTATGAGCTGAGTGACCAACAAGCTAAATTTATAATATAAGAAGTGGAGACTGGGGTCAACAACTTCAGGAGGACTATACCCAGTGGGTAAAGTTGGGCTTTGGACGATGATGATGATGACTAAGCACTGTCAAAGTTAGAACAAACTGAACTGTGAACCAACCTCGAAGTAAAAGAATAAATATAACTTGAAAATCCGCAGTTCATTGAGTAAATGCTTTTAAAAGTTGAAGATGCATTGTCTTTAAAAGAGAAAAAAGTTTTCTTTTACTTAGAGTATCTCTTCGATACGTGCTTATGGTTTAGCTTACTTCGGTGTTCTTCAGCTCGATCACGAAGACTAGCCAAAACTTACCTATTTGTATCCTACTTAGAATTTAAACATGCATTTTTCAAATCAGTTTCATACACTACTAGCTATGCAAAATTATTTTCATTCCAAGATTTCTAAGCATGTACCTCTATGTTTACACTTGTTTTTGTTGAAGCTGTGCACAAAACAACATATTGTCTACCCCCTGGCATCATGCCAGGTTTTGGGCAAGGTCTACAGTTCTTGCAATAACCAAGAATGAATAATGCAGATCTAAGGTATTTTTTTGAGACAGCTAAAGTCGTTCTAATGAGTTTATAAACGAATAGTATTTATTTAGGTATACAAGATTTCAGTTTCTCGTATTGCGTATTTTACGTGATTCGATTTTTTTCTCCAAAATTTTTAAGCCTATCTTTGTTTTGTGTTAACAGTAGCAGCCCTAAAAATAAAGCAGAGGTACAATTTACCATCATCATCTAATCAATCATAAAGTCTAACAAAATCAGCTGTTCCAGGGCTGCCTCATAAGTTTTTTAGTTAAATTATTGCGTAACTTTACAAACTAGTTATTTAATGAAAAAGTACAAAATTCCAAAAGATTGATCCAATCTTGTTAACCTTCGGGGGTAGATTTACCCCTCTTCAGGATAAAATGCGAATTCAAACTCACCGTATTTTTTAACACACTACATAATAATTATATCAAGTCACACTACATATTAATGACTGGTATCTTAAGCATCACTGGCTCAGTCGGTAGTAACTGCAGGTGGCGCGTTCGATTTCCGCTCAGGACAAACATTTGTGTATTGAACATGGATGTTTATTCTAGGTCTACGTGTTTTATAAGTATAATAATGATAATACTAATGTTTTTGATAGTTATTTATGTACATAGGTAGTATTAAGTTTAATTATAGTAAAAAAAATATTTTAGATGAGTTTACAATTAAATAAAGTGTCATAATAGTAAATAAACCGGGACGTAAACACACAGCATCATGTAGCCCCAAAATAAGCAGAGCTTGTATTATGGGAACCACATGATTGATATACTACTTGTATTTTTTTTTGTAAATATATACATATCATACATAGAAAACACCCAGACCTGAGACAAATATTTACAGAACATGCAAACTTTTGTCCCGCAGCGGGAATCGAAATCCGTAATCTATATATGTTTATCAGTCTCTGGTACCTGTACAGGCTTGGCCTAGTTCGGGATCAGTTGAACGTATGTGATGTTCCATATATTTATAGGTATGCGTATTAAAGAAAGATAAAAAACCAGTAGCCAGTTGTACGATAGTGCGGAACCCTTTGTCTGCAAGCCCTACCCGCACATAAAAAAAACCCAAAGGTTCTGTACCACGTACAAGCTATATACTACGTAAAGTAATCAATAAGTGAAATATTAAAAATGCGTAAGTTTGTGTACGTACCGCAACGGAACGAATTTTTATGAGTGCGCTACGATGCAATACACTGTTATAGGTAAGGTAGTTACATAATATCGAATGGACGGTGTTCAAGTTAAATCTTCAAATACCTATTAAAAAATAAATAAAAAATGGTTGACACAACTTGAGCATCGGACAAACAAACATACCTATCTCAGGTGTAAAGAAAAAGCTCTCGTTAGAGTGATTTGTAAACATGACCTGATTCCAGATACATTCATTCACACTCCATTCAACTTGGTCGTTAGAAAATGCAAGCGTTTTTCAAGATGTAGCAACGATAAAGGTAGATTTTAAGATAAGATAAATCTTTATTTTACTCTAACACACACTCTCACAGCACAGAAAAATAGAAAACACTTTATAATGATATACAATTACATAGGTAAGAAGGAAGTTACAATAAATAATTTATATTATACTAGTTTGACTACAACTCCCCTGATGTTAAGCGAAGATGCAGTCTACGATGGAGCACGCTTGCCTAGAAGAAACCTGTTCACTCGTGCCTTGAAGATGAAAGGCACATGATTTATTCAAAGAAAGAAATAAAACCTATTTGATCACAATGCCTACGCCGCGTAACTACTTATTCGCAATAAACTATTTTTAACTAAAGCTAGAAAGAGCTATAAACTAAGACTAAAGCTGTGTGGGTGGTATCCGTGCTGCAACGGCTGTATAAAGACTGTACTAAAGAGCTTAAGTACTTAAATCGGACTGCAAAAGACACATAGGTCTTTGTGCTTTGAAGACTTTAAAGGAAATTAATCACGAGCAGACCATTTAAATCAAAATAAAATATTAATATCAAGCAGTCTTTGACTGTTCTTTAAAAATACAAGCTTCAGATTTTCTAGTGTAGCACATTTTGGGCGACCCCTTACCGACCGCATCCAGAACACCATACTGCGCTCCCAGACCAAAATCGCTGACATAACTCACAAGTCCGCCAAACTTAACTTGAACTGGACTGGACATAAGGATGATTGATAAACATCGATGGTTTTTTAACAATGTCCTCGAAATTTTCGACCTAGGTATTGAATGCGAAAAATAATATCGAAACATAATTTAGAGTCTACCTAGCCTAGGATCCATCTATCCAAAGTTAAAGTAAGAAGGCATAAAATTACAGATTGGACACTTAGACTTTTAAAAATAAGACTTCACAAATAGCTTGTAGATAAATGCTTTTATACGATCGACGAATTTATTAAGAAATAATAATTTACAACTTTTATTTCTTCTTTAGAATTTTTAGTTTTCATTTTGAAACTTATTTATTAAGTAATCTTGTTTGTCAACTTAATTCTGTCAACTTAAACTTAAGTCTGATATAAGGCGCTCGGTACCAAGGCTAAATAAAGTGCGTGCGTCAAAAAATCTCCAATACGTTTTTAGTCAATTCTACTGTCAAAATAATTAAAAATGAGGGTTATTTCCATAGCAACACTTTACATCAATGTTTGTTTCCATAGTAACGTATATATCATTGGTTATTGCAGTCTCATGGCGTGCGGCGGAAACCAAATCAACAAAATATTTTTTTACTTGTTTATTAATGCCGTCGGTGTGTAAAACTAAAGAAAAGGTTAGTGTCATTTATAAAATATAATACATTTTATGGGATACGTTCGGTTTTGACGCAATTGGTACGAGTTTTCGGCATTCTCCTTTAACCGTGGGTAATGATAATTAATGACATACATACATATAACAAACTAATATTTGCACCCTTCTGTAATGAAGTATAAGTATGCGATCCACATAGCCTTTAAGAACTTTCCTTTGTAATTACCATACTTATATGCAAATAAATATAATTTGATTTGAATGTGTATGTGCTGCACATAAACGTTAGCTACGTCGACGGCTTCGGAAAGACTCTCTTTGATAACGGTCAACAAAGGAAAAGATTATTTTCATGCAGTTTATATATTCATATAGTTTATTTCCACAAAACGGCACATTGGTTTACTTCAACACAAAGTATCTTGCCACCTAAAACATTGATGTTTTTCTTTCGGTTATCGTACATCGATAATTTTAGATAGATGTCAACCTCAATGTTCGATTATCCTTAGCCGGACATGTTTGCCGCATGCTGGAGCGGGCTAAGATGACCCTGTGTGGGATCACGGGAGGGCCATCTGCAGCAGTGGACTGCTATACGCTGATGACGATGATTAAGTCGCCTGATTGCCGGTAGCTTGGTGTGTGCTCTTTATGGTAAGCGTCTCAGTTAAGGCGATCAATACATGTCAAACCTCCCTCTCGCTCGCACTATTCAACATTTTTGAAGATATAAAATCACTGAATGTAGTTATGCAAAATAGCAAACCTTCACGGCCTTGAAAATAACAAAACAAAGGTTCAGCAATAATATCATTTTGATTCTATCACGTTTTCTTACCAAATAACTTGTACCAATGTTATCAATTTTGGTGCAAATTTTTTGGTAGGAAAACGTTTTAGGTTCAGCATGATATTCTTGTTGAACCGTTGTATTGTTATTTTCTAGCCCGTGAAGGTTTGCTATTTTGCATAACTACATTCAGTGATTTTATATCTTCAAAAATGTTGAATAGTGCGAGCGAGAGGGAGGTTTGACATGTACCTTAATGACCGAGGCAATCCCACCAATTACCGCAAGCTCGTTACGCGACGTAATGTGATAATGAAACTGCTTGATTCAGAGGTAGATTCGAGTGTTTGACGAATTACGGTTTATTTGAGGAAATTCGATAGTTTTGGTAATTACCTGTAAATCATTTTTACGGCTTCGTGACTTATTTAATTTTGTAAAATAGTTTGTTTAAATTATTTAACAAAGTAGGTTAGCTGAGAGTTCATTAATTACTTAATAAGTTATAATTATTTTGTAGGGAAAAAATTACTTTAAATCAGCTAGCGGCACGGATTAATACGTTGTTTTTTTTTTACAATTTTGTATGGACTTTTTGGTCTAGGTACTTGTTCTGCGCAGAATCGCCACTATTTTAGCTCAGGCCTATAAACTCGTGCTGGGACCTATATCATAATTTATTACCTATATCTATTTCCTTCTACTCCTATGAGCCTGTCTAATCCCACAGCAGGACAAAATCATCCCTTCCTTTTTTCCAAACTTCCCGATCTTCGCACTCCGCTTGGCAGGATATCAAAACAAAGCCCAGTTTGTCACGTCACCTCCATCTGGTACACGTGGACGGTGGAACCCACTCAGTGGCTATCTTAGCCTACAATAAGCCTCCCTTATAAAATTAGTAGTTAATAGGTATTTGCAGGCTTATCAGTATACTTTATAGAGGAACTTTTGAAACTACGACCTCTGTGGCGCAGTGAGCGAAAGCTTGCTTGAAGGTTACAAGTTCGTTTCCGGTCGCAAGACTGCAAATCTTTGTCTTGGGTCTGGGGTTTTACTATATATAATATGTCAATATTTACAAAAAAAATATAAGTAGTATTTTAGTCATGTGGTTCCTATAATTCGTAGAAACTCTGCATAGTTAGTGCTAGATGACGCTGTATGATAGTCTCCTACTAATCCAACTACCTTATTATAAATGAAAAAGTTTGTGAGGATGATACATCGATGTTTGTTACTCAATCCCATCAGAACGGCTGAACGGATTTCGAACTTTGAATATAGTTACATAGTTTGTGTCCTAGATTCACATTATAGGCTACATGCTCTGGTTACTACGCGAATGAAGCCGCGGGCGGAAGTAAGTTATTTATAAAGAAGTAACCATTGAAAATACCGGTTCCCTAAATCTACTTAGCTCAAAGAGTCATTAATCAAGCCACCATAATTACTGAAAAAAGACTGAATAACTTGCGGCGTCGATTAATCTTTCAGTCTCAACTATATAGACTCAAAGCCTTTTATGAAAAGAGCTTGACTAGTGGTGGGAACATTTTGTTGCCATTGATTAATCGATAAAAAAAAATATTTTTATCTGAACAAACCCTTGAAATCTTTTTAACCTAAGCCAATCTCACTTGACCCGGCTAACTAACAAACGGGACTCTGGCAGCCGGCTGAATGCGGCGTAGCGCAGCCAAACATTGGCACAGCTATATCCCCTGGCCGGTAATGCCCAGATGCGCATTTGATTAAAATGTATTTGTGGGCTATTTTGTGGCAAATATATTGTCTATGTATGTCCTGCGATTTGCAACCTATGTATCTAGCGTGAGAGTATAAGGGATATCCCCCTAATTTTCTCTGAAAAAAAGACTCCGCAAGTAAGATTATGCGACAGAAAACTAAAGACGACAAATCTCAGAAAATTTGCAAGCTAAAATGGCAATGGCTCGGCAAACATACTGAAGGACGCTCTCCAGCGATCTGCAAAAGGCAGCTCATAGAAGCTACATGAGTGGAGCTAAGGACAATGGCGCTCTTTAGAAATCATGTCCAGCTATTGGCTGATCGTAATGAAGCCATGTTAGCTAGAACGGTCTAAAAACCCGTGACCAGAACCCTTCATCGCATCCATCCCAAGCTCTCTAGCTTATAAAGAAAAGACCCATCGACCTCCTAATTTAAATTTAATTTAATTAACGTTCATATTAATAAAAAGGAATAGCTATTTATAAATCAGCCAGACTGACAGATGAACGAATAAAGAAGGCATTAGTCTCAGATAAGGGACAATTTTATTTTCATTTAAACGATAGATTGATGAGTAAATTCAAATTGATTTATTCTTTCATGAAGGCCAAGAATTTTCGTTCTTTATTACTTTTGTGAAATACATTTATCTTACTGAAGGTAAAATAATACTTCAAAGAAATAAAGATCATTTATAACAATTTCTATATTCTTATTTTATGTTGATTTACTGACCTAATTAATCTAATAAATGATTCTAAATGAATGTTTTTAATAATAATTAGACGCATGCTTATGCTTTCCTTTTTTTGATGTATAATAAAAAACAAATGTTAGTAAAAATACTGTATCGAGCGATTTTTTTAATACACAACTGTAGCCTAAAAATGCATTTTTTTCCATTACTTAAATACCGATTATCTCTATTCCACGACGTATCTAAGATACGTTCAATAATTGACATGAAAAAATACCAGAAATGGGAATTCCATGGGTATACATGATAAGAAAACTTTCTTTTTAATATTAATATATTTTGTTTTATATATTAATAATATTTTGGGGTAACTCTACCGACAAAGATATTATATTTAAAGCGCAAAAACGAACTATTAGATCCATGTTTGGCATACCTATGACTGGCAGTTGCAAACCATTATTTATCAAGCATAAAATTCTTACACTTCCATCACTTTACATTTTCGAAGTTGCTTTATTTGTAAGGAAAAACCTTCATCTATTTGTAAAAATGGCTGACAATTCGGTACGTAACAGACGTGATAACAACAGGCTCTGTATGCATAGTTGCAAAACTACACTGTTGCAAAAAAGCATTGTATGTATGGCACCAAAAATTTATAATAAGATACCTAAGACTTTTATAAATTTTTGTGAAAGTATGTTTAAAGCTAAATTAAAACAATTATTAGTAAGTAAGTGCTACTATAGTGTTAATGACTTTTTAGTTGACGATCTGAAACTTTGACCATACAATTTTTATTGACATTTTTCGCAACAATATAATTCATATTCCTTTTATGTAATCTTAAATATTTGCATGTCAATTGTATAATTATAATTTTAAATATTTGCATGTCTAATTTAAAGGTAGGACATAATTGAAACAAGAAATATGATTAAGACCTACAACTGTAACCTACATTATGTTGAAGCAAATAAATATAACTTTATCTTTGAGTGCTGTAAATACACTCACGGGCTGCTCCTCCTTAGGCATGGCGCGGAGCGTCAAGTGAGAGGCCATGCAGTCAACGCGCTAGTGTATAATTAAAAAAAGTAAAATATTTATACAAGGTGAGTTTGACGGCCTCTGTGGCGCAGTGGGAGAATATCCGCCTGAGACGCAGAAGGTTGCGCGTTCGATTCCCGCTGCGGGACAAATGTTTGCATGTTCTGTAGATATTTGTCTCGGGTCTGGGTGTTTTCTATGTATGTATATACCAAAAAAAAAAAAATGTGTATCAATCATGTGGTTCCCATAATAGCTCAGTTTGGGGCTATATGATGCTGTGTGATTGATTACGTCCCGCATTATTTATAGTGAAAAGTTTTAAATTAGGTATTTTAACTGAGGTTTTCAAAACTTGTTGACAACCATGGTCCCAACCACCTTATTTCAGGTAATTTCAAACAAACTTTGGTATAAGATTGAAAAAAGTTTTGTGAAGTTCATTACATTTTTATCATGCCGCACCGAAACTCTAGTCTAGTCTATCTTGTCAAGACCCTGAAAATAATCATAATTTGTGTTCTGTTCCGAGGCACAGGCATCTAGAGATTTATAAAGGGATGAAACAATGAAATAAGAAACAAAAACCAACCGAAATAAATAATTCATTGGCGCATGCCTGGAGCTCTGGACCAATGAACCCGAGCAATAACTTGGATAAGTACATAACGCCACCTCTAATATCTGGTGAAATACCAATAAAAAATCTGGAATTATTGTTCAGATCACGTAGAAATTTTATTGTCTGCACCAAAAAGACAATTTACATTCCTCAGATTCACATTGTATTTTATCAAAAAGAAAATATAGTAATGGTTATTTGGTAGCGCCCCTTCAAACAACTTTGGTTTAAAGGTAAATAAAACTAATAGCTTTTGCTCGCAGCTTTGCTCGTTATTTATAAGTTATTTTTCTATCCCTCGAGAGCAATATGTAATAGAACGAATTACTAAGTACATAATAGGGCCGAAGTACTGAGTGTAAATTTACATAATCAAAGTAGTTAGGTAAGTAATCTAATCATTACTTACAGGATTCAATAATAAGAAAGATACAAATCAAACAAGGATGATCATAAAAGTACCTACAAATATCGATGACTGACTTAAAGGTTCAGTCAACCATATAAAAGAAAACCAAAGAAAACACATGACTATTATAAAAAAACAACCAGGCCTGACGGAAAAAATTGTCAAATGGATTGCCTCAGACATTAACTGGGACACAGCCTTATAGTGCATATTCGAGTACCAAGCTACTGGCAATTGGACGACATAATTAATAATAATAATAAATAAATAATACTGGACGATATCATTTATCACTCACAAAGCATCATGTCGCCCCAAACTAAGCAGAGCTTGTATTACGGGATCCTTATGATATATAAATCAAATATTTTTTTTTTTAAACTCGTACATATTAAACATAGAAAACACCCAGACCCGAGACAAATATCTGCAAAACATGCAAACATTTGTCCCGCAACGGGAATCGAACCCACAACCTTCTGCGTCTCGGGCGGGCCTTTGCCCACTACCCCACAGAGGTCGTCAAATTTTCATCATCATTTCGATCATCATAGCTTTATATAAATTTAGACCACTGCTGGACATAGGCGTCCTGTAATTTTCAATTGCACCCTCAGCTTCAGCTTAGCTACTGCATCCCTAATTTTTTTTGCAAACTTTTATCATTGGCTAAAATTTTACAATATTCGATTCCAAGAAGCGCGTTTTCATTGAATCAAAATTTTGCGAATAATAATGTCAAAATATTCGTGCTTCGCGTGGTGAAGGTTTCATTTACGACCTCTGTGGCGTAGTGGGCGAAGGCCGGCCTGAGACGTAGAAGGTTGCGGGTTCAATTCCAGCTGTGGGACCAATGTTTGCCGTCTCGGGTTTGGGTGTTTTCTATGTATGATATGAATGTATTTACAAAAAAAATGTATATATGTAGCATCTCAATCATGTCGTTCCCATAATACAAGCTCTGCTTAGTTTGGGGCTACATGATGCTGTGTGATAGTGTCCAGCATTATTTATTTATTTATTAAGTTTGCGATATGCAACCTATTGTGTGAAATTTTTTAAAAGTCGGCTAAGCGCTTATTACATGTACACCCCCAGCCGTACTTTTTTATTAGCATAATCCTCTCCATCCAACGGTTGTCTGGAAGAGATGGCTTCTAAGCGATAAGACCGCCCATTGTACATTTTTATTTTTAAGATTCTATCTGCTGTTTTTTAAATTATGGTGTACAATAAAGAGTTTTCATTCATTCATTCATTTAAGCGCTACAGTTAGCATCTTGCTACTAAACGCTGAATCAGAATACAATGTTGGCTACAACACAAAGTTTTACGACCCTCACATGACGTGGTCCGAGCTACCTATTTTGTCGATGTTGCGGACTTTTTACTGCCCTAAGACACAGAATAAATAATAGGATTGCTTAAGTTGCGGTGTTGTATTTTTATGTAATGTTCCTTCGTACATAGTAGTATGGATTAGCTATAAAATTGCCAAACGAGTATTTTACGCCTTCATGGATAAGCAAGTGTGTGATTTTTTATGAAAATGCTATGTATTTTTTAGGACATAGGATGCACCACGTGCAGGTGAGGTTGGCTTGGGTTCCGAAAATGGGGGTTGGAACCACGTACACCCCGTAGCCTATGAACGCGTGTAATACCAAGATGTAAGAGGCTAAAATAATGATTTTATTTAATTACATATGTGGTGATTAAATTCACTTTTCCAACTAGAAACTTGAAAAGTGATTTCACTTGAAAGTTATATCACCGTTAAAAGTTAGTTGCATAGGGCCTAATGTGTAAAAGTTCTACTTTCGTTGCAATCAGTTTCAATTATTTTAAACAGTCATCTTTGATTAAACTTGATTACAACATATTTATGGATTTTTATCCTTCTTCGTATGAGATAGTACACTGGATTCGAAATTATAGGCCGCTCGAAGGCCACTGACATGACTTAAGAACTGAAAAAGCCGGGACCAACATTTTTTAACGTACACTACATGCTTATGTACTTTAAATGCCACTTAACGGTCACCAATCCTAGAGTCCGAGCGGAGTGTTGCTTAACCAAGATAATTTGCTACAAACAATGAAGTAGCCATACCACGAGCTCATTATTAATTTATTAAAGGCCTAGATAAATAAACCAAACCATTTTTTTGTTTTTTTTTTTAAATTTTTAATTAGTTTTACAGCTGACCACATTTTAAATTACATTTACTACATTCACCTTAAGTTAAATGAAAATGACTGCAACGAGACTATCCGACAGAGAACTAAATTTTTTGACATATATCAGAGAATTAGCAAGCTGACGTGGCAGTGGGCTGGCCATATTTGCCGAAGAACCGATAACCGTTGCGATAATGAGTTCTTGAGTGGAGACCTCGGTTTGGCAAATATAGTCCAGCCATATGAAGTGACGATCTGCGCAAGGCTGCTGGTAGAAGCTGGATGCGTCGAGCTCAGGACAGGGCGCAATGGCGCTCATTAGGGGAGGCCTATGTCCAGCAGTGGACTGCTATAGGCTGATGAAGATGATGATAACACGCTTGCCTTGATGAATCCCGTTCACTCGTAACTTAAAGACACCCAGATTATGATCATCGGGGAACACCTTCGGGTAGGGCGTTCCACTCCTTGGCGGTACGTATGAAAAAGGCGGAAGAGAAGTGCTTTGTGCGTAACTATATAAAAGGTTTGCACGCAGTTGACAAGAGGTTAGGCTCACATTGTTTAGAGCCTATTGCATTACACTCTACACATGCAGGCCTGTGGGCTAAGTACACTCAAGTGGCGTATGGCGCCCTCCGCGTCCAGTTTAATAACGCGTTCAGAGCGGTGTTGGGGCTGCCCCGCTACTGCAGCGCCTCCGGCATGTTCTCGCAAGGACACACCGATTGATTTTACGCCACTATGCGGAGGAGGTATGCATCCCTCGTGCGAAAGACACAGGCCAGGACCAACGCCGTCCTGGCGATAATCGCCGGACGAATAGACGCCCCTATATACGACGCTGCTGCGACAGACGTGTCGTGTATAGGGGTGGTCATTAAACTTGTAAAATGTTAAATTTCAATATGAGCCCTGTTGTTTTTAAATTATTATTTTTTAATTTATATAATTGTCCACTACAAAATAGTAACGCAAAACAGGTAGGGACTGTGTCTTTTTAATCTATTTTCCTACCCATGGTGCTCACTTAAAGCGAACAGCGAAAGTATGGTTAATATAATTTCCTTAGAAATTACATCACACAGGCGGCTTCATTGCATTTTATTAAACCGCGGCCCGTTAACCAACGCTTGCCGTCTGAGCTTCTTTATACTTCATGGCATTAAGCTGTTTGTTTTCCTTGAGAAATTATCCTGACTGTGTTTTTGCTGCCATTGACCTTGAGTAAAAAGATATTATGCTACGTCTACGATAGACAAATGAGATCTGTGTTGTCTCTACGACTTAAACTATCTATTTTTCATTCGGATTCTGTCAAGATATTTTTTGTCATGGCTTTTTTAAAAATACAAAATATAGTTATCTGCTGCTCTTACTGTTTAAATTTTTTATCGTATATCCACAGATATACGGATATTTCAGAAACAGCAAATGATTGCTTACCTATTTATTTTTCATATTATTTGTATAATTTTTTCTATGATGATTTGTATTTTAATTATTGGTGATAATAATGATTATACATTTGATTGTTTTCTACCCTGTACTGATTGGTAATCCAATCTATTTCTTACTCTTTTGTTTTTTTTATTCATCATCAAGCAGTGATAACATCTTAAAATGATGACTTAACCGATTGTTCATAATAATTGCTAGTAAAATCTGTATAAATGAGTTACGATGTCGTATCGTATATTAAAAAAAGGTTTCTTCGCCAACGTTCTTTTTGTAAATACAAATAAGTAAAAGCAATTTTCTGCCTAGAATATTTTATAATAAAAATTATAAGAGGAATACTAACGTATTGCCAATAACAGACGAACGTTCTCGAAGGATTAATGTGTTTATCAATTAATATTACCTGCTCGATTATAATGGATGTTTGGATGTATACTTGTTACTAATTTACGCCAGCGAAATCTACTGAATATATCAAGCTGAAATGTTTTTCTAGGCCAGGCCCAGTATAATAAACATTACACTACGACAAATTAGTAAATTAGTGTCATAATGTGTTCGATTGTTTTATTTTGTCACGAGGTTGCTTTTTTGTGTTTTTTTTGTTACAGATTGTACTTCGGAGAGTATGCACAAGAGCTACATAACCTTATATACCGCCCTCACCTTTCTTCCATAGGAATTTTGGACGCTCTGCTAACTAATATTTGCATCAAGTTGTAATACCATTTGCCTCTTTCTGAGATATGGGGGGATGAAAAATTATTTTCATCCCCCCCATCTCGGAAAGAGTATTTTTGCTCTTCGATATCTGAGTAGAAAAGCAGGTTTTATCCGCTAGAGGATAAAGTAAAATTGAATTTAAAATATCCTGTGCACTAAGTTTATGAATTCAAAACATCATTAAAACTATTTACTTCTACCTCCATCGTGCAGAAAACAACCTTTTTTAATTTGATAAAACCTCAGACTTAAAACCTTCTTGGTGTACTTTATTTTTTCGTAAACTTTAATTATGTTTATCTAATGTTAATTCATATTAGTCATTTCCGCGCTGAGGTGGGATGAAAAGTTACATGTTGAAAACTCGAGTGAAAATATTTATCACCTCGTGCTCTTTTGATTCTCAGGATTCAAATTTTTGAATCTCTTTTAGAATCCTTCGCTTGCTCGGTCATCATAATTGACCACGCGGATTAAAAAGCAACTTTGTATTCTTATAATATTATATTGTACCTACACCTTAATTTTAGAAACAACAGATAGAACTTAAAATAAATAAAAGGTACAATGAGCGATTTTATAGCTTGGAAGCGATCTCTTCCAGACAACCTTTGGATGGAGAGGAATTAGGAATGTTGCATTATTTATTAATATTTATTATTTTGTCCCGTTCCATTACCAGTTTGTTTGTTATGTTTCATTCTTATTAGATCTCTTGTTCTGTTTTTTTTTATATTTATTCATAAAGCTAATACTTAAGCTGTTCAATTTGCATATGAAACTCCGCTTTTTCTCCGCTTCGTATTAGGGTTGGACTTAACGTTGTTTTTTTGTCTTTTTATTCTGATTTCTAACTACAATACCTTTTCATTCAATACAAGCATGCCCAAAACTACGTTTGTGTGTACTTGCCTAGGTACTTGATTGTAGTTATTTTATGCGGAATATGTAATGAATATGGAATTAAGATTACTCAGGCCAGAGAAGGAAAATAACACTCATAATGCTGAGCCGTGGTGGCCTATTGGGATGTACCCCGACTTAAGATCTAAAAGCCGTGGGTTTGAATCCCAGCCGTGCATCAATGGATTTTTCGTTTAGAAAAATTATGTGCACATTACCATGAGCTCGAAACGGTGAAGGAAAACATCTTGAGGAAACCGGCAACTAAAAAGTTAGAAAGGTATGTACTAGGTTAGTGTTCCAATAATGGCTGCTTGCAAAAAGTGGGCATGTATCGAACGTAATGTTTGGACTTGCCTCAGACTACCCCCGTTAAGGTATCCTCAATAGATTTGCGTACTGAGCAATATCTGAAGATATCCATAATGGGGAAAAAGTCGTGAAAATGTTTGTTTTTGTATAAATGCGAAAGTTTGTGTGTGTGAGTATGTTTGTCCCCACTAAACTCTGTAACGGCTGAACGGATTTGGATGAAATCTGGAATAAACATCATTTATGACCTGGATTACCTGGCTTGCACTATCTGTCATTAAACGTAATGTCTACTAAAACTTGTGATCATAAATGAATTTCAAATAATATGTATATGTTTCCTACAGCTTCACTCGCGTGGTTACCTGGATAAAGTAGCCTATAATGTTATATTAGGTCTAGAGTCTACATAAATGTACATTTAATTTTGTCTTTTTGCGGGAAGGAGAGAGAAACTGTTCGGAGTGATCCGAACACAGCGTTTGTGCATTTACTGCACACGCGATTACGTTAATTTGACCAGTTCGCGATCTCTAACCATTTGAGACACTCGCGTGCATTATTACCATTATTGAACCAATTACTACCATTTCACCAACCATAAACATTGTTTTAAATTGACTATTTTGTGTACCATTTATGAACTATTGTAGAACTTTATTGTAATAATTGATTTAATAAGTGATTTTCATTCTAATTAACCATAACTATATATATATATTGCTAAAAAGCTAGAAATCCACCATACCATTTATGAACTATTGTGGAACTTTATTATAATAATTGATTTAATAAGTGATTTTCATTCTAATTAATTATATATATATATATATATATATATTGCTAATTATATATATATTATTATATGTATATATATGTATATATATATATATTGCTAAAAAGCTAGAAATCCACCATACAGAGGCCAAGCTTTTTACACAAACATTTTACATACATTTCACAAACGCCTTTACATTCAAAACTAGGGAAAAATAAAATACAAAAATATTAAGGCCGGCTTTTGACTATGGGGTGTAATATATATTACATTTTTACACGTGATCATTTGACACTTCAAACTCAGGGCGAGGCAGGGGGAGGTGCGGTGTCCGGGGAGGTGTGTCGTTCAAAATGTATGATGAGTGATAAAATTTATACCTGAAGATGTAATATATATCTCATAGTCAAAAACCGACTTAGTGCTTGATTTGTTAATTACACGGAACCCTCAATAAGTATCTACAGAATAAATAAAAAGCCTACAGAAAGTCCCTGATGAGGGGAGTTCCATACATCTTATTTTAAATTAATGTCAGATTAAGCGTTCTATTTTAAATAAAAAAAAACATAAGTATGAACGGTAAAATACAAAAATATGAATGCTTGACGTGTCTCGTCTCTATGGCACCTCTGTTACAGAATTTCGGTAGCATGCAAAAATTCGTAACTCAAGACAAAATTTTGTTTATTAAAAGTAAGTTAGGACAAGAATCCCTTTTTAACTTGCCCTGTTGGAGTTTACGAAATGGGGGCTTATTATGGAGGTGTACTATATTTAACAAGATTTTTTGTAGTATGCTGAAACTATTTAGTAGCCACCTATATTTTTAGTTTGTTAGTAAATATATTTTGGTAATTGAAGCTTGTGAAGGTTAAAATTGAGTCATAATTCCCAATCATGTTAAATTTGGAATTAATTTTCATTGCTTCTACACAGTAATTGCTAGAATTGATAAAATTAGAATTTTTGATGCAGCATTGTCTAGTCCCAAACCAATGAGAGATTGTGTCATAGAAATCATAATTATGACTAAAATACAATACTTATGTAAGCATAATAGTAGATTGTTTTACAAGGGACTAAACCATCCCATTATATACGAGGTTGTTATACTCCCGAGCGTAGCGAGGGAGGATGACAAGACCGAGTTATAATGGGTGGTTTTGGCCCGAGTAAAACACTCTACTTTTCACTTCGATTGCGAGAAAATAAAACAATTCAAAATAAGACAATTTTCAGAAATTTTATTAAAAATTAATCAACCTTCATAAAACATCACCAAGACGGTTCTATTTTCAAAAAAAAAGATTGACGGAGCACCAAAAAGTCGAGTTTTTATGTAAGAGAACGAATGCTTTGTACGGGCTGATGATTTTAGACAAAAATTAAAAAGAAAAACTACTTTTTAGCCCGAGGTATTAAACTCGAGTTTTAGGCCCCGCTAAGCTACACTATTATGATACACTTTTTGAGCAAGAGAAGTGAAAAAGTATATAATTTTGAATGAATGAATAAATAAATGATTATTCATTTGCCAGAATATAGGTTTGTACATTGGATGTATGTTTTAATATTCAACTTATTAGTCGTGCAAATATTTCTTAGAGATAAGACGGTTTTTTTAGATACATACAAATACATTTAATTATAAAAACTCCCGTGTCAAATATTTGCAGATCGTACAAACATTTGTCTCGCAACAGAAATCAAACCACCTGAAGCAGGCTTTCGCCTACAGAAAACGTCAAATATTAGATTATTTTCAATAGTAACAATATATATCAATGATTTTCAAGCAATCAATTGCAACAAAGACGATTGGAAATTCGGGCCAGTTTAGAATAAGTACGCCATTTTGGCGGATACCTCTAAAGAAAAAGTTTTGAATTTCTCAGAAAAACTCCTTTTGTAGGTGTTTTCGCTTTATTTAGACTGCTGATTACAAGGTAATATTTAGTTATAAAAAGATTTTCAATGCTTTTTAAGTTTTGAAAAAAAACAGGCCAAAGTGAGTTGCAGTCGTGCATGAAGGGTACCATCTATACATGTATGGGAGCCCCCTCAATATATATTTTATTTAAATTTATTTGGGGGTCTGCTATCCTTGTATGTTTTCTCCAAAGTGGTCTATTCTCCGTATCAACATGGCTGGCCCTCATGTCGAGATTGTTAGCTGCCATGTTACTGGTGGTCTGCCACGTCCTCCTTTACCTTCCTCCAAATCCATCACTCGCCTTGTCGTGTGGTCACCGTCGCGTCTCATTATGTGTCTATACTACCTCTAAGTTTATCCGCAATGTCAGCCACTCGGAAAGTACCCCTAATATAGTTGTTTCTTACTTTACCCAGTTTGGTCACTCCTCCAACAAAGCCTGTTCATTTCGGTGCTATGTAGTTTTTGTTCAATGCATTTTTTTCACTGGCCAACATTCTGATCCATAAGTTATGGTCTTACTGCCTGTTTGTAGGTTTTGCCTTTTAATTTTATGGGCATGTCGCTATGACATAGAACACCTGTCAGTGATTGCCATTTTAGGCAGGCGGATTATTTTATTTTAATTTTATTATTTATTTTTGTATTTTTTGTTTTATTCTGTTTTATAGCATATTTTTTGTTATAGCGGCAGCAAAAAATACATCATCTGTGAAAATTTCAACTGTAGCTATTACGGTTCTTGAGTGCCTGGTGCCAGACAGACAGACGAACAGTAGAGTCTTAATAAGAGCCCGTTATTACCTTCTGGGTACGGCACCATAACAAGAATGGAGCCTGCGAATTTGACTCTCGCTGAAAAATTTTTTTCACTTTTAGGTTTTGGTAAATTTAATTCCTTTACGGTGAGAGGGTGCGCTTCGAAAGGATTTACTTTACGCTTTGAGTGCTGCATGCCCGGTGGGATTAGGTATGGGCATTTCCCCCTTCTTATTAGGGGAGGCTTTTATCCAGCAGTGGACTTATAGACCGGGATTGTTGTTGATATTTTTGTTGTTGTTTGCTGAAAACTACTTCTATGCGCTGGCAGTGGGCTTAGCTCTTCGGACATGGCGTACCATCCCGAGGCCTGCAGTAAACGTGCTAGTGTCAAGTGTATAAATAATAATGCTTCGATTGCCCGCAGTCACCTTCTAGAGAGATAGAAAGAAATAAAATCTATTTATTTGACCTATAATTATACGCATCATATGTATTCAAAAATAGTATTCACATGGCTATAGATCACAAAAGAAAAAAAAAATAAGGATCGGTAAACTGCAAATTGAAATAGGCAAAAGGGTATGTATATAGTCATTGATGTTCATAATGTATTCTTGCATGAACAAAGGGGATGGGGCGGGGGCGAATATTGAAAAGCCCCTATACGCAGACAAAGTCGTGAAAATCCCGCAAGTCAAATATAATTAAAGTCATTCAGATTAATAAAAATCCTGTAAAGCAATAAGCTTAGCCTCGTGCCAAAGCTATTATGCAAAACAAAGCTTATTAAAGAAAAACAATGGCCGCTCCAGGAAAAATCACGCCTTAATTTTTATAATTTATATTCTGTGTAAAGAAGTAAGGAAATAAAAACTCCTTCCAGTGCACTTGTTTGTGAAATTGTCAAAGTATTAATGTATGAATTCCTCTTTAATTGAATTTCTGACAAAAAAGTATAAAAATAAACTCGTAAAAGTACACTTGTGTGTGAAATAAATCCTTTTTTATTGAATTTCTGCCAGGGAAGTATAAAAGGTTATATACCTAAATAAATATACAGAGGTTTAACCATGAATCCTAAAAAAGCTGAAACTATTAAAATGTCACTCATATTTTTAACAAGTTCGCTGCATTAAGCTTTTAGATTTTCATAGATTTTCAGCCAGTGCATAACACAGACAGTGCATAAGGTGCATAAAACCTGAAGTCTATTGCTCTTGACCTTTTATATTGGGTCGAATATATCTCACGAATTAAAACCTCTATTTGTAGTAAGAATAGAATTCGCAATCAAAAAAAACATGAAATAATCTTGGTAACCGACATAGCTCTCAGAATCAGCAAGTTGAAGTGGCAATAACCAGCCAAAAGGCTCGTAGAACCGATAACCATTGGGGAATAAAGGTTCTCAAATGTCAACTAAGATTTTGAAGATCAAGTGTAGGCAGATCCTTTATCAGATGGACCAATGACCTCGTTAAGATTGCAGGTAATCGGTGGATGCAGACAGCTTCTTCTTTTTTTTCGTATGAGCCAACTCTGGTGTTGAAGTTTTGGATGGAGATAGAGCTCACGACAATTTTTGGTGGAAATAATTGTAAGAGATTGGTCTGCAGTGAAATTCTATGGGTTGCTGATGATTCACTGGAAGTAGAAAGGGCCTATATTCTTTGCCAGAATCTCCACCGTTAAACAATATAATTTGTTTATCTAAGCCACCAAAATAATATTTATATAAGCTACAATATTCATACAAAATTCTAAATCTAATTACAAACCATTTTATACAACACACCCGTGTCAGGCTGCGTGCGGTCAAACTCCATTTGCTAATGACGATGTGAGCGTTGCCAACCTTGTTATTTCGTGTAGCTGGAGATTTGTCTCCGGACGCGACTTAATGTCGCATGAAATTGGACTGATTGATTAAAATTGGTCTTAGGCTGAAAACTCATGTGCAAGGCCCGCAGGCAACGTGCTAGCTTAAAAAAATCCCACTGTTATTGCGTTAGATCATCTGAGTAGATTATTGTAATATCCGGATAAATCCTGGCTTAGAACTACATACGTGAAAAAATTCAGCTCAATCCGTGAAATAGTTTTGACAAAAAAGAGAAACAAACATTTTCACATTTTAACGAACTTTCACTTTTTAATTAACATGTATGTGTGCTTATTTAAAAGCTCATGGTCAACTAACAAACAGGGCTCTGGTGGTCGGCTAATTGCGGCATAGCGCAGCCTAACACCAGCACAGCTAAATCCTCTGGCCGTTGACGGGCAGCAGCATCGGCTGTACCATGCGATATCCAACCCGTATGCCCAATGTGGGGCATATCCATCTTCTATATGAGTGGCCAGCAGTGGAAATTTACAGGCTGGTGTTGGTCTTCATAAAGTCGTCAAAAAGTCGCAACGCAATTTTGCGTTAATTTTACAGCTTTCCTCTGTGCCGTATTTAATTAATTTAGATACTAACTTTAAATGCAGATTCTAGCTTAACCATGAATGAGAAACGGATGGAAATGTTTAGATAAACTTTATTCAGTCTGACAATTATTCAATTAAGTACCACGAAAGATAACATTTAGTAATTTAGACTTATATTTTCTATATTTATTTTTTATTTTCTTTTTCGAAAAATAAACAATAATTGGGTGTAATAGGTTCTCCATATTTGGAACCCAAGCCAACCTCATCTGCTTGTGCACCTTGCAGAATAACAAACGGGGCTCTGGTGGTCGGATGAATGTAGCACAGCGCAGCCTAACACTGGCACAGCTAAATGACCGCTGACGTGACGGGCAGAAGCACTCCAGTCAGTTGACAGTGAGTTGTCTGGACATGTGGACATGGCTTTCCGTATACCCATGCATACATCTCCTTGCACCGCCAACGCTGCTGCCCGTCAACGCACAGATTCATTTAGCTATTCCGATTTCAGGCTGCACTATGCCGCAATCACTTGACCGTCAGAGGAACACAACCCGACCCAATAATATAAGTCCAGCTCAATCGCCACTATCGGCTTAGACTTAAAAACATTTCGAACATGCATGGGTAACATATTGATAGCGTTTCTATCGTTCGAAACCCCCTGTTAAATAAATATTGGGCGTTATGGGCCTAACATCATTTTAGTAGATTGTGGTGGTAACGCATTACCATAGTCTGCTTCGTGGAAAACTTCCACAAGGATACAATTTGGTTGATTTTCGGTCCAAAAACCTCACTGCATTATTCATATCTCTTTGTGGTGTGAAAAGTTAATTTCGTTGCTAAGTTTATGTACGAAGCAATTTGGATTTTAGAATTTGTTTTTGACTAGGCTGGACATAATAAAGCTGGTAGTAAGCTTTTTTTAATAAAACTGGTAGTAAATTATGAACAAAATGTTATGATGCTTAACGAAATGGTTCCAACGGAAGACCAGCGTTGGGTTTCGCTACTATTGTTACCAGCAAAGTTACCCACCAAATGCCAAGTTGGTGGCACACACATACACACATACACACACACACACACACACACACACACACACACACACACACGCACACACACACACACACACACACACACACACACACACTCACACATACACACCATCCTAAATCAGTTCACTGCTGGACATAGGCCTCCCCTGATAACGGGGGATATGCCAAAATTCCCACGCTAGGCATGCGGGTTGGGGATCGTACAACTTCTCGCACCACCGATGCCGTTGCCCTGAGGCATCCCGGGGATTTAGCTGTACCCGTTTTAGGCTTCGCTATGCCGCAATCAGCCGGCCGCCACAGCCCCTTTTGTTAGTTAGCGTGGGTTCCGAAGATTGGGTTAGAACCCGTTACATAAAACGATATAGTTATAATATTACCTGATCTTTATTGCACTTATTTCGAAACTTACTTCATATTTTGGCTGCACAAATAATTATTTTAAAATCCATTTTCATGTCATTTTTTCACGCTATAAAACAAACAGTTTAATTGAGTAAGCCTGAATTCAGTCGCCTTTCGTGCTGGCAAATGATAAAATGAAATGAATTTCACGCGGAAAATGTTATTGTGAAAATGAGAAATGTTTAACTTTAAAAGTAAACTTACCTACTTTGAATGTAAATATTTTACTGAGTACAATCGTCAATCTCTGATATTTCAATACAGTACAGTAAATAGCTTCTTCATCATCATCAGCCTATAGTAGTGTAGACGGCATCCTAATTGTCAACGATCGTACGATGGCGCGATGCGTTTTCGTCACACGACGAGATTAAACACACACATTTCTTTAGAGTGTCCTAACTGAAGTTTGCAAGTCATCGTGCGAGCACAGGCCAAAATTTTCATCCGCACTGCACAAACTTGTAGGTATTCAATTATGATTTTATGTGATGTATCTACAAAGTGACTGTGTTCGGATTTTCCTTTAACTCTAAGAATGATTGAAACTGATAGCAACGAAGTAAACTAGGTATCTATCGTGCGAAACCAAAAAAGTAATCTAATAAGCCTTCTATCGATCACGAAAATATCAACTTTACAAAAGGTGTTCAAAAAACGAAACGTGCGCGTAAAACAAGATTGCGCGAACAGGTAAATGGTGATCCATAAATATGTCTACGGTAGTGATTTATTTTGTTAGCAGAACAAATATTTTCATACGCCAGGGATGCCAATACGATTATCGATAAAACAAATTGGCATACTTTTTTATGTGTTAAGTGTGAAATCAAATGGGTTTGTTAAAAGAGCATTAACCTACCTATTGTTAATAGGTGTACAGGTAACTTATTGTAAAATAGAATGCACAAGCCATCACTCCTTGACACTCCGGGAGAGATGGTCAACCGTGTTTTTTTTAATGATTGATTGATTGACTTGTATTTGTTGTTTTTGTGAATGATTATTATGTTTATTCGATTAAATAAAGTTTTGTTTATGAAAATGGTTCTCTCAATTAAAATGGTTTTGACTACCTTTTCTAAGTAAGTAGGGGCCTATTTACCCCGGACTTACCCTAGATTTTGACAATCGTTCATTTTGACACAAGAGCTGGTCTAGACCAGCTATAGTCAGACAAATGTTTGTATGGTCTGCAAGTATAGTCTGTAGATAATGTAAGCAATTGGCTAACTCTGGTGTCAGGGTTTTAGGCCACTTAAAAGTCTCCACCCTTGACGACTGAAGGACCCGGACTAACAACGTAACGTGACTTGTTAAGCACAGGTACGCTCAGATTAAAAACCACTAAACGGTCACCCGGTAAACGGATTTTTTTTCTCAATTTAACATCTTGTAATAATTTAAGTTACGGAATAAACAGGCTTCTTTTATTTTTCTTTTATTACTAGTTTCCGCCCGCAGCTTCAGTCGCATGGTACCGGGATAAAATGTAGCTTATGTATTAATCCAGGTCACAAACTATGTATATTGAAATTTTAAGTAGTGACTGGGAGGATTGCTGCTTGATTAGATGATTTGCTAATAACTGAAAAGATCTAGAAAAGATCGCTCTTAGTGAGAAGAGCGCCGATTGTACTGTCATTAATGTTATTGTCCGTTTTGTTCTACCACGCAACAAGCGCTTTATGTCAAACGAGTCTATCGATCCTATTTTAATTTTCTCAAATGAAGCTTCAAAGTAAAAAGGTTCCGTAATGTAACAGCCCACAGCTAATTACCAATTATCGAAGGCTTTCTGTTTCTAGGTTAGAGCACAAAATAAGGAGGTTAGAGACATGTTCATGAAAATTCATCAGTTACGGCCATTGCACACGGTGCGGAGCGTAAAAATGAAGCGTGAAGATCTGATACTAGTCGCATACTGGTTGGTGTGACAGGCCAATGTGACCTAAACAACCACCTAGTAAAGACAGGAGCAATAGACAGAGGCACCTGTCGCAGCTGCTTTCAAGATGAAGAAACAGTGGAGCATGTTATCTTTCACTGCACTGCCACATACGAATCCAGAACAAAATCCGGGTTACAAAAGCTGCTTGATGAAAACTCACAGACACAGGCAACATCGGGAATTCTAGAGCAATGTTGCCATCAAACCAGTCCTTCTCCGTTATTTTAAGGAGTTGGGCTGGCTGGGGTCAGATAAGCAGGGGGGAAATGCACAATACATTCCAATGCGTGAAGTCAAGCAGATTTTTCCCCCACTCCAAATTAGAATTAGAATTGGTGCGGTACGTTGCGATTTGCGTTTAAGCACGTTTTATTTCTGTTTTAGATATCTTGCGCAATGCTAAGTGGGCTATGATCAAACCAAACTGGCTTGCACCCGTGGCTTCGCTCGCATGGTACCGGGATAAAAAGTAAACTATGAACATTACAAGTTTCATCCAAATCCTTAAGCGGTTGTGAAGTTGAGTGGTAACAAACGTACTCACCTAACACACAATCATTTGCATTTATAACGTTAGTGTGATATCAAACTGGTGAAAACGATATCTACTTATTTACTTAGAATCATGTTATCCTAATAATATATAAAGGCAAAAGTTAGCGAAGATGTAAATTATTTGCTTTTTCTTCACGCCAAAACTTTTAAGTTGAGCTGAAACTACACATGTATATGTTACTTTTATCTGGGTATTACGCATAGTAGCCGCGAGTAGGCCTAGTTTTTTATATTTTCACTTTAAAAAAATACAGGATATCAAGAAATGATCTAATTGAATCTAAAAGCCTTCCTTCTTCGTGAGTTTTGGTAAGAGATTCTGGTGTCGGAGTTTTAGGTAGCCCGAAGGCCTCCGACATGGCTAAAATAATATATATCTGAAAATACTATTGGCACAAACATTAAAGTTTTGGGATTAAAGGACTGATTTGTGTTATAATAACGTTTATACGGCGCTATATCGTCTTTCTCGCACCGGACAGTGTATTCGAACCTTTTTGCACAAAAATAATTAACGATAATGTACAGAAACCCACAGCCTTCGGTGCTCAAGTGGTTGTTTGAAGTTCAAGTTTTAGGCGCCTGAGGTCATTGAACAATTGATTGTTAAGTTACGAGTAACCAATGTTAGAAATCTTAGGACGTCTTTTCGCTTTTTGGTTCGACCTTTTTACATATTGGGTATCTCGCCACGTCATTCGCGTAGACTCTACCCCATAGAGTTTTTCCCACTGAAATCCTTCAGGGGCTAAACTGACGGTATCTGTAGCGCAGTGGGCAAAGGACCCCCTGATATAATATTTCTACACATAATATGTCTGTATTTACCTTTGGCCTAGCCCTTAAATATTCTAAAGGACAATCAAGCGTCGTCACTCACAAGCCATTAAAAAAGCTATTTCATCAGGTCAAGGAGATAACGCAATTATACGAAAATTTCAATATAAAACGACTTCGATAGTGATCTCAATTTTCGAAGTAAATAACAATTAAGGTACGAAAGTGATTTAATAATAATCTTCAATGGAGCGTGGTTCCTCTGGCCCTGATATTAATTAGATTTTTCAATGAGTTTTAACAAATAAAATAGAAAATATGGAGGATCAATTTTTTGATTTTAAGATAAATAACTAGCAAATTTTACGCTATTTTTTTTATCTGATAAGTTAATTAAGGTCGCAGTTTTAAGTTCCAACTGAGTCGAATTTTTTGGGTGGGAAAAATAAAAAAAATATCATGCAATCATTCGTGTCGCAGTAGGAATCGAACCAGCTACCTCTGGCGTATCTTGCTATTTGTCCGCTAACAACAAGGTTAACTACCAACTATGCTATATCCAACTCTTGATAACGTATCTATTCAAAATGTTCAAACAAACATGGCGTGTCGGAAAAATTCACGTTGCTAGGTATACGCAAAACAAAAACCAATTCTGCGTAAGCGAGTAACACAATACATTATTGTTTATTGACCCTGCCTCGCATTAAGTTGGGCGGCAAGACGAATATTTCCCTAGAGATACCAACTTCGATCCCTGGTGCCAAAGGAGCAGAAACGATAGATTTACAAACAGTAGATACATTGTTAAAATAATAATAATATCTTAATAGACTTGTAATAATTGTAGAAAAAGATCGATAGATAGAAAATTCTTTATTGCACAAGATAAAACCAGTACACACACACACACACACACACACCAGCCTATATCAGTCCACTGCTGGACATAGGCCTCCCCTAATAAAGGGGGATATACCCATAATCCCCACGCTGGGCATGCGGATTGGGGATCGCAGGGCACAGCTTCTCGCACTACCGACGCTGCTGCCCGTAGGTGGCCAGGGGATTTCGATGTGCCGATGTAGGCTGTGCTATGCCGCAATCAGCCGGCCGCCAGAGCCCCGTTAGTTGTTTAGCAGGATGCCAGGATGCACCACGTGCAGGTGAGGTTGGCTTGGGTTCCGAAGTTGGGTTGGGTTGGGTGTTGGAAACCAGTACACAGGCGAACTTAATGCTAATTAACATTTTCTTCCAGATAACCTCGGAAGATGGGGGAGACATTTGCCAAGCAGTAGGACAGCATAGGTAATAAGAAATGAGGCTTTCAGTTGGCAGCTGGATCAAGGGTTATGGAGCCTCATAAAGCATACATCAAAATGGAATGATGATGATGATTTAAAGCAATAGAGAGAACAGAGTTTTAGTTGACTAAATAATATCACAGTAGGTTTAAGACAGACCTGAGGGCTTAGTACGAGTTGCACAATTCGAAAATGACATACCGAAGCCGAAACGTAGACACTCACAGCTAGGCTAGTCCACCAGTTTATAGTCGCCCAGCGAGCTATGGTACGAGCTATGGTCGGAGTTTCTTTAAAGGATAGGATCCGTAACGAGACTATCCAACACAGAACGAAAGTTATCGACATAGCTCAGAAAATTAGAACCGATAACTGTTAGGACAAACGAGTTCGTGAGTGGAGACCGCGTATTGGCAGACATAATTAGGGGACGCCCTCCGGCCAGGTGGAGTGACGATTTGCGAAAGGCTGCTGGGAGAAGCTGGATGCGTTGAGATCAGGACAGGGTGCAAAGGCGCTCATTAGGGGAGGCTTATGTCCAGCAGTGGACTGCTATAGGCCGATGATGATGACGAGGTCTTAGATATTAGGTAAAGTAATACTTTTTTTAAACTATTCAAGACAACAGACTACTAAACAGTATCACTGTAGATTTGAGACATGAGGTAGGGCAAAATAATATATTTTTTAAACTATTCCTTAAAGTCGAAAAAATTCTTCCAGGTTTAGTGTCTCTACTGCCTAGAAATATATTGTACTGTGCCAAAGGTCACGGGTAATGGTTCGTTCCAATTGTAATAAATATGCTAATCCGAAGATTTTGAATAGTGTTGTTGGAAATTTGGAGGGTTAGGTTTGGCAACTAGTTTGGGATTACGGATATCCTTGTTGAAGACCACTGTGGCGCAGTGGGCGAAGGTCACAAAAAATATATAGGTATGTAAATAGTATGTCAGTTATGTGGTTCTTATTACAAGTAGTAGTATTTATTTATTCAGTAAAAGTAACAAAAAACATGCAACATACATTTTACAAAGGTTGTTTTAAAAATTATGTATTAACTAATTAGGTAGGTACTTAAATATTAAATATGATTGACTATCGAGGTTAGTCGGTATAAAAGGTTCTGTCATAAATATTTGAAAAATACATTCGATATTTACAATTCACTAACTCCCACCCTAGGAAAACCTGTGTTGTGGGTAGTTAGTCTCTTTCTTAATGTATTCATTTAGTTTGAACTGTTAGGAGATTACGTTAAAAAAGGCTACGACAGTTTCGCGAACCAAATGATCCAGCTTTCACATTTGGAGTGGAACTTGCTTCCGGCATCTATTTTCCTGGACCAGTAAAATCTTGGAGTCTTCAAATCCAGAGTGAACCGGTTCTTTCTAGGTAATCCTGCTCCATCATAGACCACATCATATGTTTGAGGTGTGATAGTACTCAAACGCTTGTGGTTTGTGAAAAAAAAATACTTCTTCAGTCATCTTGAGATATTTTAAAATTTCCTTGATCTATTTATTGCCACCATAAACTAATTTTAAGCCCACACTACATAAACGTTAGCTAGTAGAGAATGCTTCCTAGCATTAAGTTTGCCAATGTACATTCAATTCTGTGCAATAAAGAATATTCCATGTACCTATTTAAAAAAAAAATATTTTTACTTTTATAATTACTTAGTAAATGGGAGAATCCACGACTAGAATGTAGAAGGCCTCTATTGAGAGCTCTTTTCAGGGTATTCCAAATCAAAATTAAAACAATTAAAAGTCTTTTTATTCGATAAGATCCTGGAAATGCTTTTAATCCTTAGTAAAGCAAGTGTCGAGCTCAGGACAGGGCGCAATGGCGCTCATTCGGGGAGGCCTATGTCCAGCAGTAGACTGCTATAGGTCGGTGATGATGATGATGAAGACATGTGTTGTTTTTTGTTACTGAATATACACCGTTTCCAACGCGACCAAGCTCGAGAAGATACGACAGCAAATAAGGCTTGGTGTTTTGTGAGTGGTAAAGCTGGTCAAGTGGAGTGACGATCTGCGAAAGATTGATGGTAGAAGGCTGAAAGCTGGATTCGCCGATCTGAAACCAGGTTGTGATGGCGGGGGGAGGCCAATGTCCAGCTGTGCACTGCTATAGGCTGATGATGATGATGTGCAAGTCACCTAGGTTACACAAAGAGATCGTACAAAAGATCCGAATTTGAATGGTATTTTGCA
This sequence comes from Horisme vitalbata, assembly GCA_951804965.1. Classification (NCBI taxonomy): domain Eukaryota; kingdom Metazoa; phylum Arthropoda; class Insecta; order Lepidoptera; family Geometridae; genus Horisme; species Horisme vitalbata. The sequence goes on along the minus strand of OX638105.1, from coordinate 11,633,457 downwards.
CCAATTCCCACCATAGATTCCGGCACTCAAATTAAAAATCACCCTTAAAAGCATGATATCAAAGACCTTTTTACACTTGACTTAATATCCAACCCCTGGCATTAAAATACTTGAACCGGAAGCTCGAATAAAGACGATCACATTACACACTTTTCAATCTAGTTTCGGCCGTTTTTTATAGAAAGCAGGTTTTCAGCGTCGATACGAAAAGCTTAACACGTTTTTAAAAGCCTATGTACCAATATTTTGTTTTTAATGTAAACCCTCACGGAATGGAATGGAAAAAGATTTTATGTATCCCAAACATTTCGACTGGTCGGGATTTGAACCCGCCAATACCGGGATGCACTGCCAACTGCGCTACCAGTTCGTATCAGTTTCGTATCATATGTTATGAATATGTATGAAATATCAACAATAGAAAGCAAAATGACTATGATAATGTGAAGAAAGTTGGACTGCGATGGATCCTGCTGGCAAAAAAATGCCGTGGCGTGATAGAGAAAAGGCAGGCACTCAGGAGTGAGCGTTACCGGCTGAATGGATAGATGATATTTGTATTCATTGATATGAAGCGCTGGTGGCGTATTCTTGGCTGACCATCTGAGTTAAGCAACACTCCACCAGGTCGTTACTTGGATGGGTTACCGTTTAGATCTTCCGTGAGCGTTTCCGTGCTCTAGAAGGACCGTTAAGAAGTTAGTCCCAGCTATGTCGTTAAGCCATGTCAAGGCATTACGGAGGCCTGAAAATTTCGGCACCAGAGTTACCTCTCATAGGAAGAATAAATATTAATATAAATAGACGCCTTAACTCGCAAATGAAGTTCATTGTGCGTGGACAAAGAAAAAGAAGGATAATAATTAAAATAATACGCGCTGGCTTCTAACTAATAATAGTTTTCCATATAAATGCAACCTTACGCACCGACCATCCGGACCGGACATGAAACCAGGCCGGAGTTGAACGGGAGCGAAGTTGGCCGGACTACCCTTATCACACTCGGCAACCGGATTACGTTCCGTTCCGCCCATTGAAGTTTAAGTATCACTATCTACGTTTAAATAATGGGAAGATAAAGGCTGTTCTGGGTTTAAATGTAAATTATGTGGGTTTAATAATATATGGAAACGGAGGAAGTTCTTAATGGTTCAATAATAAAAACAAATAATCGAAGCCCTATATTTATGTGGCGAATTAATTATTCAAAATATGGCTTTTGCCAAAAGTTTGGGCTTTTACTTTTAGACTTGTTTAAGGTCTCGTCTGGAGAAATAACCATGAGAATTTTTATGTAAAAAAATAAAAACCAGATAAGTGCGAGTTGTACTCGCGCACGAAGGGTTCCGTACCGTTGTATGGGAACCCCACTTATATTTTTATTTGTTCTGTATTTGTTGTTAAAGCAGCAACATAAATTCATAATATGTGAAAGTTTCAACTTTCTAGCGATCACGGTTTATGAGATACAGCCTGATCAAAAAAAGATAGACAGACGGACAGTGAAGTCTTAGTAAAAGGGTTCCGATTTTACGCTTTGTGTACGGAACTCTAAAAAAGACAACACTTTGCTTTACCGACAAGACTTTTCAAAGTGATCCTGTAAATAAACAAATTTCGCCTTGAAACTGACTCTTCTTCTCTATCTTCACTTTCTCGGTCTGCTTTGACAGTGTTAACATCTATGGCGTTGAAATCATAGTTATGCCATTTTTTTATATTTTGTTTGTTCTCTATCCTTGACTCATTTTGGCCTAGTATTACGCTATCTGTACTTACATTTTCACAAAGGCTTAAAACGTAGATACACTCAGGGTATTACTAGTATCTAACTAGAGATAATTCCCTGGTACTTACGTAAGGAGATACACGCTTTGAACAAAAACCTATGCCTACTTACTAGACGACCTCTGTGGCGCAATGGGCGAAGGTCCGCCTGTGACGCAGAAGGTTGCGGGTTCGATTCCCGCTGCGGGACAAATGTTTGCATGTTCTGTAGATATTTGCCTCAGGTCTGGGTGTTTTCTATGTATGATATGTATGTATTTACAAAATAAAAATTATATGTGTAGTATATCAATGATGTGGTTCCCATAACACAAGCTCTGCTTAGTTTGGGGCTACATGATGCTGTGTGATTACGTCCCGTATTATTATTATTATGACTATAATCCCCACGCTAAGCATGCTGATTGGAACTCGCAGGGCACAGTTACTAGCAAGCACCGCCGATGCTGCTGCCCGTGTGTTTTTTAAATAAAATATCTAAATTCCAACCTGTACATGTTTTTCACTCTCATCACATTCTTCATACAAGCTCGTCGGTTTAGGGTACTCCTGACTTGGCCTTCTTCCAGGACGTCTTCGATTTGATGAGAGTGAATGAAGCAAAAGAGGTATGCCAGGATCGTAGTAAGTGGAGATCCGTGGTCTCTGCCTAACCCCCAGGGAAAAAGGCGTGACTGTATCTATGTAAGTATGCATGTGTGTAATGTTTTTCACTTCATAATGAAGAGCAAATTCCTACCTGAGGCCACATTCTGTGGAATTTGCGGAAAGAATATATGGTAATGTTTTGTGAAAATGTTAAACAAAACACGAAAATTACACGTTTTTCCCGGAATTAACGAATTACTCGGTGAAACTCGTGAATGGCGTGTTTTGGTGTTGAGTTTTGAGGTTTTTTAAATCATTTGTACTGTTTTTAGCAATAGTATTTTCAAACGAAAAGATTTCGAATCGGATCTGGCAGTTTTAGTTTGATTCGATTTTTAACTTAATATATTTCTAGGATTTCAAAAGCTTCTGATGGAAATTCTGAAGAACGACGCGATGGCGTGTGTAAACTAAACATGATCCAATCCAACACAATAAATAATTCCGGCTCAATCATTATTACCGGATTCTATTCGGAAATGTTTCGAACGTTTGAAAATACCCCTCTGCAGGCTCGATCACGAGGATTAGCGAAAAAGTATTCGTATTGTAGATGTAAAGCTTTGGTTCATGAGTTATTTGGTTTTACATAACGAAAAAATGAAAAAGAATTAATATGAATGTATGCTATTCATATTAATTCTTTTTCGTTTTTTCGTTATGTAAAACCAAAATTAAACGTAATAAGCTGACGATACATCGGGTTGTTTGAAACATTCATGAACACTACTGCCAACTATGTTGCAAACAGAAATGATTGAAACCGATCCTGTTTTAAAAAAACTGAGACAGTTTTTCAAACGTTCATTGAATTTCGACGGATGAAATGTCAAAGTTTGTAAAAACAGGATCGGTGTCGATAATTTCTGTTTGCAACAGAGTTAACCGTTAACCCCTCTACAACTTTCTGTTTTAAAATTTTAAACGCCTAGGTAGTTTCTTAGTTTCAGTATTTTTATTAGCAATCAAATACATAGTTGGCTTTTGTCAATAATAATATAATCGAAGTATGTCTTCCTTATTAAATAATATTTCTATAGCTTCACCATGGAAATGGTGTCAATAAACTTTATGGATGCATTGAAAAGGCGAGCGCACGGTGTGACGTCACAGAATACAAAAGCTATGAATACGTGAATGCGGAGACTTTAGCTGGTTTTATATTCATGGGTTCGAGTTGACAAACCCGACGAAATGGTATTTTTATGGTACTTATTTGAAGAAGAAACAAATATTGCTTACTTATTGTTAAGTGCTAACCAACATCTATATAAAGTACCTACGCTTCCACCCTCGGGTTCAGCATAACAACACCAGTTGATATCAGTTCACTGCTAGGCATAGGCCTCCCCTATTAAGAAGGGGGATATGTCAATAATCGATAAAAAAATAAAGTAATAAAATAAAATAAAAATGTTTTATTTCGGATAATTATAAATATCCATACACATAGACACAACACAATTACAATAAAATTATATATTCATATTATTACAAAAATAAAGGAGGAAAACTGATTGGAGGTGTCCCCACATTTATATCATGCTCTAGATGAGCCTATAGTGGTGATGAACTCCTAGGTATTACATGGCGTTTTAAAGATGCTGTTGCAAATGCCGTATTCTGCACACCAGGGAAGCTGTGGATAAGTGCATCTAAACTATCCGTTTGATATTCCGCAAACATCCTCGATGCACTTCATAAACGAGGAAGTCGCTACATCATCCTAAAAATATTATTCTACTTTTTGTATGTTTGACCCCATAGACTTCCCGTGTTTATCTAATTATTTGTTAAAAAATAGTTTTTATATTGATTTCCCGCGCGTCGATGGCGTAAAAGAAAGAAAGAAATAATACTGGCAGGAAGTGGCGTTTCTGGGGAAGGCAAAAATATGGGGAATTGGCGGGCGGCGCAAGCGCAAAGCGCTGCCATTCTGTGTAAATTCTCGGTAGCGAAAGGTTGTCCACGGGAGCGCTGCTCCTAGACCAGTCTAGTGCTAAAAGTATTTTTAAATCCATAGTCTAGTCTCGCCATTATTACTGATGAAATATCTGCCCAAGTTTCGTACTGCATTTCGAAACAAAAAAAAAAAAGTTGAAGTGCTGAAAGTTATGGTATCTTACTTCAACGTTAATTTTGATTTAAATGAACTTTAAAATTAGGTTGGTCGGTTAGTAGTACATATAATAAAAAAGGGAAGTCAGCTAGCTAATCAAACTATATGAGCGCTAAAAACATACTAAACTCACTTCACAAACTCGAGTTCCAAACAGGATATATGAAACTTGTTAGTCTAGTGCTCTGTCTTTTGTTTCCTGTTACAATGTTTACTGGGATATTTTCCAATCGAGTAGAAAAGCCGGTATTACGACCGAGCTTTGTTTAAAAATAGATAACATTGCAACTATTGATTTGACGACCTCCGTGGCGCAGATAAGTGTTTGTACGTTCTGCAAATATTTGTTTCAGGTCAGGGGTTTTTTTTATTTATTTATTTATAACATAAACAATGTGTAATGTTTCTTAGAACTACATCTAAAAAACTATATTTGGTTTGACAAAGATGTAAAAGGAGGTTCATTTCTCCGTACCTAATTTTAACGATTACCAAGAAATTGTAAGTATACTTACAATACTATATACTTAAAAATCAGTAACCAAAAAAAATCAACAAACAATAATTAACGAAGTTAAGTAGTTGAAAGAAAATGCAAGATATAAGGAGATAATATGATGTTATTCTGTGACAGTAGTAAAAGTCTTCTTAGCAACAGGACATGTGTTTTCTATGTATAATATGTATGTATTTACTTTAAATGTATCTATGTAGTAGGTATATCAGTCATGTGGTTCCCATTACAAGCTTTGCTTAGTTTGGGACTACATAATGGTGTGTGTTTTATAAATAAAATAAATAAATAATGTAGGACTCTATAATAGACTAGTAATACTCAGCTAGCTACAAGCTTAGCATAGAATGTTTTCTAATAATTAAATCTATTGTAACAAAATACTTTGTTTCCTGAAAATCAAATAATCCTGGTATTACTTTTGACTAAAATTATCAAAAATAATAGCAAATTAGAACATGTTTATTCATGTAAAAATCACAACTTAGAGTCCCATTACGTGATATTAAATTTTAATTTACCTTAAATATCCGACGTGACCAGAATGTACCTTTACAGCGTAAGAAATGTTCAGAATAATAAATCCGTTGTTTAAACAGACTTTCTGAAAACATAAGTTCAAAAATACTATAAGAAAATGCTCTGCCCACCAGAAAAATAATTCAAAAAATCTTTGTGATCGAAATGTACCTTCCAGAATATATTAGGTTTTTGTATTTTTACAAAGTTAGTAATAATTTATTTATATTACTGGCAACCCAAAGGCATTGCTGTGAAGTTATAAAACTTCCTAGCGATGACGTCATAGCAATGTCGCAGGGTGGGGTGATCAGCTGGCGAGAGAGCACTTTGTCGACGGCTGGCATCGAGTAAAGACGTTCTAAAATAGGAGAAAGTACTGTCTGTAAAGTACTATTGTGGAGGAAAATATAATTATTCAAAGTATTTATGCGTGTTTGTCATTGATTTTATAATACCTCCTAGCTATAGCTTAAAGCTTACAAATAATTATAAGAAATTTAAGTAGATGCCATTTTTATTCTAAGATCTATAAGATACAGTAAAACATGATTGTGTAACGAATAGTTATTATGTTTCAAATAAGGTACTTTTAAAATTATTAATACATTTAGTTTCGGAGTTAAGGAGCCCACATTGTCATAAAATTATTGAAAACTCAAAGTGCACTGGTTATTTGTTATATTTCTCAATTTTAACTTTTTTAAATGTACAATACCTTTTTTGTCGATAAATAATTTGTTTATATATTTTTTTGCTACAGTTGCCCTTAATGCAGCATACTATGAAGTGCATGACTAATGAAGTCTTACTTTGGTACTCACACTGGTAAATCACTCCGCAAATCGCACTGATCCATCATAGGCTTTTCCTAATCAGCGCCATTGCACCCTGTCCTTAGCCGACGCATCCAGCTTCTACCAGCAGCTTTTCGCAGATCCTCACTCCACTTGGCTGGAGCGTCCTAAACTGCGTAATTACTTATCACACAAAATAATAATGAAAATTAGATGGACGGATGTTTGTTAATCAATCACGCCAGAAAGTCTAGTAAAAGAAAAAAAGTAGCCAGAAAGTGTTGTAAAGAAAGTCAAGTATGCATCACCCGCCCGGTTACTTCTTGGATGGGTGACCGATTAGAGGAATTTAGATTTGACCACTTCCGTGCTTCGGAAAGCACGTTAAGATGTTGATCCTGGCTTTTTCAGTCCTTAATCTATGTCCCATGCCTTCAGGTGGCCTTAAAACTCCGATACCAGAGTTGGCCCCTAACTCATACGAAGAAGGAAGGAAGGCCAAAAAGTCTGAACGGATTTGAATAAAACTTGGGATAGACATAGAGTGTGACCTGAATTAACACATACCTAGGCTTCATTTTATCTTAGTACACGTGGCGAAAATCTGGGTACACGTGAATAAATTTGTATTTTTTTTTTCTATAAATTTGTCTGTCGTATCTAAGCACATGTAATATGTCTAAAGAGAAATAAAGACTACGATTATGATTATGAAAGCCTCGGGCGGAAGCTGTAGTATTTTATATTATTAAGAAGTGTCTTATTTGTCTCCGCACCACACTCCAGTCTAAGTTTCCCGAAGCCATTCATACAGCCCATAACAGATCAAGGTGGCGTATCAGCAATAGATAGTATCATCAGAGAAAAAGTGCTTCATGGAGGGGCTCACGACACGACCCTCAGCACTAAGAGGACTCAGACTGACATAGGAGGAGGATTGTCTTACTGGGCTTCGCTATACTATGTCCGCTTAGACATTTAACTGGAGTTTGACACACTGTGACATCGTATATTAAATTATGTATAAAGCAATTAGCGGCGAACCCCAAGGGAAATATACTTTTAGTTACGATTACACATTTTAAAAGCTTGATAAATTTGGCAGGCAGGTCAAGCATAGGCTGACGACATTTACTGTTATCTGCGTAGATGCAAAATGGAATGTAAATGCAGAAAGTGCGTATCTGCACGTCCACTCCCCTTGACAGTCAAGTGCGGTGTGAGCTTAGTGCGCGATCTTTTACCACACTTTGTAAATGAAAAGATACAAGATACAAAGATACAAGATATTTATTTGTATAAATAAGTGAACGTAAATTAGGTTTTATGAACAGTAATTAAAGGTACATGACTTATTTATCCTTTTCTGGCATCGCAAATTTATTGAGGTTGAGGGCGCTTTATTTACAAATACAAATAGGTATAACTACTTTTAAAAGTAATGAACCCAATCACTTCTGTATTATTCTTGAAATTCATCAATTTATGCAACTGTATCTTCTCATTTAAATAAGTATCTTAGATATTAGAAAGAAACACTTTTTTGTTACGAATGTTTTTAGTTTGTTAACAAAGTTAAATGTTTTTGTTTTTGTTTCTTACCTTAATGGCTAGTTTGTTCAAAATTCTTACAGCCAATAATGGGCTTTTATGAAGCATTTTTATTCAGGTAAAAATTGTCTATATGGCGAGTATATATATTTTTGTTTCTTTTTAAGTTATTTTTTAAAAGTAATGTTAAACAAAGGAATTTCATTCAAGGCAGAGGTACAAGTTTTAGTTTTAATGAAAAATGGAAACCTAACACTATGTATATTCCAAGTTTCATCCACATCCGTTTAGCCGTTATGGAATCGAGTGGCAACAATCATATAATCATACACTCCTAACAAACACACATACACACACACCCACACCCATACACACACACACACACACACATACACACACACGCACAGGCTTGTCCTGCTCATGGTGCTCATTCATCACGTTAAGCAACGTTCCGTACGGTCACTACTTGGATGGGTGACTGTGAAGTGCATTTAGATTTGAGCGCTCCTATGCTTTGGAAGGTTCGTTAAGTAGTAGTTGTAGTAGTAATTCCCCTGATAAAAACTACTTTCAAATAAATCGGAAGAAATTTTTACTGGACTTTCTGTTTGCCATGATACCTTATTTCACTAAAAACGGGCAAACAAACGTTTAATATTGCACCGACCGTACAATATTTGCTCGTATTTTGCTAACAATATTGCTTGTTTGAATAATGCAAGCAATATATTAACATGCAACCTTGCTGTTCTTTGCTGTAGCGTAAAATTGCTTAAATTGATATAACCGCTGATTTATGTTGGTAATTTTCAGCAATAGATTATACTACATTTGTGTTTTATAATTAATTTTAGGTTGTGGTTGCACGTTTATTTATTTTAACTTTATGCTTTGCTTTCTAGGTTGGTGGATAATTTAGGAAGAGTTAAAGGTTCTAACCTCCATCTTCGGAAGCTAATCCAACCTCACCTGCATGTGATGCCGTACTAAATAACCAATGGGGTGAATGCAACACAGCGCAGCCCGATACCGGGGGTTATTCCCGTTTGGGACCGAAGATTTTATGTCTTGATGGGCCGAATCGGGATCTTCAAATTAAGTAATATTTTCATTCCCGATTCGGCCCACAGCATTTGATCAATTGTTTTGTTCATTTGTTTCCTTGTAAAATGTAAAAATACAGTCAGCGGAAAAGTGTAACGGTATAGAGTACCTAATAGCAATACAAATATTTTTTCCAAACTTATGTTCTGATACATTTATTAAATTGTATTGAAATCGTTACGCTCGACTAAACTGAAAAAGTCGCCATTTGATTCTAGACATATTCGCAATAAAATATTTGCTTATGCCTGTACTGAATCAAATTCTGTTTTCAAAATTAAAGAAGTGGCCCGAAACGGAATTCAAAATCGCATTTATTTTGTAAATCCTGCTTGGGATCATCCAGCGATGGATTTTGCGGGCCGAACCGGGAATAACTTGATACCGGCAGGGATAAGTACCCTGATCGTGCGGATGGGCACTTCGTTGGTGTGACAAGCTGTGCCTTGCGATCCCCAACCGGCATGAATTCGGCTTTTTCTCTCCAGCCTTCGCTCCAATCACTTTTAAATCTTGCTCTGTGCCGTCTAGCCACCCAAGTTTAGGTATGCCACGAGGTCTTTGGCCGTCGAATTTGCCCCTAAGAAGACACTGTGGTGTTCTGGCGTCCAACATACGTTCAACATGGCAGGCCATCGGAGACGGCCTTCTTTAACACCACCTGATCTAAAATTTTACAATATAAGTCATACTACTTCACGGAAAGTTAGTAGAGTCCATGTCACGAAAAGAAGTCCCACGGCCATCAGCGGAACTAAAGCCAAATCTCAAGTATGTTAAGCAAAACACTGAACATTTATGGTGAAATTCTAGACAGAAAAGATTATTTGCATAATATTTTAGTGGGAGACCTGTTGATTTTGCTTTTCTTTTAATTTTATTTCCATTCCATTTTATTTTTTTATTTTATTTTCACATAGGCGTCTACGGGATTTTTTTCGTGAGACGGACTTTACGTAGGACGTTACCCCCCAAAGGAGGTAACGTGATTTGAATTGGGAACCTCAAAATTTGTAAAAAGATTTGATTAAAAAGTCCCATCGGCCTCGTTACCAAAGAGATCCCACCAAAAATAATTTATTTTTATGATATTCGAAGTAGCCTTTTTGGAGGCTACAGAGCTTTTGAAGCATCGAGATAGTTTCGAAGGCAGCATAAGTTAGACCCGATTGTGCTTTATGAGAGAGGGACGTAGACGCGGTTTTGTTTAAATTATTGAATAAGTGTTGGAATACAGTTTATTCAAATTATTGCTTGTTTTCTTAATCATATCCTGGCCCATTACTTAACCTTATGGTTTAACCGTAGAGTTTTCACAAAAAAGAATTTACTTATTCGAAGTAACCTTCTCAAATAATACAAAAATTAAATTTTTCAAGTAAAATGCTAAAAAAATCTGTTTTGAATCTTAAGAAAAAATAAATTCAGATGTCGTTCCACAATGCATTTATGTATCAACTTTTTTTTTGAAACTATTGGTAGTTTTTACTTATAGTCTACGTTTACCAATGTAGGTACCTACGTACGTAGGTTCCACCGTAGGTACCAAAAGCGGCGTGTAATTCACGCTATACCGAGCGCATCGCTTAGGATTTCTATGCAATTCTATTAAAACTTCACTCTGCGATAATTGGATGGTTTTCTTATAGTTTACTTGATATTTTGCAAAGGAAATGGAAAACAAAATTTAATAATATTGCAACACAGTACAATACATGGGCTCAATGCTGTGGCGAATGAAGCTAAAATTCTATGAAGCGCCATTCGCCACAACATTGAATATAGCAAAGTTTTTTGATTTTTACAAAATTTTACGATTTCATTTGTTAAGACATTGCTTTGAGAAAAGTGTTCCTGTTAGAGTTTTGAATTAATTGAGTCGATCGAGACCAACTAGTTTTCTTTTTAAATATTCCTTTTTTGGGATAACTATTCATTTTTTTTAAACCAAAAATGCGGCTGTGTTTCTTCAAAATAAACCTATAGTTTCATTAGAACATAACTTTCAACTACAAAATAAAAGTTAACCTCAATGAGGTAAAATGCCCCACCCTGAAAAGCCCATAACTAAACAGAGATTATGGTTAATAACTATATTTTGTATAAACATAAGTACATAATATATAAAGAAAACACCTAGACCCGAGACAGATATTTGCAGAAAATTTGTCTTGCGGTGAGAATCGACCCCGCAACCTTTTGATTCTCAGGCGAGTCTCAATATCTACTTATTTTCAATACAAATATCAAGTACAATTAAGCACCCATTTTGGAATTTAACACATTTAGTGCTGGGTCACCGCAATGTCGGAGATTACTAAGTGCAATGGCACTATTTAGCTCTCTTAGAGCTTACAAATATGTAGGCTGCTGAATCTGTGGAAGAATTTCCAAGGACACTTATGGTTTTAGCATAACATTAGCATTAACACTATGATGGATTTTGGCCGGTAGGAATGCGGCATAATCAATCTGTTGCCCTGTAATGGAATGGTAGCTATGAGGATATCCCCGCATTACAAACAGATAGATAGATAAAAACATTTATTTCGTAACACATGACAATGTAGGAACAGAACTAAAAAAATAACATGCCAAATATAAAGCTGCTAAATTCCTACTCAAAATTATCATAATAAAGGAATTAATGATTCCCTACATGCCGAAAAGGGGGTTGGCTCAGCATGTGCTGTGTAAGCTATGAACCTACACAGCGCTAATTTTCAGCCAAATAACCTCTTTGTTGATTTCACGGACGTCGAGTTTGGTGCGAAATAAAATATGATATAATACAAAACAATTGAAAATATTAATAATAATAATTAGATACTGAAATAATTTATATGTAAATATTAAAGTTCAAATTATAATTATGCTACCTACAAAATAAAATCATATATTATTGTTTATGTGTCCCTAATATTCCCAAAGTAATAATATAATAAATAAAAAACAACAGTATTTAACATGTATAGAAAAAAAAATATTAAAAGAAAGATAAAGCGTTCACCGTAATATATGTAACTGTAGGGCTTAGGTACGTTAGATATATGTTTTTAAATAATGTATCTGTACCTTTTCCACTAAGAAACTGTATATGCGAGAGAGAACAAGTAAAAACATTACAGAAACATCATTCCCCAGATAAACATCGTCGGGTGTATTCAATTATTTATCCCGGGATCCCAGTGAAGTCATAATAATTTATTTCTAAGCGCGATTCAAATTTAATTTGGAATTCCTCGACAAACAGTCAAGCAGTGAGCAAGTATTTGTCCGACAGTACTAGACACGATTTATTGCAAAATTTATAAATAAATACACACAGGATCGTAATAACCCCAAGTTAAGCAGCACCATGATGATGATGATGGTCTACCACAATTTCAATCTTAGAAGGAGAAGTGTGAAGGGCTTATCTCTGAAAATACTACCACCATGCATATTATTACCGTGAAGCAGCATTGCTGTGTTGCGGTTTAAAGGGCGTGGGTGCCGTTGAAATTACAGGCACATCAGGCTTAACACCTTCATGCCTCAAGTGAACGCAGGGAATTGTATGGTAGGGCAAGTTCCAAACAAGCGTGACCTACGAAGCAATACTTTGTTATAAGTAATGGTTACCACTTAACATCAGGTGGGCCTGCTAGTTCCATCTTCGGGTATCATAAAAAAACTTTCGATGAGTCATAGTGTTATTATTACTACGAATTCTGTCTCTAGCTGAACGAATAATGTATTTTCTTACTCTACCTGAACTGTTCTAAAGGGCTCAAAACAAATCTCATTGAAAATTCAAAAGTTATGTGAATGAGGACCTGATATGGAATTAGGGCCTCAAGGCTCAAAGCGGTTATGTTGAATGAACGAGTTTTTGAATGAAAGCTTTGAAAACGGAGTTTAATATTTTACTATTATTTAAGTTTAGATTAATCATAAGGATTTATACCTACTTCCACCACCTTACACGACGTGACAAATTGATATGCAACCTCATAGAGGGAGAAGTAGAAGGAAAGAGAGGAAGGGGAAGACCAAGGATAAATTGTATGAGCCACATTAAAGAGAAAGTAGATGTCATGTCGTATAGGGAAGTAAAGGAGGCTGCTTTGGAGAGAGGCAGATGGAATGAGCTGCATCATTTGCGCCGACATGAGCACAGCTCTTAAATAAATGATTATGATGATACCTACTTCATCATCATAATCAAAATTATCATAAAGCAGTCCACTGCTTGACATAGGCCTCCCCTAATGAGTGTGATAGAATTTTCACATTTATATATATGATAGAAAACATAAAAGGTACCAATCATTGTATATAAGCTTTGAAGGGAAACTAATAGGCTATCTTTAGCGATTTAGTGTTAATAGCTTAACTAGCACTACACTAAAACCTATAAATATAGCTTGGGGCGTTAGGTAAATATATATTTAGCAAAGCAAGTAATTGAAACTCTAATTAAACGTGTAGCCAGGTATTTGAAACTTATATACTTCCCACCAGCACACTTATATATAACACTGGAACTGAAAGGAGAAGGATAACCTCATTAAATAAGAAAACCGTGATACGTCAATATTCTTTAATTTACCGCCAATTCGGAACGTGGCCAGGCAGAGAAGAATTGGCAAGAAACTCTGCCCGGTATATTCTTTTCAACGTCTTCATTACAGTTTCTTGTATAAAATAACAAATTCAATCGTTAACACATAAGTATATAATGTAAATGTTTGACCTTGTAACAAACATTTACATTACGTATTAGATTTACTTATATACTTATTTTTTAGGTAATATATAAGGTATATAACGTTATACATAACAAACATTACGCTGTGTATTCCATTTAATTATCAAGTATATAATATATAACGTTATGTATTACATAATACGCAACATACAACCTAGAAATACACAACGTCATTGATCAGGACTTAACGATTAGGTACTTAGCTTTTATTGCTATAGAGGTGCCAGAGCTCCGTCCGGTCCGACAGTCGACAACAGAATGAGTCCCGCTCCCAGGGCGGCAGTGCTTTTATAGCAACGAGTAAACAAGTCGGTCGACCACGTGCTTTAGCAACCACGTGTTTTACAAAAATGAAAAGGGATGAGTCCCGAACATTATTTCTCCATAATTAGCTTGACACAAGGGTAAATGTCGACTTACAAACACCGAAACGTACCTATGTACTACGAATCACATAGTTATATAGGTTAGGATTACAATAGGCAGTGTTTTAAGGTTATAAATACCTTTACCATTCAATGTTTTTTACAACACTGAATGGTATTTAAGCTTAATACATAAACAGATCCTATATAATAACTAACTTCGAACATTTCATAACACAAGCCCTTCTCTTAAGTGATTATATTTATATTACATTACCAGTACCTGTACCTTTATTAATAGGAGTATTTCTTTAAAATAATCTATCATAGGTATACTTAACAGTACTTCGTTCATATCCCACGTGGTCATATACACATATTTATCTATTATTTGGAGTATATTTACATAATATACTATCAAGTGCCACTGCGCCCTGTCCTGTCCATTTTTCACATAAAGGTACTTAAAAAGAAAAATATTTTGATTTTTGGTTACAGTTATTGAAACTAAAACTTAAAAATTGAATAAATGTTTATTTCTGACTTAAATATATAGCAAAGAACACAAAAACAATAAATTTTATAAAACACAAGATAACAATAAAACACAAAATTTGAAATAAAATAAAACACAGAATCATCATTGCGACACTAGGCTAGAGACCGGCTTCAGTACAGCCAGCCAGTGTCACTTGATGGTGGAGCTGATATCTCCAGCTACAACGGCCAGGAGGCTGTTGGTGCTCCAGCGCAAGCAGCTCACCAGGGAGGCATTGCGTTTCCGCATGACTGCATAGAAATTATCAGTGCGCGCATCTGCAAACATACCCGAAATAAATGAAATAAATGAAAGTTTGAGACGGCCGACGGAATAATTGAGTCATGACTGACTGAGTGACTGACTGACTATCATTGACTCACTGACGGACTGACGCTCAACTGAAACTCAAGTTTACCTGTACCTATTGAAAAACATTGAACTAAAGATGATTTTTTTATAGTTTTCAATACAAAGCGCACTGGGCATTCTTTATTTAGTGGTAACTGGTAAGATATATCCTATCTTATTAGATTAATGTGCTTTGTTTTTATTGTCGGTCTATTTAAACTTACGTGTGTATACCTAACATTGTCCCTAATTCTCTGTATTTCATAGTTTTAAGTCAGTGGTGAATAAACGATTTTTGATTTTGATTTGATTTGGGCTATTTGATTGTTTCCTCTTCAAGTATTATAAAAAAAAAATTGTTTTAGTTTATTACGATGCAGTGGGGAAAACTTTCAGACGAAGTCAGGGGACATTAACTAGTATATTTATACATTTAAGAAATGTAATATTTTCCCTTCTGAAATAATGAAACATAAGTCGTTACAATTATTTAACTTGGCACGCAATTTTACCATTATTGTTGGGGGTATGTTTCATTTCTATGTTTTCTGGAATTGGCTTTCGTAAAAAGTATTCTATAACACAACCCGGATCATGTTATTTTCCGAAACGAAATAAGTTTTTGTATGTCTATTATTTTCATACATAGTAAAATCGTACCTATTCATCCCAATAAATCAAGACCCTTTTGGGTTTCAAAGGGCATGGAAATCCTACAAAACAGAAGAGGAACATATGATTGGATACCCTCTGCGACATGACAGCTTCATTAGAAACATCATCGAAGGAAAGGTAGAAGAAAATCGTGGAAGAGGAAGACGATTAAGCTACATTGAGCCAGATAAAAGAGAAATTTGCTGTCATTGTGTATAAAGATGTGAAAGAGAGCGATGGAGAGATTAGAACTGCTTCGCTACACCGACCAAAGCTAGGCTTTTAAATTGTAATACTAATCCCAATAAATGGAAAACAAGAAATTACTACAGTCTTTGCGTCTCTTTCTAGATGATTTATAGATAGCTTCAAGGAGATCACAGGTCACAGAGCTTATCGCATCACCAACTCTGCTACCCATCTGTGGACTACTGGTATTTGACTGCGCTATGCCGCAGTCAAATACGTCTGAACGTCAGAGCCCCCGTTTATTGGCACGTGAGAATGGTATGGGTTTCAAAGATGAATGTTGAAACCTAAAAAAATGGACTTTCACTATTTTATGTTACTGAAGATGGAACGTCACTGTTTGTCACTATCTAATGGTAAGAGGCGGTAATAGTTTGAGCATCGTTTATGTTTTGACATAGTTTTATAAGTAAGGCCTCTGATGTTATGTGGTAACCATTACTTCTAACAAAGTATTGCTTCATTTTTCACGCATGTTTGAAACGTAATCTACAATGCAACGCCCTGCGACAATCAACTTGAAGCAAAGGTGTTAAGACTCATATGCCTTTAGTTTCACCGGCACCCACACCCTTCAAACTGAAACACAGCAAAACTTCTTTACGGCAGAAATAGGCAAGGTGGTAGGACTTCGCTGGATAAGTCCTTCACAAAGAACTCTTGTGCTTCTAAATATTTCACTTTTGTTTTTTATCTATGATGTAAAAGCATTAGAACGTCAATCGCCAAAAAATTCAACGCAAAAAAAAATAAGCGCATATCTATGAAGAGGAATAGTACATATTTTAATGGGCAGCGCTGCCCCAACCAGCCTCGTAGCCTAAAGTAAGAGTATCTTCATTGGCTGGTAGGTAAGTTCTGCTGTAAGTAGTAAGTACCTTGTAATAAAGTGCTTTTCATAAATAACGTAAATAAATTAATGAAATTGCATACTAGTGTCATTCCCTGCAGAGCACCCCTAGTGACACAGTTGCTGAAGCATAGTATAGCTTATACAGTGCTTCCTTCATCTTTATTCCTAAATCAAAGGACTTTGGTCAGTTACGAGAAATTAGGGCATAGATTTTAGGTCATTTTTTTGTACTTTTTTCATCCTTAATCAAAAACTATGCATGATATAAAAAAAAACTGTTATATACTGTTCAAATCAAGTCTTTTCATTTGATACCCCAAGTGTGCATAGTAAAGTGTAAAGAAATATATGTGTAGTAAATTATGTGTAAGCTTCACAACTAGCTACTTGGCTTAAATCACTATTAATAAGTATTAATAAGTAATAAGTATTGTACACCTTAAAAATGTCTACAAAAAAGTCCGTGATATATGTCTGTCTCTTAGGGATAACCCACAATAACCATTTTTTATCCTTTACTTTTTACAAGAAATAATGTCTTATTTACGAAGCGATTTTAAGCAGTACAGCATTAATTCTTATCTCAGTGAATACCCTAAACACATTGTGCATTTAATATAGATCAATATGGCCCCTTACAACATGTAATTTAAATGAATATTTTCAAAGATATTACAGATTTAAAATGCAGGGATATAGGCCGGGCGGTAACGTGCATTGCACCCGTGCAAAGCCGGTGCAAGGTATCCGAATAAAACAAGTGTTAAAATGATTATTCGGCAACTATTAGTATTTTTTTTTAAATAATAAATAATGTAGGATACTATCACACAGCATCATTCTAGCACCAAATTAAGCAAAGCTTGTAATAAGGAAAGTACATGACTGTTATAATGATACTGTTTTTTTTGTAAATGCATACATAATATACATCAAAACACCCAGACCCGAGACAAAAATTTGCATATCATACAAACATTTGTCTCGCGGTGGGAATCAAACTTCTGCGTCTCAGGCGGGCTTCGCCCACCTCGCTACAAAGGTTGTCGTCTAAGCCACAAGCCTAAAATTTTTAGAAAAATAAAGCTGTATGCAATTAGCATTATCATTATCAGCCTATTAGCAGTCTACTGTAGGCCTCCTCTAATGAGCGCTATTGCCTGTCCTCAAAATCAGCATCAACTATGATGGCTACATGATGCTGTGTGATTACGTCCCGCATTATTTATTTATTTATTTAACTTTTCATCATTTTCATCAAATACATAGTTGAATCACTGAACTAATTTTACTATGGTAACTGAATATTAATTCCGTACGTCACATTATATGAAGGTAATTTACGGACATTAATTATCGCATGCGATAATAATGTAGGTAGGTAATTCATTTTGCGGAACAATTTCATTAGGATGTTATATTCCACAGATAGCGTTTGTGGTATTGCGTGGGCTAATTGAGCGATAAGCCCTGAATGGCTATTGGTTTAAGTTATAAATGAGTACTTTATTGTAGCCCCGGAGCTTCAGCTTAATCAGTTAGTATGCATTATTTAGTGTTATTATTATGTAGGTATTCGTATTGATTTAAATTTTCTTACTGTATTAGGCACCCCGCCCGCGACCGATTTTTCCGACGATTTTTTTAGGACACTTAGGAGCACGTCATGGAGCGTAACCAGGTAACCAATCTCCGACAACCAACCAGGTTTGATTGACGGAGGTAGTAAGGCCTAAAGAGCTAAAAAAAAAAATCTTGAAGAGATTTATTTTTCAGAACCAGAAAAATCCAGAAAACGATATTTTCATACATATTTCAAAGTGCCTTAACTCCAAAACTATGAACTTTACGAAAAAATGCTAAAGGACATAAAATACTTATATCAATACGTACAATCCAATTCTAATTTAGCTCTTAAGGCTTACTTCCTCTGTCAATCCAACCTGGTTGGAAACGCTCTGTCAATGACGTGCTCCTCCCTGTCTTACAAAAAATCGGTGGAAAAATCGGTCGTGGGCGGGGGAGCCTTAGGTATGTATTGGTTGATGAAGTGTGTTGCCACCCCTTATGTTTTTTTAGTTTTTATCGCTTTCTCCATCCAAAGGTTACTACAATAAGACACACTTTTAGATCCAGTCTAGCTTAGATTATGGAGTTTAGTGCATAACTGCACTCTGCCCGTTTGGTGTGACGACTGTATAAGGTGTATAAGAATATGTGTACGATCTCAAAAAAGGATTATTCTTCCGAAAGAACTTCATTTAATTTATATTTTGATCTACGATGCAGTGATAGATAAATAAATTCTTTATTATACACTAAATTAAAAAATACAATTTGCAGAAACATTGCAATTTAAAAAAGGTACAATGGGTGGGTTTATCGCTCATAGCGATCTCTTCCAGACAGGTAATGTGATAGGTAATGGTTACCACTTAACATCAGACGGACTATTTCCTCGTTCCATCTTCAGGTAACATGAAAAAACAATGTTAGAACTAGATCTTTGTGAAGGGCTCATCTCTGAAAGTATTACCACGATGCATATTATTAACGTGATGCAGTGCAGCATTGCTGTTTCGGTTTGAAGGCTGTGGGTGCCAATACAATTTACAGGCGCAAAGGCTTCATTCTAAAATTTATGGACGTTCGGTGTTGCGTCGTGTATGATATGATAGAATGGTGCATGGTTCGGGCTGCGAATGATGATAGTAGGTGTGTTCTGTTCAGTGATTCTGAGACCCCTTGTACTCTAATCGTTCAATCGCATATATGCTATAAGTGCACCGCCATGGGTCGTTAACTATGCAGACCATATAGCTTATAAGCCACATAGATATTAGCGGTGACGCTTCTAATCGTAATACATTGCTCATGTAAGTACGTAGTCATTTGTCAAAGTAGGTAAATGACCTCATTTACTTATATGATAAATAATGTAGGAAAAGATTCCTGCCAAAGAAATAGGACTAAAGCATAGAAGAAGTCTTAAATTTCACTTATGCTCTGAACATTAACTCATACGGCTGATCTCTACTTTCTTATGTCCATATAAATGTTAGCTAGAAAGGGATGCATACTTTATCTCAATGCGATTTCTGCGACTTCGTACCAGGGCATTTGTATGAACCTGCATAGAAATTTGTTCGGGCGCCCTGGTACGATTAACTTTTTGAAGTCGCATTGATATAATATGTATGCATCCCTTTCTAACTGATGATATTGGACATAAGAAAGTAGATATCATCCGTATTAAAATTTTAAGACTTTATCTTGAAGCCTATTCCATAGTAAATACTCAATACTCAATATGTTTATTGTTTCCATAAGTAAGTAGGTATACAGGTGGTAGGGTATAAAGGTAAGTTCTTAGGGACCCTGATGAGAACTACAATAGAGTTAGAGAGAGTACTTAAATATTTCACATAAACTTAAATTCAATTCACTTGAATATATTTATTGTAAGTAAGAGATTTACAAGAGATTTTTACAATTTCAAGCAAATGCACATTTTTACAAAGTAATCAAATTAATTTGGTACTTACATAATCCCATGTATCCCTACACACTGATGTGCCGAGCTCCCAGGCTCTTTTGTCATCAAGATAATCATTGACATCTTATTACGCCTTATTTAATAAGATTGTTTGAACACTTTTCTTTAATTTATTCTCTGGTTAGCAATTTTATCTGGTAATTTATTTAAGTACTTAACACATTGTCCTAAGAATGACTTATTTACTCTAGCTAATCTAGTTTTTGTACAAGCAATTTTATTTATATTTCATGTATTGTACATATGCCCATCTCCAAGCCTTTTCATTTGTCCATAATTTTTCCTAACATACATTATATTCATGTAAATGTACAAAGAAGGAATGTAGAAAGAAAATATTACTTAATTCTAAGTAGGTATATTAAAAAGTTAAACAATCTTAAACTGTATCTATTATACAAAATAGCCACATTATTATTTATCGATGTTACCTAAAATATTAATGAGTAAACAGAAATGTATTATGTTAGTTTTAAAAAACTATGATTAAATAAATAAATAACTTAAAGTTTTTTAAAAGCAAAAAGCACTGTCATTGTTTGTCATTAGCCAACAATAAGAGAGACCAATAGTTTCAATATTGTTCATCTTTTGACGGATTTTTTTCTTAGAATAAAAAAAATCGAATAATTTTCTAAGTATTATTTTTATAGTAAGCTATAACATTACAGAAATGAGAACAAAGAACGTACCCGGGGCCGGCAAAAATGCAAAGCGCTGGCGAAGAAACTCCCCTTCCGATGTAATTTAGCAGACTGAGACCACAGTTTATGATCGAACAGCTAGATTAATACATCTATGCTTTTATTATATGTATGGAATAAATAGAATAGAATAGAAAAATATTTATTTTGACACACAACAAACAATAAATCAATTTACAATGCATAAGTACAAAATTTAAGAGCGCTAAAAATATATAAGTAGTATTTAAATAGCTAAATGTAAATCGACGAGCCTCCATAACCCTGTGCCAAGTAAATGTAAGTACTCATACACACGTATCCTCAGAGCTGTGAGAAAGAGTCCTTAAAAAGGCGGGTATTTCATCATCTTAAGAGCCTGCAGCGCATCAATATCGCCTCTAGTGATGCAGGTGCCCATGGGTAGCGGTGACCACTTTCCATCAGGTGGCCTGCATGTCCGTCTGCCAGCATTTGATTAAAAAAAACCTTCCGGTTGCAAACACTTCGTGTGCAAAGGTATATCATAATTTTACGAATGGTATGGGACATGGCAATTTTTATATTAAACCACTGGATTGATATACATCACACATAATATCATAATTATGAAAGTTTATGTGTGTGTGTGTGTGTGTGTGTGTGAGAGAGAGAGAGAGAGAGATAGAGAGAAAGATGATGTTTGTTCGCACTCAAATCCGTGACCAAATTATAAAACATTGCAATTTTTATTTAATTTTTGTCATTTTTACCGTAGAGAAGACATAAAAAAGACATGTTAATTTCCTGCAGTATGGATAACCTAGATGGTATTTTTTATCCAGGTACCATGAGAGATAAGCAGACAGAAGTCAGTACATAACAAAGTGTGCCTGCTATTCTCCGCTCACTGTGTTGACACTGATGGCTGCCCTACCGCTTCCCCAGAAAATATACCGAGCTCAGCGGTTTCATGGAAATTGTGCCTGAAACTAAAACCGTAAATAACCTTATACTCAACTCAACTACAACACAGTTTTTTTACCGACTTCAAAAAAGGAGGTTCTCAATTTGGTTGTATTTTTTATATTTATTTATTTGCATGCATCGACTTGACGTTGACGAATGCCGCATCGACGGCTGCAGTTGCTCTGCTGCTAGCATGCCGCTCGCGTGTAAGAGTCCTTAGTGTCAATATGCGTTGCATGGGCCAAGTGTGCACACTAACCGACGAATCCTATATTATACCATAACAGATAACGCTCCGTTTTCCTTTGAAAAACTGTCATAAATTAACAACGAGGCGTCGAAAATTTGACAGATTTGCAAGGGAAAATGAAGCGTCATCGGTAACGGTATAATATAGGAACCGGCCGTAATTCTCCCGCCTTGCATTGCATACATTGCGTACGCGTATGTCGGTCGCAAAAGTCTAAATCAATCTAGACACTGTCTAGTGCCTACATAACCAATCACTTAGGCCCAGGTCACACATATCGGGCAAGGACATGGCGCGGACATGGCGCGGACGTGGCACGGACGTGGCGAGGACATGGCACGGGCATGGCGCGGACATGGCTCGGACATGACGCAAAAATGACGTGACAGAGGCACAAGTGTAGTGCAGTCTGTTGTCCGTTATCGATGTGTCAGCATGTCATCCTCAGAAGACGAAGATGCTCTTGCTCTCGTGGATACAATTAATTAATATACAGATCAGGGCCCGTACAACCCCGATTTCGAGCTAGTTGCTTCGAAAGTGAAACCCCTTCATTGGGTTATACAGTTGACGGGATTACCCTTTCGTTTGGGTATTCTCCTTTCCCTTCCCCCATATTCCTCCTTCATAACACAAGCGAAAGTGTAACCCGTTCCTTTTGGTTTTCAGTCGATAGGGTTACCCTCTTATGAGGTTAAACGAATGAATATAGTCACCTCTTGATAGGTTTTTTTGAATGTTACACAATGTTTATCATTACGCCTGACACTGGGTGGGGGAATTTAGATTTTGACTCTTGATTTATGTCATCAATCATGAGGTATTAGTTCGGATCGCTTTATTTGGTTGAAGGAAGAGCGTCACTGCATTAAAGAAAAGTTTTGAAAACATAAGGAAAGTGCTGTGTTTCAGTCAGTTTTCATTGGTCATCATCACAGAGTATGCGTTGTCATATACGAGACCCGCAGTCAACATATTAAAAAGAAAAAAAATGGTGTTTCAGTTTTCATAAGTCATCAGTTATGTCATGATTGAGGCCCGCAGCCAACATGTTAAAAAGAAAAAAATGTGTTTCAGTCAGTTTTCATAGAGCATCATCGCAGAGTACTCTGCGTAGCGTTATTTTTTATTTTTATTGTATTTATTAGGCAAAGCCAACAGTACACATAATGAGCATTTTGTAAAGCGTTATGTCCGAGACCCGCAGTCAACGTGTTAAAAAGAAAAAATATGACCTTCAAAACTATTTTGAATAATAATTTTGGATTGTCACTGTCACTATCACACTCAACTCAACTAAAAGCTCCACTCGAAATTCATTCTACAAATTCATCTGTAAATGGTTATATCTCTGGAACTACTCATCCTAGACTAGCCGTTAATTGCTCAAAAGATAGCTATCGACAAGATCTTTATTTTTAATGACATATGTCAAACTTGAATTTGCCATATCTCGAGAAGTACTCATCCTAGACTTGCCATTACTAGCTCAAATGATAGCTACTAATAAAATCTTAATTTTCGATGACAGCTGTCAAACTAAAAACTGTCATCGAAAATTAAGATCTTAACAATAGCTATCATGTGAGCTAGTAACGGCAAGTCTAGGATGAGTAGTTCTCGAGATATGGTCGATTTAAGTTTGACAGCTGTCATCGAAAATTAAATTCATGTCAATAGCAATCATTTGAGCTAGTAAAAGCAAGTCTAGGATGAGTAGTTCTCGAGATATGGTCAGTTTAAGTTTGACAGCTGTCATCGAAAATTAAGGTCTTGTCAATAGCTATCATTTGAGCTAGTAAAGGCAAGTCTAAGATGAGTAGTTCTCGAGATATGGTCGATTTAAGTTTGACAGCTGTCATCGAAAATTAAGTTCATGTCAATAGCAATCATTTGAGCTAGTAAAGGCAAGTCTAAGATAAGTAGTTCTCGAGATATGGTCGATTTAAGTTTGACAGCTGTCATCGAAAATTAAGTTCATGTCAATAGCAATCATTTGAGCTAGTAAAGGCAAGTCTAAGATGAGTAGTTCTCGAGATATGGTCGATTTAAGTTTGACAGCTGTCATTGAAAATTAAGTTCATGTCAATAGCAATCAATTGAGCTAGTAAAGGCAAGTCTAAGATAAGTAGTTCTCGAGATATGGTCGATTTAAATTTGACAGCTGTCATCGAAAATTAAGGTCTTGTCAATAGCTATCATTTGAGCTAGTAAAGGCAAGTCTAAGATGAGTAGTTCTCGAGATATGGTCGATTTAAGTTTGACAGCTGTCATTGAAAATTTATTCCAATTTTATTATAATATAATTATTATTGCGTAATAAAAACAATTAGTAGTCTGCATTTCCGCCCTTAATGCTTAGAACACAATTACCGCAATTAATTTTCATCTTTTGACCGAATGTTTTTTCTCCTTTATCACCTATAACCCACGTATAACCCGTGTTACAATGATAAAAAGGGTAACCCTAAGGAATGGGTTTTGGAATAATACCAAAATCCAATACTATTGATAACCCTCATGATCAGGTAACCTAATCAAAAGGGTTTTGAATGGTTTATCCCATCAAATAATAGTGTAAACCCATACGGAGAGGGTTAACTAAGCTTTTGGAAAAACTCTGCCGAAAACCTCTTTATCGGGTTACCAAATCGGGCCCTGATACAGATGAAGAAAATACGCGCAAACGAATTTGCACAAGGATCAGCTAGTATTACCATGGGTATTACATAAAAAAATCTTAGTACCGGTTTAATCTCTTTCCGATTTCCAGCCACAATTTATCTTGAACATTTCAGTTACAATAATTGGAACGACAATGATCATAAAGCGTTGCATATTTTACAATCAATTCACAAAATTCAATATTAAATTCGATATCGTCATTCGTCACGCATTTTTACATCACTAACAGACGTATGTCGCAAGCAAGTACATACTACGATCTGGCGGCCATCGGACGCCCATCTGGCGGCGATCGGGCGCGGGCGCCGAAATGGCGCGTCATACGTCCGAGCAACGACATACCGTGTGGCCTAAATTGTGCTTTATTTCCATGCATTTTGTATAAAATTTGAATGGAATAGGAAACCGCCTGTGCCATGTCCGCGCCACGTCCGTGCCCGATGAATGTGACTAGCGTCGGGCGCAGACAAGGCACTGGCGGTTTCTTATTCCATTCAAATTTCATACAAAATGCATGGAAATAAAGCACAATTTAGGACATACGGTATGTCGTTGATCGGACGTGCTTATGACGCGAAGTCGTCCGAGCTAAATTGTGCTTTATTTCCATGAATTTTGTATTAAATTTGAATGGAATAGGAAAGCGCCCGTGCCATGCCCGAGCCAGGTCAGACGAGTGGGGCCTATACCTTAGACTCCAACACGCTTATAAACCCACTTTAAAACTGATTAAACCGCTATCTAGAGCTCTCATGAAACTTAATGGCACATACCGGCACGAAACTCGTAAACCGAAACCGTAACGACAAACCCACTTCCGGTTGCAAACGCTTTATGTGTGCGTAGATCATATTTAACGAATGGTTTTAGAGATTTAGCGCGTATTGGGTCGAGGTCTTTCTGCGTTCTAAACAACTGGATTGTTGTGAAAAAGTTTTTCATTTATGTTAGTGAGATGTATCCCAACTTCCAACCTAGAGGTCTTGGTGTCGACTCCCGGCCATGTACTAGTAAATTAGCCGAGTATTAATAATAAATATATAAATATAAGGAACATCTCACACACGTTCGACTGATCTCAAACTAGGCAGAGCCTGTACCAGAGACTAATATACATACATATATACTTATAAAACACCCAGACACAGAACAAACAGCCATGTTCATCCCACAAATGTTAATCCTGGGCGGGAATCGATACCGCGACCTGCAGCTCAGATGCCCGAGTTATTACCAACTGAGCTATGATGCCAGCCGATGGTGAGAATCTCAATTAAAAACACGTGATTCTAAACTTTTCACCAATAACTTTAAGCTTGTCTTTGTTTTGTGTGTGTCAGCCCGGGAGCCCTAAAATTAAGTCAAAAGTACAATTACCAATAAATCAAGCCTAATGTTTAACTAAATCAGCTGTTCTAGAGCAGCTCTAGGTCTGCCCACTATTTCATGAGTAAAATTACTACTATTTTTGAGTAAAATTATGGTGTAAGTTTAAAAGCTATTCCTTCAATGAAAAACTACAAAATTCTAAAAGTCCTTGAACAAATGTTGTTGATATTTGGGAGTAGATCTAAACCTTTTCCGGTTATCATAAAATTTGTATAATATAAAAATCTATGTAAGTTAATTTCTTAAGTAGCATTAATACCTAATTAGGTAGTGTTGCTTTTACAAGAATTCATACCATATTGAACTACCAAGTACTCTTTATAATTTCTATTCTTTAAGATACTTGATTATGGAAAAAAGTGTAAGTGTTTACACTTACAAGTAAGTGTTTTAGTAAATATCATTAACATATTTCATTACATTTAGTGATGCAAATAAACAACTTGAATCTTAAATCTTTTGAATCTTGAATTTATTTTGTGTTTCTGTGTCATTTCCGAAATCAGTAAATCAAATTGGTTCTTCTTATCCCACCCGTCAAAGATGAAAGTTAATATGGGCGGGTTTGCAAGTCATACAAATATTAACTAGAGGTATATGCATGTTTTAAGTTATTGTGGTTTTTCCCAAATTAACTCCATATTAGCTGAACGGATTTGGATAAAACTTGAAATACCTATACATCGTTTGTGACTACTAGTAGTCTGTGCTACTTTTTATCAGGCTATACTGCGTAAGCAAAACCACAGATATAAGCTAGTTTTAAAATAAAACGTGAAATAGCAATGCAGAGCTGGGCAGCGCTCCCGAAATACCCTTGCTTATTGATTTCCTCAAACCCGCAAGTGGCTGCGGGTTGGACATGTTATAACTTGTCTGTTAGGTCAGCTACATTATTATATTAAACATTTACATACATTTGAAACTGGGGCTACTTACCACTACATCCAAACCCATTGTTCTTGGAAAAGAAAACTTTCATTATGTTAGTCCCCAACCACATCCACGAGCATTTTAATTACAACTTTTTTAATATTTTCGTTTCAATCATTAGGTCCCACTCACATTCCATGTTTAGGAAGAGTCAGCACGAGAATTTTCTGATAGTAAAAGCCCAAGTAGGTAAGGTACGAATACTTAAAATATTTAAGAATTTTACACAAATAAAGAAGTAAAGGTTTTTCTGCATTTATTTTGGCATGAATTACCATATAAAATAAAAACAGGAAATCACAGATAATTAACATTATTTATTTAAAACCCACAATCATTTACTTAGCAGTGGCATAGTTCTTTGTGGAGGGCTCATCCGGGGAATATACTGCCATCATATATATTTCTGCCGTGAAGCAGCTGTGCTGTGTTTTGGTTAGAAGGGTGTGGGTGCCGGTGAAATTACAGGCAAAAGAAGCTATCTTCCTTATGTCTCAAGTTGATGGACGCAGGGCGTTGCATCGTAGAGCACGTTGCGAAAAAACGTGATCTACGATGCAATGCTTTGTCATAGGTAATGGTTACCACTTAACATCCGGTGGGTCATGTTCTTGATTCATCTTCAAGAACCGTAAAAAAGTAGGTAAAAGTAGGTACTATAAGTTTATAGTACAAGTAAACAACAGGCTAAGTTTGAATGTGTATGATATCCCGGAAGGGGGTAACTGAACCTACTCACAAAGGTCAATAATATTTGTTTCACTAGTTTTCTAATTACTTGTAGTTTTTCATTGAAGAAATGGCTTGTCGACTTATACCATAATTTTACTCAAAAGCTTATGTGGCAGCCTTAGGACCAATAAATAAGTAAAACTATGTCCTTGAATAATGATGATGTAGCTTACTCGTAGGGTTGACACTCACAACACAAAGTTAAGCTAAACTTTTTTGTATAAAAGTTTTGAACCACGTATTTTTTGAATGAAATCATCCCAAATTAAGCACAACTATGGTCCAATCCAACATAATAATAATTATAATTAATAGATCTGCCTGACTCGTAGGGTTGACACACGCAACACAAACTGAACATTTTTGGATACAAGAAAAACTCGTGATTCCAAAGAATCACGTATTTTTAAATGAGGTTCTCTCAAGTTAAGCACAACCCTATGGCACAACCTTGCAACCTAATAATGATGATTATTTGCAGCTTTGCCTTACTCGTAGGGTTAACACGCGCAACACAAGCTTAAAGTTTTTGAATAAAAGTTTTGAATCACGTATTTTTGAATTAGGTTCTCCCAAGTTAAGCACAATGGTCCAATCCAAATCAACCCCTTTCAGGATAACAGACGAATTCCAACGCACCGTGTATACTAACAATTATGTAAAAAAAGGTACCTAGAAAGATAACGCCCAAGCGTGAGGAGGTCAAGACCTACCTGTCAATAAATATACAGTCCATAACTACATAACAGATAACAGATTCTGGCGAAGCACAAGGATGTACTCATGAATCCGTTTTTTTATCCAGCGGGTATCGTCTACTGACACTATGGGGAAGCGAAACCGAAGCGCAATCCCTTCTGCCAAGTTAATCAGTAGTTTTTAGTAAAAAAACATGTATGTTATTCTGTAAGGTATTTAAAGCTATGACCTCCGTAATCTTATTTTGTGAGTGCATAATGCCATAAATGATTATTTATTTATAACTTGTTCGGCGGGTAGAGGGGATATCCGAATATTTTTTTCAAAATCTAAAGAACCCGTAAATGTTTCAGGAGTGAGTAGCAAATGCCAGATGAAGCGAATAATCTTCTCGTGACGTGTTCCGCCTCCAGGCTGACACGAGCCTTGTAATAAAACATCAAGGTGGATTTCAGGAATCTCCCTTCATTGGAGTATGATTCTTGAGCTTTATGGTATTACTTGTAAATTTAAAAATATTCATGTTCTACAAATTCAAATTCAAATTGTTTATTTGCAACGAACAAAATACATGTAAGACTACAAAGTAACAAATGATAATGCGGGACGTAATCACACAGCATCATGTAGCCCCAAACTAAGCAGAGCTTGTGTTATGGGAACCACATGATTGATATACTACACATATAATTTTTTTTAATACATTCATATCATACATAGAAAACACCCAGACCCGAGACAAATATCTACAGAACTAAATTATGTTAGTTTCAAATGGTATCAACTCAGCATATGCAGGCTAGGCTAGTCTGCGCAGGTCTTCCAGGCGGTTACTGAATAATTTAAACTAAATTTAAACTAAAAAAAGTCTTTAATTTAAATTTTACATATCATTTTCTGCGCTAAGCCGTCAGTTTCTATGACTATGTATATAACCGTGTATTTAATGGGCTATAAGCGCAATGCCTATAACTTCGTTTGCTTAGGTTTTTATATTCGGTTATTATATTTAAAACAAGTCTCTAGAATTACGAGACTGCGTGTTTATTTTCAGCCAGTATGCCAGCTTCATCAACAATTTTAAATTTATATAATCTACTTGTAAATTCCTATCAAATTAAACACGTTAACTGTTCAGGAAGTTTATCCAATACCTACACGTAATATACGTATGACCAATACGTATGAGTATGATGACGATTATCCTACTAATGCAAACGAAGGCAAAAAAAATAACGTCGAAACCAACTGACCACGGATTGTGCCGCGAGCCGGCTCGCGCTGCACGCGTTCCCATAGTTGCAAATACAGACATGGCGTTCAAAGATGCGCGTAACCCGACTACGCGTACCAATATACGTGCTATCCGTGCCCAGATAACATTTTATTATAATAGTTGTTAGGCAACGACGGTGACTTAGAAATAAGAAATAGTTAAGAATTTGATATTTGGTAGTTTAAGTTTCGTAAGTTAAGTTTTATTAAGAAATAAAGAATTTTTTTGCTTAGCTAGGGACTTAGACTAAGAACACTGTAAATAGAATAGGTTGTTTTAATGTTAGGAACGACCAATCACAGCGCCGAACCTTAGGAATATTCTAGATAGGATAGACAAGAAAGGAAATACAAAATAGGCAGGGAGTTAGAAAGGGACAGATAGACGCAGAACGTGTCAGGACCTGTCGCGCGGGTCCAAAGTCCAACTCCCTAGCCGCGACCGAATAGCGCGCTGTGATTGGTCGAAAGGACTAACTCGCTTAGTTTGTCAGAGTAGGTTAGAATGTATAAAAGTTGTATATTATTAGGACATTTTTGTCAGAAAATTGATCAGTTTGATAGCGATATCAAACTGATCAATTCAGTGTATCTCAGAACAGAGAATAGACCGGAATACTAACTCAGCAGCATTTTCTTCTTACACCCTATCTCTAGCCAGCCTGAACACCCTACAATAGTGTAGCTGAGTTTGTCTTATTTCTTCAAACAAATAAAGGTCAGATTAGGCACTGCTTATCTGTCGTGACAATTGGACGTAAATCGACCACCTAATATGTCCCAAATTACATTTGTAACTGAATTACTTATTCAGTTGAATCTCGACCTTGTTTGTTTGCGGTTTAGTGTAAATACCCCACAGACATATCCCGAGGGATAATTGACTAGGTTTATTAACCACTTGAGGTTCATCACTGAGACATGCAGATTCCAGGATTTTACTTGGGTATTTTGTATTTGTCGCAATCCTGTTCTTTCTGTGGAAAAAAGCCGCAGGCAAAGGCTAGTATTAATATAATTGATCTCCCACCACACAACACCAGCCTATATCAATCCACTGCTAGACGTAGATCTCACTCTAATCGGTCTAATTCTAACACTATTTACTCCTTTAAAAAATCCATCAGAAAATATCTGTCCCTTAATATGGTCATTCTATATTGTCTGTAATTTGTGTAATTACACATTTACAGCCTGTGCACATTGGACGACAAACGTCAGCGATTAGACGCTACGACAAGCTGCGAGGGACAATTTTCATACTGTTCAAAGCTTCGCACACACGGCGACAATCGCAACAGCAAGATATGATAGACGCTCGCGGCTAAGCGCGACGACAAAGCGTCGTGTTTGCAAGGTCTCTTAATTTAGGCACTTTTGCATAATAAGGTTCATTCATCGCCATGGTTGCTTTTAATCTTCATATTTTTATATGTAAATTATTTTTAATTTTATTTCTAAGAACATAATGCGTTTCACAATTGCTGCTGCGCTCCGCACGGTGGCACCACTGAAAACCAGCGCTGCAGTAGCTTCCATGCTTCTGCAGCATATGCTGAGTGGTGACCTTTTTGTGTCACTATTTCTCGTATTAGATTTATGCATTTTATGGTTTTTTTATGAACTTATTGTGTGACTATATATATAGAATAATTTTTCTTATCTTAACTTAATAAAAGGGAAAATGCACATAATCCCACGCTGGCTATGTGGGTTAGGGATCGCAGGGCACAGCTTCTCGCACCGGCCGAGACGCTGTTGCGCGTCAGCGGTTATGGAATCGCGCACCGGCTGCCAGAGCCCCGTTTGATATATCAAACCTCAGCCTCACCTGTTCGTGGTGCACCCTGCTGTATACAGCAGGGCCAGCCTCACCACGAGCAGGTGAGGCTGGCTTGGATTCCAAAGATGAAGGCTGGAACCAAAGTTAATTGATCAACTAGCTTCCACCCGAGGCTTCAGTGGTGTGGTACACGCCAATATATTAATCCAGGTCACAAGACTATGTATTATATTCCAAGTTTCATCCAAATCAGTTCAGCCAGTTCAGTTGAGTGAGAACAAACACCAATACACACACAATACACACACACACACACACACACACACACACACACACACACACACACACACACACACACACTTTAGAATTTATATAATTAATTTAGATACTGCATCCTTACTTTCTTCTGGTCATAGCGGTGAAAAGTTAGCTATCCTTCAGTGGTTATCGGGTAGTGAGCGACATAACAGCTCCGGTACCATTCATGGACAAATGGTAGTGGGTTTTTGCACTTTGTCTCGGCAACAAGACCTACTGTTCGCAGGTCCTGGTATTTGCCAGTTTAATCGTCTGCTGCATAACTTATTGGTTGGTAAGGGGATGTTAAATATTTCGTAGATTTGATTGGGTTCTGGTCGTAGCGGTGATTTGTAGATGGATGAGCCACCCGAGTGCATCCATGAGCAATTCGGTCCGTATAACCACACGGTTGGTAGGACCATGGGAAGGTTGGAGGGTTGCTCGTAGCAGTTCTCCGTTCCAGTGTGTCAAAGGGAGTGTGGAAGAAAAGGTGCATCTGTGTATTGCGCGCACACTTATGCTCCATAAAATATCCTGGGTATCTGACTTGGCTTTGCTTTAGTACGGGCAAAGCATCCAAGCACTAAAGACAAAACGAAAAAGCTAGTCACCGAAAACGGCTAGGTTGATTTCACCAGGTTAAAAGTAAATTTTACTCAGTACCACTTACTTGTCAATCAATAAGCGTTCCATTGGTAGAGCTCGATAATCGTCTCGTGTTCTCATTTCAAGAGGGATTACAATTTAATTCTGTTTATCTTTTGATCGTTTAATTTTGTATCGAGATTAAGCTTATTGTTTATTAATTAACTTTATACGAGTATTACCCTTTCTACGGTTCAATAGACTTTTTGTTTGGAATGCTTTGGTTAATATTAGCTTGAACCCACTTGTGTACCATACCTACTAAAGCCGGCTTCAGACTACGCTATACTTTATTGTGCTATATAGTACAGCAAAGGAGGACCTAATGTTATATTATATAGCATGGCGTTCACATTACTCGATATTATCGCAAGCATTTATAGTATATAGCAAGCTCAGTTAACCACGACGATTGACCGCGATGCGGGACGGCCAGGGCTGAGGGATAAGGAAGAGAGCGGCGCATAATATAGCACAGCATGAACTCAGCGCATCGCGCCAATTTTATAGCGATAGTAAGACAATAATACATAGTACAATACAGTGTGAACGTGTCCATAACAATGTATGGTGCGATATTGTTGTGCTATGAGTTATATACTATGTGCTGTATGTATTATATTATAGCGTAGTCTGAAGTCGGCTTAACATTGTATGTATGTACGTAATGGAAAATGTTATGATGTCACAATGTCTTTACAAGGACCTACCTTGTCAACACCTACCACGGTGTGTTTAAAATTTTAGGTAGACAAGGTATCACGGGGTATCACGGGTATCACTGATACTGCGCTTTTTATGCCATTTTATTTAGATATAGAGCTATTATTAGTTGGACAATATGGGTTTTGTTCTGATAAAGAAACCAATAACAATCGAAACAGCATCGACAACAATTCGTAACATATATATATAAATAAAGCACAATTTAAGACACACGGTATGTTGACATGTATATATATATATATATACATATAGAATTATATATATATATTATTATATATATATGTAACGAATTGTACGAATACTAGCTCTATAAACCTCAGATAGAATGGCGTTAAAATATCATGTCACCTCTTTACATTTAAATGATAGGGACAATCTTATTTTTTCTTTTGATTATGAATAAGGCGCAGGCCACATTTAATAAGGCCGTCGGGCGCGGACATCGCACTGGCGGCGGTTTTATTCCAATAAAATTTCATACAAAATGCATGGAAATAAATCACAACTATGTTACGCTATGATGCGTCCACGTTCGAGCAACAACATACCGTGTGTCTTAAATTGTGCTTTATTTCCATGCATTTTGTATAAAATTTGAATGGAATAGGAAACCGCCCGTGCCATGACGCCATATAAATGTGGCCTGCACCTAAGGGGAACTACAATATAACTCTGTTATGTATACTGAGATATTGAAGCTGTAGAAGTCTAAAAGTTAATAAACAAAAATATCAATTTATTTTCAGTTCAAGTTAATTACATCTATTATTGTGCCATTAATGAAATACATATGTTTTGTAATAGTCTAAGTACACGTTGGTGATCTAATAATCATGTATACTATTTTCATTCGACATAAAACGGTAGGTTACTAATAGATATACTGCTACTTATAGTTATATTGTCCCTAAATTCCCTCAACCATCTCTATCCTTCGAGATATCCAACCATTCTCTCTAAAACGTTTCGTTTACGAAGTTTTAAAATAAATCCCCAAAAAATAACAACTTTTTAATTGAAATTCTATCGCTTCTTACTCTAAAATTCTTTGTAGTAACTCCAGTTATTTTATGATTTATGTAACATAATGTATACAAATATTGAAACCTCAAAATAGCTAGTTAAAATTAACTGCTATACTGTTATAAATCACACAAACTGGCTCACAGTACGTTGCGCAGATTGATGTTAACCAAAACTTTATCAGCTCGTAATATTCGGTAGCAGGTGATAAAGTAGAGTTTATAACGTTATTGCGGATTCAATACCTGTTAATATATAGGACGTGATTTATCGAGTGAACTAAGTATTTCACTGCCGTACACAGTTTAATCTATCACAGAGGGTTCGGTTTTATGTTGAAGCCAACATACATTTTATAAATAATAATACCCTATCTATAATTTTGACGACCTCTGTGGCGCAGTGGGTGAAGGTCCGCCTGAAGCGCAGAAGGTTGCGGGTTCGATTCCCGCTGTGGGAATGTTTGCATGTTCTGCAGATATTTGTCTCGGGTCTAGATCTTTTCTATGTATGATATCTATGTAATCATGTAAGGATTATGACATAAGCTCTGCTTAGTTTGGGGCTACATGATGCTGTGTGATTACGTCTCGAATTATTTATTATTTATTTAATTATTTATATATATCAACAAAGCTACAGTTATACAGAACTTTTACAAAATTTTCTAAAATAAATTATGTTCTTTGTTTGTAAATTTATAAATACCGTGGAGTATATTAGTATTATAGAAATATTATTTTACATAAATTTAAGGATGAATATTATATAGGTACCTAATTATTTTAAGTTTACAAATAGAAAGCCTTTATGATGAGTATTATACCTTCATTCATCTGTAATTTTAAATTTGCTGTAAGTTTCACCCAGAACAGTAAAACACCACGTAAGGCCCTCATTTCAATATTTTTGAATAAGAAAATTTGAAACAAAACGTTTGTTCCTAGTCAACTCTGTAACGTTTAAATGTATTAGGTTGAAACTTTTACAGCCTGCGCACATCGGACGAAAAACGTCAGCGATTAGACGCTACGACAAGTAGCGAGGCACAATTTTCATACATTTTGTTCAAAGCTCCGCACACACGGCGACAATCGCGACAGCAAGATATGACAGACGCTCGCGACTAAGCGCGACGACTAAGCGTCGTGTTTGCGAGGTCTGTTATTATACATAGTATGTGACCTTATAATCTTTTTATAGTGCTTCCAAATTAAATAATAATAGGGACCTTATAACACATAGACTACTTCATATTCCGGTTCACCACTGACCACGGGCAGTAAAGTAGGTAGTTCGTTTTTTTACTTAATCTGCATCGTCCCACTGCTAGGCAAATGTGTCCCCCAAATTCCGTCAACCATCTCTTTACTAGTTTCTAAATCAATACCTATAGTATATTTAGCTTTAGTACCTAGTATATCTCAAAATAGGCAGGTTGTTTGAACTATTAATGCCTTTACAAACACCTCGAGCTGAAGAAGCAAACCTTCACCTTTTCACTATAACAAAACTGGTGGCATTGAAACTCCTATTACCTATTATGCACGAAGAAACGCTTTCTTGCAACGTCCATGAAAAAGCAGTTATAGCACAATAAAGCATGACAAAGGCGTGACGTATAACCATGACCCACAACCATCGAGATAAATACTTTAGAGCCACCATCGTGGAACAAAATGTCCGCACCAAAACTCGGCTTTTAAGCAACATAAGGTCTAAATAAAAGGAGCTGAAACGTGACACTCACCGTACTAGTCTACCAGTTTAAAGTTGATCAGCGAGCTATGGAACAAGCTATGCTCGGAGTTTCTCTCCGCAATTAAACTCCGACATACTTAGAACTAAAGTTATCGACATAGCCCAGAGAATTAGCAAGCAGAAGTGGTAGTGTGCTGTTCTCTCTGGAGACACCGGCTTGACAAACGTAGTGTAGGACGCCCTTCGGCCGAAGTGACGATCGGCTGCTAGTAGAAACTGGATGCGTCGAGCTCAAGACGGCGCAATGGCGCTCTTTATGGGAGGCCTATCTCTAGCAAAGGATTGCTATCGCCAGATGATGATGATAAAGGTCTAAATTAGTGCAAATGTGGCGTTTTGATGTTTATGTATATTAACGACGTGATCGGACGTTTTTTGCGAAAGTTCACTTGGAGACAATGAATCTATAGAGTACTATCTCGATGCTAACAACCTTGGCATACTCTAGAATAATTGCAAAGATGCGTCTACAATAGAACCTTGCTAGCCTGACTGCGGAGGTCGCAGTTTAGATGCCCTCTTTTAAATTTTGGGCTTATTCCAATTATCCACAATGAGTTCACCCTATTAACCCAGATCAGTCCCGAGTAACTGACCCCCTTACTTATGAACGCTACTCAAAGTTAACCAATGCTTATAGTTAGTCCTATCACTGTTTGTCATTATCCAACGTATGATATGACAATAATCTAATCTTCGTTTTTCTTCAAAAAGATGTTCATAAGTAATTTATTTCCATTCGTGTTTATTTAAAGCCTCGAAGAGCAAAAAAAATTGCCAATGTATAACAAAAAAACACGTCACTTTTTTGGCAAAAATATCTTAAATTAATAAATAAACGGGACCTCTCGAACACATCAACTGATCTCAAACTTGGAGAAGCTGTACTATGGGTTCCAGAGACTGATATACCTACAAATACTCATATAACACCGATGCGTAGAACAAACTATGTTTACCAAACAAATGCTAGTCCTGGGTGGGAATCGAACCTGCGACCCACAGCGCAGAGGGCAAAACTACCAACTCAGCTATGAAGACATTCGACCTCTTAAATTATCTTTGTTCTTAAATAGGACTATAAAATTCAAGACAAGGTGGCGAGACTAAGTGCGAAAAGTAAAATAGAAGTTTCGAATAAATTTAATTTAAATTCATTGGTAATAAAGACTTCTTTACGATTGTTTTCGGGTTTCAATGCTGTAAAATTAACTTGTTTTAAGTTAATTTATTTGAACTGAATTTCAACTTTGTTTCTGAAGTTTTTTACAAAAGAAATTTAGACTTAATTATTTAATATTCACAAAGTAGTGATCGTCTTTATTGCACAGAATTTTGAAAAAAAAAAGGTTTTAATTTGTAATTTTTTAGATTTATTAATTCACCACACGCCGTAAAACCAAATTTCATCCGCGTCACCTGGGTGGTTGGTTTTCCTCAACTGTACGTTTTTCACGATTGTTCCTTCCACGTACGTACAAGTTGTGGAATGAACTCCCTACTGCGATTTTCCCTCAGAGTTACGATTGGCGGGTATTTCATCACCTTTGTCTACCCGTTTGCCTGCTTTGCCACTCTGATCTACTGAACAAATCCATTGATAGATTTGATTCCACATTTGGTTCTACTGTAGTCCAGTTAAATTCGACCGCTCGAGATTATTCCACCCTAATCCATCGCCTGGATGGATTAGATTCCACTGTTTTTTTCTATTCTACCCTTATCCGTCGTCTGCATAGCTTCGTTTCAGAATGGCTTATACTTGGATAAAAAACATATTTACCAAAAAAATTA
The DNA here is from genome assembly GCA_951804965.1 of Horisme vitalbata. Taxonomy (NCBI): domain Eukaryota; kingdom Metazoa; phylum Arthropoda; class Insecta; order Lepidoptera; family Geometridae; genus Horisme; species Horisme vitalbata. Next base: position 11,595,472 of record OX638105.1, on the reverse strand, counting down.
GGAGTGGCATGACATGACAGAATGTCAAAATTGCAAAATTTTTTTTTTCTTTTTTCCCTACCTTCTCAATCAACATCATGATAAATCGATAAAGGTAATAAAGGGTAAGCCTTAATATTATGCAAGGTGAGTTCAATACGCAATGGCGTACTTTTGCAATCCAAAAAACTACAATTCTATGAAAAACTACAAAATTTGGAAAGTCAACAAATTTGAATATTGTGGAGTAGATTTACCTCTTTTTGGGATACCTACTTAATACAAATTGAAATTCACCTATAGGCATTAGTTAGGAAAAAAGATGTGAGATGCATCGAGATAGGTATTTAAAGTTCTTTGCAATTATCTCGATGGTGAGATGAGATAATACATAATATGATGAGATAATAAATAATAAAAATACATACATACAAATGATACGGATTGCACTTTTTACACATTATGTATTACAAGACCAGGAACAACATAGGCTACGTATCCAGATACCACGTGAGCCGCGTGATGGATCTAGTTAATAATAAAACAACCGAAATACGAAAGAAACGTTTATTCATACTTTCACTAACAGTGCATTCACAGTTTTGGAAATCACCTAAACAAAACATGAACGGCGTGAATTTAAATAGTTTACAATAAGGAGTCAATGCAGTAGGCAGTTCTAAAATAAATAAATACAGGAGCTCAATTTAGTATAGCACTTATTTTAGCATTAAAAATATTTTGATATAATAATACAGGGTTTTTGGTAAAAAACTAACAACTTCGGACAACTGTATTATTAACATCATAAACAACAATTTTTGTTCTATGACTTTTTACAAAACCTAATACATTTACCTAAAACAAACTTTCTAGATTTCGTTATTTTATTCGTTTCGTTATGTTGTCGATTTCTTTGTAGAGTTACTCAAATTATGAGCGTTAAAATAAAAAGACCAATCAATTAAAACTAAATCTAATGAACTATTGAAAGTGACAGAACAAAATATGTTGCTTAAGATTTTAGAATTAAAGTCCAGTGAGCTTGTAAGTATTTTAACAATAACCCTGTATATGCTGATTATGCTGTTTAAGCTATTCTCATCACTATTAGCTACTTTGCAATTCTCGTGAGTATCAGCCTGAGGATTTAAATTGAAATCAATTTGTCTTTTGATTTGATTATCATTTTTGATGCCACAAAAGCAATAAAGGATAAAATTATAATATCATTATATGACAGGCATATTTTATACCCAGTCCACTGCATCTAACCATAGCCTATATAGTCACTAAAACGTCCCAGTCAGGAAGTATAGGGTTACCAATTCACTCTGTATAATATATGATCTTGACTATATGCAACGGCCATTTTGTATCTTTATTTTAAAACAAGCTTCAACAAAAATTGTTTTAGTTAAGAAGTATTGTATCTATCTTTGAGTCACTATTATTAATAAAAACAAGGTTATGATAGCTTTTACGAGACTAGAATATATTGTGATAACTACATTACAACTATTAGAAGGCCGTGGACTTAGGCAAGTTATATCAAGTTTTTTTATATATTAACTATTTTACACACATTATTATACATTACTATCCACCTACCTTAGCTCTAAATGAAAATACACAAAATATTCAGTGGTTTCTTTAAAGATTATAGGAAAATATTTATATAGATCAATAGCTCTTATTTATTTATACATTATTGGTCTGTCTGAGAATGTGGATCGATAGAATTTAGAAAACGCATATTATATTTAGTTTACCTACTATTATATGTACCAATGATAATGATCAGTTGAACCTAATTACGAATATATTTAATTACAGAACAATTGCCTACCTTAATCTTTTTAGTAAGAAATATTCTGTACACGAAACTTTTATTAATATCAATTAAATTAAAAACAAGCTGATGTATTTGTTATTTCTCAAATATTATAACGATTGTTTTAGATTTATTGAGTACTTGTGATATTATTTTTTTATTGTCTACAATAGATTTATTGTTTTTAAAAAACAAAATATAAACAGTAATTTATATGACTAGATGAAAATTCAAACACTTACTTTAAGCGATATGTGCCTTACAATTCAAGTTTAGCAATATAAACCTTATTATAATATGCATTTACACTATAATGCTAAATCACAACACTGCAAATTTGAAGAAGGTGAGACAATGATAAAGTATGTTACCTAATTACTTTTTAATTTGAAGACATGAAAGATGGTGAATATAAATATGGTGAACATTATGTAGCTAAATATCGAAAATATAATTTATATAAATTTATACTATTGCGAGACAAATGACATAGTAAAATTTAATACGATACTTAATATACAAATAACAAAGGAATTAAGACGTAATAAAGGATCACAAAATCTACTGTTTACAATAAATTAATAGCTCAAATAACATAAAATGGGTAAATTTTTAAAAATGTATAGTAATGATATGTAATATAAATATTTATATGAATAAATAATTCCGATCAACAACTGATATGGATGTTTACCTATGCAGCAAAAAAATATGGAATGCTCTCATTGGAAATATTACAAATATCAAAATATTGAATCTTATGTCAACATGAAGTGATGTAGTAAGCACATTATCTACTTTAGAACATACGCTTTTTGTCAATTTATAATAGACTTATTTACAAGGCTTAGCTCTAAATATCATTTAAAACCTAATGAAGCTGATACTGTGATATTTTAAACAATTTCTAAGATCCTATAAGTTTATAATCAAGTTTTATAGAGATTTTAAATGTATTAGAAAATTATAAGTTGTTTATTGAAAATAGAATCAAGTACCTAAACAAATTATAAGAATGACGTAAGCATTTTAAATACTTATCTGATTTAGCTGTACAAGGTGAAACCATTATAGTCTAAATCATTCCTTTTCGGCATAACATACTAATGAAAACTCACCTCGCATAAACAATTAGGAAATCATCTTATTTGGGATAGTTCTCTCTCGAACAGATACATTTTTCTTTAATATCTAGAATTTAAAATCAATTATAATTATATAATTATAATTGATAAACTAATGATTTCATTACTACAAGCATACAACCACGTACACGCCGCCTTAACTATCCGCTTTAAAACTATGTAAGTCGTAATAATCCCGGATTCATTATATACATTTCCTTACAAACAAGATAGTAAAGCTTCACATAGATCACTATTTAGATTTAAGTCATTTACAAATTCGTTATCATTAACTATATCTAAAAGGTTATGTAATTTGGTATCGTTAGTATTGCCTATATTGAGATTCAATAGGACTTTATACATAAGAGTTATCTATTCAATTTATCATTATTTGAATCAAAGTTTATACAGCGTCAATAAATACCCAGTATATCACGAAAAACCTTCGGGAAAATAAAATTGTTCATATTCATATTTATTTATTAAATACAAGTACATTGTTTTTTAGCAGATGGGGGTCTACAGGAATTTTTGCTAATTGGAGTCAGATTTTCGGAAATAGATTTATCACAGTAGATTAAAATCGCGAAAATTGATCATATTCATATATATTTATTGAATACAAGTACATTGTTTTTTAGCATATGGGGGTGTACAGGGTTTCAAACGCCATCTTCGAAACCCAAGCCAACCTCAGCTTCACGTGGTGCTCCCTGCTAAACAACGTACGGGGCTCTGGCGGCCGGCTCATTGCGGCAGAGCGCAGCCTACATCGACACAGCTAAATCCCCTGGTAACAGACGGGCAGCAGCGTCGGTGGTGTATGAATCTGTGCCCTGCGATCCCCAACCCGCATGCCCAGCGTGGGGATTATGGGTATATCCCCCTTCATTAGGGAAGGCCTATGTCCAGCAGTGGACTGATATAGGCTGGTATGATGTGTGGTGTGGTTTTTTAGCATAGGTCTCGGTAGCATTATTAATTACTACATGTACCCTATTAGAGTGTAGCCAATTCATTTGAGCGCGTCAACTAGTTAGTATATTAAAAGAATATCTACCATAATTAATTAATTTAAAATATACGTGTGGTGTTTAAAATATAGTTAATTGTAGGGAATTTGACAGTAATTGCATGTGGTTATTGCGATAAAATATATCAATCTATTGTGATAATCATCTCTATTACCGAGAGTCAGGGTCTTGGTCAGAGTATAAAGTTAGGTACGCCAATTGTGAACCTTTTTATAATTATATTAAATGTTTTTCATATCAATACTATGCTAAGCAATATATGAAATCAAATATTTACATCAGCGATAGACTAGAATTGCATTTCTATATAAAAATATTAAAACTACTAAGTGGGTTCCTCACTGTCTCCTGGTTTTATTTGTCCTATTGCGTACTCTTTCAGCGCGTCCTCTATATGTTTTACCTGTAGAAAAATTGTCGAACATTATTGGCAGAGACATATTATCTATATAGCAAGCCTATACGAACATAAAGAAATCCCAAGGGATGAAACCCGTAATTAAGTTAAGGTGACGATACATGTCAAACCTCCCTCTCGCTCGCACAATTCAACATTTTAGAAGATATAAAATCACTGAATGTAGTTATGCAAAATAACAAACCTTCAGATTCTGGAGAATAACAATTCAAAGGTTCAGCAAGGATATCATGTTGAACCCAACACGTTTTCCTACCAAAAAAATTGTACCAGAATTGATCACGTTGGTACTAGTTTTTTGGTAAGAAAACGTGATAGAATCAAAATGATATTATTGCTGAACCTTTGAATTGTTATTCTCTAGAATGTGAAGGTTTGCTATTTTGCATTAACAGTGATTTTATATCTTCAAAAATGTTGAATAGTGCGAGCGAGAGGGAGGTTTGATATGTATCGTCCCCTTAAGTACAAAAATAGCTACATTCAACATTATGGCGTCCGTGTTTAGGACTCTGTGGTTGCGTGAGATACCTAAGTTATCAACTTTGGTTCATGACTTTACTCCCTAAGGTTCCTTCTCTAAAAGTTTTTCTATCTATAAATCAACTTGTATAAGAGTCAGAACAGTTGTTCTGACGTAATTGTGTACATCCCAACTTACTAATTTATCACATTAGCACAACTGATAAAAGCGACAAACTAACACCCAGAACAAACGTACGCCTAAGTTACTTTTCTTTATAAACCCGTCATGTCAACAAAAATCATTATCCTTCACGCTCAGAACCAACGGTTCATATTGAACCTACAAGTGATAGTGATAAAGACGAAATTCGAAGAAGTGGTAAAGTCTTACCTGCGCCGCAGCAGGGTCGGTGCCTGGATGGGAATACTTGTGGAGGAAATAACATGTTCCCGGAATGTCTTTGGGGAACGAATTTGGGAGACAAGAGCGGTCTCTAGGCTCCATCTCGAAGCCGGGGAATTTTATTAGCCACCTGCAAAAAAGTTTTTGTTACTTCGGAACGAGTTAGGTCCAGTCGCTTTTTATAGTAGCTGGGAAGCTCAGATGGTTTTTATAGGTCCCTTTCATAATGATTATGCGGTTGTGTAAAGTACATATGATCATTCCGTGTTCTATGAGCCTTTTGAGGGCTGCTAAATATTAAAAATTCCGTCTGAATTTAACATTTTTCTTTTCACATATAATAAGTACTCAAGTCGTGTTAAATTTTCAGAAGTACTATTATCTATCATTTTGTTGTCATGATGGAGTCTACTTCACTTCACTTCTTTATTAAATGGCTTCTGGGATAATTATCCACAATTTCGCCAGTATCAAGTATAACAATTATTCATAATAATATGAGGCAACGTAGTACGGTTTATAAGTCCAGTCGTCCAGTCTTCAGTCAGGTCCTGTTTTCTGTTATAGCCAAATTCCCGAATTCCCGTTCAATCTTCTTTTATTCCATTTCACTAATACTTGTGTCTTTTATCTAACATTTATCGATTATAATACCATGAATATTAAACGACATATATTAGAAAAACACTAGAAAATAAAATTTTATAAAATTGACAATCGTCGTTCAAGATGGAAAAAAATGGTGTCCCGGAGTCTACTTTAGAAGTGCTAGTTCAAATGTGAAACATGTACGCACGTCAATGCGCGATCAACCTTTGTTAAAAGGTGACAAGCTAACGCGAAGGTGACAAGCTAACGCGCATTGCGAGTGCTCAACATTGTTAGTGTTAATAACAAGTGAAGTTGGATAATGGCAATTGCGATCGAAGCTCGCGCCCATCTGAGCAGCAAACGTGCGTTATATCACAGTATAAAGATCATACAGTAGCCCGACGCCTTTGATCTCGCGATAAATGCCAACAAGTGACGCGACAGTGAAGGCAAGTAAGGGTTGTCACAAGAAAACAATAATTGTTGGTGCGATTTACAATATTACTATAATTTATTATGTTTATTCACTCTATTATGTTATCTTAGTTTTATTATCACAATAAAAGTCTAATAAAGAATATTTCAGTAGGTAAAGGCTGTGGCATACTTTTCGGTAAATATTTTCATGATAATCGAATTCCCGCGCCGTTCTGCCATGAAAATTATCATCATCATCAGCCGATAGCAGTCCACTGCTGGACATAGGCCTCCCTTAATGAGCGCCATTGCGCCCTGTCCTGAACAATTATGTCTAACATCTAACAATATAAATGTAATAATTTCCTAAACCGAACCGAATTTCGTAAACTCGTTATTTTTTGTAAATACATACGTTTCTATATTATATTATCTATTCTCTATTTATATTCAAAAAATGATAACTATTCCAAAAAACATATAATGGCAAATGCACAAACAGCGCGGCACCCAGAAGAAAAAAAAATAACCGTGCTTGCCCTGAAAGTTATGTCCCGTGTTGCAAACATATTGAATGTAATACAACTCGGGACCGGCCCTCCCGCGTCTCGCCCCGCACACCCCGCACGATTGCCCTGTCTAGACGCCTTCGTCGAACGACTGTATGATTTAAAGGCTGTGGTTATATAAAGAGCGTATTAACGCGCGTTCGCCTGCGTCTAGATTCTAGAGACTTCTCTGAGCGCCGCGTTAACCTATGTAAACGGATGTGAGCAAGTACCAGGATCTCTAGACGTGCGATTTAAAAACGCGCGTTAGAATTTTGCCATCTAACATATTCTAAATTTATAGTTTTGCAAGACGCATCACCATCTAGATCTTGTATATTATTCAGTGAACCATCCAAATGGTTCAGCTGTTTCTGAAGTTGTCTGTGATTGGCTACTTTTGTTACAGTTCGTGATTCATTGTTTTCGCGGTGGGACGAGAAGTGCTGAAAGTTTTGTAGATTTATCTAGCTCCAGTGAATAGGGGCTTTTAGGGTAGTCTATCAAATTATATGTTTTGTTCAGATGTATTTATGGTTAATGGCCTCTGATAACGTTTGGTTATACCCTAGGGAGTCATAGATGTGTGCGTGTACGATATAGTAGTTGGGTTTACCAACTATGGTTTTTATATTGAGGACTAACTTTCTGCCTGCGGTTTCGAATGCGTAGTACTCGCATAAAAAAATAGCCAACTTAAGGTCGGATATAGTTTCTGACGTTACGTGTTACGGATTTGAGCGGGTACGAACATACAAACATAACACAAAAACTTACGCAGTTTTAATAAAGGGGCGATATGATTATTTTAAATACAAAAAGAAATGCTAATTATTTATTAATTGGTAAGTATTGTAATATAATCGAAAAAAAGCCTTTATGTTAACTTATTAGCACATGGCCCACCTGATGTTAAGTGGTAACCATTACTTATAACAAAGTATTGCTTCGAAGGTCACGCATGTTTGGAATGTACTAAACGATAATTAATTGACTCAGGCGTGACTTTGCGGAAATCCATTACAAGATATTCTATAAGACAAGATATTTAGTACAAATTCCATTTAATTTAAATTTAATTAAATTTAGTAGAATTTATGTGAATCTGCGGGAGGGCGGTGCATGCGTATGCATTTTGTGGAACTTGTCAGAGAAAGTTAGCGGAATTTGTACTAAATATCTTGTCTTATAGAATATCTTGTACTAAACGATGCAACACACGTCCGTTAACTTGAGGCATGAAGGTGCTGAGCCTCATGTGCTCGAAAATACACCGGCCCCCTTCAAATCAAAACACAGCAAGCTGCTTTACGGCAGAAATAGGCATGATGTTAGTACTTCCCCGGATGAGAGCTTCACAAAAAATATTATTGGCTCTATAATAAAACTCTACTAAAAAATTTCAGTTTGAAATTTACGTTTTCAATAAATAATATGAAAGATAGCGATTAGCGGCGCGGCGTCTCAAATATTTTAGTGGTTTCTCAGTATTCGGGCGTAAGTTAATTTAGGAAATTATTGTATATTAAGTTCACTTCTCTATTCACCGCTGAAACGTTAATGCTAACTACTCAACCTATTTTGCTTTAGCTACATTTTCTCAGAAACTATTTAAAAATACATGTCGAGTGCTATAAAATACAACCTTTTTAGCCCTTACACTAATGGATCGTAAGAACCATCACATAAAAGTGTCGACTTAGAATATTAGCATAGAAAAATATAGAATTCTGTCACACAATTTTTCGGGAATATATTTGGAATGGAATAAATTTTCTATATGATACGGTAAGTGACTAAAGTCGATTTACAAAATGCCTCTTACTTCAAGACTTTAATGAATTAAACGACAACAAGGCAAATCTTCAAATTGGGTGTGAAATTTTAGTCAGAAGTTTTTATCGTTACAGAACTAGAAAAGTTTGAAAAATATAAATGTCAATCTACTTTTGTTGCTGAGAGTACCTTGGTTTATATAAGGCCTGAATAGCCCGACTACTGACATAATTGCTCACGCAAATCAAAAAGATTATATATCTAAAATGATAATGTTCTTGGGTTAAGAAAACAACAGTAATGATGATAGAAAAGATGATGATGACTACAACGAAGAGGACGAAACTGTTATTAATGAGGTTGTTGTTGATCTTCCCAACTTTAGAGCTGAGCTAGAACTTGTTGATGACAAAAATTACAATGGTGAATACGATGATAATGTGGAAGAAAATAATGATGTCTTACTCGTAAGTGGTAGGGCTGACGTTGATCTTCAAAGGCTCAGAACCGGACTCGAACTTGTTGGCGAGGGTGCAGTTGTGACCAAAAAGACAGTACTTCAGCATGGTTTTGCCAACGACACCGGCGAGGACGGTTCCCGTGTGAAGGCCTATGCGCATCTATGCAAAAAGAAAACCACATGGTAAAGTTAGCAAACAAAATTGCTTTCACATAATACGGCATTGCTAAGGCTCGAACACAGATACTACTGATTATGTATTTATATCGTAGATTTAAAATGTTGGTAATGAGAAAGCGTAGGTTTAAAACGTTTACAATACGACACGTTGAAATATTCGGCAGCCTACTTTGGTCAGATTTTAATTTCTTAATTACTTAATATTTTTAATGTTAAGACCTGTATTTTGAAGTTCCTTATCAAAAGTAAATACAACTTGAAAATTTTGTTAACTAATTTAGTCTAGTCGAGAATAAAGTCCTCAAGAGCCAGAAGTCAAATTTTCATATTCACTCTGATATTACGTAACAATTTTTCTTTGTTTTTTTCAGTATTTTACCTTTATAGGATTCCCCTCATGCGTCAAATGCTGTGCGCAAGTTTCCACCATGCGCAATGCCATCCACGCTATCTGCGGCGCATGCGTGTCTATCTTGCGGTGGAGACCACTTGCAACACAGTAGGCATCTCCTATCGTTTCCACCTGTTACAAAAGGATGTAAATAAGAAAAGGTATTTACACAGTCTTCACAATCAATGACAATCATCATCAATCTATTGAAGTCCACTGCTGAACATAAGTCTCCTACAAGGATTTGTATCAAGAATGGTTTCGAGCCCCCTCCATCCACCGATTACCTGCAATCTTGAAGATGTCGTCGGTCCATATGGTAAGGGGTTCCAATCAATGATGCTTATTATTATTCTTATATAATATCACAGGTTTGGTTTTACAACAGTGCTTCAGGTGCTACCAGGTACCTACAGTAAACCATAATTGACTGTTATTGCTTTACTTCGTCTAAGATAGAACTAAGTTCGACAATTAATGTTCCAAAGGGGTATTAATCGAGGGTTACGCTAGGAAACCAATAGAAAATTTATCATATATATCGTTTTTGCATACAGACATATACCAAATGAGTATTCTAAAGGAGGAAATTTGAAAAAATATATGCATTAAGATTTTTACAACGTAATCACTGGACTTCTGTTAATGAAATCTCATTGATTGTCAAAAAATGACATAATGTTCGTGCTTCGGCCTTGGCAAAAGTTTGTGAAGATTTAAATACGTGAAGATGTCAAATTTACCTATGATATTCCTTCACACCAAAACTGGGGGCCTAGTGCGAGTTTTTTACCAGCTCGATCGCGTTTGCGTTTACGCAAATTTATATGGAATCGAGGTAGCGCCATCTAGTGAAAAACGCGTGGCACTGACTCCTTTCCATACGAATTTCCGTAAACGCAAACGCGATCGAGCTGGTAAAAGAACTCGCACTAGGCACCCTGATTGTAAAGTGTCTAACCACACTATAGCCGAAATTGATTACGCCTGCAATGGTATTTGAATTACAGATGACACATTATGTTGAAATTACGTTGCGTTATGGTATACAGCCGAACTAGTCAAAATAAGCTGCGGAACTCACGGCGCGTAACTTTCGGCATAGTAAGTTTAGACGCTAAAGGAATAGCATATAAGCTATTGCCTATAAAATTTGAAGACAGGGCGCAATGGCGCAAATGGCTTTAAGCTGGTGATAATGATGATGATGGTGATGGTGATGAAGATGGTGATGATGATGGTAGTGGTGATGAAGATGATGAGGATGATGAAGTTGCAGTACCTTGTAAACATCAAGTTCTTCACAGAAGATGTCAAAAACACTGTACAGGTCTTCCAGCATGTCGATTACCATCATGGGCGTGGCGGTGGCGCAGATGGACGTGAATCCAACTATGTCACTGAACAACATCGTGACGTCATCATGGCTCTTCGCTTCGATCTTCTCGCCTGAGGAGAAATTAAGTTTTTGGGAAATCAGGGTTAAGACTTAGGACTTCGAATTAAATAAGATGGAACCAAGCAGTTCAGGCATTTTCTTAGTTTTGTATCTACCATTCATACTAATTCCACTGTATCTACTTTTCTACTGTTTATTTGCACTCGGAAACCCAAAACAGCTTTCAGCTTAGTTTGGTGATATACTTTGTTACTTCAATGTTAGCCTGTGCTAAAATTTTTTTGCTCTGTAAAATTTTGTAATCTTTATTTTATGCGCTCAGAATATGCCACTAAATGGTCACCTACCCTAAGGGGTGCAAGGGGCTCCAAACCTAAATCTCCGGAACCCAACCCGACCTCACCTGCACGTTGAGCACCCTGCTAGCTAACAAAGGGGGCCTACATTGGCACAGCTAAATCCGCAAATGGCAGCAGCATCTGCAGTGCGAGAAGCTGTGCGCTGCGATCCCCAACCTGCATGCCCAGCGTGGAGATTATGGGCATATCCCCCTTCTCTTAGGGGAGGCCTATGTCCAGCAGTGGACTGAATAGGTTGGTGTTGTTTGTTGTTGTTGGTCACCCACCCGAGTGGCGACTGGGCGGAGCATTGTTTAACTAGAATGATCTACGTACCTAAGCCACGAGCGCTTTATTCCCTTATAGTATCACATATTGTTCTGTACTAAAATTATTTGGAAGACACTAGATCCCTTTTCTAGATTCTTTGGGATACTGTAATACCAGTCAAGGAATCAGGCTCAGTTAATTGAGAATAAGACTTGATAAAACTGCCATTTTTTATCCAAAAACCGACGGCAAATAATCTTTTCTTTATGTTGGAAGACACGACTATTAAGAGGTACTCTCGCTGGAAAGATTCTTTATTGGAATATTTCAAGGATCATACATAACCCTCCAAAATTCATATCTTAGGGCACTATACGACACTATCTTATCACTCGCTTAGAGTGAGGCCACACGGGAGGTATTTTTATTTTTACATATAAGGTAGTCAAGCGTTTGACAACTGTCAAACCTAAAACAGGTGAAAATCGTGGTCTAAGAAAGAAATTGAAATTGCTGGTCCGGTACGTCAACGCTGCGTCGTTTTACATGACATGCCACACGATGCGCTGCGTGCGCAAGCACAAGAAGCTGGGAGGGGAGATAGGCTACTACACCGCTGTTATAATTGTTTAAGTTTACACAAATAAATGATCGCAGCGGCAACCCAGTGTAGTGCAGTATACTATATCTCCATTTTCGTTCAGACTGAGACGACACACCCTTTACCAAAGGTTATCTGAAGTAAATGCTATTTATCATTCATTTTTCCTGTGCACCTGTTTTTATCTTGTGCAATTAAAAAAAATATCTATCTAAGACGCCGGAGCCGGCCTCGGAAGCGTTGGCATGAGTGCTAACTGGTGGGAGGCAGCAAGCGATCGTAAGTCATGGAAGGAGATGGGGGAGACCTTTGCCCAACAGTATAGGTTAATTAAAAAAAATACTATCTACACCGGGACGCTATGCCTGCAATGAAGTTTGGCTGTATGGCTGTCATTCTCAGAGCCACACGGCAACTTCTGACTGCAACACTGCAACACTGAGAGTCCAAATGAGTCGAAATAATTGCGGTACGACACGACGCAGGGCACTGGCAACGCTCGTGTGGCATCGCTCTTTAGCTGGCTTCCCAAAGTGCGTGATATTGCGGACGGAGGTGGACCAGCCCGCACTGGCGGGAAGAGTATCGTCCGTGGTAGTGCAGACACGTCCGTTGCGGTGCGTTCGATCCGCGGCGAGTCAGTAACTTCAAACGAGCATCCGTTGCGGTGCGTCCGATCCGCGGCGAGTCAGTAACTTCAAAGGAGCATCGGTTGAGGTGCGTCCGATCCGCGGCGAGTCAGTAACTTCAAAGGTGCATCCGTTGCGGTGCGTCCGATCCGCGGCGAGTCAGTAACTTCAAAGGAGCATCCGTTGCGGTGCGTCCGATCCGCGGCGAGTCAGTAACATCAAAGGTGCATCCGTTGCGGTGCGTCCGATCCGCGGCGAGTCAGTAACTTCAAAGGTGCGTGCGGTGCGAGCTCGTGCGATGCGGTCTGAAGTCGTCCGCATTAACACAGACGATCGTGTGACTAAAAAACACTACAAGAGCCGCAGCTGCAGAGATTTGTTCCCTTTCACTTTGCATTGTGGAATGACAAGATGGCTTCGAATCACAGACAGACACGCACTGTTGGAGAACTTTATGCGCGGTGCGTGGCTGTCCGTGATCATCGACCGTGCACGCGATATCCGCAGAATCACGCACCGTGGGAAGTCAGCTTCTGGTTAGCTTAAGGTTGAAGCTTTAAGTTGATATTCTATCATTCTTCTTTTTTTTCTTCGTATGAGTTAGATACCATGGAGTTTCCGAAAGCCTTCGACAATATCTCAACGTCTGAAAATGCCGGAAACACAGTAGGATCTAAATACCACTAAAAGTTCACCTATTCAAGTAGTGACCGGGCGGAGTGTTGCTGATCGGCTAAGTACCATGTACCATGCCCATGATGGTAACACCAAAGTAAGGCAAGACGCGAAAGCTGTCATAGTAAAAGGATAATTCAAAGATTTTTACTTTTTATTGCCAACCAAGGCCAAACCAAAACGGGTGTGCCTTTATAATTCCATAAAGCTTACAGCACAGTGGCTTAGTAATTACCAGAGTAATAAGTAGCTCTCATTAATCAATTAAATTGTCTGTTACGAGCGTGACGGGAGCTTTTGTAATACCTATTGGGTAGGTTGGCTATAAAGCCATTATTATTATTATTATTATTAGATTATCTTTAGCTACACATATGTGTAGCTAAAGATAATCGTTGGCTTGGCTTTACGTAGAGTAAGTAATGTTTAGCTAATTTGCCTGTAAACTTTTGCTATAGTTTCTGTTTGCCTGTAAACTTTTGCTTCTATAACATTAAAGATTTTATTGATATCTATTGTAAAATATCTGCAATAATACTTATAGACCGTCTTCTTTAATAATCATATAAACAGCAGAAATAATACTCAGGTAGTGTTTTTGAATAATCAGTTATTTCAATCAAACAAGGATAAACATAAATTATTATATTAGACTTTTAACAACTATCTCCAAAAAAAATTATCTAAATTGCTATTCATGTAATTTTAATGTCGAGATCCGATATACTACAATTGGTCTCAAAACGCTTTGATAGGATCAAACAAGTGATAGGAGCGCCATCTTGTATTATTTAAACGTAAAGTTTGGGTGAAATCCGACTCGTATTATTGAACTCGTATCATGTGTGCAAAAACCAATTTAGTTCTAAACTCATACGTTAATCCCCCGATTTTTTTCATTGCTATACTGACATATTTCAATAAAGTTTTAGGTGACGTAAACTTAATTCACCTGAGTTAATTCACCCAGGTGCATTAAATATACTTTTAGTTAACTTAAAACACCTCTACCGCGGTTCATAAAACAAAAGACATACATTTACAATTATCAGTAAACTTTATTCACCTGGACACGTGGTTCTAACTAGAGGTGCGCGATTATGAATGATTCACATAATCGAAACATTTACTAATTACTGATTTTGATAATCGATTATGAAATTAGTAACTAATCAACTTTCATATGTAATCGAATAGTAGTTTTGTATGTATAATTATTTATTACCCACGAGGGAACAGAGGCGGTATATGCGTTTGAGGTGAGAGGTTGTTTGTTTGTGCAAATCCATGTTGTCATTTTCCTCCAAAACTACAAGTCCGATTTTGATGCAGTTTTCAGTTATGGGTTCGGGTTTGATGGGTGCATGTTCTTAGATAGGTGTTATGGTGACAACTCACCAGGAGTCCAGTTGTGAGTTGAGTTGTGAGTCCAGTCGTGAGTTGAGTTTTGAGTTCAATAATAGACCGCTACTTCTAGCGGACCATTTCTAGGAAATGGCCCACGGCAATATGTCCATCTAGCATTCGTAACTGGGATTCACGTATAAATTCATCATTTTGTTTAACGCTAGATCTGCGTTGTTTTGGTGAGCGCTTGGAGTCTGCGTCTTTTTTAAATGCTGCGATCAGATCTAGCAGGCTTTTGTTAAACTTTTTTATTTTTTTACTCAGAGTAGTGTGAAAACTTTCGACATAGTTATTAGTTCGGTGTCGTTCTCCAAAAACCGACTATAGAGCGATGTTTTCGGGACGTAGCCAGTATTTTTTAAAATAGTGGAGAAATGGTTGTAGATGTGTGTGCTTGTTGAACTGTTGCTCAATGTATTCCCATTTTATTTTTAATATTGAAATTACCCCTTTTTTGCAAGCAAAAAAGTGTGTGTGTAAGACACACACACTTTTGCTACCAACAATGAAAATCATTAATCATGAGCATTCAATTATTTTGGGTAAAGAGTTTCACTGATCAAAGATTCTTCATACGGAGTGAATAAAGTTTACTTATAAGTAAATTTAATGCACCCAGGTGAATAAGGTGAATTAAAAATTTTAAAAGTAAATTTAATTCACCCAGGTGTTTTAAGTTAACTAAAAGTATATTTAATGCACCTGGGTGAATTAACTCAGGTGAATTAAGTTTACGTCACCAAGTTTTTATCGAGACATAATTGAAAAATATTTGCAATAAAACTTTGGTTTTTCAATCGTCAATTATTCATAATTTCTTTATTCAATGGTTCTAGTATAATTTCCAGGATTTTGCCAGTGGGTATCAAAATGATATTATTTTCAATAAAATATATGAGGCAACGTAGTACGATTAAAGTCCAGTGGTCCAGTCTTCAGTCAGGTCTTGTTCTGCTATAGCAAGCGTCGAGTTGGACTCGTGGACGAAGGGTTCCATATTCCATATCGTTTTATGGGAGACTCACATAAAAATTTGTTTTATTGATTAAAATATTGTTTTATAATAATTTAATAGATTTATTAAATAAAAATACAAAGCTTACACAGTTTACACCGAAACACTAAGTATCTTAAAATAAAACTAAGAAATATCTTAAATGATCTTATTATAGATATGAGAATATCAGCAAAAATATCTACATGGTTACATTCTTGGACTAACTTTTTAATTATAGTTTATTTTATTTTTAGTATTTGTTGGTATAGCGGCAACAGAAATACCTACATCATCTGTGAAAATTATAAGTGTCTAGCTATCACATTTCATGATATATGTACAGCCTGGTGACAAACAGACAGACAGACATCCGGATTCCGGACAGACAGAAGGACAGTGGAGCCTTAGCAATAGGGTCTCGTTTTTACCCTTTGGGACGGAACTCTAAAAACGATCGTCGAACCATTTTCTTCATCAGAGAATTCCAATTTCAATTCACTTCTATTTTATTTCATGACACTTGCGTCTTATTAATAGCGTAGATAAGAAAAATTGCCTATAATTGTTATACATTATAAATCTGAAAAGCACTAGACATGAGTTCTTTTTATCAAAAAGTAACTCATATCGGATACGGGTGCGATATCATACAATATCTATATTTACATCAACGTAACCGATATAATAAAAAAAATATAAAATCAATTAAATAACAAAACGAAAACTTCACAAACCAAACGCAAACGACATGAAACACTAATTGATATTCGATACCTCTCTAGTTATTTAGTACATTGATATCATATTTGCTTCACCTATGTAAAACAATTCATACCTAGAAAAGAATAAACTACTTAAAGTATGAACAATTCATACTTAGAAAAGTACGAATTACTTAAAGTATGAACAATTCATACTTAGAAAAGTATGCATTGTTTTACGGGTAAAAAAGAGATAAAGCGAATATGAAATCAATGTACTAAAGAACTGTATAAGTTTGCGTTTTTCGTTTCGTTATTAGTTTGCATAACTAAAGATAATGTTAACGTTTGCAACTCTTACGGCTGATAGCGTTTACAAAGGAGAATGCCGTCTGATGTATGGCGCTCGGTACCAAGACTAAAGTGAGTGCGTCAAAAAATATCCAATAAGTTTTTAGTCTATTCTACTGTCAAAATAATTAAAAATGAGGGTTATTGCCATAGTTACACTTTACATCAATGTTTATTGCCATAGCAACGTATATATTATCATTGGTTGTTGTAGTCTAATGGCGGCGTGCAACGGAAACCAAATCAATAAAATATTTTTTTACTTGATTATTAATCTAGTCGGTGTGTAAAACTAAAGAAAATGTTAATGTAATTTATAAAATATAATAAATTTTATAGGATACGTTCGGTTTTGACGCAATTGGTACGGGTTCTCGGCATTCTCCTTTCGATATAGCACACTGTATAACGGTTACATAACCTAACCGTTTGCGGGAAATACCGAAAACGCCCATGTCACATTCTGCGCATCTATAATTCTATATTCCGTAACATTCCTACATAGATTGACAGAATTTTATACATATTTCATAGACGTTTATTTTCATAAACATCATCAAAAATTTATTCTATTCTATTTCTATTCTAGTATCGCAAACGAGATCCGATAAACTAGATTTGGTCTCAAAACGCTTCGATAGCGCGTTCTAGGATCGAGACAGATTTAGCAGCGCCATCTTGTATTATTTAAACGTAAAGTCATTGGGCGAAATCCGACCTAGGAGACTGGAACAGAAAATTTTTCTGGTACAATCGCGGAAGGTTACATAAAAAATTATAAATTTTAAGGAACACACACAATTACACACATACACCCTTTATTTCTTGATATTGACTTCCCTTTCGTACCCCAGTGACGGCTACGTCGCTTAATCGCATCGCTGGTGCTGCCTAGCTACCCGAGCGGGGTAAGCGGTGACTTTTTCAAAAACTTACACTTATAAACTTGTGATATCTTTCGATTGAATTGTCCGAATTGAATAATTCTGAATATGAAGTAAGTTATTTTGATAGGGATGAATACCAAGTGACTATTAAAGAGCCTTTTGTAGCGTCGGCAATTCAATTTATTTATTAAAATAAAAGAACACATAATGTAACATATATATATTAGCTAGACACATGATGTTGCGACACTTTTTGTAGATAATGATGTGTTCTGCAAAGTCATAGTAAATGAATTTGTTCTATGATAGGAATTCGCAGCGCACCCGCAGTAAGGAATTTTTTAGGTACATTTTTAAACCTCGGGTTTCATTATTGGAGTTTTAGTAAGGATCCCTATTTTGTTTTGAAAAAATAATATAGCCTATGTCACCCGGGGATAGTGGAATTTTTTAAATCGGTCCAGTAGTTTCGGAGCCTATTCAATGTAAACAAACCAACAAATCTTTTCTCTCTGTAGTGTATTGATAAATAATAAAGTGTAGTCGACACGCTCGGCTCACTCTGGACGCAGCGGTCGAGGCGAGCGGACGTGCTATAGCGATATAATTTTGTGCATTGTCATTCAACCACCCTTAGAGTACATTTCATGTACTCTACACTCTCTATAATGTTATATTATACTAGTTTCCACCCGCGGCTTAGCTCGCGTGGTACCTTGATAAAAAGTAAAAAAGTAGCCTATGTGTTAATCCAAGTCACAAAATATGTTTATTCCATGTTTCATCCAAATGCGTTCAGTCGTTTTTTCGTGAAAGAGTAACAAACATTCATCCATTCTCACAAACTTTCGCATTTATAATATAAGTCGGATTATTGTTATTATTATTATATATTATATAGTGTAGATAAGAATCCGAACAAAGAAGTTAAATCAGGAACTCACAAACTTTCGCATTTATAATATAAGTCGGATTATTGTTATTATTATTATATATTATATAGTGTAGATAAGAATCCGAACAAAGAAGTTAAATCAGGAACTCACAAACTTTCGCATTTATAATATAAGTCGGATTATTGTTATTATTATTATATATTATATAGTGTAGATAAGAATCCGAACAAAGAAGATAAATAAGGAACTTTTTCTGGTAATAAACTATCTCTATGAATCCGACCAAATAGGTATCAGAAACTTTTTTCTGTTATCATCTGTATGAAATCAACCCGCGTTATTGTTTACCGTGTACTAAAACCAATATAGTTTTAGACTAAACATCTGTAAATTTTTGTTATTTTAAAGTCGGTAAAAAAAACCGTGGCTAGCGAGATAACCATTTTTGTTAAATGAATATCTACTTTTGTAGCTGTAAGTACCTACTTATGCAGTACGTGTGATTGCGGCACTCGCTCATTTATCAATTAGGTACTACGTGACGCATCCGTGATTGTAGGGTAGGCGTAAACAATGGGTAGGGTAGGGGGAGACTCCCTTTGTTGTTTCAGTTGACAAATTGTTTTATTTTTAATTAAAAAAGTAAATTCGTACGGGTTTTTTGTTTTTGCAAATCATACTTTTTATTTGTTCAATTTGAATGGACTTGCCTACTATCCTCTATCTCATGCTTGTTACTCTTACATGCCAGAACGCCCAGACCTAAGACAAATATCTGCAAATAATGCAAACATTTGTCCTGCGGTGGGAATCGAAACCGCAACTTTCTGCGTCTCTTTCGGACCTTCATCCACTACACCTCAGAGGCGGTCATGGATAGAGATAATAGAGTTCTATATCTATCTATGAAGGTGATCTCGGTTTCGATTCCCACCGCAGGACAAATGTTTGCATTATTTGCAGATATTTGTCTCAGGTCTGGGCGTTCTGGCATGTAAGAGTAACAAACATCTATACATCCATATATCCATAAATCCTCACAAAATTTCACGTTTGATATTATTAATAGAATTATTTTGATTTTAATGGTAATCTGTTCTTAAAATCCTCAATACATTTTCTTACTGAGTAGAATCTGAAAATTATATTCATGTTTTCTTATTGTTTTTATGTTAAATTACATAGATGTGAACTGTAGGACACAGAACCCAAATTAATTTCAATTCAAGTTCCTCGAACAATTAGGGCAGCCTCAAACAATGCCACCTGTGTAACCCCAGCTAGCGCCATGTTGTAGTTATTAATAATGTTTGTAGGCGCCTAGAGCGGCCATCACTAACAACATGAGTATATTTGCTTAATACGCTTTCACGCCTTAGAGCCTTCCCAGATGGGCGATATCGCGCGCGAGTTCGTCGCGCGATTGTCACGCGTATCCAATCAGGCTTACCAATATATGAACGCACTTCACATTCCACGTGACATTCAGCAAGCCTGATATGCGTATCCGCGCATGTCAATTGCGTATATCATGGGCGTTTATGCTCACGCGAATTGCTCGCGCGAGCAAAACGCCCATCTCGGTTGTCGGCACAGAAAAGAATAGGAAGGAAGGGATTTGATTATTTGAGATTGAAAAATGACTAGCGCGACCGAAGTCGTGGCCGGAAGCTAGTTGAAAAATAATTATCACGAAAATAATTTAATCTACCAAAGAAGGTCAACAACACTTCTAGAGGACTTTTCAAAAGTTGTCGTTGATGAAGTAGCTTGTAAGGTTTAACCTAATTTTACTCAAAAACTTGTAAAACCACTGTTCTAAAACTTGATTTGTTTATAAAAACTGATTTTGTTAGACTACGTGATAAATTTATTGATGGCTGCCACACACTACACAATAGTCTAAGAGCCGTGTAGATCGACCTTCACTCATCAGATAACTTATGAGATATATTTTTTTTTTCAAATATAAATTATTAATAAACATGCCTATGATAACTTGCCTATCGAAAACTGTTCACACCGACGTGCGGGTTTTAGAATCAAGTACCACCATTAGACTGCAACATTGATATATATATCTGTTACTATGGCAACAACCCTCATTTTAATTATTTAGACAGTAGAATCCACTAAAAACTTATTGGAAAATTTAGTTTAAGCACACTCACTTCTTTAGTCTTGGTACCGAGCGCGATAAGTACCCTGCACACGTAAAGATCGGACCGCGTATTGGGACTGTGTTCCAAACCGCAGTCCAATCTGTACGGTTTGGAATGCGGATCAAACTGTCGTGCTAATGGCGCGTAAAGATCGGACCGCGCAACTGTGACTGATTACTGACGTGATGCGTGGTTAAAACTGTGAGATTTGCCTTCGCGTCGACATGCCTGATCAGACTGTCAGCCCCGCGCATCTACACGTACGTTTCGGAGTGCGAGTTTTAATGGCGTGTGCTGTTTCCCGCGATCCGAACTTTACGCGTGCAGGGCGCTATTCAGTATTATCCTTTAGCATGAGATATTATTAGGTTACAACTTTATATATATACTAGAGGTTGGGTGGTGCGCGAGCTGCACGCAGCTCGCGGTTTATGTTTTGATGGAAGAAGCAATCAAAAAAGATATTGATGTGGGAGAAGCAATCAAAGAGAATATTGAAGAGAAAGAAGCAATCAACGATGATATCGAAGAGAAAGATGCCATCAAAGCAGATACCGAAGTGGAAGATGTTATTAAAGAAGATATCGATGTAAAAGAAGCAATCAAAGAGGATATTTAAGAGGATGAAAGAGAATATTGATGTAAAAGAAGCAAATCGAAATCGAAATCGAAATCGAAATCGAAATCGAAATCGAAATCGAAATCGAAATCGAAATCGAAATCGAAATCGAAATCGAAATCGAAATCGAAATCGAAATCGAAAACCAACACCTACCCTACACCTACCCTACACCCTCCCTACAACTACCCTACACCTACCCTACACCTACCCTACAATTACCCTACAACTACAATACACTTACACTACAACTACCCTACAACTACCCTACACCTACCCTACACCTACCCTACAACTACCCTACAACTACCCTACACCTACCCTACACCTACCCTACACCTACCCTACAACTACCCTACAACTACCCTACACCTACCCTACACCTACCCTACAACTACCCTACAACTACCCTACACCTACCCTACACCTACCCTACACCTACCCTACAACTACCCAACACCTGTCCTACCTATACAATTCCACCAAACATCGACACATGTCATTAAAGTAAAGAAAAAAAAGTTTTGTATGAGGGGGTGAAAATTTTGTATAGGACAATTTTTTTTTTGTATGGAACCCTAATTTTTTTTTTCGAATCCTTACATAAAAATAAACCCTGAGCAACATTAGTTTGAGCGCGTACCCTCTACGACCTATAGTTTCCGAGATACATGGGGGGTGGGGGTGAAAGGGGGTGAAAAGGGGAAATGTCAGATTTTTCCTGAGGTCGCCCCCACTCCCTCTATACGAATCCACCAAAAATTTTAACCCTACAAGGTGGCATCTGGGAGAACAATCATGTCAATCAGTCAGTCAGTGAGTGAGTGAATCAGTGGTAATCGAGCTATATATAGTATAATTAATGCTGTGTGATAGTTTCGAGCATTATATTTTTTGGGAGTACTTCAGGAGACTTGTTTTCACTCAATTTTCAATCTATAACAGCGGACTTGCCAGACTGATGAGGAGTACTGTCGGAGAGTTAGTAGATGAAATTAAGGTTTGTAATTGATCCAAGATCGTTGAGATGAGATTGTATCGGATAGCGCTTGCCAATTAACGACTGATTGGAACTACACTGATTTCTTGATTAACGAACATACCTTAGAGAAGCTTATTATTGAAATTGTTCGTAGAATGTAAATGGGGATAACATAAACTGTTATTTTTCGAAAATATACTTTAGCAGCAGCGTATAAAATTACGCTGTACCATTTGTTGAAGGGTGTAGTGGTGTTTCTACCTCCATCTTCGAAATCTAAGCCAACCTCAACTGCCCGTGGTACACCCTGCTGTATAACAAACGGGGCTCTGGCGGCCGGCTGATTGCGGCATAGCAGCCTAATACCAGCACAGTTAAATTCCCTGACTGCCGACCGGGACTAGTGTCGACAGTGCGAGACAGTGCAGTTCAGCAGTGGACTGATATAGGCTGTGGTGGTATGGATTTTTTTACACATCCATTTGCTAAGCAGTCAATGCAATCCTCAAAATGCACATCCAGCCTGGAAATTTCAGGCCCCCATTTTTATTAAGGAAGGCGTAAGTGCATCGGTTGATTGATATCGGCATGCTGCTGTTGCTGTTATTGTAAGATATTAAATGAAACTCCCAAATATAAGCACACGTTAAGCCATAAAAACTCTACAAAAACAACAACTCTTGCCTATTCAGTCCACTGCTGGATATAGGTTTCCCCTATAAGAAGGGATATGCCCATAGCCCCCACGCCGGACATGCGGGTTCGGGGCACAGCTACTCGCAGACCCTGCTGTCCGTAGGCAGCCAGGGATAAATAACACTGACACAGCTTAAAAGCAGGCCTAACACTGCTTAAAGCCTAACACTGACACAGCTTTTAAACTATGCCGCAATCAGCCAGCTGCCAGAGCGCCGTTTGTTTGTTAGCAGGGTGCCCCACGTGCAGGTGAGGTTTGCTTGGGTTCCGGAGATTTGGGTTAGAACCCCTTACACCCCCACTATTATTATTTGTATGTCTTGTTTTATCTGTCAAATAAAAACATTATTATTCTTATCATTAAGCAGTACTTACCTAACCAAAGTCTCTTTGCGATGTGCGGAGGGAATATTAGATGTAGAAGACTGACGTTCTTCTCTCTTTCCTTGTCTACTGCTTTGCTTGCTTCTTCTATTGAGTTCTTCAGTTTGTCCATGCGTCTTCTAAGCCCATCCTGTTACATGAATGAAAGTTATCTAATCTATCTTTCTATCTAGAAATCTAGTAGACATAAGCCTCCCTTAATGAGCGCCATTGCGTCCTGTCCTCAGCCCATATTCAAGAAATCATTTGAAAAATAGGTTCAGTCTAATTTAATTCCATGGATTTAATTTGAAAATATACCACCATATAGATCCCGTTATAGCAGCAATAACGAGAAGCTAATAAAATCCCATTGAAGTTTTTTCATCTCAATGTTATTGCAGTCAGTAAGTGAGTCTGCAAGTCGTGGAAAGTAGTTTGAAAACATTCATACACTTGTATAGTGGAAAGTGAAGAGGGTAGTCTCTAAGAGATTTGAGTAGCTAAGTTAGTAACCATGTTTGGTGAACTTTTACTGAAAAATTTTGTGTTCTTGAATTTGTGACTCGAGATTTTACGTACAGGGTCTTTTAAGAGTTATTTTTGTAATTCTTCTCTCTGTTTTTTTTTAATTTGTGTGGGTATATGAGATAATATTTTGTTAATTATAAAAATACTTCTGCCTAATAGTGTTATCTAATCTATCTATCTATCTATATATACATTCATCCGTCTATAATCTATTTATCCATGTAAGTTCTATCTATCTATCTTTCCTGGAAAATAAAACACTTGCATCACATTCAAACCATTAACTATCATTAGCTACCTGAGCTCTAGCCTGTTCGCCAACCAATATGACATCTCTTGTTGCATCATGGAGTGGAATGTCAGAGATGAAGAGCCCCCTTCCAGTCAGACCCTCGAGCCCGTCCAGGAACGGTGATCCCACGAAGAGAAGAGAGTCAGACTCTGGACAGTGGACCATTTGACCTTTCAGCTCCAGACCCTGGGGAAAGAGCAGGCATTAGTTTCTTGAGCGGAGACGTATGTGTTAACATATTGCTTTGCATATATGAGCATCGTGACGCGTGCCACGATATCAACCACTCCACGTTCGGAAATACTTTAACACTTAAAAATGACCAAGAATCCGCTTGAAAGTTTAGTACGCTAGTTGCAAAAAACTATAGTGACCCTTGTGAATAAAGTTGAGTCCCTAGAGGCGCGTATCAGTGAGCAATCTGTGATTTTAGCTGATCTGAAATCACCAAGTGAGAATATGAATACCCGCAAGTCGATGATAATCGCCCCGTGTACTACGAGCGCAGAGACAACCGCCGTGCAGCCACGACCCGTGCGCAGTGCATACATCAAAGCATCGCTCGCTATAGCTGAGATCGCAAAGTCTGTTAAGAAACGCCGCAATGGACGCGTAAACACTGCGATCACGCCGAAAAACGATGCCCGCGTCGATGACTTATCGGGTGAGAATAAAATTTGTCCGGCAACAACAAAGGCTGATGATTACACAAAACCGACAACGACACCAATCGACACAAAAATTATTACGATTGACGACGACCACACTGAATCACAATGGCAAGTAGTCGGCCGAAATAATAAGAAGAAGATACCTCGTCCCGTCACTGTTGGAACGGGAACAACAATGAACGAACTTCAAGCTGCGGAACGCATGAAATTCATTCAAGCCTGGTCATTCAGACCTGACACTACTACCGCACAAATTCTTAGTTTCTTGAACAACATCGTAGGATCTACGAAGTACTCGGTAGAAAAGCGTAAAATTCGCTCAGAGATGCACGCTTCCTTTGTGATCGGGATGCCAGAAGGAGCCTACGAGAAGGTGACGACGCCGGCTGCCTGGCCGGCCAAGGTGTGTTTCGCGGACTGATTTCCCGCCCGTCCCCGCCAGCAGCGGGGTGGCGAGCGCACCGGTTGCCCCAGCGCCAGCGCCTGAAGACTCAGCAGCAGGAATTCACTTTAATAATATAGCTCAACCTTTAGTTATATGCCATCAAAACATTGCTTCTTTAGATAAGAAAACTCAGCGCTTAGAGGTCCTATTACGTGACGAGCTGGATTGTGACGTGCTAGGTTTGACTGAACACTGGTTAAATGAATATAACTTAAAATGTATAAACTTGGACGGATACACATTAGTATCTAGTTTTTGTAGAAAAACTACGGCACACGGAGGCTCGTGTATTTTTATTAAAAATGGCATAAAGGCCATTGAATGTTTAGAGTTCACTGACACGTCCAAAGAGAGATATTGTGAAGTCTCAGCTGTTGAACTTATCGATTATAATATATTAATATTATGTGTTTACAGAACTAATTTAATTAGTTCAATTGACTTTCTATCACATTTAGAACGCCTGCTCGAACTAGCTAATGATAGTGGTAAGAGCTTTCTATTCATAGGAGATTTTAATATTGACTGGTTGGGTGATCTGTGCTCCGTCAGAAAGCAGCTGGCCGACCTACTGACTTTACAAAATGTACATAACGAAGTAAGCTTCCCTACGCGAGTGTCCGGTACGTGCACATCGTGCCTAGACCACGTATACAGTAACTTGCCGCGGGGGTCGGTTACGACGAGACCGGTTGACAGCCGGCTCAGCGACCACTATGCCGTGCGCGCCGCGGTGATGTGCGCGCGCGTGCAGCCGCCACCGCGCACTCGCCGCGTCAGGGACTACTCGCATGCGACTCGGATGGCTTTTCGAGCGGCTATATTTTCCGTAGATTGGGATGACTTGTTACGGAACACACAGTCAACTGAAGGCTTGGCAACCTCGGTGATCAATATTATTAGAAATAAATATAATATATGTTTCCCTTATAAACGTAAAAACATCAAAAGACAATCCTGGGTCACGCAAGAACTTCTAGACTTAAAAAATCTCATTTCTGACACAATTAGTTTACAAGAAAAATACCCTGACAAAAACCTAAACTCATTCATAGACAAAATTACAACTCAATACGGCAACTCAGTAAGTGCTCAAAAATTTCGATACTATGAGAATATGATCTGCCACAGCTCCAACTCCAGCAAAGCTATATGGCGCGTTGTAAACACGGAGAGAGGCACTACATCTCGCACGTCTGCAAGCTTCACGGAGGTTGTCAAGGACTCCGGCGGGGTGAAGTTCAGGTCGCGGAAGGCGGTGGCCGACGCGATGAATGAGAGGTTCGTGGGTGCGGCGGCGGTGTGCGGCGCGCCGCGCGCTCAGCTCGCGCGCGTGGAGGCGGCCCTTGCAGCCGCGCGGTTGCCATCAGACCGCTCCCTGCGGCTGGTTAGGTTTACGGCTGATGAAGTCTTTAAGATAATAACTTTAAAAATTCCCAAAAAACCCACTAGAGACATCTATGACATCTCGATGGAGCTGCTGGCTTCCGCCGCCGAACCACTAGCGTGGTGTTTGGCCAGTCTGTTTAACCGCTGCATTGAGGTTGGAGTGTACCCGAAAATTATGAAATTAAGTAAGATCTCACCCTTATTTAAAGGAAAGGGCAAACATGAGGACATTGACGGTTACCGACCGGTTTCCATAATTCCTGCTGTTGCGAAAATCCTTGAGAACGGGCTTAGCACCCGTCTCACTGAATATCTAGTGGCGACACGAGCGGTCTCAGAGCGCCAATATGCGTACCGCGCTGGCTGCTCGACTACCTCGCTTACTCGCGAGGTCATGCGGCGGGTGCTGGAGGCTTGCGAGGGGAGACGGCAAGTAGCAGTCCT
Source organism: Horisme vitalbata (assembly GCA_951804965.1). NCBI lineage: Eukaryota > Metazoa > Arthropoda > Insecta > Lepidoptera > Geometridae > Horisme > Horisme vitalbata. The sequence continues at coordinate 11,568,104 of OX638105.1, read as the reverse complement.
GTGCTGCGACCTATCGAAAGCTTTCGATGTTGCAGATCACAGCGTACTCGCCTCCAAACTCCAGTACTATGGCATCGGTGGTCAGGCGCACTCGCTCTTGACTGATCTCCTGCGTGACAGAGCGCAGATAGTGGTAGCTGACGGTGGTGAGACTAAGTCTGACTCCCTGGGGACTGGAATGGGCGTAGCACAAGGATCGTCGGTATCAAATATCCTCTTCTCGTTACTGCTGAACGACCTGCCCGAGTATGTGACAGCTGGTGAAACGTATATGTACGCGGATGACGTGGCCGTTGTTGTCAGCGCCCCCTCACTGGGCCAGCTCGAGGAGCGATTGAACAGAGTTGCAGGCCAGGTGGCGCAGTGGTTTGAGTGGAACGGACTCGTCCTGAACCTCAAAAAAACGCATTTTATGCATTTCTGCATATCAGGGCGGCAAGTTGGAAGCCTATCAGTATCAATAGGTACAACACTTATCGAACAGGTAACGTCTACTGTTTTTTTAGGCTTCCACATAGATCGTGGCCTGACTTGGGGTACACATGTAGATAAGTTGTGTGCCAGACTAGGCAGCGCATGCTTCGCCCTCCGCAGGCTATCGCGCGTGGTGTCCGCCGATGTAGTCCGCACCTGTTATTTCGCGACCGTACATTCGCTCCTCCAGTACGGCGCAGAGCTGTGGGGACGCGCTGCCGACCGGGAGCGTGCCTTCCGCATGCAGAAGCGCGCTGTGAGGGCGATCGCGGGAACGGCGCGGGACACGTCGGCGCGACCCTACTTTACTTTGTTGCAGATCCTTACGCTGCCTTCGATCATTATACTCCAGGTTGTAATGTACGTAAGGCAAAACCTGGCAGAGTTCAAGACGCGCGGAGATAACCATGCGCGAAGACACAACACACGTGGGGCTGGTAAGCTGTCTGCGGTGTCCCATAGACTTGCTAAGTCTGACAGACTCACACATGTGATGGGTCCCGCGTTGTACAATCACCTGCCAGAAAATATTCTTGCCGCGTCTAGCTTGCCCTCCTTTAAAACTAAATTAAAGTCATGGCTGGTCGAGAAGGCGTTCTACAATGTCGAAGATTTTGTACGCAAAATCTCATGACAATTTTTTATTATTAATTGATGATTTATTATTTTATTATTTAATTATTTCTACCATGTTTTATTTTAATGATTTGTTTTTTTTTTTGTTTTACGACCTACTAATGTATGATTATACATAATTATTGATATTTTTTTATGACGTGTAATGTACCTATTTATTACCAATAAATTGATTATTCTTCATTATTATATAGTGTCCAAACCAATGCCCAACCACAACATTAGCGTATATCAGTCCACTGCCTAGACATAGGCATTCCCTTATTAGAGGGGCATTCCCGTTTATAATATTGCTCATAATCCCCGCGCGGGGCATTCGAGTTAGGCTAAATAAAAAAAGCACGATTCAAAGTGTAATTTAAGTACCTCGTGCGTTCCATAAATTATTCCATGGTGTTCTAGGATACGTGTAACCGACTACTTGCACCAATGTGCGCGCTGTCCGTACGCAGCTTTAAATGGTAATTCCTTCCAGCATTAATAAAGAGATGTTTACTTTTTTACTTTTACTTTTTACTATGATTATGCACATAAGCCAATACCCCTGGAGGGCAAGTAGGTACTCTTATTTTGAAGATAGAGAATTTTACACTAGGGAATCTTTATTTTAATCGACTTCGAAAACGAGGAGGTTTTTAATTCGTCGGTTTATTATAGATTAAATAAAATTGCAAAGATTATTTTCAATCGGTTTGTACGGGCATTGATCATTTATCTCAATGGATCCGGGAGTCAAACTGTCCTACTCTCTCAAAAATCTTTATTAGCAAAAATAAATTGACAATTGCATATTTTTGGTTTAATTTGATGTTTATTAGTTAATTTAATTACGTTATTGATATTTTTTGTACCTAAATATTGAACGCCATACTGGTAGAAAAAAAGAAATGTTGTATGTATTTAAGCATATACCACCTTTGTAATTATTTACGTGTATTTGATGCGTATTGCATCAAATTTTACTTTTAGTAACTAAGTATCGAACTAAAAATAAACTCAAATCCAGTAGTTTTATCTTTAGAACTATCTAACTGAGGAAAATGATAAAAGTTTAAAATCGGGTGAACTTTCTGAGTCAGCCAACTTTAGCCAGTCTCCCCTAACTTGTTCTAGATTGTTCTGATGATAGAGCTCTTGTAGACACTTAGACACTATTGTATTTTTATTTATATTGTAAAGCGAGATTCAGGTTACAAAATTAGCCTTTCACTTTGTTACTGTGAATTCTCACAATATAAATATAAAAAACATTTTTGTATTTGTCTAGCATTTTTTAAATGTTTTTTTTTATTATTACTCAAAGTTTGTAATGAGAATTTAACCACTTCGAATCTAAAAACCCAAGTCAAACGCTCTAATCTAATAATAAATCTCACAAGTATAGCTCGAGACTTTGTTTGTGTTAAAAATATATATACTTAAATTAATTAAATTTTGTTAAATGTTTTTTTTTCAAATGAAGGCATCGCAACAACAGTATACTTTTATATATATACCTATTTATATCTGTACCTATACACGTTGTATTCGAAATTTCATGACGAAATAAACAAACAACTTCATTTTGCATTTTTATAGTATAAAAAATAATGATAATTGTAGTTGATAAAATAAAATCAATTAATTATTTATTGATTTATTAACGACAATAATTGCACTAATATAAGTGCAATTATTCACTTTATAATGCATGTATCTTATTTGAAAACATAACCAACTTAGTATGTACATATAAATAAATTGAATTGTGTTAGGTTCGATGTTCGTTCCGTAATTTTCAAAGTGGACCAAAAAATATTTCTATTCTTTGCCAAGACAAAGTTTCATTCACGTAAGTCGGGTAAGTAACTGAAAGCTTCTTAGTCTCGGCTACATTTACACTAAAAACAAATTTCTGGTGCTGGTTTGAAGTTTTTTAAATCAATGTAATGCCATATACCTAATCTTAGCTAAGCTTTATTTTATCTAAAAAAAAAAAGTTATTTAATGATTCTGCTGAGCAAATAATGATAAGCATAATAAGTAATAGTAAAATAATAGTCATCAAACAATCAGATAATTTCATTCGCATATTAAAATTTTATAAAATAAATAAAGGTTCTTGGTCGATCGTACATAGATTTTTCCATACTGTCCCATTAAAAAATTCACTCGAATTTTGAATACATTCACATTTTTAGCATAACTTCGTAGTTCGTATTCTGATGGTCGGAGTTACTGAGCCACAGGTGCGTTATTATCGCCGATAATATCGCATGCGTTATTGCGATATCTGTTTTAGTACATCTTGCAGTACGCTACGAAGGCTACGAAGGGGGGCTACGAAGTTACATACTGCTGCGAACACAGTTGTGTGCAAGGCATTGGGACGCCTCGCATTATCGCAATAACGCATGTAATATTATCGCGCACCTGTATGGGGGAGGCTTAAAGCCAGTCAAATATTCTCCAATTGAAAAAGCAAACCCCACTGGCAAATGTCAGCCATCATGCCATTGCCCCCTGTACACAAAGAGCATAGAAGAAGTATTAAAATTCATTTATACTCTGAACATTAACACATACGGCTAATCTCTACTTTCTTATGTCCATATATGTTAGCTAGAACGAGATGCATACTTTATCTCAATGCGATTTCTGCCACTTCGTACCAGGGTATTTGTATGAACCTGTATAGAAATTTGTTCAAGCACCCTGGTACGGTTAACTTTTTGAAGTCGCATTGATATATGTATGCATCCCTTTCTAACTGATGATATTGGACATAAGAAAGTATATATCAGCCATATTGAATTTTAAGACTTTATCTAGTTGTCATCCTATATCTGTGAGTGAGCCATTATGCCATTTGTTCACTGTGGTCTTAGGATATGTCAGATATCAGGTCCCAACTACCTGCTTGCTGCATGAAATCAGAAAGTCTTTCCGGGTCACCCCACTCAGCAAACAACGCCTTCACGCTCTTGCATGAGAACTCCTGAATAAAATATCTCATGCGCACTGTATTCTCAGAGCCGTAAAGTTTATTTTCTAAGTAGTATCTCTGTCTTAAAGTTACTTCCTAAAGGTTCATAAAAATATCACAACAAAAACATATCTTATCATAACATTAAGAAATAACGCGATCGAGTAAAATACTTAGGCGTTATTCTATTGAAGACGTAATGAAGTATTGATGCTTATTTTTGTCGAGAAGCCCTATCCCATCCTACTTATAAAGTAAATGTGAAAATATGTAAGGATGGATGGATGGATCGATGAATGGATGTTTGTTATGTCCTATTCACACCTACAGGCGCGTGTTAGAGAGCATTGAAGCGCATCAAAACATGCTAGAGGAAATTGAACCATCCAGCAGTTACATTCCTTATTTGCATGCAATATCTACTTACGGATCTATTTATGTTAGTGATTGATAAAGCTCAAAGCTGCGTAAATTACATGAAAATAAGCAACTTTACTGCTTTGTGGATGTTTCAATTTCCTTAAGCATGTTATAAAATGCTCTCCGATGCTCTCTAACGCGCGCCGGTAAGTGTGAATCTGGATTTCTAGAGCGTTCTAGTCACAGATTTAGAAGAGAACTAGATAAAGTCTTAAAATTCAATACGGCTGATCTCTACTTTCTTATGTCCAATATCATCATTTAGAAAGAGATGCATACATATAACAATGCGACTTCAAAAAGTTAATCGTACCAGGGTGCTCGAACAAATTTCTATGCAGGTTCATACAAATGCCCTGGTACAGGCAGTCGCAGAAATCGCATTGAGACTAAGTATGCATGCCTTTCTAGCAAATGATATATGGATATAAGAAGCTAGAGATCAGCCGTATGAGTTAATGTTCAGAGCATAAACGAATTTTAAGACTTCTTCTATGCTTTAGTCCTATTTCTTTGGGACTAGTTGACATTTTTTTTGACATATAAATGTTTATACTTCAAATAAAATAAGAGGTTCTCAATTCGATTATATTTATTTAATGTATGTGACCTCATAACTCCGTTATTTATGAAACTATTTGGAAAATTATACTTTTAGATACTTTCCGTTTGGACCAAAGAGTTTGCATAGAAACTTTTTTGTATGATTTGGAAATAGTATCTCGATGGTTTAGAACCATTTAAATTTGAAGAAAAATACGAAGAACTAAGAAGAATCAATTTCTTCGATGTCGGTTTTTTTGTTAATTGAATTATTAAAACCATTCTCAATTAATGGAAAAGTGCAACAACTAAAAAATGTGCAACTTCTTGCTATAATATCGAAAGACTACAATAGTTAGTTACAAGTTGCTCCAACTTCAGGGCTTTACATTCATTAGCGAAGTTCTCAACTTGGATAAACTAAGACACGCTTTTTAAGCGAGAGCTTTTTTTGCTTTACTTTTATTTTTCCTTGATATCGTCCGTAGCAAATAAAAACGCTCCTCTATTTATCCAGATAATAAACAAAGAAGCATTTTATATATAATATATTTTAAAAGAGGCAAGATGGTATTTATTGCCGGGTATTTATACCCATAAGCTTTATATTCTGGGTCAAGCATGTCAAGTCATAGCATGATAAACGTCTTATTAAAACTAGACTCGCATAGGACCCGAGCAGCCTGACTAAAACACTGAACTAATTAACGCAACGCAAGAGGTGAAAATAAATAGACAGATGAAGATGTGCAAAATATCTTATCCTGACCTATCCTATTATATCCTTAGTTAAATAGGCGAAAGTTTTGTTTTGTTAAACAGCATGGTGCTCCACGGGCAGGTTAGGTTGCTGTGCCTAACCTACATAGCATATCTACACAGCCTGATCAAACAACTTGAAGATTTTCCAGAAATAGCATCAGGTTTCCGATAGGCAGTACCGTAAAATAAGCCCTGCCAAATCTCGATGCCCGCCAAGGGTTTCGAATAATTCAGTTGACCAATATCGCATTACTCCAAAACAATATTGGGTTTAGGCGTAATACCATAAAAGGCTGGATTTATACCGAATAGCAAATTTGTTTTATGAAAATAAAATTATACGGAATACTTTAAGCCTTAGACAATAGACTTTTGAAATCTTTATGTAATAAACGAATTGAATTAATGAATATAACGTATACAGGTCTTGTTTATAAGTGCGGTAAAATATATCTGTAATTGTAATGTTACAAATGCGAAAGTTTGTGTGTGTGAGTATGTCCCACTCAACTCCGTAATGGCTTTACGGATTTAAATGAAACTTGAAATAGACATAGTTTGTGACCTGGATTAACACATAGGCTAGACTTTTTATCCCAGGTACCAGTACCACGATACTTGGTACCAGTACCACGCGAGTTATTGAAAAGGATAAAATAATTTAAAACAACTTAAAAATAAATGCTACCTATAAACTTAATAAATAAAAACCCCTGACAAATATATATAGATATATATATATATATATATATATATATATATATATATAGAGATATATATATATATATATATATATAGAGATATATATATATATATATATAGATATATATATATATATATATATATATATATTTGTCTCGGGTCAGACTGTATGTTTGTAATGAATAACTTCAAAAACTGCTGTGCCGATTTAAAAAATTCTTTCACCATTGGAAAGCTACTTTCACCCTAAGAACCATAGGTTATATTTATTGCCAGAAAAGGTTCGGGATCCTTACTAAAACCCGTGCGAAGCCGGGACGCTAGTTCTAACTATATTAAGATTGTGTATATTTTAACTTAATTTTCTGTAAATACAAAATGGTTCACTGCACGTGTTGGTTACCATTGTAGGTGTAAACAAAAAAAAAAAATGAAAAATAAATTAAATAAAAATCTCTGGAGTCAAACCCACACCTCTACCTCTAGCTCTAGCATCTCAGATTGCTTCTCTTTCGCTAAGCTATTTCGCTATATGAATACTCTATTTTGTCGGCTAAAAAGATTCAAATATTATATTTCAGTAGAGAAATATTGCAATGAGTCACGTTAAAGGATGTGCTTTACGTGGCTGCACTGCACTCGACGTTTGAGACAAATCTACCTCAGTAGGAAAACTATTTTGTACACCTGGGAAATGAACACAGAATGGAGAAAAATATATTTCAAAATAATAAGGTTTAACTAAAGTACTTGAAAGTCCAATTGACCTATTACAAAGTGATTTTAAGAATCCAACATAATAATAAATTACATGCATCATCATAATCATCATCAGCCTATAGCAGTCCACTGCTGGACATAGGCCTCGCCTAATGAGCGCTATTGCGCTCAGTCGTGTCCTCAACGTATTATGTTGTAACTAATCTAAAAAAAAAATTCAATCTTAAACATGTAAATAAATGTCTTGAAGATAATTTATCTACGATTCAAAATTAGTCATAATGTAAGTTATAATAATAATGATGGTCCAGCATCATAATTTTTCACAAAACATCATTATTGCCTTAAACTACGCAGTACTGCATAACTGATATACTATTTATAAAATATCATCATCATCATCATCATCAGCCTATAGCAGTCCACTGCTGGACATAGGCCTCCCCTAATGAGCGCCATTGCGCCCTGTCCTGAGCTCGACGCATCCAGCTTCTACCAGCAGCCTTTCGCAGATCGTCACCACACCTGGCCGGAGGGCGTCCTACACTACGTTTGCAGAGCCGCGGTCTCCACTCAAGAACTCGTTTACCCCAACGGTTATCGGTTCTTCGGCAGATATGGCCAGCCCACTGCCACTTCAGCTTGCTAATTCTCTGAGCTATGTCGACAACTTTAGTTCTATGTCGGATAAACTCGTTACGGATTTTATCCTTCAGAGAAACCCCGAGCATAGCTCGTTCCATAGCTCGCTGAGCGACTTTAAACTGGTGGACCAGCCGTACTGTGAGTGTCCACGTTTCGGCTCCGTATGTCATGACGGGTAGGACGCACTGATTGAAAACTTTTGTTTCCAAACATTGCGGTATGGGTGACGAGAAAACTGGACGTAGTTTTCCAAATGCTGCCCAACCCAGCTGAATCCTCCTCTTGGCCTCCTGCTCGAAGTTGTTTCTATCCAACTGCAATATCTGCCCGAGGTATGTATACTCCGAAACAACGACAGGACTCGGATCAATTCGATAATTGACCATAACTTTGGTCTTGTCCAAATTCATATTATAAAATATACCCAGACCCATAACAAATATTTGCCATTCATACAAACATTTGTCTCACAGCGGGAATCAAACCCGCAACCTTCAGTTCTTATTACATACCCAGCCAAACGACGCTCAAAATATTTTAACTATCCTAGATCTATGTAAAAAAGCTAATACGTGCCGTAGTTTTCGCGTGAATAGGTAAAAACAATCAAACGATTTTAACATTTTTAGTAGGAACTTTACTAGCATGAGATGGGATGAAGTACCTAATAGTCCTTGAACCTAAGAGACAATTACATTCAACCTCCACTCAACCACCCTTAATGGTTACCTTTAAATACCTTTTTTGATCTCAATTCCTTCTCCAAACATAGTTAGGGATCCAAGCGGGTAGCTATTTACATTGGACTATAAATCGAAGGAAAAATAAAATCTCTTTAGCGGCCATAATGGGCCTTTTAGTCCAATTGTATGTTTTGGGTTGAACATTAGGAAGGTTCAATATCTTAATCCTAGAAAATGAGTATTTTGTTTTTTTAGGCAAATCTCTTTGTGCCTAGAGGAACTACGAGAATTCACAGCCAAAACGTAGTAACCATTCATCATATATAAAAGAGTATTGCATGGTCACGCATTTTTAGAACCTGCCAAGATACAATACCCTGCGGCCATTAAGCAGTATATATATATGTATGTTATATTGTATGCTAGCTAGTGCCTATCTAAAGTCTTAAGTAACTTACCTAAATATATATTAGTAAAAATATTTTGTAAACGTCTATAATGGCAATGTCACACCATCCAATAATTTGTTATAGTAGATTTTACTGTTCTGTAATGTGAATTGTCGTTGGTGTTTCTAACAATAAACAAATAAATGAAGAATCAGAAAATTATTTGACACAAAGTTGCTACACAGTATTTTATTCAATCTCTACGCTCCCTGACTAATATAAAACTGTGTTTCAGGAAACACTGGCTTCTTTCATCGTAAAACAGCCCCACAGTCGGGCCTACCGATGTACATAAATGGCCTGTCTAGGTACTAATCTAGAGAACAAAAAAGCCCTACAGTTTTTGGCAGCAATCAGGCTTAGTAGTGAACTATGAACGCCTCACAAGGGGTGACTCAAAACATAAATGGCGACTACAATATGCCTCCACGTCCGCAGTGATATCACTGCGATCTGAGTCTGATAGTCATGTAATCAAATACAAAAATAGGCTTTATTTAAAGATAAATTGGTTTTACAAAAGTAGCGATCAGAAAAATGTAGGTGTAAAGATGAGATTCTTTAGTGGATTTCAGACCGTAGCAGCAAACACGCTGCTTTCTATTTACATCTATGAAATACATTCCCAAGCGACTCGTTTTCATTACAAGTGTTTATTTTAAAAAAAACCGACTTCTTAGACAGTAAGTTTTTAGTACTTAGTTTAGTTTAGTAGTATTTTTAGTTAATCGTTAATTGGAAAAGGTTTCTTACAGTCGCCATATTGGATTTATTGAAATTTCATATAGCTTCTGTCACCCTTGTGATCTAAACGAATCCAGCGACACCTCGTTAATCAAAATCCGTCCAGCCGTTTGGGCTATTGCAACTGACAAACAATATTACAAACATACATACATCCTAAAAACATAACCTGACTGAAGAAGACTGGTAAAATACATAGCAACCGGTAGTGTCACAGCGATTCGTTGCCTGTTACTGTCTGTTATAATCAACGGAAGAGTAACTTTAATGTAATACGTATTTTCAACATTTGATAACCTCAATTAAGTTCTTACTCTTTGTATTGTGTACTACAAATATGATATAAGCCACGCCACGCCAAGATAGAGTTATCCTGACTTTGTTTTCTCTTGTAGATCGACAGAGATAAAAACAGCGAAACATTGTATCACAGCATATTTTATTAAAAACAGAGGTAAACATAATACAATTTCTCCAAAGCTCCATAACAGAGTTCACTAACCACACAATGGAAGCTTGCAATTCAATTTTCAGTTGCAATTTTCCAGCACGACACACAGGTATTCAATAGGTGCAGTCAGCTTCCAAAGTGATAACTTTGAGAATGTTTATGCATCCACACTGTACTGTACGCTCCTGTCTTGGCATTGACATTCGGTGTTCAAACTAGATCGTTTTGGTTAAGCAACACTCTGCCCAGGCACTACTTAGGTAGGTGACCATTAAATGGCCGGGACCAACATCGGACTAACACCTTAAGGGACTAATCACACTTATTCAGCTCCATTCGCGTTTCGCTGAACGATTTTGGTCACACTTATACAGCTCTGCTTCTATCAGCCGCGTACGGAGTCGTAAGAATGAGAAAAGCTGTCATAGCGTGCTATCTTCGCTGAAACGCTTCTTTCTACTACGTACGACAAAAATTAAAAACACTGCACTGATCGTTCGTAACAAATTAACAATCGCTAAGCAAAAGATAAACATAAATTTCGGGGAAGGCCTTTATAGAGAGTTCCCCATGTTTTAAAAAACTACTTCGAGTTAAAAAACAAAGTGTCTCTGGTTTCTATAAAATCTTTTGAATTCCTTATTAAGTAGGTAACGTTCAAAAATGATATCATGATATATGCTGAATTCGAATTTTTCAAGCTAACAGTCCCGGAAATATGCTAAATTTAGCATTAAAAATGCTAAAACGGCAACACTGTCAAGGAGTCGCGAAACATCCCTGAGCTGTTCCGCCGCGTTCGACGGTGAATGCGGCGGAACAGCGCTGAACGCGGCGGAACAGAGCTGAACGCGGCGGAACAGCGCTGAACGCTCTCTATAGCATTCGCATGATAAAAACACATTTATCCTCATTTTATACTGGTTTGCCGCGAAAGGAGAATAGACGCGGAAAGCTGAATGGATGCGTACACGTATCCATACAAAATCGTTGTTTCCTATGGACAAAAGCTGAATCGAGCTGAATAAGTGTGAGTAGTCCCTAATGTGCCTTCCGAAGCACGGAAGGCACATTAAGCTGTTAGTCCCGGCTTTTTAGTCGTTAAGCCATGTCCGAGGCTTTCGGGCGGCTTAAAAACTCCGACAACAGAGATGGCCATTGGCTCATACGAAGAAGAAGAAGGCTTTCGATGAAAACTTTTTTAGAATCGTAGTAAATAACACTGTTTATAATTTTTTTATTTATATAGGTATTGCTTTAAGAAGGTATGGTGAACCATGAGCCAATGAGCATGAAGCTTGTCTGCAACTAAAAAATAGCAAAAAAAATATTTGCATTTGTATTTTTTTTTACTCTGGCTTGATTTCTTTATCTGACTTTCGATGGTAGACTTAAAAGTAACTAATACGTTTAAGAATTATTAGGTTCCACGAAAAACCCTAATTTGACTATAATTGCATATAAATTATGCAATTATAGTTGCTCTGAGTGAGATTTATTTAAATAAATCAGGCTTGTAAAATTTTAAACAAACTACTTCAAAATTTTGCTGACTTATGTGCAAATTTTTCGCGTCTTTGTACCTACTTGAGCTTCTCAATAAAATATACCCGATTTTACAACCCTTATATCTCACACTGTATTAGTAGAAGAAGAGCTCTATGATAAGGGTTTCGTCTGGGGAAGTACTAACACCATGCTTAGATCTGCCGTGAAGCAGCATTGCTGTGTTTTTCGGTTTGGAGGGTGTGAATGCCGGTAAAATTACAGGCACAAGCGGCCTATCAACTTCATGCCTGGGCAATAGGCATTGCATCGTAGAGCACGTTCCAACTTTCGTGATTTTGGATGCACTGCTTTGCGATAATAGTACATCAGGTGGGCTATGTGCTTGTTCATCTTCATGTACCATAAAAACAGATATAGCAACTTGAGTTGGCTATTCTATGATTTTTGAACAGAACTGTACGTAAACCATCGTCTCAAGCACTTTACGCATGGCGAAGCCGTTGCTACGGAATATCTTGGAGAATATGTATGATATACTACGCTTCAATCTTCAAATTTAATTGGCTTGGAAAAACATACGCTGAATTTTGTGACTGAGATAGCTAAAACTTAACGTAACTAAACTGAATGGTCCAACGCGAAAACACCATTTGCGATTTTTTTCGAAATTTCCCCCGTCTGGCAAAGTAGGCATGTAATTAACAAAAAAAAAAAAAAAATTAAAAAAAAAATACTATTTCATAAAATGACTCTTATACAGCTGATAGACCATGAGTTTATAAGTAGTATATCAGTCATTTATTTTGTATAATACAAGCTCTGCATAGTATTGCGCACTTAGATGCCGTTGAATGAATGAATTAATGAATTACCGTATTGCCGTGTCAAATAGTGTCCAGTATTATATTTAGAGACCTCTGCTATAATAGCGTTCAACTCTCGCGGAAAACTCTGTCATAAATTACCGAAACGAGACAGCAATATTGCTTTCTCTCTCCCACTTACTACAGGCGTATTATGTAACTTGCCAATTTGTTTTTTTTCTTATAGTGAAAGTACATGTGTAATTTATAAAATCGTATTTTTGGGTACTTATGATCGCTCCGGCACAACGCGCACTCGCCGATTCATTCCTTTTATCGTTTACGTGCATGCGCCCGCGCTGACTACTCTCAACACTAGTGTTATGATGATTTATGATGACCCATGTTGCAGCGAGCAAATAATCCTACCATAGGTATGGTTTTAAGAACTTCACAGAAGTACCAGCCTGATTTAAATAAAATAAAGCCCATGTTTTAAATTAGAAAATATTCTACTTAACTATGTATAAGTCTGATCAAAATTACCTAATTTCGTAGTTTTTGCTTGACCTATCATTTGGCATTTGCATTTTGTAGTTTAATAATACTAGCATTTTTCTGCGGTTTCACTCCAAACATGACGCTTTGTTGTCGCGCTTAGTCGCGAGCGTCTGTCATATCTTGCTGTCACGATTGTCGCCGTGTGTGCGGAGCTTTGAACAAAATGTATGAAAATTGTCCCCCGCAGCTTGTCGTAGCGTCTAATCGCTGACGTTTGTCGTCCAATGTCCACAGGCTGTTAATCGTCCTTTTCTACCCCTGACAACATGTATGCAAAATTTCATGATAATCGGTTGATTACTTATAAAACAAACAAATAAGTATACGTACTTATTTTTGAATTTATAATACCAATACATAAATAAAATAAAATTTCGGTTGATAACTGTGTATTTCTACTTTTTTCTCTGTTCGTTCTTCAGTGTCCGACTTCGAAAAATAAGGTTTCCAATTCGTTGCTTAAAGTTTCTTTTCTTAGCCACAACACAATAAAACGCCACATACAAAAGAAACAGACTGAAAGAATGTCCTTCGCAATTACAAAGTGTCGCAGCATATAGCGCTTAATGTTATTAGATTGGCAGAGTTGTAATAAGCATCCATCTAACCATGTCTCAGGAATTACAGCTTCCAGTTCAGCAAGTTAAAAGTTACCACAGAACCCCAGCAAACCGTGCAGGTGGTGCACCCTGCTTACTAACAAACGGGGATCTAACACCGGCACAGCTAAATAACCTGGCAGCAGCATCGGCTGTGAGAAGAGTTGTGCCCTGCAAACCCCAACTTGCATGCCCAGCGTGGCAATTATGGGCATATAAATAAATAATGCGGGACGTAATCACACAGCACCATGTAGCCCCAAACTAAGCAGAGCTTGTATTATGGGAACCACATGATTGATATACTACACATATATATATATTTTGTAAATACATACATATCATACATAGAAAACACCCAGACCCGAGACAAATATCTACAGAACATGCAAACATTTGTCCCGCAGCGGGAATCGAACCCGCAACCTTCTGCGTCTCAGGCGGACCTTCAACCACTGCGCCACAGAAGCCGTCAAGTATTCCCCTTTATTAGGCTCTCCTAATCTCGCCTATGGCTAGCAGTCGACTGACAGAGGCATATGGTAGTATGATGGTGTAGCTGAATCACTATCATAATCATCATCAGCCTATAGTAGATACATCCCCGAACGACTCTCATTTCGGCCTGTCCTCATCTGTATTCTTTTTGGCCGATAATCCACGCCTACCAGTCAGCTACCAGTATTGTGTAATGAATATAGAAGTACGATTATTTTTCCTATATATGATAGACCATTAATATAAACCGAATAACGTAACCAATCCCATTTATCTACATTGATTGGTTGTTGTCATACTCCGATTTCTAGGTGACTGAACCAATTAATTGTTTCCGATTACCAGTGCGTAACAAAACAATTGTTCTAATACGTCCCTGGCCCTACCTTACTACGCATAGATACACAACAACAACAGGCCATTATTTCACTGCTGGGATACAGGCATCTCCTAATTTTGGGGGAAATTTCCATAATGCAGCCGCTGGGTATACGGATTGAGGATCGCAGGGTTCAGTGTCTACTTCTCGCACCGCGAAAGCAGCTGGCCGTTGCCGGTCAAAGGAGAATGCCGTCTGATGTATGGCGCTCGGTACCAAGACTAAAGTGAGTGCGTCAAAAAAAACCAATAAGTTTTTAGTCGATTCTATTGTCAAAATAATTAAAAATGAGGGTTAGTGCCATAGTAACACTTTACATCAATGTTTATTGCCATATAAACGTATATATCATTGGTTGTTGTAGTCGAATGGCGGCGTGCAACGGAAACCAAATCAACAAAATATTTTTTTACTTGATTATTAATCCCGTCGGTGTGTAAAACTAAAGAAAATGTTAATGTCATTTATAAAATATAATAAATTTTATGGGATAAGTTCGGTTTTGACGCAATTGGTACGGGTTCTCGCCATTCTCCTTTAGCTGTACTGGTGTCAGGCTGCGGTATTCCGCAGTCAGCCAGCCAGTGTACCTAGGACCGGTCAAGTTGGCTTGGATTCCGAAGGTTTTCAAAGTCACACGTATAGAATAATGTAGCTTTCAAATCGTAGCTTAAGAAACAGAAGTGTTTGTCTAGTAGAAATTCCACATGAATTCACATTTCATGGTTTTTTTACCGGTCTCATTTTTAGTAGCTTGACCGTTCAGAATCAGTATCAGAATCAGAATGTTTTATTTGCAAAAGAGTATGTTTGTACAAGGATATTATCTTAAGTATAAACATCAGTATGATACACCTTACCGAATAAAATAACATGCAAAAACAAAGAACTAATAATTAAATAAATGTTTTGATATTACATAAGTTTGATAATTTATTAATGTATTTTTTTATAAAAATTATGAATGTCAAAGTCAAAAAATATGACAAAAAAGTCAATAAAATACATAGGAATAAAATAAGAATTTATAAATGTGAAAGTTAAAAATAAGTTGGTAATAATCATCTATGAATTAGATAAGTTAGGAATCGTTTAAAAACTCCGAGACAGTATAATAGCATTTTTCTTTTAGCCATATTTTCAATTTCCCTAAAAATACATTATATTGCAGATCTTTGTGTTGATAAAAGAAATCCTGTATGCTCTATATTTTGTGACATGACGCAAGCGTTCGATTATGTAAAACAAGACATTCTACTGAATAAACTTGAAATCTATGGCGTTAGAGGGATCTCTCTACAACTTATAAAGTCTTATCTAGAAAACCGAAAACAGTTGACAGAAATAAGAAATATAAACTTTCATACAAAACTAGAGCAAACATATGTTTCAAACGAACGTGTTATGAAATATGGCGTTCCACAAGGCAGCGTTTTAGGGCCATTGCTGTTTATCATATATATTAACGATCTGCCAAATGCAACGAATCAACCAATGGCACTGTTTGCAGATGATAGCACAGTAACAATATCATGCAACAATATTGAGAACTACGAAAGTGACATTAATTCAGCTTTAACATCTATTATAAAATGGCTAGACAATAACAACTTAAAAATAAACATTAATAAAACTAAACTTTTACATTTCAGACAACGCGATACTGCTGCACTTTCTTGCCTTGACATAGAATATAATAATCATAAAATAGATGAAATTGACTCTACCAAATTTCTAGGACTTTACATTGACAACAAACTTAATTGGAAACCACACATTGAATACTTATGTAAAAAAATTAATAGTGGAGTCTATATTTTGTACAAACTATCCCATGTAGTTAACATAGAGACGCTTCTTATAACGTATCACGGGCTGATAGCGTCAAACTTAAGGTATGCCATATTGTTTTGCGGAAACTCTACTGACTTTGATAAGGTTTTTAAGTATCAAAAGCGCTGTTTGCGAGCTATGTTTCATCTAAAAGTAATGGATTCCTGTAAACCTTACTTTGCACGACATAGTATCCTTACTCTACCTTCTTTGTATATCTACGAAACGGCTATGTTTGTTAAAAATAATCCCGAATTATATTGTCAGCTCTCCAATGCCGTTCCTCGAAATCGACGAGATCAACACAGAGTCTGTAAGTCAAACCTAAAGACTACTTTAATGCGTAAAAGTGTCTTTTGCATGGCACCTTCCATTTATAATAAATTACCAAAAGCTCTTAGAGAACTACCACGCTCATTGTTTCAGAGAAAGTTGAAGCCCACTTTGGAAACAAAATGCTATTATAAAGTAAACGATTTTATTACGGACAAATATTTTTTGGACAATAGCAAATAGTGACGGCTAGCTAAAATATCTTTTCTTTTATTTAATATTTTTTTTATTTGCATTTTTTTTTGTTTTAACTTGATGCCTACTAGTTAAGTAATTTGTAACTAAATAATAATAGTATTGTTAATGTTTGTACTCACCTAAATATTGCACACCACACAGGTATAAATACATTGTGACATATTTAAACGTAAACCACCTATGTACCATAATGACATGTATTTAATGCAATAAATTTTACTTTTACTTTACTTTACTTTAATGCCACTTGTAATTTTGTTAATAAAGTAAAATTTTGTAGCCATTTTTCTGATAGAGGGTTGTTCCAAAAAACTACTAAAAGTTTTTATATTATATTTATATTTGAGCTTACGAACGTAACCTGCCCTGCATAGTATTTGACCTTAACCTAAAAAATAAGTTTGAAAATGTATGCCCTTTATATATTCGGAAATCCATTTATCATTTCTATCCTAAACCAACAGTTGATCAAAATATGAGCAGTTATTGCTGATAGACGCGTAAAATATTTTTCACAGAAATTGCGTGGTCGTTTGAAAATTTTGTTATTTAAAATGGCAATATATATCTGAGCCACAGTGAATGCAAATTTTGTGTTAATGTTGCAATATAGTAAGTTCACAACTTTTCATTTAAAAGTATTTTCACTTCTCTTGCTCAAAAAGTGTATCATAATAGTGTAGCTTAGCGGGCCTAAAACTCGAGTTTATTACCTCGGGCTAAAAAGTATTTTTTTTTTTAATTTTTGTCTAAAATCATCAGCCCGTACAAAGCATTCGTTCTCTCCCGTCAATCTTTTTTTTTAAATAGAACCGTCATGGTGATGTTTTATGAAGGTTGATTAATTTTTAATAAAATTTCTGAAAATTGTCTAATTTTGAATTGTTTTATTTTCTCGCAATCGAAGTGAAAAGTAGAGTGTTTTACTCGGGCCAAAACCACCCATTATAACTCGGTCTTGTCATCCTCCCTCGCTACGCTAGGGAGTATAACAACCTCGTATGTAATAGGATGGTATAGTCCATTGTAAAACAATCTACTATTACATTGATATATATTGTTACTATCGTATATTACCGAAATTCACAATGGTCTCTTATCATGCCTGACGGGCAAGAAAGACTATTCGTATGAAGTTGGTGTGCAACGAAAATAGGTTCTTTTGCATTGTATTTAAACCAAGCATGTTTGTAACGGGCCTTGCGATCCACAACGCCCTGCATCGAACAACTCGAGGCCTGAAGATGATATATCTCATGCGCCTGTAATTTCAAATACCCAATACAGAAATGCTACTTCACGGCAGAAATAGGCATGATGGTAGTACGCACGATGTGCACACGTCATTGCCATGTGGGCCCACTATATCATTCGTCTGTAAATTCGGAGCGACATTTGCCTATTGAAGGTAGCTTACAAAGCATGCTCGTGTGACATATTTCCGACCTTTTGTTGCTAGCTTTCATGTTTTCTGTTTTGTTTTAGGATAGTTTTGTCATGTATATAATTCTACATACTTTTTAGCATTAGAAGTGACTTATATATTTTAAAATGGAGGATGCAATGATAAAAAAAAATTCATTCAAAATCTGCCTAATTTAAGGTTTTATTAAACAGAAAGGATTTACTCAGAGTGCAAAAAGTTAAAAAGATTATAAATGAACAATCATAATAACATTTCCAATTGTGCAATGCAAATGAGTGTGTTTGTTTGTTACGCTTTTACCTACTCAATCGACCATCATTAATTGCATACAAGAGGTACAAGAAATGAAATTGCGTACTTTTATTTAGAAAAAAGTACTGTTCCCGCAGGGATAGAAAAATAACTTTTAGACGGATTGATAGTGAAAGTAAAAGTGACTTTTTTTATTCAGTATGACCATTACAATATACTTTGAATCGTTTTTTTTTAATTTATACCAATTCGTAACGCGACCAAACAGAGAAGAATTGGTAAGCAACTCTGCTAGGCTTATTTTTTTAAAGTCATTTTTACGTATTTTTTACGCTCCTTGGAATGAAACTGACTCCAGTTTCATTCCAAGCTTTTTTGTCATCTGAATAATCAGAAATTTTATAACAAGCTTCATTACGGTTACGTTTTACATCATTTTTGAATTTATTTACAGATAAATTAATCAAATCTTTTGGGAATTTGTTAAAAAAAAAGATTAAATCTACATTAACGCAAACGAACCGCAGGCTAGTGTCAAAATATATAATACTCTTACGTTTCAATGTCTGACAACCACGAAGGGTATTTCACTTACATAGCGTGCACCAAGTCATTATTTTCTTAGAGATTTTCAACCTCCAACGGATACAGCGGAGGTTAAAGTTGAAAAACCCTATCGCGACTAACAAGTATAAAGGTAACAGATATATATTTAATCAGACACTGAATATACTAAAAGTTGATATCTAAAGTTTTTGATATGAAAAGGAATAATCAAATTCTGTTATAAACGTCCAAGATAAATAGAATTGTGGCGAACGATAATATAATTTGTTTGTCTCTACAATGAAGACAAAACACCAATTTACACTGCTCAGATTTCTCGCCACAAAATGATACAAATAATTTTTGAAGCGGCAATTCTGAAATGCGACGGATAAAATTATGTTCTTGAACAAATCTCACTTTGAAGGAGATAACTTTTAGAAAAGACAACTTAAAAAGTATGAAATATTTATATTGGAACATAATAACGATGCTAAGAATGCGTACTAGAAGTTAGAAAATTAAATCAGGATAAGATGTTTATTAATAACACCAAGTTCCTATCATTTAATTAAAATTGTCATCTTAATTTTTTTTTACATCAATACAATCGTTTTTTTTGCACAGATATAAGGACCGATTACTGTACAACTAAATTTGAAAAAAAAAATACAACTGAATTGAGAACGTCCCCTTTTTTGAGTCAGTTAATAAATTAATACCTAAATATATATACTGGAACTCACACACGGTCAACTGATCTCAAACTAATGCAGAGGCTGTACTATGGGTACTGATAACATTTAAACATAAATACTTAAAAAACACCCAGATACAGAACAAACATTCACATTACAAACACACACATTAAACATTATGTTCACCATAGAAATATTTGTACTGGGCGGGAATCGAACCCGCGAGCTGGCAGCTGAGAAGGTAGAGTTACTACCAACTGAGCTTATCATCATCATCAACTGAGCTTATAGCTAGTCAAAATTATGAACACCTGGATCCGCTCGAAAATGTACTTATGTTATAAAAATTCACTCAGGCATAATTTTGACTATTTTGCAACACGACAAAATATTTAGCCGCCGATTAAGTGCCGATTCTTAGTACCTAACTAAGAATCGGCACAAAATATTTGGTCTTGTAAAATATCTTGCTTATGTTATTTCCAGACCCAATGGCTATTCCATTGTTTGTGTATCTAAATGAATCAAATCAAAGCTCATTTTACACTGTGATTGAAAGTGACACAAGCAGACGGAACTGTCAGAGTTACCAACTCATAATTCGAGATTATAATCTTATCTCCCCTTTTGTTCGAGTTTCTCGAATATTAGAGGAAGTGTCATCGGCTGCCAAGTTTATCTCTCGCAATTCGAATATAATAACTGTTTTCCTAAAGTGGCAGGGATATTGAGGCTTTAGAATGGAATAATATTAAGACAACTATTAATAAATTGACGACCTTTAATTGATTTGACGACCTCTGTGGCGCAGTGGGCGAAGGTCCGCCTGTGACGCAGAAGGTTGCGGGTTCAATTCCCGCTGCGGGACAAATGTTTGCATGTTCTGCAGATATTTTTCTCGGGTCTGGGTGTTTTCTTTGTAAGTATTTACAAAAAAAATGTATCTATGTAGTTTATCAAACATGTGGTTCCCATAATACAAGCTCTGCTTAGTTTGGGGCTACATGATGCTGTGTCATAACGTCCAGGATAAATAGATATATTAATAAGTAATAAATAATAAAACCTCAAAGTTAGTACATATTGATAGGTCCAGCATTTTACAATCGCCTACCGTGTAGCGTCACCGATGCACCATCAATAAGCTTAAAAATGGCCTAATCACTCAGTGCTTCTATACGTTTGAACAATTTAAATCATTCAAACAATGATTATTATGTACGTTAAAACATAAACTTAGTATTTCATATTTTGCTATGTGACATTTATAATTAGGTATTTATAAAATAACAATTTATTATCATTATTTATTTTTTGTAATAGCTATTATAATTTATAAAACTATTTTTAAATTCTATTTTTTTGACGTGTAACCTAAGGGCTATCAATAAATGCACTTTGAGCTTTGGTTAGACAATCTACACACCTTGTGTTAGGGGAAACATATGAATACTACACTACTTAAATTATTATTTTTTAACCGACTTCAAAAAAAAGGAGGAGGTTCTCAATTCGGTTGTTTTTTATTTTTTTTTATTTTTGTTAGCTCATAACTCTGTCATTTATGAACCGATTTGGAAAAATCTTTTTTCGTTGGAAAGAGTATACTTTCCAATTAGTCCCATTTAAATTTCAAGAAAAAATATTAACCCTAAGGATGAGAAAATTGGGAATGAACCTTTTTTGGGCACGAATTTTATATTTTTTTTTATGTTTCTTACCTCATATCTCCGTCATTTATGAACCGATTTAAAAAATAATTTATCGTAGTGTAGGGTATACTTTGCAAATGGTCCAATAAAAATTAGTAAAGTTTGAAGTAAAAATACCAACCCTAAAGGGTGAGAAAACTGGCAATGAAAATTTTATGGGCTCATATTTTATTAGTTTTTTATGTTTGTTGCCTCATAACTCCGTCATTTATGAACCGATTTAAAAAACTCTTCGTTTTTTGAAAAGATATACTTTTTGATTGGTCACATAAAAATTTGAAGAAAAAATACCAACTCTAAAGGTAAAAAAAAAAATAACAGGTAGGTATCTAGATCTACCTATGTGGTAAACGCATAGATCGTAAGGGATAAATTTATAGAAAAAAGGTGGATGAACCAAAAAATAAGCAATTATTTTTAACTTTTTAGTTTAACAGTTTTTTCAATAAATGTTTTTGAAGTCGGTTTTTATTATTTTAAATATTTGGTGAAAAGTCATATGATATTATTTGAGAATATAGAACTATGTATATAAATAAATAATAGGCTATATTTTGGTCATAAAATGATAAATATTGTTAATGTAACCATTTCATCGACGGAGAACCATTTATCATATCACAATTCGTTAGTTAAATAATATGTAGGTATTATCTACATATTATTTAACTAACGAATTGTGATATGATAAATGATTCTTTAAAACATATAAATAAATATAAAAAACATATTTCAATATTGATTTTAACTTACTTATTCAAATGTTATGTATCTTCAATTACTATAACTATGACGTCTTCGTATCTCCTAAAACGCTGTAAGCACCTGTATATTTTAAAATAAACGCAATAAATGACTGAGTGTTACACGTGCCAAGCACAATAAAATAACAATAAATAACTTCATCAACAAAAAACGAAACGCAATTGATCAAACGACCAACCGTTTAATGTTGTTCCACTTTCAAACAAAACCTTTGGGAACAAGCAAGTCAAAGTAATTTTATTTTCAGAAACAAACTGAACAAATATTTTGTTTCTTTAATAAGATTTTCCTGTTTTGTTATCATCGTCCTTTTAGGTTTCTGGCTTATTACTCAGAAATATCTCCTTTTCATTTAGTTTTTTTGTTCAGTTCATTGTGAAATAATTTACGAACCTCGAAAGGTAAACTTTTGTATCTTAGAAGAAGATTTTTATTACATTTCAAACATTATACTTACTTAATTAATGAAAAAATCGTAAAGATGAAATTTAAACCAATTTAGATGAGCTGTGGTTTCTATTTTAAGCTTTTTTTATTCATTTAAAAGACAGGCACAACGTCTTTTTAGGGTTCCTAGCTCAAAAGGCAAAAGAACCAACGGGTTCATTTTAGTATCAATATGTTGTCTATAATTTTCTTATGGGCCAGCTCTTGACCTCAAGGTTTGCGTGGGCAAGGATGAGGTCGACGATGGGGCGAGCTTTCCCAGAAGATGCCATCTGTATGTCAAGACCCTTTTTCAAGAACGATAAAATAGGTCTGTAATCTTTTGAATTTATGAAAGAACTAAACTCGTCATCATTTCAAAGCAAACCAGAGAAACAGCTGTTTTTATGCCACAAATTTGGCACTTCCAGGAGATTCAAAACCAAAATGTATCTAAATTTTTTGAGAAGTAACTATAAATTTACGGTTTTTCGACTTTTTTCCTTATATAATAGTATTTTACCATGGAATCCTACAATATACTGTAAGCGATGACGCTCCGTTTTCCCACAGATATAGAAGAGAGCTAGATGAAGTCTTAAAATTCACTATGCTCTGAACGTCAATTCATACGGCTGATCTCTACTTTCTTATGTCCATATATCATTTGCTAGAAAGGGATGCATACTTTATCTCAATGCGATTGCTGCGACTTCGTACCAGGTCATTTCTATGAAACTGCATAGCATTATATTCGAGCGCCCTGGTACGATTTTCTTTTTGAACTCATTTGAAGTCGCATTGAGAGAAGTATGCATCCCTTTTTAACTGATGATATTGGACATAAGAAAGTAGAGATCAGCCGTATTAGTTGATGTTCAGAACATGAATGAACTTAAAGACTTTAACCCTTTGACTAAAGTCATAATTCTTTGCGTTTTCCCTTGCAAAACTGTCAAAAATTAGCAACGAGGTAAGATCGTGAATTTGACAGTTTTTCCAGGGAAAACGGAGCAGCATTGTTAACAGTATATTATAAGAACCAGCCGTTAGAGCACAAGTCGGTAGTAGAAAAAATTCAAAAACCATAAATTTGTATGTAGTTAATTTGTAAGTAGTTCATTGGTAAAAAATTTGTAAGTAGTAAAATTTTTTTCATAGCAACGTTTAACCGGAACGACATGGCTGGTTTTTTTATAAAAAATAATTAATAATGGTAATTTTATAAGAATAAATAATTATTTTTAAGTGAAAGATTTCTATAAGAGTTTGTGCTTTTTTATTCTGTAGATAAACGGGGCATAGAACTAAATTGTTCAGTGAAAAAGTCATAACAGTGTTGAAATACCCATCATAACCAAAATCTTGATACTCGAGCGTAAATTGATTCACTTAAAACGCTGACGGCAACACAAAACATTTTCACTAGAATCACTGAACACGAGATTCCATCTAGCAAATTCACCTACACGTAGGGTAACCATTTAATTTGAAAAGTCCTGTCTAAAAGTCGAAACTTTTTAGAAAGTTATGGAAATTTTGTATTTCATTATAAAATCGTCTCTAAAACATCTCGAATATAATATAGATGGGTGTCATGATTCTTCAGATCTTTTTCACGAGGGCCTACATTAAGACATGAAAGTATTTCTTCCAATTAAAAAAAAAAATTAAAATAGGCATCTCAATAAGAAGAAGTTATTAAACCCATTTCGGGCACATTCAATACACACAAACACAAAACACAAATTCAGATTTTACTTACGGATATAAAAGGTTCCAATCTCTATCTTTGGAACTTCAACCAACCTCAAGTGCCCGTGGCCTAATAAATAAAAACGGGGCTCTAATGGCCGGGTAAAAAAGGGTTCAATTTAAGTCAATACGGATTTTTTTTTATTTTAACAAATTAATTGGAAGACCACCAGCTTATCTAGATACAAACTATTTATAAGTACTAACTTCTAACATAAATTGAGAAGTCCTCACGACTAAAATCAATTTAAATACTAGAACGATAAGCAAACCAAAACATTGTCAACATCTAACTGTAAAAGGTGATAAGAAGCTACCAATAAACCCAAGTAAGGTAATTGGCGAGACGTGGTGATGACAGATGTTGCAAAAGAGTAACAGAATGGTGGCAGAGGACTGGAAAGAGAAGTGTCGGTCGTTCAGTAGCACGATGAATTCACGACATAGTCAGCGTCGTGGGCCGCCAGTGGATCAGGCTAGCGCAAGACCGTGGCAAGTGGCAGGAGCAAAGGGAGGCCTATACTCAGCAGTGGGTAAAATCTGCGAATGATGATGATGAAGCCAAATACATAAAGAAATAAGAAAATACCTATCTATTTGTAGAACAGATGGTAACCCTAGCCACACTAGTATCTCCAAATCGCAAACTTGCTTCCCTTTGTTCCCGGTCTGTCTCTAACACTTCCATCACAAGGGCCTTTACAGAGAACCACTTAAGCTGTTTACACAACAATATTACAACTGCGGACATAGGAATTATTTGCCTAGTGGTCGTTTGTGTGATGTGCAAATATTCTGAGTGCCCTCACTTTGGTTGAGACTGTTTGGTGAGGGCTCTCCAAGTTTGTAGTTTAGATTTGAGGATCTAGGTTACGTGTTTTTTGTTTTGGGTGTTTTTACGTGTTTCGAGGTAGGATAGTTTCATCCTTTATCTTGTTTTTTGGCTACATGAAATATTAGAAATCCTTTGCTTTAATTTCCCAGTAATTTTTGAAGAAGTCTAGTCTAGATAATTTTCTACAATGAGATTTGTTGATGAGATGCCCGGATTGTTCAAGTTGACAATAATAACAACTTTGGATTTGTTATTCTATATCTACAGTTTTTGTTTGCTAAACGAAATAAATCAATCAATCAAAGTGTGTTGTGACGTATATCATTGACATTTATATATATATATTATATATATATATATATATATATATATATATATATATTGCAAATATATATATATATATATATATATATATATATATTGCAAATATATATATATATATATTTGCAATAGACTTAGATACAAATAACTTTTGCATTATTTTCTAAATGAGAGTTCCACATCAAAATGCCTAATGCTTAGTTACTCATGCGATTCGGCAAATTTATTTAGAAATCTCTATTTTTCTGAAATTCAGTCATCGTCATCATCAGCCTATAGTGGCTCGGGGAATAGCTTCGTAACTGATCATCTAAATTAAGCAACACTTGGTCATTTCTTAGATTTGTGAACGGGGTATTTTAATCTGAGCGCTTCCGTGCTTTTTAAGCACCTTAACATGTTGGTAACAGCTTTTTCAGTTTTTAAGCTATTGGGGGCCTTTGGGCGTCCTAAAAATTTCGTCTCCAAAGTTGGCCGCTAGCTCATACGAAGAAGAGCAGCCCACTGCTGAACATAGTCCTCCAGTAATGAGCGCCATTGCGCCATATCTTTAGTCACTGGATCCAGCTTATGGAGCCCCGAACACTCAAATATGGTTCTGCTCTCAAGTGGTAGGCAAATACATAGACCAATGCCCAAGCTCAATTAGTCTATAAACAAGTTCAGGATTCAAGATTCATTTATTCATACTATTTGATATTTGTCAATTTAGTAGTATAAGTTTGTACAATGTACACATAATCAAAAGACACAATAATAATTAATGAATTAAATTCAAATGAATTCAAATGTCAAAATTTTAAATAACTGGTAAATTATAATTATAACATAATTATTAATCAAAACACTTTCGAGCTAGCGAGCTCATCGAACGTCAGGAATGGAATACTCTTCCGGCGTCAGTGATTCCTTGTCACTACGACAGGGATCTTCAAGCGAAGAGTTCCTATAGGTAAGGAATTAGGTTTAATTAAATTAATTCATATTAGGTTCATTATAGGTTCGTGCTACGTTGCCGACCACGTCATCACTAACCAACCGGTAAGATGGCGGTCAAACGTAAACCTATATAAACTGTAAAAAAGTGGATATATTTGCAGTTTTGATACTCACCTCAGCCAACGAAGAGCCAGGTATCTTCAAACAGAACATGAAGGGCGTGTTGACTCTGTTCAGGATCTCGCGGTAGTCCAGCGCTACCCCTCGTGGTCGGAGAAGTCTGAAGTATGTGCCGAGTGCTGACCCGTGCGAAGCTAGATGCGTGCCGAAGAGTCGCATGAAACCGCCTCCTGATTGGTTGTAAATAGTAACAGTTTAGTTAGGCATTCAGAAAGCATCACCATACACCACACCAGCATAAATCAGTCCACTTCTGGACATAGGCCGCAGGGCACAGCTTCTCGTATCGCCGATATTGCTGCTTATCGGCGTTCAGGGAATTTATATGTGCCGATGTTAGGCTGCACTATGCCGCATTTAGCCGGCTACCAGAGCCCCGTTAGTTAGTTAGCAGGGTGCACCAAGGGCGGGTAAAGTTGGCTTGCATTCCGAAGATGGAGTTTGGATTTCCACACACCTCCAGCAAGCAGTTGGTCTTAGAAGGCAGATTATAGACCTATGGGAGTCTTAAAAACTCAATCACCAGTGTTTCTTCTTTATTTCAAATGAATCTGATGTTGGAGTTTGTTTGCCGTCCAAAAGCCCCCGACATGGAAACGATTGAAAAATTCGACACCAACATATTCATGTGCCTTTCAAGGCACGAAAGCGCTCTGACCGGTTTACTACTATATTATATGATGATGCAAGGATGTATGGGGTTTCAACCTCCATCTTTGGACTCCAAGCCAACCTCACCTGCCCGTCGTCCATTTTGCTATATAACAAACTAGGGTCTGGAGGCCGGATGATTGCTTATTGCGCAGCAAATTTACGATTCACACTTTCCGTCGCATTTGTCGGAGAGCATTTTATAACATGCTAAAGGAAATTGAAACATCCACAAAGCAGTTAAGTTCCCTGCAATGCGCATTTACGCAGCTTTTAGCTTGGTCAAACACTGACATTAATAGATCCGTAAATAGATATTGCATCCAAATAAGGAACTTAACTGCTTTGTGGATGTTTCAATTTCCTCTAGCACGTTATAAAATGAGCTTTGATACTCTCCGATACGCGCCGGTAGGTGTGAATTTTACTTAATACTGGCACAACTAACTCCCTGGCCACCAAAGGTCAGCAGCGTTGGTGGAGCGAATGGCTGTGCCCTGCTATCCCAACCTGCATGAATGGGGATTAATGGCATATTTCCCTTCTTATACAGGCTGGTGTTGTTATTGCTGTTGTATGCGATAAGAAGAAACATTACCATTTTAATGTAGCGCCAAAATGTTAACACAAATACACAGCACTCTTAGACTACTGAATGAGAACTTAAAATTCAAGGTTTTCAATTCAAGACTTTGAATCCAATTTCTTTGAAGGTCTCTTACCTAACCATAGAATACAGTATGTACTTATGAATAATGGAAGAGATGCTTGATAGTGTTTTATATATTCGTCGTTAACTTTTTATTATGAAACTGGAAATTGAAATTTTAAATTACGTTTTTTATAAGTTGCTCGTTGTTGGCAATGCATATTTTGTTTGTTTATGTTATCTTTATTGTTGGAACTTATAGTGAAAATAAGAAACTGAATTATATTTCAATTACTTATTAATTTATATATATTATCCTTATACTCAAGCTAATACCTAAAAGATTCTTGGATTAACTTTTATAATGTATAGGTTGTAAAAAAGTTACGTAAAAAAACAAACACAAAAGGCCTTACTTATGAACATCTTTCAAAAGATAAAAGATGCTTAGGCCATTGCCATCTCATACTGTTGGATAATGACAAACGGTGACAGGGCTAACTTTGAGCATTGATTAACGTAGAAGCTTTCATAAGTAAGGGGGAAAATGTCAAAAGAACTCTCACAATGTATTATTTTATATTACTCAGTTTTTCACATTTATAAAGGCTATTACTAAAAGTACCGTGGGTAGTTTATCATTTAGTTTTTTACATTTAACGATTTCATCTAGATCTTTATAATAAGTGGATTTTAGATTGTTTCTGCGCCGCGGCTTTGCTCGCAAGAGCCAAAATTTACTGTTCAGACCAAGTTTATAACATAAGCATAACGTATATTTTAATCTGACGTACTTTTCACTTCACTTCTTGTTTCTGGCTTTTGTGTCTATCTGTCACAATTCTGCCAATGTCTGTACATGATAGTGTCATAAACCTTACGGAGAGAGTGTAATAGAATGTGATCGGTGTTTTAGATGGGAGAATCGTTCAAAAGTAGTGACGTACTTTTAAATTATACTTTTATTTAGTTCAGCCTGCGCATATTGGATGACAAACGTCAGCGATTAGACGCTACGACAAGCTGCGGGGGACAATTTTCATACATTTTGTTCAAAGCTCACGGCGAAAATCGCGACAGCAAGATAGGACAGACGCTCGCGACTAAGCGCGACGACAAAGCGTCGTGTTTGCAAGGTCTGTTAGTGAGAGAAGGTATTTTATAGGTTAGGTACTTAAATCGTTTCTTAGTAAGATTCACTATTATATTAGCTTTTTCATAAACAGCTTAAAATAAAGTATAGCTCCGTACGGAACTAATATGAAGGATGTTGGTCAGTCAGTAACGTTACATTTGTTTACACATAGTATGTTTATTCCAGTCTCATTCTTTATCTGAAGAGGCACAGTAATGGCATAATAAAACGTTATCCACAAAAACCGAATGAGTCAAGTAAAATATTTTATTTTCCCGAAATACGCGAATGTTTTTCTAGAGCGATAACTGTTGGTTTTCTATTACCCTTATTTGGGCTAATTATCCTTTGTTTTGATAATAAACGGTAATGGTTAATTTGTTTGGATGGGTCTATTAGGAGTTCGGAGGCGTAAATAGTGTAGTGTTAAGAGTTTCTCGTTTATTGGCTGTAGAAATTGCTGAACGTAACATTATTTCTCTATTGGGTTTCGCATAGATTATTTGAGAAACTTTAAGAAAATATCCCGTACGTATAGGTAATACTAATAGGGGTTCAAACTCATTTACGGTCAAGTAATAAAACATTTAAGAGTACATCCTACTAATGTTATAAAAGCGAAAGTTTTACTCTTAATAGAAAAGGCCTATTAAGCCTTCTAATGAAGGGAGTTATTTCTACTTGAGGTACGGAACCAAAAAAATATGATATGTTTGAAGCTTCCGTATATTCCAAGTTTTTATCCAAACCAGTTCAGTCGTTTTTGCGTGAATGAGTAACAAATATCAATCCATCAATCCTCACAAACTTTCACATTTACACAGGTATCTACTTACCCAACTGAACCAGCTCCAGCCGTTTATCAGTTACAAAGTGCCAGGGAAACGCCTTGCAGAAGCTGGCAACCCCAATCTTCAAGTCCGTCACTTTGCTTGACGTTGCAACGGACACCGCTTCACTGACCGTCTCGCAATTCTCCTCTTTGGACTTCTGACGTAATGGTACTGCATTAATTTCGTACCTAGGAAAAATGCACCTTTTAAAACTACATATAAGATTCAAACTCACTACAATTATTTTCATCTCAAACCAGTAGTCGGGTATTGTACGTGAAAAGGTATTTTGCCATTTTTTATAAAAAAGCAACATTATATATATCAATGAAACATGCTAGTTATTATAACTATTTTATACCTGTAAAACGAAATATAAACAAATACAAACAGTGAATTCGAAAAAAATAATTACATATTTTTGAATTAAAACTCATTTGAAATTAGAATTTTTCGCCAATCATAAAAAAAATACATTTCAAGTGGCTTGTATTGAGCAGCAATTTCATAACAAATAAGCTTTTACGAATTAAATCTAACTTTTATTGGATTTTGATAATAAAGAAGATTAAGTGTAGTGGTGTGTTGTAAAGATTAAGTGTAGGCATTACTTGAAAAAATCTGAAATTTCTTTCATCCAAAATAAAAGTAATATCGCGAACAATAATAAAATTTCTTCTTAAATCTATAAAATAGATACGAGAAAAGTAAGTACCTATTTTGGCACGTGTAAAAATAAAACCTACGTGCCTACGTAAATACGCGAAAATAGAAGTCAATTGGCATCCAATTTTATTAGATAAAAGAAAACGATAAAACCTGTACCACACTATGCGGAGCGGTTGCGTATGGTTAACCAAAACCGAACTAAAAAACAGGAATACCTTTTTGTATGGTTAATTAAATAAATAAAAATAATGAATCAATTCAGCTTTAGTTACAACATTAGTTTTTGTTTTCGTTTTCGTTGATACCTAGTTTAGAGCGGTCATGGTAATTGGTAATGTCCAAATTTTTATGCTATATAAATCTTCTAGCACTCTTATTTTTTGGTATTTGATTAGAGACCAGCGCAAGCCAGCGGACGGGAGGGTAGGGGATTTCAATGTATATTTTATGAATAACCTTTTGGTGGTTCAGAGGTGGTTACAGGAATAGGGGACGTCCTCCAGCCTCAAACGTCCTCCAGTCAGGTAGACTATATTAGAAAGACCGTGGATGGTACCTAGCTCAGATTAACGCAGGGTCGATGCGAATTGCATAATCAAAAGAAGGTCGGTTGGAAATTCAATCGAATTGAGAACCTTCCCCTTTTCTTGAAGTCAGTTAAAAACGGCTGGTAATAATAATTAATGATGATGAACCATTTTATTTATGGTATAATTATGTATTTCAATACTAGGAGACCGACCTCGGAGTAGAGCACCGCATCTGCTCCGATCATAGCTTTTTGCAAACGGTACGTGTGGAAAAGGCTTTAAGACAATCCTATCACGTTATAAAAATTCAATATGGGGGATTGTGTATGCGTGGTATCTACATTTATATTATAAGTAAATATACGTACTCTTACAATAACTATAGAGACTAGAATTGAATTTTCCTAATCCTTTACATTGTTCCCCTATCCATTGTGTGGTTAGAAAATTCGTTATTATTTTTATAGCATTATATGAATAGCAAGATTGATCATATATGCCTTAGTAATAGGCTGTTTATGTTATATTTTTTTTTAAATCCTACTAAACGGTAAAGTTATCTGGAAGAAGCATTAAATTCACTTTTGTAAATTTTTTATCTTGTGCAATAAAGAATTTACTATCTATCTATCTAAACACCACCCATCAAAGTGTTAGTTTTGTTTAGCCAAGGTGATAAGGGGTTCAAATCTCCATCTGTGGAACCCAAGCCAACCTCACCTGCCTGTAGTGAACCCCGCAGAATGAATGAAAAACGGGGCTCTGGCGGCTGGCTGATTGCGGCATAGCGCAGCCTAACACTGGCAGCCCAGTTAAAAGCCAGTAAAAAGTTACATTTATAAGATAATTCATTTCATTAATAAGTTTTTATATATTTTAATAATTTTGTAGTAATGATAAGTGATATGTTAGGTATATTATAACATTAGCTGCGATAGGAAGGAAGTGAAGTTTTTAACCATAACAAATTATATTTATGTTAAATTATATGGCTCAAAACTTCAATTTCTTATTTTTTAATGTAATATTATACAAAATGCAACGTTGTACGCCAATTTAATAATAATAAAAAAAAAAAAAACACTGGCAGCCCGCATGCTCAGCGTAGGGATTAAGGGCATATCCCTTTTCTTGGAGAGGTCTTTGTCCAGCAGTGACCTAACTAGGCTGGTGTTCTTTGTTGTTGTTGTTGATCTGCCAGAACACAAAATTAAACCACGCCACGAGCGCTTCCAGGTATATTTTATTCAACTCTGCTGTTATTTGAAAACTGACAGACAGACAGCGCCTTGAATTAATAATCCTCTACTCCCACTTGCATTGTGTGCAGGTTGCATAATATATCTGCATGCTCTCTAGGAATGGAAACCATAAATCTATAACGTATAGTGTTGAATATTGCATGCTCATTCTGATCTAGTTTACGCTTGACCCAAATATTATTTAACAAATAGTGAAATTCACTTCACTTCACTCCTTGATTGCGGTTTTTGTGTCAAGTTAACACAATTTTGCCGTGTTAAAGGTAATAACCACGGCTAACAATGTCTGTGTCATGTTATTCTCATAAACTTTCCGGAAGAGCTTTTTTTTAAATATGGCCGATTTTGTCTGACAGGTTTTGATTTGTCTTGAACACAACACAGCTTTATACCATGTTTTATGCAAATAAACAATTATGATTATTATGATTATGATTAACACTTATAGACTACACAGTATTACAATTTAAGTAAATATTTACAATCTCATGTTATGTTTAAGTAGAAATTTGCATTAAACGTACAAAAGTACCTTGTGCATGTGAAGAGTAAAAGTATAATCTACTTGATTATACTACCAACTTTGCAAGAAACTGGTGACAGCCTCCTGTCAGAGGTAAAACTTTACATGTGAATAGTGGACGCTATACCACAGAGGCCATAAATAAAAAAGAAGAAGAGATTGTAACAAGGCCTTTAAAAAAATATAAGCCTAGCTGAGTTTCTTGCCAATTCTTTTCAGTTTGGTCGCGTTAAGAATTGGTGTAAATTAAAAAAAAAAGTACGATTAAAAGTGTTCTTTACAGTGCTCAGTGACATTTTTTTTCGACATTTACTTAAGCTTTCTCCATGGTTACCTAGGCTAAAAACTCACCTAAATCTCCTAGGATCGTTCGAATAGCTCATCAGTCTTATGTCTGTCTGGGTGTCATACAAGTTTCTCGCTATTGCCTTCAAGCTGCCGACTAGTAGGTACGCCACGGGTTCACTCTCAGTTGTCAAGTGCAGTTGGATCTTTCCCTCGTGTGACGTGGTGCATACGAAATTTGCCTCGTACTCCATTGTTTCGTCTTTCACATCATCATCCTGGGAACAAAGTAATAATTATATTATAGCTGAACATAAGAAAAGTATGATAAATTGTTACGAGCGCTATAGCAGATACTCGTAAATAGTTAAATAGATATATCACTGTCAGGACAAAAACCATCCTGTCCTTTTTGTTCTTAGAATTGAAGGCTGCTAAGCTCTTCTTCGCAAATTAATTTATTAGTTAGACATAAATAAACCTCTATAAAAGTGCTCATAAATTGATTTAATCTATGCTTATCTGATATAAAGTGGCACTAGTTTATCTCTAATATTAATTAGATAGGGGATTTTGTTACATATTGGTGCCAATTTTGTTGCGAATTTTCCTAATCTGAACTTTAATTTGATAGTTCTAAAAATGATACCATCCGTGAGGGAAATTACATACATACTACACACCAATAACTTTCGACTACGTGCTTATATAAAGTATGGCTATACGAAACAAAAAAATAACCTCCAGTGAAAACTGGATACCAGATTAGTCCAGTACCATTATGGCCGGTTTCTATATTATACCGTTACCGATTACGCCTCGTTTGCTCTTGAAAAACTGTCAAAAATAAACAACGAGGCGTCGAAAATTTGACAGTTTTTCAGGGGAAAACGAGGCGTAATCGGTAACGGTATAATATAGAAACCGGCCATTAGTGATTTATAGAATACATGTTTCTTTATTATCAAATGTGAAACGTATATACCCGTAGAAGAGAAATAATTTCTTTCCGTTTTGAGAGTACCTTTATGGCAACTGATATACTAAAAGTATTTTAATATTCAACTAGAATATTCGATATCCGATCCCAAGGTGCTACTATTCGAAGAATTTTAACCGCAACTCGAAGGTTACACGGAATTTTTGGCGAACGAAAGTATGCGGGGCGGAATATATTGAGTATAGTTATTTAAGTGAGGAATTTTCTAGGGGTGATTGTGGTGGACGATAATAAAGTGTTAAAAAAACTAATTTACTTAACATTGTTTTAAACAGATGTTAGACGTGGTGGACGCGTTATTTAACAAAAAATTTAAAACATGTTGTATTATCTGGACTCACTTTTATGTTTAACAGTACCTCTAGTTCAAGTTGCATATGATGAAAAGACTCGTAGTTTTCGTTTTTAAGCTAAATTTTGACATCTTATTTAACTTAAAATTTGACACATCATTTAATAAGAAGTTTAAGAACATGTTACAATATCTGGTCTCACTTTTATTTACCTATAACAGTACGCTCCTAGATTTCGTTTTACTATAAAGAAAGTTTTAGAACATGTTTTAATATCTGAACTCACTTTTAATCATTACCTCCTAGTTGAATTTGCTTCACGCTCATAGATTTTTAAAGTTACTTTTTGGGCAATAACCAGAACGGTTTGGCGGTAAAAATACAAAGTATAAGAAGTTTACAATATCGATGGCATTCTTTATATTTGAAACCTACACTTAAATTGAGATCGAAAACGAAATCTATGAACGTTTTCGAGCTCAATTTCAGTTGCAACCCATACTGGTACAGATGATGTCACATTGTGACGGTCATTGGAAATCGATAGGTATCACTTACTTGATCATGTAGTACGTCGTGTACGCTGTCTAAAGTGGTAAGGAATTCACTCAAACTCGTGCCTAGGCATTTAAATGCCCGCTCCAGTCGACAGTTGTGAGAGAAGGCTGTGAGTATTAGATATTCCCCTAGTTTCGACATGAATTCCTTTGTGCTCACACCTGAAACAATAATGTGATTTAGAATAAGAATCTCGATTGGTCATGGAGTGGACCAGGTGGTTGGTAGGTATCAAGAGGGTTTGTTTTCATCTGGGTCATGCGTCAAAAAGTGTAGGTACAGACAGCGTCAGAGTCTGGTAACCCCCCTAGTTAATGTTAGTAGGTTCAAACCGTCGCGGCGTCATTCGTGGATCTCATCTTTTTGCACAAATGTGTTTTATAAAACTTCTCCTCCTTGCCTACGAATATTTAATTTCAACCATGTTACTATACGACACAATGGAGTGGCGGTTACAACCCTCGACATCAATCGAAATGTTACAAGAGTACTGGGTTCAAATCCCTCATTACCAATATGTTTTTTTTTTTAATTTTTGTTACTAACAATGGATTACGTTACGCGGTAAGTGTAGTAAGTAAGTTACCTAATTATTTAAATTAAGCTTAAAAAATAAAAAAAATGATCAAAAGTTATAACAAATTTATTAAAACACCACATTTAACATAATAGAATATAGATAGTAACTTATTTTTTTGAATTTTCAATAATGTTTTAAATGATAGATTAATACTTATTTACCCATATAAGACTAACGAGTGAACAAACATGTTAACATTGGAACAGGTTATACTTGCCGTATAAAAATCCAATAAACAATTTAGATCACTCGCAAATACTTAGTCTGGTATTTTATCTATAATTGAAAACATTTTATAGTATTTAAATATTTTTTAATACCAAATGGGATGGATGTCCAAAACTTTAAATTATTTGTTGAAGCCTTCTTTTCACTTGGGTAATCAAAGTCCAACCAAAACCACTTCGACGCATCAGTTCCTAGGTTCTCATGACCTCCTGTTGCAGGTGGACAACACTTCACTCGTTTCCCAGTTAGGACAAATTGACCCCACATATGCTCACACATTCTCCACATATTTAAATCGTGACTTTTAGATGACCATGATATGGTGATAATGCCCGTCTGAGAAGCGAGCCAATTGGTCAGAATTCGCGAACGATGAACCGCGCAGTTATCATAAACTAAATACACCGTTCCTTCTGGATAAGCAACTTGCACTGTTGACTGCATTATTTCTTGCAAAACTTTGCTCATTGATGACATCCATCGCCAATAACCTGAAAATAAAAACATAATATTATAAGCATAAGATGTGTTTATATAATATAAAATGGAATAGGTCTACTAAGAACATTGTTTATGATAATCCTACTAATAATTCTCATACCACTTACCTAATGTTATTCTGCCATTTCCAATTCCATACATTGATTAACATTGACATTGATTATTTGATGGGTTGTAGCGTTCCAAAAGTTTTATTTTGCAAAACGCACTCTTTAGCTCAATTTTTCGGACTGGCTTTTTAATATGCAACATTTTTCATATACAAATTCAATGACACACGACACACACCCAGGACGAAACAAGTAACCTTTTGTTCTGAACTGTCATTTAATACACAACTACCCTCAATAGTCCAGTGCTGCACAAAATAATTATAAGTAGTTGCGCACTATCGTGTTAAACAAATGAAGAAGTTACTAGCTGACGCATCCATGAATACCTAGACAAAATAATAAACGTATATTGTAACTTATAATTTCGTCATTGTCGCCAACCGCTACGATAGCTCAGTTGGTTAGAGCGTCTGATTCATAAACTGGTGTGAATGAATTACTGGTTCGATCCCCCAGCCAAGTATAAATATTTTTGTATAAGATTTTGGCCATTTGAATATGGTAGCCTCCACGGCAGCAGTTTAAATTTATACTTGAAAGGGGTATACCAGATCGTGACGCTGTGTGTACTTATAAACAAATTTGTATGTCATGCTATCTTTATGTGTATCTATAAATTTGGTGCTGTTTAGCAATATCTGAGATTTAAGCGCTTCTGTTTGATTTAGGAAATTCAAATTATAGACTTTTTTCAAACATACTTAATGTAAGCATTATATTAATAACCTTCTTCGAGATAAATCAAAATTGTTGTAATGGCCAAATTACATGCAAGCAGTGGCAAAAGTTGTATGTAAATCCATATATGTCGTGTTTAGCGGCCAATCAAATCTGTCGTGTAATTTTAAAATGGAACGATCTTTTACTACGAAACATCGCAACCAAGGAGGTAAATATTCAAAAGTTTTATTTAAATTTCGAACTGTGGCCTGATTCTGACGATTCGATATATTTGATTCTATTAGATATATATCGCGGAAACTGTCAAAACTGTATGAAAATTGTCAGTTCTCTCGCGATATATATCTAATAGAATCTCATATATCGAATCGTCAGAATTAGGCCCCTGGCTTGCAAATAGAAAGCTAAGAAATGTACAAGTTCTGTCTAGGAACTACTTAGTTTTAATTTCCACGCATCATTTGAGAAAAGTACTATACAAGCCTTAGCAATAATTAGACTTTGATGGATTCACGTATGTTTTATGCCATCGATACTGGAGTCGGCTACTAACAGTTAGTAGTAAAAGAAAAAAAACTGCCATCAAAGAAATATAAGTAGCAGAAAAAACTTAAATCAGTATTTTTTTTAAATATAAACCTGAACCATTTCCACCAATCCAACAATTATTATGGTAAAAAAAATCAGAAGTTGATGAAAAATGAATTAAAATAAGAGAGAGTCCATTAGAACCCCACCTGCAAAGGATTCTGAAGGGGCACTGACTCGTTCATAATCTAAATTAACTTCCATTGTTACCTTTTCATAGCCGCCGACAAAAATCTTTTGTACGCCGAATAACAAATCTGGGTTTTAAAAAGCACGATTTTTCGATAAGATGATAAGGTGACGAAAATAGGCGTGGGAGGGGAACTGTGTCAAATTATAAAATGATGTTTTAGTCTAATTCAGTTCTCAACAGTGTCGTCTGAAGATCCTCAATTTAACTACGTTAAATATCTCTCTCTCTCTCTGCGTGTGTGTGTGTGTGTGTGTGTGTGTGTGTGTGTGTGTGTGTGTGGGTGTGTGTGTGTGTGTGTGTGTGGGGGTGTGTGTGTGTGTGTGTATGTGTGTGTGTATGTGTATGTGTTTGTATGTGTGTCTGTGTGGGTGTGTGGGTGTGTGGGTGTGTGGGTGTGTGTATGTGTGTGTGTGTGTGTGTGAGTGATTGATTTTGAGTTTAAAATACAGGGTGTTGCTGTAATGGCGACATTATATTAACAGTGCTACTTGTCAGTAATCATAAAAAAAAATCCGAAAGCTAAAGTCCATTATACACAGCATTATTCCATCTAAACAGAAGCGCGCGACGTTGGTAAGTAGCCCTTACACAGCATGATCAATTTTTTATACCTTATTTGTGATTTTTTTTATTAGTTTTTTTTTTAAATAGCCTTTAGCTTTAGGATTAATTTTTTTATGATTGCTAACAAGTAGTACTTACTACCCGTGTGTTCAATTAATGTCGCCAGTACCACACCCCCTGTATATCTTCAATAATTTATTTTTTATCTATAAAGGTGACCTATTCCTTTGAAACAGTAATCTAAATTATTTCTCACAAGTTGTGAACAAACTGACCTCATTTCTATAACGTTATTAACAAACAGAGCTCTGGCAGCCTGCTGATTGCGGCATAGCGCAGCGCGATCCACAACCCGCATGCCCAGAGTGGGGATTATGGGCATATCACCCTTATGTCCATCAGAGCGGCTGGTGTTTTTGTAGGACATAGATTTTATCATCATCATCATCAGCCTATTAGCAGTCCACTGGACAAAGGCCTCCCCTAATGAGGGCCATTGCACCCTGACCTAAGCATGACGCATCCAGCTTCTACCAGCAGCCTTTCGCAAATCGTCACTCCACTGTACATTTTATATATATATAAGTAAATATGATCATCATCATCATCATCCACAGCCCGACTTTATCCACTGCTGGATATAGGCCTCCCGGAGTTTGTGCCATCCACCACGGTCTTAAAAGTATCATAGTATTGTAAATATTATAAAAAAATATATTAAAAAAAATATTTTTGTGTGTGTATGTTTGTAATGAACATACTCGAAAACTACTATGCCGATTTCAAAAATTCTTTCACCATTGGAAAGCTACATTCACCCTGAGTAACATAGGCTATATTTATTGCTAGAAAAGATTAGGGATTCCTAAAACTTACGTAACCCAAGGTAAAACCAGTTCCCTATGTCCACGCGTGCGAAGCCGCTAGTTTTATATATATTTAAAAAATATTGGCGTATATTTGACATTTGCAAGCGAGTCGGTATCTCCTCAATATTAGATTACGATGTTATAGGTCTGCCCCCATTGATATCAATATTGTACGGCTTCGCGTCGCCTAATGGTAAGGAAACCTTCGTATTTTTGGAGCATAACTATGTTAGAATGTATTTGGCGTTCGAGAAATACTTAGTATGTCAACAATTTCAAATAAATATATACGTTAAAGTACCCTACTTAATTGTTAAATAAGGTTATTCTGGCTACGTGCATTTTATGTGGAAACGCAGAAAGTTGCAGGTGGATCGTATTCCACCACTAGACAAAATGTTTGTATGATTTACAAATAGTTAGTTATCCCTATTTTGGATGTTATCTTTTTAAAATCGATAGCAATGTATTTATTTCCAAAAATACTACCTATTTATGGTAGTTTATCAGACATGTGGTTCCTATAATAAGCTATGCTTGATGACTTTGCTGTAGTTTGGTGGCAACAGAATACCAGCGTTGAGTAGGTAGGTGCGCTTCACTAGTTTGTTTACCTGCTCAACAAATGCTGAGTTGTCACCTTTTTGGCACGGCAACTGTACTCTAATTCAATTTGATCATGATAGGTACCTAGTGCATGGTGGTGTGTGGGCGAGTAGGTTCAGCTGTCTTATTAGACAATGCTTTAAGTCTAAGTTATTTGTTGACTGTTCGCCATTTGATTTTAATTTATTTTAAGTTACTATAATGGTAGGTTCGGTACCTATCCA
The DNA here is from genome assembly GCA_951804965.1 of Horisme vitalbata. Taxonomy (NCBI): domain Eukaryota; kingdom Metazoa; phylum Arthropoda; class Insecta; order Lepidoptera; family Geometridae; genus Horisme; species Horisme vitalbata. Next base: position 11,527,807 of record OX638105.1, on the reverse strand, counting down.
TTTTCTAATATATATTTTTGTTTTGATTGTTGTGTCGTGTCAAATAAATATTTCTATATTTCTATTTCTATTTCTATGATGCTGTGTGAATATCCAGCATTATATATTTATTTATTATCGGTTATTTTAGCTGCTTTCGACCTCCTGCTGCCTATCTTAGGTGATATAGATACTAAGATATTCTAAAAAGCAAAATATTTAGTACAAATTCCGCTACTTTTTTTTTATTTAGCGGAATTTGTACTAAATATTTTGCTTTGTAGAATATCTTGTAATGGATTTCCGCAAACTCACACCTGAGTCAATTAATTATCTAAGCCCCTATTATTAATGAAGATGTTTTATGTGTTTTATTGTATTATTTATATGCCTATGTGTTAATCCAAACTATCATATGTATATTTAAAGTTTCATCTATATCCGTTCGGCCACTACGAAGTTGAGTGGGAAGACACACAAACTTTCGTATTTATCATTTAAGTGTGATTGTGAAATTGAATAATGTTTATTTAGACATGATAAGAATGAAAATCCTTTGAAGTATCTATACAAGTAAAGTACGTTTAAACTAATATGTATTGGAACATCGCAATTCCATTCATTCCATGATTTCCGTGTCTATCCAAGCAAACTTAATATGTAGGTATTGCTTGCGGAAGCATCGTGAATTCCTTTCATTTATGTCTATACACACGCAAACCTATTGTAAATAGGTCAGCTTTGTACTATTGGAGCGCCATCAACTTCATTCGCGTGGATTTTTGTGAAAGTTAAAATACCCTGGTGTTGAATTGTAATAACATGGACTTAAAAAATATAAGCCTAATAGAGTTTCTTGCCAATCCTTCTCTGTTTGGTCGCGTTACAAATTGTTGTAAATTAAAAAAAAATACGTTTAAAAGGATACTTTACAGTTCCTACTGAATAAATGACTTTTGATTTGATTTTTGATTGATATACGCGGTTTTTCTCGACGTTGAAAAACTCTGGTGTACCCCGACTTTCTAACCTGAAGTTCGTGGATTTGAATCTCAGCTGTTCGTGCAACCGATGGTATTTGCGTTCCAAAAATGTATGTGCTTTACATCGAATTATAAAAACTTATGCAGTAATGATACCTCGATGTTGCATTACCACGTTTACAAAACGTGAAGAAAGATATTTTGAAAGAAACCCGCATCCTAATTAGCTTCATGTTTTGACCAGATTCGATTTGTCTTTCATGTGAAGCTGACTAGGTTGAGATGGTATATGTGCTAGGCAAGTCTTTTCCATTATGTTCCAGGCATATTGCGTCTCCATTTTTGAGTAAACGTTATCACACGTATAGAGCATTTACCTGGATTAGATCATTCATTAGCACTTCACTGCTGGAATAGGCCTTCCTTACGCGCTATCGCGCCCTGTACTCAATTAAACGCATCCAGCTTCTAGCAGCCTTGCGCAGATTACTACCATCACTCCACCAAACCGTTGGTTAGATGAGTTGCTAAATTTCAGTATGAAAATCTATGTAAAAGAAACCTAGGACAACTCGCTACACAAATGTGTCTAATTTGGAGGAGCTAAATCTTGAATGCTCCCAAACGCTCTTCTCAATATCTCTATACCTCGGTGTACCTACTCATACACACGGAAATACTTGATTGTAATATTTCGACCATATTGCTTGCAAAAGCTCCGATAATCTGGAGCGCCTGACTGGAAAACTGGAGGGTAAAAAGGCCTCGACGAGGAAGTCAGGAACAATGGACGGACCAGATATTCGAACATCTAGTGATGCCTGTCGTGGTTCTCTATCAGTTGCCTGATGAAGGAGACATACAGTAAAGAGATAAGGTTCTTGGTATCTTGGTCTTCACCAAAGGAGTCATGATCCTCAGCATTAAAGGAACGACGGGGGAAGAGGAACGGACTCCCTTCGCAAGGCGGGTATTTCATCACCTTAAGGGCCAACAGCGCATAATTATCAGCTCTGTTTAAGCAGGTGTCCATAGGCGGCGGTGACAACTTCTCATCAGGTGGCCCGCCTGTCCATCTGCCAGCTTTAGCATAAAAAGGAGGATAGAAAACTATGTTCAAAGGAACTTACTGTCTGTAGCTCGAACTGCATCATATATTTCCTGAAGGTACGCGTAGTTCCTGCAGCTCTTCACGTCATCAGGCAGTCTGCGTCTGCAACAACAAACAGCAGTCATGTATAGCCTATCTAAATAATCTCTAGTCGTTCACTAGTAGTCATCGGGAAGTGTCAAAGTTTTTAGGCCGTCCGAAGGCCCCCAACAAGGCTTAGGTAACCACTGAAAAGAAAAGATCAATATTCTAACATGATCTCAGATCTAAGTGCCACTGACTGATCACTCATCCAAATAGTGACCAGGCGAGCTTTTTTATTACCAAGATGATCAGTTAGTAGCACCGCAGTAAGCTAGGTGGTGAATATACACGTGACTATAAATATAAAGACTGGAGAATTTCGCGAGTAGATCAATTGACTGACGCCACAGACGCTTTAATAAAGTACACATCTTAAGTAAAAACTAGCAAACGTTTCTCTTAATTCATTTTTCAGATAACCGTGAGGGGTGTAAGTGGATCCAAACTCCATCTTGGGCGAAGGTCCGCCTAAGATGCAGAAGGAAGCGGGTTCGATTCCCGCTGCGGGTCAAATGTTTGCATGTTCTGTAGATATTTGTTTCGGGTCTGGGTGTTTTCTATGTATGATAATTGTATGTATTTAGAAAACAAAAATTATATGTGTATTATATCAATCATGTGGTTCCCATAATACAAGCTCTGCTTAGTTTGGGGCTACATGATGCTGTGTGATTACGTCCCGCATTATTTATTATTATCTTCGGAAAACGAGCAAACCTCACCTGGCCGTGGTACACCCTGCTAACTAACAAACGTGGCTCTGACGGCTGGCTGATTGCGGCATAGAGCATTCTAACAACGGCATAGCTATATCCCCTGGCTGCGTCGGGCGGTGGGAGAAACTGTACCTTCGATCCCCTACCGCCACGCCTAGCGTGGAAATTATGGGCATGTTCCCTTTTTTTAGGTGAAGCCTATGTCCAGCTGTGGACTGATCTGGTGTTGTTGTTGTTGTTGTGCTAAAATTAAAATATTGTTTCTTTTCTACATCCAAACATTAACGTTCTCTTTTCTTCTCCCTAAAACCCTTCTCTGCTGAGTCATAGCCGACTGCTGCCGTTGCCTATTTCAAAAGCAGTCAAAGAAACATTAACAATACCATTTATTCTATTTACGGTACTTTTGCACCTATAATTCTTGTTTTACGCTAAATTAAACGAAAACATTTAGCCGTGAGCGACATCAACACCATTCAAAGGAATCCAAAGAAACTCTTACAAACATGACACACTTTGTAATCCATTTAAATTACGTTCCGTTATAAACAAAACATTTAGACATGTAGCTGTAATCCTGGTAGGGGTTAATTCACATTGTAGAGTTTACGTCAATTTGTTTGCAATATTTTTATCTGCTCGCGACTCGAGTGGAACCTGGATAAAAAGTCTAAATAATAGCAGTCCATTGCTGGACATAGCCCTTCTTTAGTGAACGCCATAGCGCCTGTCTTGTTGTTTTGTAAATAAAAAAGTTGTAGCACAAACAATGAGGTTGAGTTTATCAACGTTCGAATTTCGAACAAGTTTTTTTTTCAGTGCTTTTTGCCTTGAATTGAGGCCGTTTCAGGACAGAAGTCCCTCCGACGTGGTGCCTGAATAGAAATAAACTAGAGGTTGGGTGGTGCGCGAGCTGCACGCAGCTCGCGGTTTTGGCTTGCATTGTAAAGCTATAAGACAGGATTTTGAAGTGAAAGAAGCAATTAATAAGGATATCGAAGTGGAAGAAGCAATCAAAGAGGATACCGAAGTTGAAGATGCTATCAAAAATGTTTACTGATGTGGAAGAAACAACCAAAAAGAATAACCAAGAGGATGATGCTTTGAGAGATGATATTGATGTTAAAGAAGCAATCAAAGAAGATATCGAAGTGGTAAATGCTATAAAAGAGGATATCGATGTAAAAGAAGCAATAAAAACGAAATCGAAATCGACCAACAACTACCCTACAACTACCCTACACCTACCCTACACCTATCCTACACCTACCCTACACCTACCCTACAACTACCCTACAACTACCCTACACCTACCCTATACCTACCCTACAACTACCCTACACCTACCCTACAACTACCCTACATCTACCCTACACCTACCCTACAACTACCCTACACCTACCCTACAACTACCCTACACCTACCCTACAACTTCCCTACAACTACCCTACAACTACCCTACAACTACCCTACACCTACAGCTTCACCTAACCTACACTAAATATCTATACGATTCCACAAAACAAAAGAAAAAAAAAGTTTTGTATGAAGGGGTGAAAATTTTGTATGGGATAATAATTTTTTTGTATGGAACCCTAATTTTTTTTTACGGATCCTTATATTAAAATAAATCTTGAGCAACATTAGTTTGAGCGCCAACCCTCTACGACCTATAGTTTCCGAGATACATGGGGGGTGGGGGTGAAAGGGGGTGAAAAGGGGAAAAGTCGGATTTTTCCTGAGGTCGCCCCCACTCCCTCTATACGAATCTACCAAAAATTTTAACCCTATGAGGTTGCATCTGGGAGAACAATCATGTCAATCAGTCAGTCAGTGAGTCAGTCAGTGGTAATCGAGCTATATATATAGAAATAAATTCAAATGAAAAGCAAAATCAACACTTCTCCCACTAAATATTATGTAATTAACCTGTTATGTCTATTGATGAATATTCGGTGTTTTTACGTACACTGGAGATTCGGCTTAGTTCCGCTAATTGCCACAGGACAATTTTCGTGAAAAAATTGTCTAAAACTGGGTACGGATAGCGTATTTACGTACGTGTAGTCGGGTTACGCGTATCTTGGAACGTCATGTTTGTACTTGCAGCTACGCGTACTCGCAGCTTTGGGGAACGCTTGCCCCGCGAGCTGGCTCGCGTCGTGATCCGTGGCAAGTCGGTTTCGGCTCGCGTAGCGCTATGGATCGATTGACCTCGCGTTCAGGTTCGCGGCGGTCCACATTAACTATACGCGAATCCAATATACGCATGCACAGCGTACCCCGACTACGCGTATACAGGAACGCGCTATCCGTATCCAGTTTTAGATCAAAATTTCTGTCAAAAAGAACTGGCTCACAGGGCCTAGTACGAGTTGCACAAGTCGAAAACCTTTATAGTATACTATATCGAGCTCAATTATGAAGTACCTTTATTCGTTAATTACCTCACCCTATTGAGTGATAATAAATAATTGCAATTTGCAAGAAGATTACATTACCTATGTTGTTCGATCAGTTTCTAATTAAAACCAGTTGCGTAATTTCAAAAAAACTTACATTAAATTGAGCTCGATATAGTATACTATAAAAGTTTTTGATTTGTGCAACTCGTATTAAGCCCTCAGACATACATTATATATGTTTGGTGCATAACGCCCTATGCCCTAATATTGTTCTCACTTGCCAAGATGCCAACACAACTTGCACCTTGCTCTAAATTTGTCATTGCCCTAACCTATCGACACTACCTTGGTATGTGACAGATGACAATACGTGCCAAGACAGCTTGCCAAACACCCCAGTGTAGACGAAACCTTACATAACTAAGCTTGTATAACACCACCAATTTAAGATGCTTTCTTGGTATAATCCGGCCGAGTAAGAAAGTTAATTAGGCAATTAGACATGCCTATTTGGGTTTAACGACGGGGAGGGGGTTTTATGAGTACAAAGCTATATCATCATTATCATCATAAGATAGAAGTTCACCTCCTCCGTCTTTACGTAATTATTTTCGTCTATTTAAAACTTGGGTTGTTATTCGGGTAATTGCCTTATAGCTATTAAAGGACCACAACCAACGTGTTAAACAGTTAAAGAGTTAGATAAATTTTCAAACCGAAACACAGCAATGCTGCTTCACGGCAGAAATAAGTATGGTTGTATTTCTTTCTGGACGAGCTCTCTCTTCACTCAAGAGCTCTACTACTGATAATACATACATACATACATACATACATACATACATACAGTCACGCCTTTTTCCCAGAGGGGTAGGTAGAGACCACGGATCTCCTCTTGCTACGATCCTGGCATACCTCTTTTGCTTCATTCACTCTCATCACATTCTTCATACATGTTCGTTAGGGTACTCCTGACTTGGCCTAATACTACTGCTAATTTTATATTATACTTTAAGTTGTGGAAATAAACTATATGAATTTACTAGCTAAGACATAAATAAAGAACGATACGGTTCATCTCACGCACGGCCAATTCATACCATACTAGGCAGAGCCTGTACTTTAGGTACCACCACACCAGCCTATATTAGTTCACCGCTGGACATAGGCCTACCCTAACAAAAGGGGAAGTGCCCATAATCCCCATGTTAGGCATGTGGGTTGGGGATCGCAGGGCACAGCTTCTCGCTCCATCGACGCTGCTGCCCATCGGTGGCCAGAGGATTTAACTGTGTCGATGTAGGCTGCTCTATGCCGCAATCAGTCGGCCACCAGAGCCCCGTTCGTTAATAAGCCGGGTGCACCACGTGCAGGTAAGGATAGCTTGGGCACCAAAGATGGATATTGGAACCCCGTACAACATGGGTACCAAAGGATAATATACTTATAAAACGTCTGGGTGTTTCACAGAACAAGCATCAATGTTCATCACACAAATGTTTGTCCTGGGCGGGAATTGAACCCGCGACTAGCACAGAAGGTAGAGTTACTACCAACTGACCTATGAAGCCTTTTTCTAGATTTTTTTTAGCCTGCTCATGACCCGTTCGGCTTGCGTGGGCAAGGATAAGGTCGACGATAGGGCGAGATTTCCCAGAAAATGCATATTAACTCTCTAAAAACTCTCTTCTCTCTCTTTTTAAAGCCGCTAGGGTTGTCAGTCAATGGAAAACCAGATGCTGGCTGATTTCATATTTTAGCAGTGTGCAGTGTGTGTATTATAGATGATGTTTGGAAGTTTCTAAAAATGTTGTAGATACTTACAAACAATGATATTTATCGTAGTGCTCTGCTTGGTTCTTGGTGAGGGACGATACAGCTGCGTGAAGACACTCGTTCTGTGAACAAATTTATAGATTTTAGTACACATAATAGGTTTTATCAACATATTAAAACTATAACTACCCCGCGCGGGGGCCTTTTAGTCTGAATCTAAATAGGGTTTATTATTATTAAGAGAAAGATTTGGTATGGGTGTGATTTTAATGGTAATAATAAAATCAAAAATGACTTCACCGATTTTAAATGATTTCACTACATAGGTATGTTGGCGCCATAACAGTGACAAAGATTTTGAACGCAGCCGCAGCCCTCTCATAATCAATAGAGAGCTATTGGTTGGCAGCCGTGATAACGAACCAATGACGGGACCGCAAAATCACGTCATGCACTCGCCACGTACCTGGAAGCGGTGGTTGCTACGAGAACACAGTCCATTACGAACCATATAACTAAGCGCGCGACAACATGTCTACAAAAATCTCTGTAAAATCTAAGATTCAATAGTATCTTGTAAACTACTTAATCAGTGCCTATTATACGTATGTGCCCTCACCCGTATTCTATCATTTTTAGTTTTTTCACTATCCCGAACAAGGGATCTTCATACAAATTGAAATAACCTATATTTCAATTTGTATGAAGATTTGATTTTAAGTTGTATCGGCCTCGATTCCACAAAGACCGTACCAAAAAGAAATTACTGATTCAAAATTCGAACTAGCCTTATTGGAGACTGCAGAGCTTTCGAAGGCAGAATATGTTTTACCCAAGGAGTTTTTATGATGCGATTCCACACCACGCTTTGAACAAAAATCTGTCCCTAAAGGTTTTAGGCCATTTTTATTGAGAAAAAAACAAGCTTACATTTTTGTTCAAAGCGTCTTTAAAAACTCTTTGGTTTACGGAACTGTGGTTATAGAGACCACTCTAAAAAAACGTACTATTACGAAACTAGCCTCATTTCGCGATTAAGACGACAAAACTAGCCATCTTTTGCACGATGCCTTGTTTTTTATTTTGTAGTTTGTTTTTTGTTTTAAGAAGTATTCACGACAGAAATAAGGCTGTCTTCAACTTCAATCCTTCGTTGAATTCAAAATTCTAGTTTTAATTTTAGAATCCTTCGTTGTGCTCGTGATTCAATATTGTAAAGTAAGTCACGTAAAACACTGCTATATTCCCTCGGTTAATTTTCGGTTTAAGTTAAGACATTTATTTCTCCAAAGAATACAATTCACTTAAAAGAGAAATACAGGTATAAATAGTTTATACATAGTTTAGATGCTATCTACACTAAAACGTAACATAAACTTATAAAACAAACAAATAACTGTTAAACGAATGTGGGTATAAAAACTTTAATCAAGTTCAAGTGACGACAACATTGTATTGAGTTGGTTTGAGCAAGAAATGTTTATTAAGTATCGAGTCTTGGTTGCTAAGTTGCCATTTATTAATAGAAATAATGGTGAAGTACTAATTTATAATGTATTAATCTAGTAATTTGTTGATTTAGGTGTATAAGATTTTAATTTATGATAATTATAATATGTTATATTATTATAATAATTAGGATAGAGGTAATAATCATTTATTAACGCGAGAAAAGCCGCGGGTAAAAGCTAGTAAGTAATAATAATCATAAATTTTGGCCGCCCCGTTTAGGGTTTCCACTAAAACCCTTCATGGGTTGAATTCAAAGAAATATATGGTGCACTATTTTAGGAATTTTTTAAATTGTTTCATTGATGTTGATGATTCATAATGGATTTACAACAAGAAAAATATAACCGAATGAAGAACCTCCTCCTGTTTTTGAAGTCTGTTAAAAATGAGTTCACATATCTACAATCTTCATATGTCTACTAGATTCGTACATTTTAGTATTGTAGGTGAAGTATATAGATGTAAATTGAGAACCTCGTCATTTTTTTGAAGTTAAATCTATCTATCTATCTATCTATATATATAAAAATGAAACCCGTTTTCCTTGGTCACGGCATCACGCGTGAATGGCTGGACCGATTTCACTAATTCTTTTTTTGTTGTATTTGTTATTATTAGGAGAAGGTTCTTACGGAAAAAAATATTAAGAAAATCTCTCAGAAATATTGAAAAATATGCATTTAATTTTGCTAAGGCGGTACGAAGTTCGCCGGGTCAGCTAGTATTATAATAAGTTCAACACGTCTACCGAAATTAGTTCAACAATAAATGTTTGTCAACCGGTTTCGTACATTTCAGTATGGTAGGTAGCTATAGATGTGGTGAGGACGTGAAGCCTTATTGGTGCAGCCTCGTATCTAAGATCGATACTACGATATTTTTAGCTAAAAGTAGTATAAAGGAGTGAATAGACAAATATAAAACGAATGAAAATAGGAATGTAGCGAAAATGGCCGAACTGTTTTGAGAATGACTTAAAGAAATGTTGATTAATTGTTATAGATACCCATGGTCGTTGCAAATACTTTTCCGTAATTCATAATTCCATAATAATTGAATCATAAATTTCAGAAAAGTAAAAAAATAAATTTATCTAGCTTTTGCCCGCGGTTCCGCATACAAAATAAAGATAAAATAGAAAAAAATTAGCCTAATTCAGTTTACGTTATATTCTAACCCCCTTATTCACAACCAAATGTCATTTTATAACGCTCAATAAAGTAAGCTTGGCAATGACATTTAAATGTAAACAAAAAAAGGTGATTTCAACGCCATTTTAGCTATCTGTTTTGAATCGGCAGGTAAGTTTCTTCCAAATCTGTTCAGACGTACGGACGAGTGTAAACAAACATACAAACACAAAGTCTCGCATTTACAATAATAGTTTGGTAATAGAGCCATGGTAGCCTAATGGAATCCAGCCCGACTTTCTTTCGTCTTGAGTTCGAATATTGGCCACAGAATAGGAAAAAAAGAAAAAGAAAAGGTCAGCTCATTCTCCTTGCTAAAGATGAGATGAAATTTTCTACTAATTCCCACTCCGCGCGGCAAATGAGTAAAATAAATATTTCAATCCTTCATAATCAATCCATGTCGGAGTCCAAGAGAATTTTAGATTGTAATTCAGTTCATAAAGCGCTTAAAGCGCTGAAAAGATCTCATAATTAATTAAAACGAAAGACAGTATATAGGAGTGTTTTTGGAAGGTTACAAGAACTGACAGGGCGATTAATTATTTTTATATTCATTTTTTTTTGTTTGGCGGCAATGGTTTTTTGTTTGCTCACAATAATACCAGCCTATCTATTTCCAGTACTGGACATAGGCCTCCCCTAATAAGGAAGGGGATATGCCCATAATCTCCACGCTCCACGTTCTTGTACCTACTACCTACCGCCGAAGCTGCTGCCAGGGGATTTAGCTGGGCCGGTGTTAGGCTGTGTGTGTGTGTGTGTGTGTGTATGTGTGTGTGTGTATGTGTGTGTGTGTGTATGTGTGTGTGTGTGTGTATGTGTGTGTATGTGTATGTCTGCTTGCGCACGTGTTTGTGGATGTGTTTTAGGGTTAGTTTGTTCGTTTGTTATTTGATACTAAAATATTCGTTACGTGTGTAAGTTCCCTATTATTTGACATAATTTTTACTGTATTTTTCATAGAATGGTAGGTGCCTCTGCCGTGCTTAAGTACGGTAAGTTACGTGTGCTAATTTTTGATAATTTTTTTTTTCTTATTTTATACAAAATATTTTTTCAACTGTTTAGTTACTACTATGGCAGTTTCGCGGCGGTGGTGCGAGGCGTCGGTGGTGCGAGAAGCTGTGCCCTATGATCCCCAACCCGCATGCCCAGCGTGGGGATTATGGGCATATCCCCCTTTATTAGGGGAGGCCTATGTCCAGCAGTGGACTGATATAGGCTGGTGTGGTGGTGTGTGGATGGCAGTTTCGGAACAATTATTCAACAAATATATTTTCTAACAATGCCAAAATATTAAAAATATACATTGCCGAAACAATATTTCTATTCTATTCCGCACCGAGGGTTCCGTACAAAATTTTAGGTATGATATGATTTTGAGTGGTGCAACTACAATATAATCTATTGCAGACCTGAGTATATTGATAATAATTTCAAATTGATACCTCCAAGCATTCCTGAGAAATAGGTTGATGTATAGCCAGACAGATGGACAATGAAGTAATCCTATAAGGATTCCTTTTTCCTGTTGCGATACGGATCACTAAAACGAATTTATTCCATTTGACTATAATGACAGGCAGTTGCCAACCAATGTGCACTGAAATGATATGGCATCAAAAGAAACCTAATCATTCAAAGTAACAAATCATGTTTGATCATGCTTCGGTAGCTAAGAGGTCATAAAGGGAAACGATTTCTTTAACAACGTCAGAATGTACGCAGCCTCACGCACTCTGATTCTCGTCCTATTTCATGGTCGAAAGACCGTCTCGGAACAGGGAGTAACGGGAAGGAAGCGAAACCCAACTGCAAGGAAGCACTGCAAGGAACGCTGAAAAATATAATGTGTAGAGGCCTCAACACGCAAATTCAGCCTTTACAAACAATAAGCAAAAATATGCATAGCAAGTACGTTTTAATCAATATCAAACCGATCCCATAAAAGCATAGCAAATCGTCATCATCATCATTTTGGGTATAGGCATCAAGCCTAAATGGTCTGAAAAAACGTGCAAAACGTATGAGCAAAATTTCAGCGCTATCAGTTCAATAGTTTTGGCGCGAAGAAGGGACTCATTTCACATGTTCATATTTTTTATAATTTTTACTTATGAAGCTAAGTAAGTAACTTCAAATATTATATAGGTAGGTTGATATATAGGTAGGACATTTTCAGTTTTTTTTTAATATTTTGCTAACGGCATGCTTAGCGCATATAGGACAATGTGAGAATTCCATGGTAGCGAAAAGTGTTGAAAAGAATGAAGAGGCTTACATGAAAGAAACTGCTATTGAAAATGCGTGACAGTGGGAATCGAATAGCCAAAAGTATTATCGCAAGCTTGCAATGTATGCTGGAAAGGTATCGTAGTTTTAACGATGTTGTAAAAAGGCCCTATCTCAAAATTTTACTTGTAAACATTTCGCTTCTATAAGCCACAACTATCTTATTATTTTATGTGACAAGGACATTTTCTTTCACATCTCTTGATGGGCATTCAGGGCCACTCCAAGGGCAGGGCCGGCAACTTTTTGTCCTGACAAATGGACATGTCCGCCTGTCGAAATTAATCAGTGGCTTTTACGCTTGTCACAATGCGAGGACATTGTGTCAGTTCTAATGAGGAAGTGGTCAGTAACATACATGACCTTGAACACAGGTCAAAATATTCTATTTAGTAATCCATGGATATCCTTGACTTCAATATTTGAAAGACGGATCTCTTTATCAGCCCCTGTGACACAGCCAACTAAGGCTCGCCTGAGATGCAGAAGGTTCGATTCCCGCCGCGTGACAAATGTTTTTATAATCTGCAAATATTGTCTTGGGTCTGGGTATTTTCACTCTGTATAGTTTTACAATAAAAAATATGACCTATATCAGTCATGTGGGTCTCATATCAAAAGTTTTGCTTAGTTTTGGGCTATATGATGCTGTGTGATCCAGCATTATTATTTATTTATTGTGACCTATCGAAAAGCTGCGAAGTAACTTATTATTATTTTATGATACTACATCATCACCATCAACCTATGTCCAGCAGTCCTGGACATAGGCCTCTCCCAATAAGCGTCATTGCGCCCTGACCTCAGCAGATATGACCAGGCCACTGCCACTTCAGCTTGCTAATTATTTGAGCTATGTCGCATCTTTAGATAAAGATTATTACATTGATAATTTTTTATACGTATTATTATTTGTAGAATGTTTTGTAATTTTTTCCAAAAATTTACTACACAAGCTTTTGATGTATTATAAATATTGCAAATGAATAACTATCATGTCTATTAACCATCACTATCATCATTTCCATGCTCATATCTTACGTTATGTGGAGTCGGGACAACATATCTCGATCAATTTCCCTTTCATGTCACAATGTTCAAATCACGTTCATGTTTCATGTGCAAATCACGTGATTTTTTTTAGAAAAGCGTACATAGAGAAGATTAAATTTGAGTTTAATTAGCCAATGAGTTTATCAGGCGTTCATAGGCCTGCATATACGGAAACCGCTTCCCATCAGAAGAACCTGTGTGCCTAGTGCCAGTTTTTTTACCAGCTCAAGCGCGTTTGCGTTTACGCAATTTTGTATGGAAATGAGTCAGTACCACGCGTCTCTCACTAGATGGTGCTACCTCAATTCCATATAAATTTGCGTAAACGTAAACGCGATCGAGTTGGTAAAAAACAGGCACTAGAAACCCAGTTTGCTAACTTAGTCGTATAAAAAAACTGTATGAAAAAAACCGTTGTAAGATGTTCGATGACTGCGAAAAATTAAAATTGATTTGCAGATTAGATTTCTAAACTTTTCATAACACTTTTAGTGCTCATTGTTAACAAAATCTACGAATTTTTAGATCCTAGCTGTCATGTAACATGACACTTTGAGTGCTCATTTTTAGGGGTATTGGTGGCGTGCGTGGTCGACGCAAAAACAGCGTGAAATGGCATATCGGGTTCCTAATGGATGGGCGCTGTTTTGATTACACTTTAACTCGAGATCCCCACGGAGATAGGTAATGAAATTGGGTCACTCCAGTGATGAACACGCCTGACACAGATTATGTTAGACATGGCCAAAATGGACCGGGAATATAATTTAGAATCCATTAATATATATTACTAGTGGAACAATGCGCAACTTGTGTGTGTTTCACAATTGCTACTGCGCTCTGAAGCTACAGTTGCTTCCATGTTTCTGCAGCATATTATGCTGAGTGGCGACCTTTTTGTGTCACTATTTATCTTATAAGATTTGAGCACTTTTATTTATTTTGTATATCTTGTGACTCAAAAAAAATTATCTTTATCTTTTATTTTTATGACGTTTGTGAGGTCTATTTTCCGTCCGCCAAAAGTCATTGTTGATGAGATTTCTCCTATGCATTAGAGAAGTAGGTAGTGAGCTGGTGGTAAATTATTGGCCTATGTTTTAAGCCTGACAATAATATGCTTTTCAATTGTTAAAATCCCAACAAAATGGATGGAAATATTTGCCTGATGCTCGAACAAAAATATCGCATTTATCTTTATCATACCATATTGTATCATATTATTTTCTTTTTTTTATGGCACTTAAAAATGGAGCAAGCATATGGCCCACCTGATGTTAGGTCGTAACCAGTACCTATCACAAAGCATTGCATCGTAGATCACGTTTTTTTGGAACGTGCTCTACGATGCAACACCCTGCGTCCACCAACTTGAGGGATGAAAATAATAAGCCTCTTGTGCCTGTTTATTCACCGGTACCCACAACCTTCTGACCGAAATACAGCAATGCTTCTTCACGGTATAAATAGGCATGATGGCAGTACTTCCCCGGACGAGCCCTCCACAAAGAACTCTACTTCTTCTGAATCTCTTTCTCTGCTACGGCTACTACAGAGAAGAGAAGAATATTACCTTGAAACAGTATTGTATAAAAATTGTGTATTATAGGTATATAAAAAATTATGTCTGTAAATTTGTACCAGATGTTAATTTATATAATTTAAAATGTTTGTTTAGAAAGATCAAGATCAAAATCTCAATACAATAATGATTTAAATTTTTAATTTATCTTCTCAGCGCTCGCATTTTCAGAACACGTTTCGCATTCAAGTTAACACGGTGAAATTACTTTCATACGCCATTAGTTTTACCAAAAAATTGTGAGTGGGACGAAATTTCATCAATGTTATAAAATTAATGCATGTATTGTAAAACCAGACACATGAAATTACTATCGTGAAAGCAGTTTTAGTACGCCATTTTTTACGCATAGTAAATTCGACTATATACCTATTTACAATATGTTTTACCCAATAATCCTAGTAGCAAGAATTACTATAAAAATTGCCATAAACTTAATTCAAAGTGAATAGGACTGATTACAATTTAAATCTAGTGATCACTTTGTAAAGTTAGTTTACACAAGTTACGTTCACAAACAGTGTTTGGTCTAAGATACAAGATGAGGAGTTAGTATATATATTCAAAGGTTGTCTAAATGAAATTGTTATAAGCGATAAGATCACAATACCTATTATAACACCTACATAAATACACTCAAGAGCAATGAATCCGGGTCACTCAAAGAATCCAAAAAATCTCGGAAAGTAAGAATGCTAGGTTAATGCAATAAATTGTATTTAATAGACAATTTAATACTCCTTAAATGAAAGTTAAAAAAATATGAGTCACCATACATTTTATTTACACAAAATTACATAAAGAAAAAAAACTGCTGATCTCTCCTTAAAACAAAAATAGGAAACATGAAATTTTTGAACTTTATGACGATTTTCTTGAATTTCAATACTTCGTATTACCTCCTCGTGCTTCCATTACTGCGTTTACGCGGTTTGGCATGCTGTACACCAAGTTCCTTATACGATTTTGGGGAATATTCTCCCATTCCTCTGTGAGAGCAATTTTGAGCTCAGGAAGCGTGATTGGGGGAGGGTTTCGTTGTTTTACGCATCTCCTAGCTCGTCCCAAGCATGCTCGATCGGGTTGATATCCGGGCTGCGCGCTGGCCACTCCATACAAGTAATGTTCATCTCTTGAAGGTAGTCATTCACAATCCTACCTGTATGAGGTCGGGCATTGTCATGCATAAATATAGCATCCTCACCCAAATTGACCATAAATGGACCAACGTGTTCGTTGAGGATTTCTTCCACATATCTTACGCTAGTTAAAGAGCCGTTTTCTATGATCACCAGCTCTGTGCGACTTTCAGAGGAAATTCCGGCCCACACAAGTACAGACCCACCACCGTAGGCTACTTTTTCTTCGATGCATGCTTGCTTGAATCTTTCCCCTGGTCTTCTATACACTCTGTGTCTTCCATCGTGCTTGTAGAGCATAAATTTTGATTCGTCGGAGAACATAACTTTCGACCAATCTTCAATACTCCAATTTACGTGGTTCTGGGCATATCTTAGTCTTGAAATACGATGGCCACGCTCCAGTTTAGGGCCGTTTGCAGGTCTAAGGGGTTTTAAGTTAGATTCAGCAAGCCGACGTCTTACTGTCCATGCACTTGGGTTACTTCCTCCGAGGCGTCGAAACTGATTTGTGAGTTCAGTTCCTGTGAGAAAGCGATTTCGAAGCATGGTGTTCACCAAGTATCGGTCTTCTCGTGCTGTGGTACACCTAGTTCTGCCCGTTCCTGGTCTGCGTAGGTTAGAACCAGTTTCTTCGTAACGTCGGAGAACTCTTTGTACTGTTGACAGCGACACACCGACAGTCCTGGCTGTATCGCGCTGACTCCGGCCGGTTTCCACCAATGTAAGTATTCTGGTGCATTCTTCAAGTGTAAGCGACATGATTTCAGCTTGAATAATGAATATTGAGCACTATCAACCTGGTTTATGTACCAACATAAATGACAGATTACAAACAAAAGCAAAAACAAATCCTGTAATTTCGTAGTTCCATCTTCGACAGTGTTCCCTTTTCAAATTTGATTTTTTTATTATATAACTTTACAATAACTAAGAAGTTTTAATACTTTCATTTAAGGAGTATTAAATTGTCTATTAAATACAATTTATTGCATTAACCTAGCATTCTTACTTTCCGAGATTTTTTGGATTCTTTGAGTGACCCGGATTCATTGCTCTCGAGTGTATTTCTATATATCTTACATCATACGGTCAAGGAGTCAGACTTGTCAAAATTGTGTGTTGTTGTCCAAAATGTCAAAGCTGCCAGCATTCTGTAGAATGCAAAGCCTCTCTGATGTTTGTATACACACGACCAACTAACTGCTTAGTACATAATAAAATATAAATATAGTAATGAACTTAATGTTAAGAATCTTCTTCGATCATCGATACAAAGGATTTTGCACTATCCGCCCGAAAGCGGCTTGTCTAAAACTCCGCCAAAACGCATCGGATCAGCAGATTCATATAGTCGGCTTACTTAGATTTTCTGTCTTATCTTCTTTATTTATAGAGGCGATATTTATATGACGTGCTTATGGGAGCAGCAGTTTCATATAGTCGGCTTACTTAGATTTTCTGTCTTATCTTCTTTAATTATAGAGATGATATTTATATGACGTGCTTATCGGAGCAGCAGTTTTCATTTAGTCGGCTTACTTAGATTTTCTGTCTTATTTTCTTTATTTATAGAGGCGATATTTATATGACGTGGTTATCGGAGCAGCAGTTTTCATTTACTTAGATTTTCTGTCTTATCTTCTTTAATAAAGAGGTGATATTTATGTGACGTGGTTTTGACAAATGATAGCTAGGAATATATGCCACTTTATTGCATAGTACGGCAGGCGATATCCTTGATCGAAGAGAATCTTCAAAAAACGAAGACCACAAGTGGGCACTCTACTAATATTATTTTACATTTACATTAAAGATAATGTGTTTTACCTTCCAATTTAACATCTACATCAATATATAAACGTATATTAGCAAGGGTTACGCAAAGACCGACACTTGGACCAGTCCCTTTTAACATGGCTAGCAGGCTTCCAACATAGTTTGCGTATTTGAAATTTTGGCCACTGTTTAATTAGAGAAGGCTCTAGCCTGAATTACTTATTCAGACAACGGATGACTACAGTAATAATGGGTGTATAATGAAATTTTGGCGGTTTTGACTTCGAATTTTAGCTAGCCTAAAAATATTTTATATAATTCTTTAACTTTGGGTTTTCCGTTACATTATAAACCACAAAATATGTCCTCCAGAGAGATGGGTCGACGATGTAAGAAAGACCGTGGGCGATGACATAGTTAAGACTAGAGCAGGATTGAGGCAAGTGACATATTCAAAAGAATGCACAACAGTGAGTAGAAAACAATTGATAATAATGATGATTTCATATTTCATTGATTTATGCACAAAAGTACATAGTTTGCTTAGATGGTTCTTATGATGATGAAGAAACTAACATATAAGATATAGACTTCTAATAAATAAATAATAAATAAATAATGCTGGACTATCAACACATGGACACAGCATCATGTAGCCCCAAACTAAGCAGAGCTTGTATTACGGGAACCACATGATTGATATATTACATATACGTAACCTATACATTTTTTTTGTAAATACATACATACCATACATGGAAAACATGTCATCCCTTTGGGTAAGGCGAACTAGGCTGAGAGGTGCTGGCCAAGCCTAAATCATTTAACTTAGGCATGTAGTGCCTAGGTTTATTAAAAAATATAAAAAAAAGCTTCCCGGTCATTTAGTAAAAGTATGTTATCACTTGACGCTGTATAATTAAATCATTTAGACTAGATACAAACCAAAATGGTGAAACAGATTCTTTATAGTGCAAATTTGCGTCTGACCATCCGCCTCCGTCTGTTTGTCACGGCGATTATTTATTATATAGATATTGTCAATAGCAAAAGCACAATTGTACCTTCCAAACGATTTCCGTTTTCGTATGTCGTTGGAACTTTGTCTGTTCCAATCGGGAGATTCTTTTATGGAATTTCCCCTCGCTACCTTTCAGAATCAATTTGTATTTTGCGAACTATTTTCATATAGAAGTTTGGAGCGAAAGGTAATGGAGAAACCACAGACTTTGAACCCTACACTTTGGAAGCGGGGACCGAATAATTGGTGTTGTTGTTAAGGCACGTCCCCTGCTACGGAAAACAAACATGTGACAGGAACGCATAAACACTTATAAAGTTTTACTCAGGTTGATTCTTGGGGAGGTTAATTTGATTTTTTGTCAATGGTAAGATATAATGAGTATCAAAAGTTTTTATTTTTGACGGCCACTGTGGCACAGTGAGCGAAGGTCCTGAGACGTAGGTGGTTGCAGATTCGATTCCCGCCGCGGGATAAATGTTTGCATTATCTGCAGATATTTGTCTCGGGGCTGAGTGTTTTTTATGTATAAAAAGTATGTATTTACAAAAAATGATTATATGTGTAGTATATCAATCATATGGTTGGTTCCCATGATAAAAGCTCTGCTTAGTTTGGGGCTACATGATGCTCTGTGATTACGTCCCGCATTATTTATGATTTAATTATTTTATAACATTTATAATTAAATTATTTCAGTACTAAAGATGTCAAAAAGTTTAAATTGCAAACTCAATTCAAATATTCAGTCATTTTTTATTATTTTTTAGAAGTATAACTGTTAAAGTACGCAATAAACAACTTTGACTTTGAATTTGACTATCTAGAAGTTAAAAGTATTTACGAAATTAATTTCAGTTATATTTGTCAACTTCGATAAAACTAAAACAAAACGATTGTTCAGACATACAATTTGTGTTAGAATAACACAAAACCCCTGAGGTACAAAAACAAGTATATTAACTTGATCACCACTCCTGTAAACCTCATAGACAAATAGACTATAAACAAACAATAAAATGTCCACTTACCACACAGTTCAACAACGATAATTCTGATAGTCTATGAGATAGTGGTCGTTTTTTTACCTTATTCACACATGACACTTAAACACAATGATTCTAAATATTTTTTGGTGTGTGTCCCGACTGCTGATCTGTCGACCTTTATTAAAAATATGTGGTTTCGTCGTTTTTATGGGCGAGTACACGACATAAACAACATAAAGTAGTTTTTGTAACGTTTAGTGGTTTATATAATATTTTTATATTTATATAGTTTTGGTTTAGTGTTGATATGTATATTATTAGTACCTATATTATTCGCATCATTTATCTTTTTAGTAGTTTAAGGTTAGCACGCCAACCTCTTATCTAAACCTGTTACTGGTTGGCAGGTAGATAATGCCTATGACATTAAGCCCACCTTTTGTAATATATTTTAAGTATGTGCAATAAAGTTTTCAAACAAACAAACATAAACGCTACTGCATCATACGTCGCAGATTTCACGTGTCAGCATCATAGTTTTAATGTTATTATAATAATATGTATGTTAGTCTGTAAGGTATATATTCTATGAGCTATACTTATATACTTTATCTGTATTATATAAGGTATGCTGAGGTGGTTTAGGCATGTAGAATGGATACATGAAAGAAGATTGTCGAAAAAAGGATATGAGGCGAGTGTGAATGGGACAGTTGGAAGGGGAAAGCCTCGACGTACGTTCTGCGATCAAATCGGAGACGTCCTGGAAAAAAGCCAGGTCAGGAGTACCCTAAACTGACGAGCATGTATGAAGAATGTGATGCGAGTAAATTAAGCAAAAGATGTATGCCAGGATCGTAGCAAATAGAGATGCCTGGGAGGACTTACATGATGCTTTAGGCATCTTTTGTGATTTGTCTAAGGCATTTCACTGCGTACACCATGAAACATTAATCAGGAAACTAGATCACTATGGCGTCAGGGGTATGGCTTTAGCCCTTCTCACTTCTTACCTATCTGACAGAATACAGAAAGTAGACGTAAATGGAAAATGTTCTCCGGGATCTGTAGTAAGATGGGTGATAGTAAGATGGGTGTTCCGCAAGGGTCAATACTTGGACCATTTTTATTTCTTATTTACATCAACGACCTACCTCAACTTGTGAGAGACAACCACGAAATTGTATTGTTTGCGGATGACACGTCACTTTTATTTAAATTAAAGCGACGGCAGACCAATTTTGACGATGTGAACAATGCAATAGCGAAAGTTGTTAACTGGTTCGATGTAAATAATTTATTACTGAAAGAGACTAAAACAAAATGTTTAGGATTTATATTACCAAATGTTAAACAAGTTAAATCTAACATTAAAATAAAAGATGAAAATCTAAATCTTGTGGACAGTACTGTATTTTTAGGCATAACTTTAGATAATAAGCTTCAATGGGGCGCTCACATAGATGGGTTGTCGAACAGACTCAGTTCTGCAGCATACGCAGCCAAAAGAATCCGTCAACTTACTGACGTAGAAACGGCTAGACTAGTTCATTTCAGCTACTTCCATAGCATTATGTCGTACGGAATTTTGTTGTGGGGGAATGCTGCAGATATCAACACCATATTTGTGTTGCAGAAGAGGGCTGTTCGTGCAATTTATAATATGGGCCCCAGAGAATCACTTAGAACTAAGTTTAAAGAAATAAATGTTATGACAGTGCCGTGCCAATATATATATGAAAACTTAATGTACGTCCGAAAACATATTAACATGTTCAAGAAAAATAGCGACTATCATAATGTTAACACTAGAAATAAAGATAAACTAGCTGTTCCTACTGTAAGGCTCCATAAAGTTAGTCAATCTTTTAAAGGGATGTGTGTACGATTTTTTAACAAAATCCCAAATGATGTGATTAATCTATCTGTAAATAAATTAAAAAATTTTGTTAAACGTAATCTATGTAATAAAGCTTATTATAAAATATCTGATTATTTAGATGACAAAAAAGCTTGGGATGAAACTGCCTCTAACTCCATCAAAAACAATGTAATAGTTGACGTAAACAATGACGTTAAAAAAATATAAGCCAAGCAGAGTTTCTTGCCAATTCTTCTCTGTTTGGTCACGTTACGAATTAGTGGTAAATTAAAAAAAATTACGTTTCAAAGTGTACTATATAGTTCCTACTGAATAAATGAATTTTGACTTTGACTTTGACTTTGACTTTGAGTTGGTGGTCTCTTCCTAACCTTCCGGGGAAAACACGTGACTCTATGTATGTATGTATGTATCTGCTGCCTCAATTCAAGTTTTATTATTATTATAACCTAAACTGAGCGTCACATTTTATTTATCAAGACTTCCATGCAAGAATACCTACACAATTGCTTACCTACTTATCTAGTGGATTTTCTTGAAAATTATTTCATACACGTTTTTGTCCAGTCCAAACAATTACGAAAGCAGCCAAATCGGTGCCTTTCTCAAATGATGATATTCGTATGAATATCATAATCATAAATAAATATGTTATGATTTTATAAACTGATTACATACAAATATTTATAACTATGATAATAATATATAATAAGTACATTTGAGTTGCGTAACATTATAATTCCGATTGATCTACGAAATTGGTAATATTGTTTCTTTTCGTGTTTAGATTAGTCTAAGAAAATAGAATTTTTGTACATAGTTATAAATATTTTTTCATTAAAAGTGTAATTTTTATTATAAATTTATTTGAATAAATGGGAAAATGCTATCTAACATTTTGAATAGGATAGTTTATGATGGAGGCAAAACCAAGACGGTACTTATACCTTCCTCATATCAATCAATGATGTAAGTTATTCAAGACTGGTCCCTCAGACTATGACAAAACGTCTGAACAATGGGGCCGAATATCGGACAAATGATCAACTGTCAGCAAAGACAAATTGCTGGCGATCATTTGATTGATTATTTTTATATTATTTCAGTTATCAACGGATTTATATCTTTTTTATTGTTTCTGTATTGACATAACAGTCTACAAACCTTTTTAAATAAAAATAAAATTATAATGAATTATATAAGCGCCTTGCCTACGTAAAGATAGAACCGCGCATCGGGACTGCGTTCCAAACCGCAGTCCAATCTGTACGATTTGGACTGCGACCACGCGGACCGCGCATCTGGGACTGATCACTGACGTGATGCGCGGTTAAAACTATGAGATTTGCCTTCGCGTCGACCTGCCAGGTCGGACTGGCAGCCCTGCGCATCTACAAGTACGTTTCGGAATGCGGGTTGGAATGGCGCGTGTTTTTCCCGCGGTCCGTACTTTACGTGTGCAGGGCGCTATTATGTAATGTTAATGTTAAGTTATATTAGGTTTATATTTTATTATTATTATTCACATCAATTGATCTATTTAAAACTCTTTAGTTGGCGCGCTAATTTCTTATTTGAACGTCTTTCTGGTAGGCTGGTGGCTCCGGCCTTTCAAAACATATTCTAAGTACTTATGGTTAATAAAGCGTTCGATTAAAAAACAAACATTACTTATAGCAAAGTATTGCTTCGTAGGTCACGCATATTTAAAATGTGAAAATTACAAGTAGGTAAGGATGAGGTTAATTGAGATTTGCGGGAGAAGTATCAATCTCTAATATCTTGTATGGGACCACATACATACGGCCGAACCTAAACCCTCCTCCTTTTTTTGAACTAGATTAATAAGAATGAAAAACGGCTGGGGTAAGAACAGGGAGATGATGATGATGATGATACTTTTTTACCCAAGTACCAAGAGAAGCCACGAGCATAAACAAGTGATAATCTATAGATAGAAGTAACTCGCAAAATACCAGCATTAAAACTTGCATAACTCGAGAAAACATTGTTTCTGAAAAGATTCTTTGAAGTTCGTAATTAAATCAGGGAAAATCGTAAATTCTCTTTGCCCGCTTCTGCTTCCACGAACTTCCATCTGTTACTTTGCCCAACTCAAAGCAATGGTGTAATTCATGTGGGCTTGCTATCGCTTAAATCTGAAATTACTCTCCCTAAAACGTTGAAGAAAAACCGCTACATATTAGCTACAACATAATTCTCTCAATTGAAACATGGTGAGAAATTCATGGTTTAGTCAGCTCTACACGTCCATATCTTTCTTGTGATTATGGCCAACTTGGCTGAGAGGATGGTATAGGTGCTAGGCAAGGCTACTCCATCCAACCATCTCTCAGGCACTACGGTGTCTCGGTCCCAAGGAGTAACTTTTACTTTCTTTTAGGAGTAAAGTTACTCCTTGGCGCTGTATCATCTTGAAGAGACGCAAAGGCCTAAGTTTTTTCTCTTAATAAGGCCTTAATGTAAAATAATAGTTACCTTACTATTCTTCTTAGGACCTAAGGTATGGAATGCTTTTCTGGCGTCAGTGTTTCAAGATCGCTATGACTTAGGGGTATTCAAGCGTAGAGTAAATAGGTACATTCTAGGCATGCGTGCTATATCGTCGACCACATCTTCACTTACCAACATGTGAGACGGCAGTCAAACCATCTCATCTTTGGTCGCGTTACAAATTGGTGGTAAATTAAAAAAAATGACGTCACAAAGTGTACTATACAGTTCCTACTGAATAGATGAATTTTGAGTTTGTGTTTGAGTTTGAAACGTTATCCTATAAACTATAAAAAAACTTAACTTTTACCTATAATAGGATGTTGAATTTTATATGAAAGATAAATAAAATTTGGCATGGGTAGGGTAGCCTCAAATTCATGTTAAATACTTGCTATTAAAAATAAGAAATATGTTTCCATGATTTTCGAACGGGGTTTCAAAAAAGCATTTTGCATGATAAGTCTAATTTGATAGTCAAGATAAGGGTGTAAGAGGTTCCAACCTCCATTCGGTATCCAAGCCAACCTCACCTGTCCATGGTGCACCCTACTGCATAACAGTTTTTAGGACCGTATGCAGTCGCTCTTCCTTAAAGTTGGTAAACCTTAGGGCAAAAGGTCAAGACAAATGAATTAACCACAGATATTGTAGAGAACTAAATTAAGTCCTAAAATTCACTATGTTCTGAACGTAATACGGCTAATCTCTACATTCATATGTCCATATAACATTTGCTAGAAACAGATGCATACTTTATGTCAATGCGATTGCTGCGACTTCGTACCAGGGCATTTCTATGAAACTGCATAGAATTTTGTTCGAGTGCCCTGGTACGATTACCTTTTTGATGTCTTTTGAAGTCACATTGAGAGAAGTATGCGTCCCTTTTGAAGTGATGATATTGGATATAAGAAATAGAGATCAGCCGTATGGGTTGATGTTCAGAACATAGTAAATTTTAACTTCATCTAGTTCTCTTCTATATCTGTGGAATGAACCAAAGCCGTTAGTGATATTTGACGCTGCCCCATACAAACCTGTCACTTAGTGCTAGGGGACTGATTATGACCTATGTAAGACCTAGTATTAAGCTTACGTTCAAACTAGACATACATCCGCTTTCAAAACTAGATCTTATTTTGCGACACTAATTAAAACTGACTTCAAACAGCTTTTGAAGAGCTTCGAGCTTTTAAGACTTCAAAGCTCGCTCAAGTACAAAGTTAATTTGACTGATGATGCTAAGGGAATTAGGTCGTGGGTTTGAGTCCCGTGTTGTGCACGTGTGAAAGTTAATTTATGAATGTTTCGTCAAGTTTCCACGATGAATGATGATGGTTTAAAGAAGGCCCACAATTTTGTGGAGTATCACGTAGGGACTTGTTTCAATATCTTACAGTCAATTTATGTCATACATAATTTCTATTTCTTGGTAGCAGAGTGGGTAGCGCGTCCCGGTATTTACGGGAAGGTTGCAGGTTCAGATCTCACCTGAGAGGAAATTTTTGAGATATTATAAAAATCTTTGATTTTACATTAAAAGTGGGCTAAAAAGGGGCCTTTTAAATAAAATACATTATTAAAAACATTTAAACGTAAAAACTTCTAGTTAGCTACTGTAAATTGTATCTACTATACATTTAGGTAGCCTACATTTAGAAGGCAAAATTTTGACGCGCGTTTTTATATCCTGCGTCAATATCCAACACTTCCGATCCCAACTTGAGATGATGCTCACATTCGTTGTCAGAGGCGCGCAAAGATCGCGCAATGATTCGCCCTTTGATTTCTTTAATAGTTTCGCGTTTCCATCATAATTTCACGTATCCTAACGTACTAGTATGTCGAGCACTCGCAACATGCGTTAGCGTTTGTCATGTGAACTCTTGAAAGATCGCACGTTGACGTGCGTTAACGCGCGCTTATTTATTCTATAATAACTAGAATAACTAGGTAACTAGAACGGCTTGCACCAATTACTCTACTAAGTATTTGGTTAAATGTTACACCTTAGGTAACATTTAACCAAATATTTATATAATATCAGAATATAACATGTTAACTACTTGCGCAGATGTGAACTACCGCTTACTGTTGTTGATTTTGTGTAAATTTGAATTTATTACCATAAAACTGAAGCCAACAATATTATTCTAATCAGGCGACAACACAAAGACTTGGCCATGATTAGGATCCAACCCCCAGTAACGGGAAAAAGCGCGGACAAAGAAGAAACAAAGAAAATTTGTGTATTTTATTCAGCAATTTGTTTAAGACCGTGTTCAGGCGACCACGCACACGCGTTGTGCCCGCCCCCTACCGTATGCATCGTGCACGCCTGGAGCACGCTTGGGGCACGCCTCGCAACTATTTTTTTGTACTCGCACCCGCTTGCTACTAAGGAGTGACTGGACTACATGAGGCGGGCGCGGGTCACCGGAACACGTTTCTAGTAGAACCCCGACTTCCGATATCCGCGCAACATAAACTTTTCATTTCTAAAAGTCACCATTATCACGTGCTAAAAACGGTGAAAAAACATCGTGAGGAAACCCGCTGCTTAGTCGACTCCACACGAATAGGCTGCCTAGACCCTTCCAAATACACTCACATCACATCCCTTCCTTAAGTAGTTGCAGTGGCTCTAATATTCTAGATTGCACTTTGAATAATCCTGGAATGCGTGGGAGTTGCATCACAATGCGAACAAATCCTTAGAACCCCGATGTTACTCCGCGAATCCTGCGAAGATCCCACGACACTTCTGTGTTTCTGGGTGGAATTATGCTGGCTAAGTATTCAACCAGATCTCCCACACGCACAATGGACCAACATGGAGTCCAATTGCGGGAAAGGGGGTCCATTTACATTTACATTTGTACTCTAGGAATCGCTTTTTTGGGTTTGTTTTTTTTTGTTACCCACATACTGTAATGTAACAACAGAGCTAAGCTGAAAACTAAAAACCAGTCCTACGTAGACTCTGCGCAGAATAGTGCTGAGCCGTGGCTGAGCCTATCCCAACAGCCAATTAATTGGTAGTTCTTTTGTTTATTTTTATGGTATGACAATCCTACTACATTCAACCAAGTCCCAGGCATCACCAGCGTCCTATCCAGGCTAGTAAGAAAAAGTTACTATTTGACGCTGAATATATTATCTACACAAAACAAAACTACGAAAGCCTATGTTTTTTGTAAAAATGTGGATTATGTCAATACTCAGCGTCTGTAACAGTACCCTAGTTAGTGAGAAGTTATCATTTGACGCTATATGACTTATCTGGAATAGATACAAAGGCCTATATTTTTTTGTGTATATGTGGGTCATCTCAATACTCAGCGTCTGTCACATTATCTCAGTTAGCGGATAAAAAGTTAATATTGGACGCTGTAAATGGTCTCAAATAGAAGCCTAAAAACACAGGTTTCTGCATCAATTTCTTTTATAAATATGGGTCGTATTGCGGTGACCCACATTTATACAAAAAACATACAATTTATACTCAGCGCCTGTACCAAGCCCGGACACAAAATTTGGTTGATACCTTTTTTGGTACAGAACCCGAAACGATTGGTCTTCATAATAACGAGTTTGAATCCCAATCACGTAGCTCTAATGGGCTTAGACCAACCTAATGACAATCGTCCATCAACAGATGTCTCGATGAAGTCATGGTTTTATTGTTACACTTACCATATAGAGAGGCATTTTATTATAAGTAGTAGAGTAGCACCAAAAGGCACGCTCACAATTTTTTTATGTAATTAAGAGTTAAATATGCTTAGTCCAAAATACAAAGCAGTCAGTGCATCCGAAATCGGTAAGGAAGTCATTATGGTTATCATCATCATATCAATAGTACCTATTGTGGCTACAGTCTCCCAACTCAAAGGGGATTGTGTACGATATCTTATAATCGGTACAAATACATTGATGAATGATAATGGTTTTTGTATGGCAATTACTTGTTATATTGTAATTGTTGATGAGTGAACTGTAAACTTGATGGTACTTGTAATGATAGCGGGAACGCGCGCCCTTGGTGGCTGAATGTGGACTTATTGATTAGCTAGATAATAATTTAAATAAAATGAAATGTTGTAATTGATTAAATTGGGTCGCATGTGCTGCGCCTTTCTGCTGACCCGGGAAGGTGCACGGTTGCTTGTATCGTACAAATTGTAACAGCTGTTTCGTCTAGAGTTGTTCATCGACCTGCTTTTCAGCTGTTTCACCTAAAACGGCTCATCGGCCTGTTCCTCGACTGCTTCATTCTAGAACGTTTGTCGCCATCACTATCATTATGGTTAGTTAAGTAGGATATTAAAATTAGGTAGGTTTAGTTTACTTTTTTAATATGATTGTAAACCGCTTACTCTTTCATTCCGTTTATGTCAACCTACCTAGGTTAGATCACTTACGTAGCTCTTAAAATTAAGTAATGATAAAAATTACACTGAATAGATAGATTGCATATTCAATTTTCATAAAGTCAAAAAGTCAAAAGTCAAAATTCATTTATTCAGTAGGAACTGTATAGTACACTTTGAAACGTCATTTTTTTTAATTTACCACCAATTCGTAACGTGACCAAACAGAGAAGAATTGGCAAGAAACTCTGCTTGGCTTATATTTTTTTAACGTCATTGTACTTAATATCTATTACATTGTTTTTGATGGAGTTGGAGGCAGTTTCATCCCAAGCTTTTTTGTCATCTAAATAATCAGATATTTTATAATAAGCTTTATTACATAGATTACGTTTAACAGCATTTTTGAATTTATTTACAGATAGATTAATCACATCATTTGGGATTTTGTTAAAAAATTGTACAGACATCCCTTTAAAAGATTGACTAACTTTATGGAGCCTTACAGTGGGAACAGCTAGTTTATCTTTATTTCTAGTGTTAACATTATGATAGTCGCTATTTTTCTTGAACATGTTAATATGTTTTCGGACATACATTAAGTTTTCATATATATATTGGCACGGCACTGTCATAACATTTATTTCTTTAAACTTAGTTCTAAGTGATTCTCTGGGGCCCATATTATAAATTGCACGAACAGCCCTCTTCTGTAACACAGATATGGTGTTGATATCTGCAGCATTCCCCCACAACAAAATTCCGTACGACATAATGCTATGGAAGTAGCTGAAATAAGTTTATTTCAGCTCCGTCAAGAAAACTAGACGGCTAGACTAGTTAGTCTAGCCGTTTCTACGTCAGTAAGTTCACGGATTCTTTTGACTGCGTATGCTGCAAAACTAAGTCTTTGCGACAACCCATCTATGTGAGCGCCCCATTGAAGCTTATTATCTAAAGTTATGCCTAAAAATACAGTACTGTCCACAAGATTTAGATCTTCATCTTTTATTTTAATGTTAGGTTTAACTTGTTTAACATTTGGTAATATAAATCTCATACATTTTGTTTTAGTCTCGTTCAGTAATAAATTATTTACATCGAACCAGTTAACAACTTTCGCTATTGCATTGTTCACGTCGTCAAAATTGGTCTGCCGTCGCTTTAATTTAAATAAAAGTGACGTGTCATCCGCAAACAACACAATTTCGTGGTTGTCTCTCACAAGTTGAGGTAGGTCGTTGATGTAAATTAAAAATAAAAATGGTCCAAGTATTGACCCTTGCGGAACACCCATCTTTACTACAGATCCCGGAGAACATTTTCCATTTACGTCTACTTTCTGTATTCTGTCAGATAGGTAAGAAGTGAGAAGGACTAAAGCCATACCCCTGACGCCATAGTAATCTAGTTTCCTGATTAATGTTTCATGGTGTACGCAGTCAAATGCCTTAGACAAATCACAAAAGATGCCTAAAGCATCATGTGAGTCCTCCCAGGCATCGTAGATATGCGATACCAACTCAACACCGGCATCAGTTGTTGATCTGCCCCGCGTAAATCCGAATTGTTTGACATCTAGTAAGTTGTTAAAGTTAAAATGGCTTTGCAGTTGACTGAGAATAAGCTTTTCATAAATTTTACCAAATGTTGGCAGTACTGATATCGGTCTAAAGTTAGTAGGATCAGAACCACTACCGGATTTAAATAAAGGTGTTATTTTACTATGTTTCATTAAATCAGGAAACTCACCACAGTCAATACATTCGTTAAATATAAACGCTAGTTCTGGTGCGACAATGTCAATCAACGATGTTACAACGCTAACAGAAATGCCCCAGAGATCCGTAGTTTTTTTGACATTTATCAGTTTGAATGTTTTAATAATATCATTACTGTTTACATATTTAAAATAAAACGGTATTTCACATTTTGGTACATTTTTATTTAGTAATGAATCCGCAATTATTGGAGAAGAGTTTAAGGATCTTGTGGTAGAAACTGGAATGTCTGTAAAAAAGGATTCGAATGCTTTGGCAACATCACCATCTTGTTTGATGATGGTATTACTAATATTTAATTTATACTCCTTAATGTCATGTTTGACTTTTCCAGTCTCACTGTTTATTATTTTCCAAGTGGTTTTAATTTTATTACTACTGCTTCTAATTTTTGAACTAATATAATTAGACTTAGCCGCGCGACATACATTTTTAAAAATTTTTGAGTAATTTTTAACTTTATCTTTAAACTCTTCACTAAAATTATACTGTTTTTCTCATACATTCTTTGTCTGCTTTTGTGAATTCCTACTGTTGCCCACTCACAGAATGTAGGACTGTCAGAGACCATGATCGATTTAGGTTTAAATATTGAGCTAAATTCTTTGCTAAAATTATTAAAAAAAGAATTATATAAATAATTTGGATTATTATTTTGATATGAAAAGGGTGATCTATTTAACAAATTAGATTTAAATTTTTCTAATCGATGCACAGTCACTGGTACAAAAGTTATTTGCCGTTTTATATTTTCCTTTATTTGATTTTCTATTTTGATTAACTGACCAAGGTGGTCTGATTTTATGTTACTAATTACATTTTTACTTAGTATATTAACATTTGAATTTGTAAAAATATTGTCTATGCATTTGGCTGAAGTGTCAGTAATTCTAGTTGGCTCCATAAAGAGAGGTTTTAGATTATATGATTTGAATAAACTAGTAATTTTAGTACTTAATGAATAAACTTCTAGAAAATTTATATTGAAGTCTCCGCATGTTATAATATTTTTGTTTGTTTTAGATATTTTGAACAATATTTCATCCATGACTTTTTCAAAAATATCATATGAGGCGGATGGTGGGCTGTACGCACTTATAACAATGAAACGCTCCAACTCTACGCATGCTATTTCAATTTGGCTTTCAACAGACAAATGGACAATGTCCTTACGTTCTTTAAATTGGATTTGTTTATTTAAAATTATTATTGAGCCGCCTCTTATAGCATGCGTTCTACAAAAAGAACTACTAACTTGGTGGTTACTGAAATTGAACAGCAAATTTGTTAAAACGTAGCAAATTGCGTGAACGAGCTCACGTAGCTTTTTATCCAATGTTCTGTAATACAGATGATGTCTATATTATCAGAGTTCATGAACAATTCTAATTCTAATAATTTGCAACTCAATCCTTGAATATTTTGATGCACCAAGTTAGTATGATTTACAGTTCTGTTTATTTGATTTATTTTACAGTGTTTATTAAACTTATTTGAATTGATAATGCTAGAGGCTCCCTCTATTGTCTGATCTAGTAATTTAAATGACTTGGAACAAATTCCAATCTCTCTTTTTGTAAGTCAGAACAGTGCTCAATAAAAGCAGCCTTTTTAGCCAAGTTCTTGGCTGTTGTACAAAAATAGTAAGATAGCGAAATAGCTATCTTTCGCTTAAAAAAGTTAGAAAGGTAATATCTACCTTTAGTCAAATAATTTTTTTTACTAACAATATTGTTAGAGTCGATCACATGAATTAATTTATTATAGCATGATATGGTATGCAAGGTCATATTTAGCTTATATCGTATGTCATTTTCTGCTTGTGACAAGCTGTTGCTATAGGGGAATGTAAACATCACAACTTTTTTTACTTTTAGTGAACATAATGTATCTAAGTATTTAATTAACTCAGTTTTGTTTATATCACCCCTATTTCCTAGCATTATTATAAGATTTGACTCAGTGTTGAATTTGTATTTTATTACTGATAGCATGATCTCATGCATGTTGCAGTTTGGCAAACAGTTGTTCATTACAGAATGTCCCATTCTCATACCCAATAAATGGCCCATGTCTTTTCCAATTTCATCGCTGATCATTACTGTGTTGACACAAGATGGTGGTGAACTGACACACAGCGGAGACAATAAGGCAGCACTGACTGGTTCTGGTGACTCAAAAGACTGACATTCACATCTGTGATTGGCCACCAGGGAGTCAAACCGCTCCTGGTTGCTGTGAGATAGTTTGAGTAATTCATCCATGGCTAGTGAGTACTCTCTTATTACCTCTTGAGACTTCTCATAGCGACTAGTAATGGACCTCAAGGAGTCCGCAACGCTGGCAATTTCATATTGAAGCCGCTGTACATCAGTTTCATATCTTAATTTTGTGTTTTCCAATTCAATAGTACATGTTTTTAATTTATCAAATATTTCTATTTTTGTTATCTTATTTTTAAACTTACTAACTAAACTTTTTTGACTTTTTAACAATTTATTGTTTTTTTTAATATAATTTCTTATTTTAACATATTTTTTAAGTTTGTTTTTACTTACTTGGTTTCTGCTGCATGCCACCAAATTACTCACTGAGTCATCATTTGTCAAGTCAATAGTTACAGTAGGCAACTTGCAACTTGCAGCAGAAACTTGGCCGGGTGCCCTATCAGCTGATAAAAGTTCATCAAACAATGTTTGTGTTTTCGCGGTGGCAAAGCAATGAGACGCCTCTTCCAGTAGTGTGATCTGTTGGTGGGCATCACATAGTTCCTTCTCCAGGACAGACGTTCTCTTCAGAGCGTACTCATACTCAGTGCCACATTGATCGAACCTATCTATTATCATTTGAAGCTTGTCCCGTTCTTCAATTACAGAAGTACACTGTGAGTGCATGGATGCTAACTCACTTTTTAGTTTTTTATTATTATCTAATGCTTCTATCATTAACTTTTCATTATCCTCCCGCTCAAAGTTCAACTGGTCACACAATTTCTTGGATGCCTTGAGTTCCTGCACAGCCCGGTGGAGCTGAGACTCTTCCTGGCGGGACAAGGCTTTACGAGTCATCATATTTAAAAAAATATATATACCAAATAGGTACGTAAAGTATTGGATTCCAAGAAAATGTTTACACAGGTTGAGGTTATCTTTTTGAAAATGTTTGGTACTTACGTGCTTTTAACGCTTATTAATTACGTTGGAAACTTTATTTCCTTGTCTAAAATTCAAACAAAAGTGCAGCAAACATTTCCAAAATAGGGAAAGCAGTGATCACATTCAAATTTTCAACTGAAATGCACCGGTATTTTAATTGGCCAAATCACAATAATTAACACAAAATTCACCACTCGTATCAATTGTTCACAATATTTGTGTTATTTTTTAGCGATAACACTGGAAAGGGCTACATAAATTCGCGAAAAATCAATTAAAAACTAGTTATGAAATACGGGACAATTTTATCAGCAGTTTGCCTTAGGGTTGCCACAAGCAAAAAAAAAGACATAAGACATTTAATTATTGCCGCACTGCTAAAATCTAGCTATGTAAATTCGCCTTAATAATCATCATAATTCACCACCCACTACAAATCAAAACTAACCAGAATCTGTTTTGTAAACCTCGTTAAAATCCCAGAAATACTACCATAAACAAACAAAAATGTTACAGACGTAAATCATTTTTTTAACTGCCCTCAAATAACCTACTTATACCGATTTTTCAATCTTCGGTTACCACCATTGGTTATGGGACTTGTAAATAAATTCTAACTATATAAATTCATACATTTTTAATTAGCTGGCTTGGTGGAAATTATTAGAATAATCCTAAAATTTTGAATATGACTTGATGGGGATAATTTAAAAAAAATCCTATTATTCCTACCTTTACGTTGTAGCAGACTTATTTCGGCATAGCCGTATATCATATTGATGAGGATAGTTGGCAAAAAAAACAATTATATCCACCGGGGTGGGTTGTTTTGGAGTGGAATAATCCGGATTTACTGGACTAACTGACAATAAAGAAGAAAACCATTTTTTGTTATATATGCCAAAAAATTCTTTAAAAAATTACGAGAACAACTGTGTTTTTATTATTTTATATATAAAAGTGCAAAGTTAACATTTTCGGTCTAAGCCGCGAACCGAGCGCGATATCGTTGATGACGTCACGTGTCCTATCACCGCGCGAGCGACACGGGGATTCAAAGCGTTTACCCGAATGTGCCCGTCGCGCTCGGAACTACTTTGAATATTTTGATTGAGAAACAATAAAAACAACTTTAGTTCATCTAATAAATACTGTGTCGTGCCTCAGTGTAAAAATACGGCCACAAAAAAACCCGAAAAGTTGTTTTTTTACATTACTAAGGATCCAAAAATCAGAAAAAAATTACAAATGCGATGAGAAGAGCCCGTTAGGGCCAAAAACTACAAAATTGTTGTGAGGATCATGTCGATGTAATTATTCAAATACCATGTGAAACACTAACTAAGTACCTAGTAGGTAGACTAGGTAGGTACTTGGTTAATGCTAGTAACGTGCTTTTTAAGGTTCTGTACCAAAAAGGTAAAAACGGAAACCCTATTAAGTACTAAGACTTCGCTGTCTGCATGTCCGTATATCTGTCACCAGGCTGTATCTCAAGAACCGCGATAGTTAGACAGTGGAAATTTTTATTAGTTTTAGTTTTAGTTAACGGTTGTCTGGAAGACATCGCTTTTGCGATAAGACCGCCGATTGTAGGACCTTCTATAGGTAGGTACTATATGATTAAGGTATCATGTATCATGTATCATTGTATCGTTGATAATGTTAAATACCTATGTAAACATCTGTATGGTCCTCAATAAAGTTATTATTTAATTATTTTTATTTATTTCATATTTATAATGGTAGACCCTTGAAATATTAACAGAATATTTTGTTTATATATTTAGGTACTTAAAAATTAATAATTAAATTAAATTGAAATTAATAAAGAGGGGCTCCTAGATACATGTACATAATATATTAGTAGGTATGTCGTATGTATGGTACGCGACTCGCAGTTTATTGAACCATTCCAAGGTTAATGATCTTTTTATTTTTTATAAAACATTCTGCCACCATCAGACCGTGAACTATGGGAAAGTTGTTACAGTGGCCTTTTTGAAATCTTTCTTCCATTTTAGTTTTAAAACAATAATTTACACAATACACTCAATCAATCAGCATTATTTTAAATTAATAAAAATAACCAGAGCGCACGAGAGCAAACAACTTAGCAGCGAAATGTACTACGGACGCCCGCCGCGCCGCGCCGAATAGGAGTGATGACGTCACGCGCTACTCACGATCACTGACAAGATTTAAAAAACCTACGTAAACTTCTGACGCTTATAACTTCGGTAATATTGCACCGAACGATGTGAAATAAAAACTAGAATAATGTCTACTAGACTTTGATTCTACGTATAAAATGTGATATTGTAACTTTGTTATCTTCTTCATTTCTAATTACCTTGCTTGGTTATTCTTTATAACTAGCTCTGTAGTTTGGGTCCTTAATGACATGTTTAAGTACAACCTCTTTAGTTCTAGTTTTTATCATTCAGACGTAAAGCCATGTTGGAATCGTTTAACTAGCCTAAAAAACGTAGTAGGGCACTAGCTACTACATACGAAAAGATAAAAAAAATCTTGAACTTCATACATGTTGTTCCCCTGCTCACTACGCTCGCTACATCAAAACCTCGACAGCTTTTCCAGTCAAACTATACAGTTTGAGCAACGGATAAAAGTTTTGATTGCTTGCTATGCTCGACTCATGAACTTCGGAGTAATATATGAGCTCGACTTTATAAGCCTTTGCATTTGGTATTTACATAGAAAGCAGGTTTTGCCATTATTGAATAAATTTGACTAATTTTGAAGACAAAAAATGTCGAAATGAAAAACTCATACAAAGAACGAACGAATCAAAATAAAATAAAATCTACAATTATATTGTTTAAGTTGAAGTTTTTTTGTTTGTAGGTAATTTAACTAACTACTTCTACAATCCGATATAAAGACGTTAAATAAATTTAATTTTCAAGCAAAATTTTTAACAAACTTCCAAAAAAAGGAGGAGGTTCTCAATTCGGTTGTATTTTTTTATGTATGCTATATGGAAATCACTTAATTGCACTCAAATATAAACTGCATGATGATATAGATAATTTTCTTGCAGATTGCAATGTCTTTCACTCAAAACTGTCAGGTAATTTCCGAACAAAGTAACGTAATTTTTTTTCTCGAAAACAAAAACTATTAACAGTTTCGTATTATGCTACTCGTACTTGGGGTACTGGTCTTTTTACCGTATATGGATAGATTGTCATTCATCATCATCATCATCATCATTTCAACCTTTATCAACCCACTGCTGGGCATAGGCCTTCCTTTGATTATGCCACTTGCCTCGATCCTGCGCTATTCTGAACCAGAGAAGAATAGGGGACGTCCTCCAGCGAGATGGGTTGATGATAATAGAAAGAACGTGGGCGGCACCTGGTTCAGAATAGCGCAGGATCGAGGCCAGTGGCATAGACAGACAGCTAAATAATCAGACAAGACACATCGACTTAAACATATTAAATAGATACCTAGTCAGATAGCTAGATTGTCAGACACAGATATATATAGATAAAAGTCAGATACGTTTTAGGGCTTACTTAACACGATATGTTTATCCTATCTTGTAGAAATAAGCACGCGCTGGTTTTCCAGGCAAGCAGGTACACGTAACCTGTCTACATTGCGGCCTTGTTTGTTAGGAAAAGCTAGGCATATGTTTATTAAAGCTGGTTAGTTTTGCTTGTTACTTTATGGCACATACACGTTTCATACAGAACCTGCATAGCCTTTTAATAACTCTCATCTCTTCTATGTCATGACGATATTGACGGCCTCCGTGGCGCAGTTGGCGAAGGTCGGCCTGAGACACAGAAAGATGTGGGATCGATACCTGCCGCGAGACCAATGTTTACATTATTTGCAGATATGTATCTCAGGTCAGGGTCTTTAAATGTATATGTATGTATTTACAACATTGACAACGATGGCGACAACCGTTCTGATACAAATTCTTTGCATTTCCCTTCTAATGAGTAGTAGACTTACTTTTCTGTGGTCAGAACCCAGTCAACTTGATCCGATCAAGGTGCAGCCTGCTAACTAATAAACAAGGCTCTGGCGGCTGGCTGATTGCGGCATAGCGCATCTTGACACTGGATTACAGGTATATCCGGCTTCTTAGGAGAGGCCTGTGTTTATCAGTGAACTGATATTCGTAGGTACATTGGTGGTGTATTACATGACATAGGGAGCCGAAACCGTGGACACTCACAGCACGGATAGTCGACCAGTTTTAAGTCGCCCAGCAAGCTATGGAACGAGCTATGCTGACGGCCTCTGTGGCGCAGTGGGCGAAGGTCCGCCTGAGACGCAGAAAGTTGCGGGTTCGATTCCTGGTGCGGGACAAATGTTTGCGTGTCCTGTAGATATTTGTCTCGGGTCTGGGGGTTTTTTATGTATGATATGTACGTATTTACAAAAAAAAAGTGTATTATATCAATCATATGGTTGCCATAATACAAGCTCTGCTTAGTTTGGGGCTACATGATGCTGAGTGATTACGACCCTTATTATTTATTTATTTATGCTCGGAGTATCTATGAAGGATAGAGTCCGCGACGAGACTATCCAACAAAGAACTAAAGCTGTCGAAATAGCTCAGAGAATTCGCTTCCCTGCCCTTCGGCCAGTGAAGTGACGATTTGCAAAAGGCTGTAGGTAGAAGCTGGCTGTATCGAACTGGGACAGGTGCAATGGCGCTCATTAGGGGAGGCCTATGTCCAGCAGTGGACTACTATAGGCTGATGCTGATGATGGTGTGTTGCTGAACTTACCGATGGTGCAGTCAGCAGTTGCAGCGCCTCACTCAAGTTCTTCAAGGTCAGGGTGTTTCTATTCTCTTCATCTTCAGGCCCTGGGAG
Source organism: Horisme vitalbata (assembly GCA_951804965.1). Lineage (NCBI taxonomy): Eukaryota > Metazoa > Arthropoda > Insecta > Lepidoptera > Geometridae > Horisme > Horisme vitalbata. Next base: position 11,489,614 of record OX638105.1, on the reverse strand, counting down.
GTGGATGGAAGACTGCCTGGATCTGAACTCTGGCTTCTTGCTTCCAGAGCTGCCATTGGCGAACTGGTGCTGAGACGCTGCGCGGCGGAACGGGCAGTCCATGGTGGATCAGATCAGCATTTGGTACCTGGAAAGATCAAACGAAATGTCATTTCAAAACTAATGGGTTTTGGGGTTCTTGTTGGAGCAAGGAATGCGGTTAGAACGCAAGATGTTGCGGGTTTGATTCCTGTAGTTTTGATGTTTTTTTACTCATTTATCATATAATAATCATATGCCTACATATTATACCTACAGTCTTCAAAGTACCTGCTACCCACGATATATGAGAGAACCTTAGTAATAATTACTAGCTTCCATTCAAAGAATATTAACCCTTACAGTCCTTCGCAAACACGACGCTTTTTCGTCGCGCTTAGTCGCGAGCGTCTGTCATATCTTGGCGTCGCGATTGTCGCCGTGTGTGCGGAGCTTTGAACAAAATGTATGAAAATTGTCTCCCGCAGCTTGTCCTTAGCGTCTAATCGCTGACGTTTGTCGTCCAATGAGCGCAGGCTGTTAGAGTATAAGATACTCTAACTAAGGGTTAATATTCGTTGTCACGCTAGTCCCACACGCGAAAGGTTCCCGGCTTGCTAACAGGCCGCACGGCCCACTCGCGACTCTTAGTGCAAAGTCGGGTTAATCCAACTATTTTAAGATAAGATAAGAGTGTACTAGGTGCCGCGACATTAGTAGGTCAAAAAGTGTAGGTAATTTTCTCAAAGAAATCCCCAAACAAAATGTGTCAAGTGTCTAACGAGCAGAAACGCATTAGTCGTAATTTTAAACGCTTTAATTTTAATTCCCGACACTCATTAGTAACCCGATTCAACTCACACCGAATAGCGGAACTCTGAGATACAGCTTAGCAAAAGAATAACTGGTTTAATTCAGACCACATCCTCTACTCTACTCTAAAAAAACTGTCAAATGTTTATTGGAGGGTCACGCAAAAAAATAAAAGTATTCACATCAATGAATAAAACCAATTAGTTTTATGGGAGTCATAAAGTTTTATTTTATTTTAAAACCTTGAGTGCTGAAAACACAAACAGGTCGCCCTCCTCACGCAGTGTGGATAACGTAATAGAGATAATTAACCTAACATAATAGATTCTCGGTAATAGAGATGATTAACACAATGGGATATTAATAAAAAATCTGTTGATTTTAACCAGTTCTCGTTATAAATATCTAATATTAGATAAGATCAGATAAATCTTTATTTGGTTTGAACAATATTATTTTAAATTTATTTAGTATTTAAAAGTTTTACATAAAAAATGTTTTTAATTATAAATAGCAACCAAAACACCACTGAGGTTCAAACATACTTGCTATTTGAGAAGTCTCAAAATAGATTTATAGATATAATGAAGTAGGCTAAGTTACGTAGACTGGGTACTTAAATTATGTACCTATCTGGTAGGTTTCAGTCCATTTTAACAAAGGAGCTCGTTAATGGGTAGTGTCAGGCGGGGTATTTTTAAGACCTCCAATATTTCGGGTAAAAATAAGACGTTAACATAATACCTCAATAGAACATATTTTATTAATCATAATTCAACCCTAACAATCAACCCTAGAAGGTTGATTTTAAACTTAATTATGATTAATAAAAGATGTTAAATTGAGGTATTTTGCTTAAGTCTTATTTTTATCCGAAATATTGGATGGCTCATAAATACCCGCCTGACCCTAAATCAATTTATTAGGCGAGGAACCATGTACCTATCTGTAAGCTCGCCGTAAGCATTGCTAGCTCGAGTTGTGCATAACCGGTTATCGGCAACAGCAAATTACAGCACAAGTTATTATTAGGTACCTACCTATCATTATCTCTATTCCGTAAAATCAGGGCCGGTAGATTTACTAGCTGGAAGTCAAAAATTTTACTTACAGTAGGTACTCAATTAGACTGACAGATGAAAAATTAATGTCACCTACAGTATTTGATCAGCTGTTCTCAACTACCAATAAGGCTATCCCAAACAAAGCTCGTGAATGTTCACTGAACAGATGAATTAACACAAGCGCTGCAAACTTTCTACACAAATTGGTCATGAACTTTGTGCACAAATTGATCATTGCTAGGTTCCAAAGCTACTGTAACTTTGGTACTCGTTTATCATCTTTGTTGTGAGAACCTTTGTAATGTTACGTTTGTAATTTAAATTTTATGAATGTAAATTTTATTCAACTGTTCAAACGCTATTGTCCATTCAACTACATCTAGGTACAGATATACAGAAAAGGTTTCCTGATAAACCTATTAACCCGACTGTGGCAAAGCTAAGCAAATATGTTACGCAGTCTATTTATGTATTTATCCAAGTTACGGTTGTTCATCCGTTGTGCCTAAAATACTCATCCGATTTTGATAAATTAAGTGTCAATCGTTTTCTTTAGTATAGCCGTGTGTATGCTTTAATTTATTATGTGACTAAAATTGATATGACGGATTTTACATATAAAAAGTGGGAAACTCTGATTTTTGTCGTATCGGATGGGATTTAAAGATATCCTGGGTGAAAATCGTGGTAGTATTTAGCGTTACGGAGTTAGTTATTTTCATCCTTGCCCATGCAAGCCTCAAGGTCAAGAACTGCCTTAACATATAGGAAAAATCATTAGCAGGAATATTTTTTTGTTAGCAGTACTGTACTTGACCAGCTTTTCTGAATTTAGCTTTGACGCGCCTGAACAAATGCGATCCCAAACAAAGGGGCTGAATGTTCACTAAACAGATGAATTAACACAAGCGATGTAAACTTTGTGCACAAATTGGTCATGGCTGTAAAACTAAATGACTTTAGAACTTTTCTTACTTATCTCTATTCTAATAATTTATGACTTTTATAATGAAAAACTCTTTAAGCATTTATATTTTCTAGAATATTATGAAGCAAATCAATATATTAGGTAGCATTGTAGAAATTTTTGATTGAAACGGGTTGGGGATCGCAGAGCACAGCCTCTCGCACCACCGACGCTGCTGCCCGTCGGTGGCCAGGGGATTTAGCCGAATTAGACGATGTAGGCTGTGCTATGCCGCAATCAGCCGGTCCGCCAGAGCCCCGTTCGTTGTTTAGCAGGGTGCACCACGTGCAGGTGAGGTTGGCTTGGGTTCCGAAGATAGGGGTTGGAACCCCGTACACCCCCTAAAAACTATGTTATAATCCAGGTTTCATCCAAATAAGGTAAGCTGTTACGGAGTTAAGTGTGAACAAACATACAAACAAACTTTCGCATATGTAAAATTAGTGTGATTGACATAATATGTACTGTTTTTTTATACCTCTATCTACAGTTTTTTTTTGTCCTCACCTTTGAGAGTGCAAGAACATTTTTTTTTGTTTAGGCGTAATGGTTTGAAAGTAGCGCTTATTAGGGGGGACCTAAGTTCAACAGTGGACTGCTGATGATGATAATAATAATAATAAATAAATATTATTTAAGGCAACAAAGAAAAAAGTACAAGGTCTTAATTTACTTAATTTCCGGCCCATATAAATAAATACCTTAAAGAAATACATAATACAATATATAGGTACCTAAAACTATTTATGTCTGCGACATGTGACGCAATATACGATAATGATGATGATTAGTATATTATTATTACATAGGTATTTGCCAGGCTTAGTTGGTAACTCTTCTTAATTAGCAGCAGGTCGTGGGTTCGACCCAGGACAAACATTTGTGAAGAAGATACACGTTTGTTCTGTGTCTGGGTGTTATTATACATACAAAAATATATATAGACTACCTCGACTTTTTCAGTCGCTAAGCCGTTGGAGGAGTTTGGTCGGCTTAAAAACTCCGACACCAGAGGTGGCCAGCTCATAAGAAGAAGGAAGGGACAATCCCGGTTCTTATCCTGAATATCCTTAGTAACTATAATAAGGAGCATTTCTAAAGCCACATGAATTTCAGAACATCCGGCCCGTAATGGATTTCCTATACATTTTACAGCCCAATAACGTTGGGAATTATACTGGTTATAATAAAAACGTACGACCCCGTACTAACTTTATGTTTGCTATAATACTATTTGAAAACTCATAATAATTTTTTAACCGACTTCAAAAAGGAGGTTCTCAATTCGTCGGAACCTTTTTTCCGACTTTTTTTTATATATGTTCATCGATAACTGCGTCAATTGTGGACCGATTTTCAAAATACTTTTTTTGTTTATAAGGATATACTTCACAGGTGGTCCCATATAAATTTTATTCCTTGTGAACCGATTTTCAAAATTCTTTAGGGCAAGAAGTAAGAAGTGATTTATTTGAAGTCGGTTGTTTTTTTAAATGTCCTACTTGTTATTATGTGAAAGGAGCGTGATCACAGAGGAGAAAGTCTTTGTTCCGTGTGGGGGATAATCGAGTATTATATTTCAGACAATTCATAAAATAACTAGCTTCCACCCGCGGCTTCGTTCGCGTGGTATCTGAATAAAAAGTTGCCTATGGGTTAATCCAGGTCATAAATTATGTATATTTTAAGTTTCAGGCAATTCAGTTCAGCCATTAACCACAAAAATACACACACGCTCACACACTTTTATACCACAACCGATGTCTAACAAGAACATTTAGCTTCCAAAACCTCCTGATCTGAAATGCCTGAGAAGGCCTATGTCCAGGCACTGGCATCTTATTGGGGATAATAAGAAGGGTTATATGGCCGTAACTTTCACGTTGGGCATCCAGGTTGGGGATCGCAAGACACAGCTTCTCGCAACCGACGCCCACGGTCACGTAGCCGTGCCGGTGATAAGCTGGGCTATGCTAAAAGTCGGCTACTAGGGTCTAGGCCTTTGGTTTGTTAGCAGCTTGCACCACGGGCAGGTGAGGTTGAATAGGGTTCCAAAGATGAATCTTCATCCAGCTCCTCAAAAACACGGACATTGTGAGAACACTAAAAAGGACTAAACCTTTTGAGTTAGTGTAGTCATAACGATAGTCTAATGTAGTGATAGTGATACTATTACTTATAAAGAACACATGAACCAAGTGACTTCGCCTTAAATAGAGACAGTAAGAAAAGTGTTAATGGACACATTCTTTTATTAACTCGGTATAAATCTAGTCACATGTAAAATTACTCATTAGCCTACAGTAAGGCTAGATCGTAATCTTAATAGGGTGCATTTGAAAATGTACACAAAGAAATGGAAAAAAAGCCTGCCTGAGACGGTTGCGGGTTCAATACCCGCCGCGAGACATTTGTATAATTTGCAAATATTTGTCTCGGGTCTGGGTGTTTTTCGTATGTTTGTATTTACAAAAAATGGAGTTATGTAGTCTTTCAATCATGTGGTTCAAATACAATAATACAAGCTCTGATTGGTTTAAGGTTTACCGATTTCAACGAACTTTTTCTTCAAACATACCTAACTTTGTATGATTCAGAGTTGAATTTCAGCTTATTTTCCTCCAAACAAATAAAAGAAAACGTCTTTGTTTCGCAGTATCTTACCACAATAAACATTCCTTCATAACGCGAATATCTCGAGACATAATGACCTCTCCGGGAGCGGCCCACAAATCATTCCTGTGACGTAAGCCGAATATTTCGGGAATTGTGGAGATATACTACTGATTTACGGGTATAGATATTTTCTCATATCAACATTTTATATTTGACCAACACTTTATTCTTCTTCCTCTTTGTATAAGCTAACGGCTCTGGTGTCATAGTTTTTAGACCGCCCAAGGCCACCGACATGGCTTAACGACTGAAAAAGTCGTGATCAAAATCTTTACGTGCCTTCCGGAAGCACGGGTATTTTCAAACGTTCGACACGTTTTCGAGTCGAATCCGACAGTGATGATTGAGCAAGAATTACATTCGTCGGGATGTTTTGTGTGAACATTTTTCGGACATCATGGATGGTGCATCATACGTCATCCATGATGTTTTGTGTTATGATGCGACATCGTATTGTGGCGTACTTCAGAATCATCATCAGCAACTTTTTAGATCCTAGAAATCCGTCGGAATAGAAATACAAGTCAACAAAAATAGAGAAGGATTCGATTCGGAACTAATGAACTTCTTTAATGGTTTTGGATTATTACAAGGAAACTCAAAAACCTTTTTTTTATGTAAATTAGTTTACCTACCACACAATTACGGTACCCTAATTGTATTACAATCTAGCCAAGTAGGCTAATGAGTAATTTTAATTTAACTTAACTTTATAAAATATTATTTCAAAGAATGTGTCCATTAGCACTTTTATTACTATCTCTAATTAAGGGGAGGACACTTTGTTCTTGTGTTCATTAAAAGTACTCAAAAACCAGTTTCGTTTAAAGTCGTAGTGTGTTCTATTACATAAGTAGGTACTTTTCTTTAACAACTGTCCCAATTTTAACGAAACTCTGTACAAGATGTAAGTTTCCCTGACAATAAAACTCGTTTCAAGGAGGAGGCATAAGCCTGTTATGTTTTAAAAAGCTAAGAATGATGATGATGAAGTTTCCCTGCAAAATTGTATAAATAGTATCTCGCTGTGCATCGTTTCTTCAGGGCAAGGGGTTGTGACCTCTTTTCATGATCTTTACCTTTATGGTCTTTTTCCATTTATCACGATATTCGGCAACGTGTTGTATTTGGGTGTCGAGAGTATAACAGACCTCGCAAACACGACGCTTTGTCGACGCGCTTAGTCACGAGCGGCTGTCATATCTTGCTGTCGCGATTGTCGCCGTGTGTGCGGAGCTTTGAACAAAATGTATAAAAATTGTCCCCCGCTGCTTGTCGTAGCGTCTAATCGCTGACGTTTGTCGTCCAATGTGCGCAGGCTGTTACGGATTTGGTCGGTACAGCGAATGGGACTTCGTCCTCGTGGTCTTCAGCCTTAAACTTTTAACGTGACGACGAGTCTTTCCAGATTGTTAGGGTTGCATCCTACTATTTTATATCCGAAGTATTCGAGAGTGTGAATCAAATAAATTGTATAAATACTCCTTATTCAAAATTTCCGAAAATAAAATAATGATTTTGAATAAAGTTATGGAGAATTGAAGTCTATACAAACAAACTTGCGCGGTTTAGACAAACATTTTCGATCAAACGCTTTCCAAGCCGAAACAAATTCTGGATTAAGTCTAACATTTTCAATTTAGCCAAAGCGAATTCCCTTACATTCAAAAGCCTGCATCATAACTTATTCATAGAAACACTCCTTCATTAATTCTTAGGAGTTCAGAAAGTTGATGAATGTGATCGTCTGAATCATTCAGTATTATAATTCTCTTTTGTGTACTTGTGTAAAATCGTTACGTTGTTGACTGGCATAATCTAGATACGCGGTAGCGTCTGCTGTACGTGGGGGTGTAAGGGGTTCCAACCCCCATCTTCGAACCCAAACCAACCTCACCTTCACGTGGTGCACCCTAATATCTAACAAATGGGGCTCTGGGTTGATTGTGGCATAGCGCAAAATTCTCTGGCCACAGACGGGCCGCAGCGTCGGTAGTGCGAAAAGTTGTGCCCTGCAATCCTTAACCTGCATGGCCAGCATGGGGAATATGGGCATATCCCACTTTTATTGAGGGAGGCCTACAGTTGACTGATATATGGCTGCTGGTGTGGTGTGGTGAAAGCAATGCATTTTTTTAGCGTAGAAGCACACGTCAGGTATCCGCTAGTTTAGAAATATAAAGTCATAATCATCATCATCATCAGGCTATATCAGTCCAGTGCTGGACATAGGCCTCCACTCACGAGCGCCATTGCGCCCTGTCCTAAGCTCCACGCATCCAGCTTTTACCAGCAGCCTTTCGCAAATCGTCACTCCAGCTGGCCGGAGGGCATTCTACGCTACTAAGTATATAAAGTCAATGTATGAATATAAAAGTAAAATCTAGGCATAGTCTTATTAGCTTCTAGTATTAATTCTGTTCTATTCGTCCCAATTAATTTATATCCAAAACCGCAGCGTCCGCAGCTGCTAGCTACCTTTCGTAATATATATGATTTACATTGCAAAGCAATAAAAATCATCTGTTTTATTTAATCCACCACATTAAATTCAATATTTACACAAAATACGCATGTTTCGGGCGATACTACTCGCTATACTGTGGCTTCCGTCGCAATAAATTCGCGGTCTATGAGCAACGGAAACGGAAATACCCATCCAGCCAACTTGAATGGACATGATTGTAGTAAATCTAGCGAAATATGTTTTATTTCGCTCTTATTCTGCTTATAAATCCACTGCTGGATACAGCCTTCTCACTCTCCCCGAAGCGCTCGTGGCGTGGCTGACTCCTGGTGTCACACCTGCCGATCACTAATTGGATGGGTGACCGTTTAGTGGTATTTAGATCTGAGCACTTTCGTGCTTTGGAAGGTACGTTAAACTGTTGGTCCTGGCTTTTTCTTCTTTTAAGGATCAATAGTAGATTTTACAACAAGTGCACAAAAATAACCATTTTCGAGGCTTTTTTCTTTTTATTTCCTTGCCTTCGGCTCGGGCTGATAGTAATGTCGTGCATAAAATGGTTTTGTGGACGAGTTATAAACCCTGATTTTCTCTTCGATTGCGAGGAAATAAAACAGTAGTGTAACATAACATTTCTTTAATTAAAATTCAAAGTAAAATTTGTACAGTTTTGTATACTGAAGGAAATTGTTTTTATGTCTTAAAAACACAGGCCAATAAATTAAAGTAAATATTATAAAATAACAAATTCTATCTATGAACTTCTTATTGTGTTTGGGTGTATCGCTCATTTTCTCTGCCTTAATATAGATACATTTATGAGTAGATATGTTAATGCAGTTGTGCACAAATTTGATTTTGTGCAGCCTATATCCTGCACAAATAAGTACTTTCAGAGCATGAGAAGTGAAAAAGAGTTAAAATTTAAAAAGCTCTACGCGGCCAAAATTGCAGTGTGTCCACCAGTTGGTATTATGAAAAAAACCGGCCAAGTGAGAATCGAACTCGCGCACGAAGGGTTCTGTACCATTACCTATACATGTATGGAATGCCCCCTTATTTTTTTAAAATTAAATTGTTTAATTTTGAAATGAATATAAACCTAAATATTCTTGAAGCGTCTACCTGTTGCCGTATTAATATCGAGCAAAAGACGGTAAAAAATATCACGTTTGCTGTATGGGAGCCCTATTTAAATATTTATTTTATTCTGTATTTGTCGTTACAGCGGTGGGGTGCACGGGGTTCCAACCCCTATCTTTGGAATCCAAGCCAACCTCACCTGCACGTGGTGCATCCTGCTAAACAACGAACGGGGCTCTGCGGGGGCTGGCTGATTGCGGCGTTAGCACAGCCTACATTAGCACAGCTAAATCACCTGGCCACCGACGGGCAGCAGCGTCAGTGGTGCGTGAAGCTATGCCCTGCGATCCCCAACCCGCATGCCCAACGTGGGGATTATGGGCATATAATCTCCCCCTTTAATAGGGGAGGCCTATGTCCAGCAGTGGACTGATATAGGCTGGTGTGGTGTGGTATTATAGCGGCAACAGAATTACATCATCTCTAATCAACTGTCTAGAGATCCGAGCCTGATGACAGACAGTCGGACAGTGGAGTTTTAGTAATAGGGTCCCGTTTATATCCTTCGAGTACCGAACTCTACAAATGTACACTTAGATCACAAATACATGACCCGTAGATGAAACTGAATCCACAACTTTCGCAGCTCTAAATTTCGCTCAAAATCTCGCAAAAAAAAAAAAACACAAAAATAATAAATTATCCTCCATTCGTTTTTATTATTCCTTTCCTTTTGTTGTGCTGAGTATGTGTTATTAATAAAAGTCACGCGACGTCGTCGGAGAACAATGGCTTATAGCAGTGAGTTTTTGCGATAATATAAGAGGACAATTATATAGATCGTCAATATAACAATAGGACACGGAAATAGATGCGTAAAATAAGAATGCAGAGAATAGATTTTTTCGAGGTAAATTATGTAGATTTGTTTAATTACTTCAATACCTTCGGATAAATACTGCTATAAATAAATCTTATAAAATCTCGACCGAGTTTTATAATTTTTTGATGTAAAGATAGGTCGTTCATGCCGCTAATCTCTATTTTTCATATTATGTATAACACATATTTTTTATTCGGGTACCACGAAGAAGATGAAAAATATATTCCATCATAAATAAGATTATTTTTATTTATTAAGAAAATAACGTTTAACGAATTAACTCAATCTTATGGAAAAACGGGAATTTACATATATGCGTTTCGAATTATTTTGAAAGTCTTCATTATCAATATGAAAGGTTATTTTTGTACGATAATGATATTGACACACTCGTGCTGTGTGAAAAAGATGCACTGTTGACTTTTCACATACCGAAAAATGCGAATCTTCACCGGGTGGTTCATAAATATGGAGCCGCCCCGAAGAATTTATACGTGTGCCTGGAAGAAATCGCTTCAAACGATAATTATCCTTATCGTTCGAAGCGATTTCTTCCTCTCATTGTACCATTTTTTTTAAATTACATTGTGTTTTATACGCAATAAGGTGTTCATTCATTCATTCAAGTACTTGTCTTTATTAATTATGATAATTTTTTCGGAAAGTCAGTGAATGGAAAGACTGAAGAGCGAAGGAATCTCAGCTCCTTCTTTTGCCAGCTTTCTACAGGGGTAATTATCTGTTTGTGAAGCACTACCACCATGCCTATTTCTGCCGTAAAGCAGCATATGTTTTGTTAGGAGAGTGTGGGTACCGGTGAATTAAAAGCACACGCTTACCACCTTCATGCCTCAAAGTGAACTCTTTGTATCGTATGATACGTTCTAAATTTGCGTGACCTATGATGCAATACATTGTTTTACGTAATGCTTACCACTTAACATCAAGTGGGACATGACCTTATTCCATCTTGAATTAAACAAAAAATAACTAGATCACACATTGTGCCAGCACATTGGTTAAAAAATCTTATAAAACGTAAATTTATTCCTTTCCAATATTTATTCGCAAGGAAACTTCTTTAATAAATCTATGTTAGATCTGTAATATCCGTTCGTTTCCTATATTCGGAGATTCCATTAAACCAGTAAGTTTGAACTGCTTTCAAATCTGTGGTAAGATTTACTGGTCCAATACTCGGAACATCTTAACCTTGGTATAATTTAAAGGGACCCCGAAAATGGTTGAATTAGTCTACAAAGAGCAATAAATTTTTAGTGGTGTAGCAATTATTTTGTCGTTAAACATTTGTTTTTTTTATCGTCTGTCATCATTTTTTCTATATGTAAATAATCAGAAATTTACAGAGATTACATTTAACTATATATTCGAATTTACAGTTCGTTTTATTACATCACTTGGAATTTTGTTAGAAAAACGCACCCTTAAAAACATTGACTAATTTAATTGATCCTTACTGTGGGATAACCTATTTTTTTCTCGTATTAACACGTGGACTGCCGTTCTTGGACATGACACCACGCGCCATGCCCGCGGAAGGCGAGCTGCAGCACCACCACAGTGTGTTTTCAGCACCCAAAGCGTTATTATGATTGTCTTTATTTTTTCTTAATCAAATAGATATTTTGTTGGACATGTTTTCTTAAATGGATTGGCACGGAACTGTCACAACATTTATTTCATCAACATCACCATCATCATCATCTGCGTATAACAGTTTACTGCTGGACAAAGGCCTCCCTTAATGAGCCCTGTCCTCAGTTCGACGCAATGGCGCTCATTAGGTCTTTATTTTATTCATCAAACATTTATTTCTTTTATCATAATTCGAAGCCATTCTCTGGGGTCCATATTATATATGTTATCAATTGCACGAATTATGTGAAAGTGTAGTCTCACTAATTATATTTAAAAAAATAAAAAAATCGGACAACATAATCCATTGGCACACAAACTTAAATACTCAGTAAACTAATTACCGGCGAAACATTGTCGAATTTCTGATGGTTTTTGTAGAACTCGTCAGAAAATGTTACCCGACTTAATACTAGATATTGTGTCTTGTAAATATTTTGTAACAGAACATTAAACTAAAAACTAATTTAAATTATTTAGGTGTAGGTAAGGGGTTCCAACCGCCATTTCCGGAACCCAAGCCAACCTTACCTGCACGTGGTGCAACCTGCTGAGTAATAAACGGGGCTCTGGCGGCCGGCTGCATTACGGCATAGCGCAGCCTAGCAGCCAGTTAAATCCCCTAGCCGTGAACGGGCAGCCGCATCTGCGGTGCAAGAAGCTGTGCCCGACGATCCCCGACCCGCATGCCCCGCGTGAGGATTATGGGCATATCCCCCTTCTTATAAGGGAGGACTATGTCCAGCAGTGGACTGAATAGGCTGGTGTTGTTGTTGAACATTAAACTTTGATTATTTTATTTTTCATACAGAGTACACGCCCTGCCGTTCTTATTTTTAACATATCCTCTCCATTCAAAGATTGTCTGGAAGAGATTCGCTTCCAAGCGTTAAAACCACCCATTGTACCTTTTATTTGTTCTAAGTTTCTTTCTGCTGTTTCTAAAATGAAGGCGATAAAATAAAGAATTTTCATACATTAAATTAAAGCAGTTATGTATACAGAACATTACAAATACTAAGGTATGTTTACATACTAAATCATATAATATCAATATCAAAGAATAATTTCAACAAAAGTGATTTCTATAATAGTGAATTGTGACTGATTATGAGAATATAAAGCAAGGCATACTCACCCACAAATAAGAGTGTTTGTCATTCAAATATATCTAACACGCCAAATGGAAGCAACCTTCAAGAAAATATTTATCACGGGGTCCCACATAATATTTTGGACCGTAATCCGATTTAAGCAAATTTCATGAGCCTTCAACGCTTTATCTCAGTTTTAAGGTTTATTTTCGCGTAACATGAGAATGTTTGGCTAACTGATGGTGTACGTGTAGATTTCAGGCAAAATTGGTGTTGACAATATAATTGCGTTTCATTTGCTTGATCTAAACCCTGTTTGCATTGGGTGCTTAGCCGTTTGACGATCTGTTTTGGTTCACGCGACGGCATTTGAGAAAATGATATGTCACTTTCAATACGATTATTTTTGGATTCACACTTCACCATACGAATCTTAACATTTTTGTTATTTATACTGAAGCACGCAAGCCCACTCTTTTTTAAAATTTATCTGTATAGTATACCTATCCAGCTTCTACCAGCAGCCTTACGCAAATCGTCACTCCACCTGGCCGGAGGGCGTCGAGCTCAGAGCTCAGAACAGGGCGCGATGGCGCTCAGTAGGGGAGGCCTATGTCCAGCAGTGGACTGCTATAGGCTGATGATGATGATGATGATTTATACCTATATCAAAATTAACTACCGATCTTGTGTCTCGCAAAATCTTGACTGCCTTGACCGATTTGAATACATTTGTCGGCGCTACGATCCTCCTTCGATTTTATAAAGTATGATTCACACTTACGCGCGCGCGTCGGAGAGCATCGGAGAGCATTTTATAACAGGCTAAAAGAGATTGACACATTCACAAAGCAGTTAAGCTCAAAGCTGCGTAAATGCATAATGTATCTTTGTCAAACACTGACATAAATAAATCCGTAAGTAGATATTGCATGCAAATAAGGAACTTAACTGCTTTGTGGATGTCTCAATTTCCTCTAGCATGTTTTAAAATGCGCTTCGATGCTCTCCGACGCGCGCCGTTAGGTGTGAATCGTATATTAGAAGATTTTAGAGTGGAAAGAACGTCAAACGTGATGTTAATTCACTCTGACAAAAGTACGAGGACTAGTGTATGGTGCGATGAGAGTAGAAGGAGAAGTAGTAGAGAGCAATTAGTACTAAACTTATAAGTCTGTGGATGAATTGGAAAATAACCGAAGAAAAAGATCTTCATCATACCTAGGCATTCTCGGCGGAGTGTCTGTGTCTATTAATAATCAAACTATGTTGGCTGTATTCTAGATGTCCAATATTTCACGCCTATCTGTCAGCTACCAGTATTGTGCAATGAATATAGAGCCTCCTGGAAATAATAGTGTAGTTATTCTCCTTACACCCTAAAAATTTTTGTTTTGTTCACCTTGATTCAGGAGTGGTTTAAGAAAATTGGAAAATACGGGAAAAATTGAGTGTTTTTATGGAATTTTCGTATCAACTATAGTGTGCCGGGTCTGCTAATAAAAAATAAAAGTGTTGCCTCAACTGCAAGATTGCTTTATCAATACCCTCCACAATCTGGTTGGAAACGTCACATTTGGGCATTACGTCTTCAAGCCGTTTGGCACAGTTCCAGGCACCGCAAACGTTTTTCGGCACATAAATTAAAGTTGAACGTATGCCTACTGCTTTCGGTCGTACCTATTTGGGTAAAATGTACTGCGGCTTTTTCAATTTAGATGCTGAATTATTTAGGTTAGTTTAAAATCAAAGTTTTTAGGTTTAACACAACACGTAACTTGTTAGTGCAAGGGAAAGAGAACAAAGAACCAAGTTACAAATGGAAAAAAAAACCTTACAACTGCATTGAGAACCTCCTCCTTTTTTGAAGTCGTTTAAAAATGGGCTGAAGATGTCAGAGAGTTGTACCCTAAAAAGCGAGATGAAGACCATTCAGAAGAGCGGAAGACGATTTCAAATAGAGAAGGACAAAAACTCGCGATCGCGAACCTTGAAAGAGTCTTGAGGATATTTGGGAATATATTGCAAAGCAAAATAGTATCAATACTAACATGTCTTACCTATAGATTAAACATAGGTTACCTACTTAAGAGATAAGATTTTTATATATCCCATAAATTTCGACTCAGGAGGGATTTAACCTCTACCTTCCCATAAATACCGGGACGCGCTAACCCACTACTAGTAATGACTAGTAACCCACTACCCTAACCCACTACTAGTAATGACTAGTAGTGGGTTAGCGCGTCCCGGTATTTATGGGAAGGTAGAGGTTAAATCCCTCCTGAGTCGAAATTTATGGGATATATAAAAATCTTATCTCTTAAGTAGGTAACCTATGTTTAATCTATAGGTAAGACATGTTAGTATTGATACTATTTTGCTTTGCAATATATTCCCAAATATCCTCAAGACTCTTTCAAGGTTGCAACAACTATTAGTCATTGAGCAGCATTTGAGCAGGCTTGAAAGCTGCAACGTTTCCCCTAATTTTGACGCACCAACTGGATGGTTGGTTCTCGACAACTGTTCGTTTTACACGGTCCTTCCTGCCACGTACGTGTAAGTTGTGGAACAAACTCCCTGTTGCGGTTTTCCCTCAGAGCTACAACATGGGGTCCTTCAAAAGGCGGGTCTTTCATCACCTCAAGGGCCGGCAGCGCATCAGTATTGCCTCTGGTGATGCAGGTGTCCATGGGCGGCGGTGACTACCTCCCATCAGGTAGCCCGCATGTTCGTCTGCCAGCTTTGGCATAAAAGAAACAAAAAAAAACAGAATGGTGGGATATCTCGAAGGTTAGAGAAGAGTTGAAGAAAGAGAGAGACCTGAGTCCAGCAAAGGGACGATGCAGGTTGACTAAAAGAAGTCAA
This sequence comes from Horisme vitalbata, assembly GCA_951804965.1. NCBI lineage: Eukaryota > Metazoa > Arthropoda > Insecta > Lepidoptera > Geometridae > Horisme > Horisme vitalbata. The sequence continues at coordinate 11,474,022 of OX638105.1, read as the reverse complement.
AAAAATTAGGTAAATTCAATACATTCCCACTTTTTACAATAAAATTATTCCACGAGCGCGATTATCATTCCTAAATACAATTCACAATGTCATTTCTAACCAATACCACCTCAATTACTTAATCATACCTAACTCACATCACGAAAATGGGTCACATGTCGACTGAACCGCCGAAATCGATATTCTATCTATAACTCTTAATTAGAATTCACTGAGACGAATTCTATTAAAATTGGCGTGTGTTAGTTACATGATTAGTAAAACTACCGAGTGGAAAAGGGTTCGTACATTTAGGCACTTCCCGCAACCACTGTCATAAGTAACGCTTAGAATATAAAGTAGTTTATTTGCTAAAAAATGGAGGACTTCGAATGTTTTCATCTTATCCTATCCTTACATGTCAGTGACTGTACACAGTCACATTATGATTAATTGGTTGATATGGTAGAGTAGATTCATTGGAATATGCAATATGCACGGACATTCATTGCAATATATTTTTAATGCAGTTTTTTTATGCATTGATTTTTATACCGCGCCATATATCCATAGTCCTTTTAAATTTATGGTAAAAATTTGAAGTCTATTCATAGAAATTAAGATTTTTAAGTGATACGTTCCATACAAAAAGGGGTTTATTAAGATTGAAATATTATTCTTACTTTCTGGCTGCTTATGAAATCTAAAGTATATAAAACTGTATTCTAATCATATTAAAATCAATATTTACGTTTTATTGGATACTTAAATGTGATTCCTATATGATTTTTCTAAGAGTTAAGAACACTCCAGCCTAAAATATTTTATTACATAAAAAAGTAGGCGCTGAACCAAATTTTATTCATCAAAGAACACGGAAAATCGAGATCAAATTTTACTTTTATTATTAACAAAATTCCTCGTAAAGATGTCTGACTGAGAGGTTTTCTAAGGGAATTATTTATATTTCTTGAGAATAAAAATTTCCGGAAAATAGGTATTTGATTTGCCTACCCCCTATTACCTACCTATTTGGGGGTTTTATTTAGGAAATTAATTATGACGACTTTTATGTTTAAAAATCTAAATATTTATCTTTTATTAAAATACAGAATGCATGAACTATCTGACGCGTGCGTAACGCCACTTATGTCAAAACCTTTTTTTCGGTCCGTCAAATTTTTATTTATTTATTAGAACAGCCAATGACCACCACTCACACTAATTAAATTTACAAGATCAACATATTAACTACATTCTAACGAAAATCAACAAGGTGACTTAGGGTGGTTTCAGACCGAACGATAACGAGCGCCATTTTTCAATTTAAAAAAACAAACGTGCATACACGCGGCTTTCCAGAGTATTTGCTCAAACCAGTGGGTTATCATCAATATACGAGCTTATAATCGCGTCACTTTTAATTTATTTTTTAATTTTGAGCTTATAAGCGCAGAAATAACGCAAAACTGAAACTGCCCTTAACCAATTTTGATTAAATAACCTGGTGTTTTAAGTAATAAAATATGCTATTTATCTAAAATACTCTCACAAAAATTAATTTAATAATTTTTGCGAGTTCAACGGCAAACATTTGTCATTTTAAAGTTTAATAATAGTTATCAGACAAAGTCTAGGTGACTTGAACCCAGACCTTTTAATCTAAGTCAGCTCAAGTTGGGTTCACTAGGGACCACTTCACTTGCTCTTTTATCAGCTGTTTATAAGGATTCCACTGGAATTGAATGCAGTGGAAGTTTGAAGCAATCGCGTTGGAAAATTAAATTGGCATTCTGAAATGATAGGGATCTTTTGTGGACTTAAAGTTTGAAGATAATTGGAATGTTGGAGCTCATCTTGAATATTTACATTATAAGGGTGATAATATTAACAGTGGCAATAAATAATAGTACATGATTCTTAAAAAAAATATATAGTTATATAAATCGATAACTCTTTATTTTACAACAAAAATATACAAAAAATTAAATTAACTTATACCCGGTTGGGCAATTTTTTTTTAAATATTGAAATGTATTTTGAGAATTCTGAGTGAGGGTGGGATTAACTAATCACCCGTCTAAGCCTAAGTGTTTCAGCATTCTTTTCCCTTTTAGTTTTAGTTTGACTAGCGGTCGTCCGGAAGACTTCGCTGTTGCGATGAGACCACCTTTTTTACGAGTAGGACCTTCTAATTCTAACACTATCTACTCGATCAAGCAGTTTTTGTAATAAAAACTGCTTGATCGAGTAGGACCTTCTTAAGCACATTTACATTGCTGATTAAGTTATCGGGTAAAGATTGATAAGACATATTTATATGGTCCACAAAAAGTTATTAAATATTATCTACATCCATCCTACTATATTACTACTAACATCCACGTCATTGAACTTTGCAAGACAATAATGCAAAAATATGGACGCCTCTCACAAAATTGTACTAGAAACCAATATCTTATCTTACCTTCGTGCCCATACTACGTTCTCAACGTAACCAATATCGGTAACTAAATCATTGATAGTCGTAATAAAAACGGCAATAAAATAGATTTACCTTACGCTATAAATTCTATTACCCAGGCTATAACCATTCAAGCTAAACTAGATGACCATTTTATTTTGGCGGTATTATTTTTATTGCATATCAAATATTTGAGTGTTTTGACACGATATGGCGAGACCACAATACTTCGGTGTGATGCCACATCGCAAGAATCTCAAGAATCTACAACGGCCCACAACTCGTCGTTTTTAGGACACATGGTCGCACCGCAGTGGCCTCGCGCGTCGTAAGACTTTGTTACACGGTATTACCGCACACTTTTTGTCGGATGTACTAACCAAAAACAAAAACTTACCGCAAACATAATGAAGCATACACGTACGTTTTTTGTAGTAGATAATTTAAAGTTGTCAATGATTCTATATAATCCTTATCAAATTCCTAAATAGCCGCTAAAATATCTTTGGTTAAATTTGTAACCAAAAAAAAAATAGCTCAAAAGCACGGTTACGTTTGTAACCAAAATTTGAATTTGGCGCCCTTTCTACATCTTTCTGTCCTGCTTGTTCCCTATTAAAATATCTGTAAGTAATGAATTTTGTCCCTTTCCCATCCACCGAAGCTACCATTTCCAAGGGTTGAAACATAAAAATATTACATATTACTAATAGGGAAAAATGTTTGAAATCGTCCCTCCGTAATGGTCATTTTTGGTGAAGGTGCATCGACGGAATTTATCTTGATTTTTAGATTTTACGCATATTTATGTGTTTATTTCACAACATAAACTCAGAAAACTCCTATCTACGTGCATATCCATTTGTTGTTGTCCTATTATTCGGGAAAAGCTAAAGAAACCTAGCTTCCGCGGAGCGACCCGGATAAAAATCCTATGAGGTAATCCAGAGTCCATTATACATGACATAGTCAGCATCGCAGGATCTGGATAGCGCAGGATCATGGCAAGTGGCAAGAGCTAGTAGTGAGTGAAATCAGGCTGCGGATGATGATGATGATGATATGCAAGGTCAGTAGGCAGTGATTGCATTCCCCAGTGAAAACAATACCAAGCACATTGTAAATACTAATAGGCTACAATCTGGGTCGCGATGAGTTGAATTTTCAACAAACAAACGTTCCCCGATGCAGTTCTGCTGATGTTAACTGCAAACACGGGAACTTTGTTTAATTTTTCAGTTTGCATCTGATTTCAATTTATTTCAGAAATTTGGGAATTTAAAGTTTGTACAGATAATGGTAATGTTATTTATCGCAAGTTTTTTCGAAATTATTATAAGTTTGGTTATTTGTTTGTTCATTTTTCATCATCATCGTCATCATCATCAACCTATAGCAGTCTACTGTTGAGTAGGTCTCCCCAAGGTACGCCACTGAGCCCAGTCCTCGGCGCTTCTCACCCAGTTAGCAAGCAGCATTACGCAAATCGTCACTAAATCTAGCCAGGTGCCCTACACTACGCTTACGTAAAACCCACTCCTTTTTTCGCTTATATACAACTATTGTTCAAAGTGATGAGAAACTGGTGTTACACTTCATCATCATCATCTTCATCATCAGCCTATAGCAGTCCACTGCTGGACAAAGGCCTTACATAGCGTTCTTGTGGGCACGTCCTATAGTGTAAATTTATGATGCATTTTACATTTTTCATTTGCACAACTAATTTAGTTAATAAAATTGAATAAAATCCAAAAATTTGAATACGCGTTCTACTTTAAAATAATCTATCAAATAGTTATTACTGACGATTGATAAATGAAACTTACAAAAAAAGATCGGAAATGTCTAGTTAACCTTTTACCCATATGGCTCTACAAAGGGAAACTTCATGTTTAGTTTATAATCCAGCTAAAGCCAATTGTTAAAGTTTGCTTTTGAAGAGCCTCTACCAATTTATAGTTCGCAATTTAGAGTAAAGAACAAGCAAACTATAGAGGACGAAGTTGTTCTAAAAAGTTGTTCTTTGGCTGAGGGCGGCTAAGTTTAGATAATGTTGAATAACATCGTTACCGTGCGTTACCGGAACACTCTGGCTTCCTAAGCCGTTCTGTCAACCGCTCCTACTATTTTATTGTATCACTTATTGTAATTAAAGAAATCGTTTCTTATGCTTTATTATTTTGGTGATAAGATAGAGCAACATAATCACATTTTGTGGTAAAGCACAAATAAAGAGTAAAAAAATTGGCAACTTCTAATTCGAAATCTTCATTCCTTTTGCTTCGCATGAGTTAGTGACCAAGTCTGGTGTTGGAGTTTATAGGCATCAATAAGACCTCTGACATGGCTTAACGACTGAAAAAGTTAGAACCAACATGTTAACGTGAGTTCCGTCACAACATTCATGTATATTTTATGAAAATTAAGTTTTTTCATTAAATTTTATTGAAGGCAGAATTATATATATGCAATCGTCTAGTTAAGGTTAAATGAGCATTGACATAGTAGATATACTTATCATTTTTTATTAATAATAATTTTAGTACATATTAAATCTAAAAAATTTAACTTTATTATAATATAATAAATAAAGTTTTGTAAACGCGCGTGAGGTAGCTTACTCCCCTTTGTTGAGCAACACTCCGACCTGACACTACTTAAGAACTACAAGTAGTTAAACGACTGAAAAAGTTAGAACTAACATGTTAACGTGCGGTCCGAAGCACAGAAGCGCTCAGATCTAAATGCCACTTGGATGGGTGTTGTGAAGTGTGAACGCTCGTTAACATGTTAGTTCTAACTAATTTGCGAAAAAAATGTTCAAAGTAATGTTCATACCACACTTTCAAAGGCTTGCTCTAGATCTACTCTCAGTTTATCAGTTCAGAACTAGAGTTATTTGAATTAAATTACAGTTTTTGCCTCCGAGGATTCAGTTTGATGGGCGAACCTTTGTAAAATAACTCAGTTATATCACAAACTGAAATAGATCACGTAGTTATTATTATTCTGTGGTTTTCTACTATAAAGAAACTTATAATTCTATAAGACGTTTAAAATGTAATTGAATAGAATAGAATAGTTTATTCGCCACAGATTTAGATGGTTAATATAGTTATTAACTTAGGGACTATGATAAATAGCACACTTATGTACAAAACCCTTTAAAAAGCAAACTAATCTATAAAACATTTTTAATAGGAACGCTATTAGCATATTTATCGATACATTTTATGGTTATATTGACAATGTTTCGTTCTGTTAAAAAAACCAATAACATGCAGACACAGCATTTACAATAACTAATTAACTAGTGTTTATGGTAATTATGTGGTCAATAGGTATTATTAGAGCTTATATAACTAAAAACAAATACAAAAAAATATATTATTGAGTAATAATTTAGCTCGCTTAAACTAAACATATATTTAGTATATGTTTGTGGTTGGGTTTACTAACTTATGTAGGAGGTTCTTGCCGGAAAAAATATAGCACTTTATTTTTGTAGATTAGATAGGATATACATATCCTTACCACTAAACAAAATACGACCATAGTGTTGATATGCGTACATTTTTTAATGCCAAAGCTGGCAGGCGAACAATAGAAACATATCTCTGCGAAAAGGGAAACTCTCTTCTTATTATGAGACCGCTGACAGACAGACAGACTGACATCGAAGGTGTAGTAATAGGTTCGGGTTACAAAAAATACTTTACTTTTCATACTAATTGGTGCTAAAAATCATGGATTATGATTAAATTCATTCCGATAGGCTATCTCACAGATGATCTGTGTGATCTGATTATGTTATTAATTATATATTGAAAAATCATATTTCTGTAACATTTAAAGATAAAACAAGAACATGTCTCATCTAATAATACTGAACATACCTATAACAAAGTTATGCATCGTAGATCACGCATGTTTGTAACGCCCGGCTTGATGCAACGCCCGGCGTCCATTAACTTCAGGCATGAAAATGATAAGCCTGTTATGACTGTAATTTAACCGACACCCTTAAAACCGAAACAGCAATACTTCTTCAAGGCACAAAATCGGCATGGTTGTAGTCACAAGTACTCGTTACAAGGAGTTCTAATTAAATTAAAGCTCTATTAAATACTAATATTTTATCATATTCATAATCAAGCGAACCTTTACAGATCCCCATATTATTTTTGTAAATTCAATTGTAACTTTATGGCCTTCGTCACGTATATTTTGGCCTTGTACACTAAAGGGCGTGGTGGCGTCAGAGGGGCGCATATCAAATGTATGAATGCGCCACACCGACTAGCATATATCATAACTGCGCTTACGTCAGCCTTGGTTCACTATGTATTGCTCATACAATATTCCTTCCTTCTTTGTATGAGCAAGGTCAACGCTGGTGTCAAAGTTTTTATGCCGCTCGAAGCCCCCGGGAATTCCTTTGAGTCCTGAACACACACTTTGGTTGCTACATGGTCCATCAATGGTTTAAATTGCATTTCTTTATTAAAAACTGTTTATTGTTCGAATTCAAAAAAGGAGGGGTTCTTAATTTTGTTGTTTTTTTTTATGTTTAATGCCTCATGACGATTTGTTTTTTTTTAATTTGGTCCCATATAAATCTGAAAAAAAAATACAAACCTTAAGGGTGATAAAATAGGGGATGACTCAAGAAATAACAGGGAGATGTCAAACGCATAGATATGACGGGATAAACTGAGTAGAAAAAAAGGTTCATTGTTAGTTGTAAAATAGCAGTTATTTTTAACCGACTTCAAAAAGGATCTCTCAATTCGTCGGAAACATATTTTCGACTTTTTTTTATGTATGTTCACCGATAACTCCGTCAATTGTCGACCGATTTTCAAAATTCTTTTTTTCTTTAAAAGAGTATACTTCACAGGTTATCCCATGTAAATTTTATTACTAAGGGTTTGGTACTTTTCTCGGAAAAACCTCATCCTCACTTGTAATTCTCGCCCTATGATCACCAAATCTCTAGGGCAAGAAGTAAGAAGTGATTATTTATTTGAAGTTAGTTTATTTTTTTTAAAAGTCCTTCTTGTCTACTTTTTAGTACAGTTTGTTTTATAAATATTATGTACAGTGTCGTGTGCTTGTAAATAACGGAACAATGACTCTATCCGGACTGCCGCTGCTTGTCACTGCCGCCCGCAGTCAACGTGTTAAAAGCCAAACTAATATATATTATCAAAAGTGATTTGTTTGTTACGCTGTCACGCCTAAAATACTTGACCGATAATCATGAAACAACGTATAAACGTTATAAAAAGGATTTAAGATACCTTTTACCTAGAAAAATATCCCGAGGGATAGAAAAATAACTTGAACGCGTGCGAAGCCGCGGGCGGAAGCTATTAATAATATTAGTACTACCAGTACCTAGTAGTAGGACTACTGGTAATACCACGCGTAAGTACCGACTTAAAAAGCCTAGACCAACATCTTAACGTGCCTAATGAAGCACGGAAGCGCGGAAGGGCTAATCGACGAATCCTTTATTATACCGTAGCCGATAACGTTTCGTTTTCCTTTGAAAAACTGTCAAAAATTAACAACGAGGCGTCGAAAATCTGACAGATTTTCAAGGGAAAACGAAGCGACATCGGTAACGGTATAATTAGGAACCGGCCGTAAGATGATCAGCTTGAAACACCGATGCAAGCCCCATTGTTCATTGTTGTTGTTGATTAATTAGTTCATTGCAAGATTTTTTCTTGTAAACTGTTACCTAATGTATCTTCCTAACTACGAGTAAATCATCATCATCATCGGCCTATGCGTCTATTGCAGACGATCTAAGTAGTGTCCGTGGTTTTGGCGAAACTTTTTTTTGATGGCTATATAGCCCTTTACGGGAGTGCACAGGACGGGCGCATTTAGTGCAGGTATATAAAAATAAATAAATAATAAATAAATGATGCTGGACTATCACACAGCATCATGTAGCCCCAAACTAAGCAGAGCTTGTGTTATGGGAGCTACATGATTGATATATTACATAAATACATTTTTTTTGTAAATACTTACATATCATACATAGAAAACACCCAGACCCGAGACAAATATCTGCAGAACATGCAAAAATTGGTCCCGCGGCGGGAATCGAACCCGCAATCTTCTGCATTACAGGCGGACCTTCGCCCACTGCACCACAGAGGTTGTCAATATGCTGCGACGGTCGGCGGGGGTTCGTTTCTCTGGCAGGCCGTCTCGTTATTTTTCCGCTAACGAGGCAAACCAGGTGTGTTCATGATGTTTTTAAACATCGCGGAAGCATTTTTTCCATCTAAGTCTATTCTCAGCCACTTTTTCCCAGTCTGTGTGGTCTAAATGAAATTAAATGAGGACATGTCTCGCTTTGCGCAGTCCTTATATCGGAATAAAGTTCTTCCCACAGCTTTGCATCCGAAATTTCACCAATCTTGGCAGGCGAGTTTTTTTTTTTTTTATATAAATACTATATTTATAATCTACTTGTAATCCTTAATCTGTTTATATTGCTATACCCTTAGACACCATTCAATTTCACACCATGTGAAAGCAACAATTGTACCATATTAGTATGTATTTAGTATTGAGATTATTGTCATTTGGGGATCATAACTACACAACATACACAACACTCAACACATAAACCTACTCACAACGTATCTTTATACAGTTCTTATTTTTTGGGTCAGATTATACTAGGATTGGTCCAAAAGGCTCTCCGCAAGCCTACACCGAGTATTGCAAAATTTCGGCCATATTGTTCGCAGAAGCTTCGACAATATCGAGAACCTGATGGTGACTGGAAAGGTGGGGGGCAAAAGACTATGAGGAAGAAATCCCAAACGATGGACGGACCAAGTATCCGAACACCTAAAGATACCAGCCAGCGTGGCTCTCCATCAGGCGGCGGATAGAAATCAAGGCAGACAGTGAAGAGACTTCACCAAAAGAGTCACTTTACTCAGAATTGAGAACGATGGAGGAGGAGAATAGGATTGGTCAAATCATTTACTGAACCTTACTTGCAGAGGGAATTATTACTTCAGATGCTATGTTTTGCTCGTTACCAAATTCCGTATTCAACCTCACCCGCCCGTGGTGCACCCTGCTGGCTAACAAACAGGGCTCTGGCTGGTGGCTGGCGGGTGACTGTTCCCAGCATAGCCCAGCCGAACACATCAAATAATTTACTAAAATTTTAAATCAATTATCACTGTTTCTTAGATGTTTTTGTTTGTTTTTATTTTTTCTGTTTAGATTTGTTTGTTGACGGCCGAAGTTGAGTTACAAGTTAGCTATCCTTCAGTGGTTAGCGGGTAGTGAGCGACTTAACAGCTCCGGTACCATTCATGGACAAATATCATTTGTCCATGAATGGTGTGATGCGCCCTCAGCGCACGAGTAACTCACCTGAGTACCGGGGTGCACTTTGCATCTCGGCAGCAAGACCTACTGTTCGCAGGTCCTGGTATTTGCCAGTTTAATCGTCTGCTTCATAACCTATTGGTTGGTAAGGGGACGTTAAACATTTCGTAGATTTGATTGGGTTCTGTTTGTTAGATTTTTGGAAAAAAAATATATATTACTATAATGGAGCCAGAAAAATTACACAGAATCAAATTTACTTATATTATGCTATGTATAAAGGCGGGCTTAAACCTGAATGACCCTAATTATTAACCCTGGAAGAGTTTAAATTAATTAATTAATTAGATAAGGTAATTTTGTTTTTTTTCCAATTAACTCTTTGACATTGAAAATTTACTCTAATACTTTTAATTTTACACAAGGCCAAACATGTTTCAAGGTACTTAAAGCAGAACCCTGCTGGCTTGCCCTTTTTTAGTATGTAAATACATTTTCAAGAACTTTCCGTTTGCATTTCGTAATTAAAACGGTGATTATACGAGTGTAAAGAACTTTCTTATATTTAATAGCAATAAACATGGCCGACACGCAAATACATCACGCTATTCAAGTAATTAGTCTGAAATTCATTAAATAGGTTGGTGCTTTAGTGGTGTTAATGGATAAAAGCATTTTGTGGTGAGTAAGGTTATGAGTATTTTGAAATGATGATGATGATGATGATTATAAGGATAGTTAGTAAATGTGTAAAGTAAATGAGCGCTCGTGGCGTGGTTAATTTCGGTGACCTTAGCAGATCACCTTGGTTAAGCAGCACTCCGCCCGGTCATTACTTGGATGGGTGACGTTTAGTGATATTTAGATTTGAGCGCTTCCGTGCTTCGGAATGCACGTTAAGATGTTGGTCCCGGCTTTTCAGTCGTTAAGCCATGTCGGAGGCTTTTGGGCGGCCTCAAAACTCCGACACCAGAGTTGGCCACTAGCTCAAACGAAGAAGAAGAAGTAAATGTGTTTTTAGAAAACCACATAACCACACTTTATGTATTCAAGCTCTACTTAAATTTTACATATTGTTATTCCCAATCCACATCAGCAGGATAATTAAAGATCAATCCCCCTTTTAGAGACGCCTAGTCCTGTCCAGCTGATTGATGATGATGATGATGAAAAGTGAACAAATATAACAACTTTTATGATATTGATTATTTTTTTACAAGAAACTGATTTCACCCTAAACATACACAAATACTTTTATTAACAAATTTTATGGTTTTGATGAAAAATTATGAGCAGAAACTGATTTAACCTTGGTTTGAATTCAGGCCGATACAACATGATCTATTTGGTTAAGTAGATATATTCGTACGATAGTTTGAGTGGTAATTATGTGTCGATTTTACATTCTTTTATTTATAGATTCTTTATAAGTACAATGGCTTTTGGGATAATTTTCCACAATTTCGCGCGTATCAAGTTTATTGGCAACGTAATACAGTTCATATGTCAAGTCAGGGGCCTGATTCTGACGATTCAATATATTTGATTCTATTAAATATATATCGCGAGAACTGTCAAATTTCATACAGTTTTGACAGTTTCCGCGATATATATCTAATTGAATCAAATATATCGAATCGTCAGACTTCTGCTATAGCAATGGCGGCTATAGCAAAAAACGATGAGCTTGCAATTTTCCTCATCAGAGAATACTGACCCAAATTTATTTTGATGCCATTTCCACACTTATGTCTACTAACGTAGATTGGTTAAAATACCAATATTTTAAACAACATAAATCATAGGACATAATCAGATAGAAAAAAAAAAAAAAAAAAAAGACACAATCGTCGTTACGTCATCAAAGTTAAAATTAATTGTATCTCTAGATGTGCTAAGTGCACGCACAAAGGTTGTCAAATTTATTTTTAAAAAACCGTGTAATTTTGACAACACTTCAGTCCGCATTCAGAGTTTAGTCTGATTTATAAATACGAATCTTAAATCATCTGAACGATACTTAAAAATGCTGCCATACTTGTGATTCGCACACAAAGACTGAGAGAATACTCACTGGACCAATCTCCCAGAAACCCAGAAGTATCGGACATCACATTAAACTATTGTTAACAAACCGATCGCCAAGAAGCAGAATAGAACAGGAAAAAAGCCATACTTGTGGGTTTATTTTTTCAAATTTTGTTTTCATTACGGTTAGATAGATAAGATAAAAAAATATACGATATCAAAACCCTCCCCGCTTGGATAAATTGTCCCCCAATGGAAGTGGAAGCGTGAAACTCAAAATAGAGCGAATCGGAAGCAGTTGCGAAGGCATACGTTCGATATTGGATTCATATATAAGTTGATTGATGATGATGACGATGGTATGTAAATAGGTAGATATATTAGGTTAGGTATAATTAATTATAATTAAAGCACTGGATTAATGAATGCACTGGTACATTGGGTAAAATAGGACCCAATAACACTACAGATTGTAATCCTTCAAAAACCTAGTATAATATTTAAGAAATCCGTTGAAAAAAGTACTAATACTATTAATCAAATACGCAAGTCAATAATTACACTCGGGTAAGTAATTAAATGCTTGCAGTAGGCTTCTATAAACTGATGATGATAATGAAGTAATAAAAATGCCCGATTTTTCAATATTCAGTTATCATTTATCATCTACTGGATAATCAAAAAAAAAATTAATTTATAAGTTATTCGCTTATCTTAACGATTTGAAAATAATAAGCAAAAATATAAAACATCCAAATTATTTTAAAGTTCAATTTTTTATTTTTGTTAGTAGAAAAAATTAGTTAATGTATTATTTATAACGTATCCATTGAATAAAAAAAATTAAAAGTTAATATTTTCTGCATTCTATCTTCAAATTGAAAAATCTGGCCTAATTTAATTAAATTATTTCAACACGAAGACAAAACATTTAAACTTACACTTATAAACATAAAACTAATCACATACCTCAACACGACTCCCGAACACGCCAAAAAAATTCACAGAAAAAAAACACAAAAGTCACAAAAAAACACAGCACAAAAAAAGTACACAGGGCACTAAATTAAAAACGTTTTCGCGATTCGTAGGCTTCGCGGGTCAGCGTAGCGGCTCGTAGCGGGGTCTACGCGGCACTGGGTACGGCAGACGGCGACGATGTGCGCAAAGGCCCGTACACACAGCGCTACGTCAAATTAGCCAGTGTGTTCACGTATTAGATACCTTTTAGATACATGTTGAGCACAATGTTTGTATCAGTCTTCATATGGCACTGTTTTGTTTCTATTTTTGTTTTGCAACTGTCAGATAACTCAATCATTTGTATATAAGCAGAACTATGTTTGCATTAAAGAGGTGGATATTGAAGTTGCTACATACTTTTTAGCTTTTGCAGTTTTAATTATTTATATTAATAGTTAATATGTTTATTTTATTATTTATTTATTTTACTATCATATAAACTATTTTTTACAATACTATTTGTTTAAAATAGCATCTAAAAACCACTAAGGTTTGAGCTGATGCTATCACGAGTTTACATCTTTCTGTTACAATTAACATACAAAGGATACCTAGGTACATTATTAAGCAAATTTCTAGTATCGGTACACAGATTAAGTTGTAAAATAAAGATTGATATATTTTCAAAATATAATCAACAGTGTATTAGACTTTTATCAAACTACTCAAAAAATATTTTTAAGTTTAATCTTTATGTCAAATCAGTAGGTAATTTGTTGATTAGCCGAGGAACAAGATAATCGGTCGTGCGCTCGCCGTATGCATTGTTTGCGCGCAGCGTACAAAGCCGGTTTCTAGAAATAGCTCGAGTGTATACAGGGTGCTCGATAGACTTTTTTAAACTTTCATAAAAAAATTGCTCCTTTAGTAATAAGTATTCGACTTGAATATGAACCGGCAAAACTTTACAATGGTTAAAAATTCCACTGTCACTGTCATGAAAGTGGTTTTTTATTAGGTAGTACTTACAGAATATAATAGAATAGAATATATGTTTTTTTTCTATTCTGTTATATTCTATAAGTAAGTACTTATACGAAATAAATAATTTTGAATTTGTAAATTGAATCGAAATATGTATGCAATTTCGCGTTCATTTTAAAACTATTTTACGAATCATGCGATTTTGAATTAATGATTATAAGTAACGTTTATGATTTGAAGTCAGTACGTTAAATTAGAAAAACTATAATATCGTTATATTTTGCATCATTAGTGTCGATTCCGTTTTTCACTTTTCCAAACATAACTAAAGGAGAATGCCGAGAACCAATTGTGTCCAAGGAGAATGCCGTACCAATTGCGTCAAAACCGAACGTATCCAGTAAAATATATTATATTTTATAAATGACATTAACATTTTCTATAGTTTTACACACCGACTCGATTAATAATCAAGTAAAAAAAATATTTTGTTGATTTGGTTTCCGTGGCACGCCGCCATTAGCTGCAACAACCAATGATATACACGTTGCTATGGCAATAAACATTGATGTAAAATGTTACTATGACAATAACCCTCATTTTTAATTTTTTTGACAGTAGAATCGACTAAAAACTTTTTGGATATTTTTTGACGCACTCACTTTAGTCTTGGTACCGAGCGCCATACATCAGACGGCATTCTCCTTTGACAGCTTTAAAGTTATAGCTATCCTCGTCATTACACCTAAAAAAAGGGATAGTATCGCTTTTAAGAATGTCAAATTAAGTTTAGTTTAGGAAAATGCACAACAGAATCGACATCAATGTTTAACATTTATAGCTAGTTTCCGCCGTCGGCTTGGTACTCCGATTAAAATAGCCTTATTCCACAACGTACAAATTTCAGCTGGGGGAATAAACATATATTTTCTTATGCCACAAACTTTCTCATTAGATATAAGATCACCATCATCATCATCATCATCATCAGCCTACGTATACTATGTGTTCTACAGTCACTGTTGTAAACTGCTGGATGCTCCCCTAATGAGCGCCATTGCGCCCTGTCGACGCATCCAGCTTATATACCAGCAGCATTTTACAGATCGTCACTCCACCTGGCCGGAGGGCTTCCTACATTACGTTTGCCGCGCCTCAGTCTCCACTCAAGAACTCTTTTACCCCAACGGTTATCGGTTCTTTGGCAGATATGACCAGCCCACTGCCACTTCAGCTTGCTAATTCTCTGAGAACTAAAGTTGTCGCTATGTCGACACTTTAGTTCTCTGATGGAGTCAGTCTTATTGCTGATTCTATCCTTTAGAGAAATTCCGAGCATAGCTCTTTCCATAGCTCGCTGGGTGGCTTTAAACTGGTGGACGAGCCATACTGTGAGTGTCCACGTTTCGGCTCCGTATATTATGTTGGGTAAGACGTAACATATAGATGGATAGAACGTAATGATTGAAAACTTTCGTTTTCAGGCACTATGGTAGGTGACGAGAAAACTTGACGTAGTTTCCTAAATGTTGCCCAACCCAGCTGAATTCTTCTCTTGGTCTCGTTATCGAAGTTGTTTCTCTAACTGCAAAATATAAGTTAGGGTGACAATAATAATATATCTAGATATTTTCCCCTGTCGTTCTATATAATCAAGTCCATCCAAAGTATGCCAGGAAAAGATAGTTTTTAGGAATAAAGCCCTCTATTTAAACAAAAACAGACATAGATCAACTAGTTAATTATAACATTTGGTTAAAATTTGTGTATTTACATTAAAAAGTTATCTATTTATTTTATCCTACTTCCTACCAATACAATAAATGCGAAAGTTCGTGAGTATGAATGTATGGATGAATGGATGAATGTTTGTTACTCTTTCACGTAAAAACCACCGAACGGAATTGGATAAAACTTAAAATATTCATCGCTTGTAACCTGGATGAATACATAGGCTACTTTTTATCCCGGTACCACGCGAGTCAAGCCGCGGGCGGAAGCTAGTCTAATATATATCAGAAGTTGACTTAAACCTATTTATTGTTTATTACAAACACACACACACACACACACACACACACACACATACACACACACACACACACACACACACATACACATACACACACACACACACACACACACACATACACACACACACACACCATTTACTACATAATATTATTATTACTTACCTTTGATTGTTTTAATCAACTTTTGTTCTAGATAAGTAACTTTATTATATTATTAATATTTTATATTACTTTTATACATTTAAAATATCCTGGTTAGTTAAAAACAATAACTTAATCTGTTTAACGTTACTCTGTTAAGGAAGAGCGAGGTCTCCTAACACAAGTATTTTATACTTAAAAGGAGGCTTCAAACACATTCAAACTCTGTACTGTTTAAGTTAATGAAATAAAATATTTGTATTTGTATCTATCTAATTTAAAGTAGTTAGTCTCAATTAGGCAGCAACTTGTTTTAAACCTGTTTACCGAATTTAATTGTTTCTTTTTAATCCAAAGAGACTTTTCAAGAACAAAGGTTTGATGGTGCTTTCAAACATTTTGTTTATGTTCTTTGTTTCTTTTTATTGATGTTTTGTTTTTGTAAGACAGTGGCTGAAGCACAAATGTTTTTGATAGGGCTATTTCGACGTGATACTTAAATTTTATCGATAGCTCATTGATTATTTTAGTATAGTCTGGCCAGCTTATGTCTGCAGAACTCAAAAATGTGGACAAAAACAAAATGTAATGGTGGAAACACCTCTTGTAATTTGAATTTTCTTTTTAACAACTATGTATAAAAAACATATCAACGAAACGGGCCAGAAATGGTCGCCATTAAACTTCTACCCCGTTTCAGTGTTTCCACCAATAGCTTCTAATTTTGTCATTTCTGAGTACGATAATTTCTGATAAAAGTAGTAAGTTTTTTATGATACCCGAGGTGGAACTAGCACATACCCCGCCTGATTTTAAGTGGTAACCATTACTTATAACAAAGTATTGCTTCGCAGGTTACGCTTGTTTAAAACGCGCCCTACTATGCATTGCGCTACTGAGGCATGAAAGTGTAAAGCCTCATGTGCCTGTAATATAACCAACACCCACACTCTTCAAACTGAAACATAAAAATGCTGCTTCAGGGCAGAAGTAGGCCCATGCCTATTATATATATACCTATGGTTGTACTTCCCGGAATGAGCCCTTCACAAAAAACTCTACTTCTTAAAAACTTTACTACTTTTATGCAGAAGGTGCAAATATTTATTGTCTGAGGTGCACACTCAGACCATTTGCAGATCATGCAAAAAATTGTCCCACAGCAAGAATAGAACCCGCAACTTCTCGCGTTTCACTACTCGCTCCTTGCGTCTTCAAGTCTCTAATTTCGGTTTAAGCTGTGCATTGATTGATGGGCGACCTCTGTGGTGTAGTGGGCGAAAACGCGTCTCAGACGCAGAAGGTAGCAGATTCGATTTCCGCCGCGAGACAAATGTTTCTATGATCTACACATACTTTTCTCAAGTCTAAGTGTTTTCTATGCATATTTTTTTTAAATAAAATAAAGTTGTATAACACTCATGGTACCCATAACAAAAGCTCTGCTTAATTTGGGGCCATATCATGTGAAAAAAGATCCGGTATTTTTATTTATTAATTGTCAGTCAGTCAATAAGCTCCATTACAGTTTTATGTATGTAGATTATTCTTTGAGGAATCTAACTTCATAAAGAAGTTTGGCATTCCGCAAAAGTTCCAGATAAAATATTTTCAATACCTAACTGATAGTCACATAAAAGCGCGAATTCAGTGGGGATAATCCGAAGTACCCGTGGTGTAGCTTACTCCGATGAGACGCTAAGACTAGCAGATCATATGTTTCAGCATTACTCCGCCTTGAATGGATGATCGCTTTGTGCCATACAGATCTGAGTGCTTCCGTACTTTGGAATGTACGTTAAGATATTAATCTTACCTTTACCAGTCCACTGCTGGACATACGCCTTCCGTAATGAGCGCCATTGCGCTCTATCCTCAGCTTGACGCATACAACAGTTCTACCTGCAGCCCTGTGAAGTAAAATACCGTGCAAAACTCGTTCAGCTTTTGTTCAATCATTGCACTCTTCAATATTAACCCTAAAATGTAATAGATGACGACTGGGTAAAATAATGATTCTAATTAGTCCGTCAGATAGATGAACAACGTATTTTTTTATTAATCAAATAAATTAAAATTGACGGAGATAAAGAGCTTCAAAGTTCGGGAGTGGGGGCTCGTGACGTCACGGCTAGGTAAAAAGTGTACTAAGTTGTGACGTCACGCGGAATTTCAACGCACTATATATCTTACTTATTTTTTGTTTAATTGTAACAAGAAAAATTTATGTTCAATATTTTTTGATATTAATGAAATGATGATGATATTTTGCAATTTAATTGATCTTCTAGTTTAGTATAAAGAAACAAGCGCTTCCTATTTTAAAATTTTATGGAGCGACAAAATAAAGGCTGCATTTGATATTCCCTCGAACGAGTGCGCAAGAAAAGCTGCGGTGCGAGAAGAATAGCTTAGGATTGTGAGGCCACCATCCCAACATAACCACCACGACTACCACAAAACTGGGCCAACCACACATGTTGGTTTTTATTGTTTTGGGTCAGTATAACGACTAAGAAGAAGATGATCTTTGAATTTAAATAAAACATAGTGTGGGTGAGATATCATGGAATGAAATGAAATTTATTCGTTTCAAAGGCCTATCGATACAATTATAACATCGTACAAATGTCCACTGCGACTTCACTGGGTGGCACGCATCTGAAATGTAAAATTTTCCATGACTTTGGCGGATAAATCAGGATGAATGGAGCAATGGCATGGCTTTGAGGGCCACTGTTGTTAGTGGCTTATTTGCCAGCAACTTAAAAATACAACAAGAAAAATCAAACGGAGCGATAAGCGTCGCGACGCAAAATTCGTCAAGTTGTGGTCTCCGAAAGGCCGAATTCTTGTGAGCGACGCGAAATTGACGGCGTCGGAATCTCTCATGGACAGAAGCTATGTTTACGGGTGTTGGTTGATTGTTTATTGAACCAGCTGAGCCAAATTTATCTACCACCCTTATTTTATCATTTGCACGTGTTGTTGAACGCTACATCCGTATGGTGATATGGCAAAACAGACTGAATAAATGACAGCTAATTCGACAGGTGTAGCGTCTACAATACAATCGCTATCAACTGTGAAAGTTCAATAGTCCCTGTCCCTAAACAACTTAATATACATCTTTTTGCAAAAGGTACACAACGTATAACGTATCTAAATTACTTTGAGCCAGTATATTCACTGTCTATACACAAACTCTTACGGCTTCCCAAATTGTAGTAACAATATAATTTAAAATAACACGCACCGGAATTCAAAAGCTCACGAGGCGTAATAAAACTGAAAATTACCTGAAACAGTGATAATACGTTCTCATAATCCCCTCTTATCTTGAAAAACATGAGCGTTCAAAGCCTACATTCAGGCAGATTTATTCACGCGGTACAAAGCCTTCTCTATAGGGATCTCTTTGTTTGCAGCGTAGGGTATACAGCTGGTTTACTTTGGAATTAAATATGCTTGATGACTGATTATCTACGCCACTATATAGAGAGGATAGGTTAAATGTATATATATATATATGGGGTATGTTTCAGGTAGTCTCAAAAGCTACTGAAACGATTCTGAAAATTCCCTAGCTAACATTATTCAGATTCATATAGTTTATTTCCACAAAACGGCACATAAGTATACTTCAACACAAAGTAATAAGCTTGTTGCGCCCACGCGGACACCGCAGGCTCCATGGCTTTCCCGCGCGTCCAAGGTGACAACACGCCTTTGTTTGCGATTAGCAAATCTTGGTGCAGCAAGTGTAGATAGTGATGCAAGGGCAACCGCAGCCACCGCAGCAGCCACCGCAGCAACCTCCGCAAGGTCCGCAACACATCTTGTTTTTTGAAGATTGAAGGAGTACTACTAGAGTTCTAAAAATGGGTCGAGAGGACCGAAGAAGTTGCCGAGTAGTTAAAAGAATAGACGTAATTGTTTGTGGATTATTTTTGAAAAATGGGTTTTTGAGAAGTTTTAACTTTTTTTACTGTTTTGTAGATAAGTGTATCTCGCAGATGATTTGAGTGTACTGTATTGTACATTAGAGCTTAGAGCTTATTAAATTATAACCTAGATTCCTAGATTCAGGATTCAAGATATTTATTTGCATATAGTTAGTAATTGCAGTACATTATTCGCCCTTTTCTGGCATTTTTTGGCGTAGAGGGCGCTTATTTGTTTATTCTAATAAAGATATAATTCAAGGAAAACCATAATTGAAATCTAATTAAATACATAGAAGCGCTTGTTTCGTGGCTTACTTCGTTGTTCTTAACAGATCACCTTGGTTAAGCAACACTCCGCCTGGTCACTACTTGGATGGGTGCCCGCTTAGTGGCATTTAGATTTGAGCGCGTCCGTGCTTCGAAAGGCACGTTAAGATGTTAGTCCCGGTTTTTTTCAGGCATTAAGCCATGTCGGAGGCCTTCAGGCAACTTAAAACTCTGACACCAGAGTTGGCCACTAATTCATACGAAGAAGAAGACAGAAATCACGCATGCACATTGTTACCCCCTTTTTTAACCGACTTCAAAAAAGGAAGATGCTTTTAATTTTTCGGGATGTTTTATTTAAATTTTAAGTGTAACCAGTTATGTTATTTGTGAATATGTGAAATTTTTGTTCCTTTTTATTGCTAAAACTCCTGAACAGATTGAGCTGAAACTTTTGTCCAATGCAGTTTAATACCTACCAAAAACAACGTATACGCTCGCGAAGCCGCGGGAGAAAGCTTATCTTATTTAACGGAGTAAGGGCTAGCTTAATGATGGCGCAGGGTTGCAACTCATAGCAGCTCTCACTCCGTAGTACAGACCTAGAATACGTGGGCGTATGGTGGGTAATGTCGGTTCAAATAATAACACGTCAAGGAATGAAGACAACGTTTACTCAAGTGGTTTGGTAGGTTAAGAAACAAGATAGCTATAGGCACTACGTAACGCGGACAGTTTCGAGACGTCTTCACTCCTTGGCGGCCGGGCAGAAAGTGTTCGTTCTCCCGAGCTCGCTCGCATCCGAGCAGCGATGACATCACGACTCTGTCAAAGCTTGCCAACCAATGGCCGCAGTAGCGTTTCACTGCCGTATTCTCCACCAAATGCGACTTAATATATTGACTTTCAAGATGTGTGTGCTTACACCTCTTCTAGATAAACTGCAATTCTCTAGATTAGCGAATTATGTAGGTAGACACGCCGTGCGTTCCTTTATTTGCTCATGGACTGAACCAGCTTCTACATTCCTCAGCTGTATTTGTAGGGATAAGAGAAAACAAAAGGGTGTTCACATCAATTTCCCCGAGCGATTGAAGGATTAATTTTAACGAGTTTAAAGCGTTAGTTTTGAATCGAGTAATTTGTGTTAGGTAATTTAAATCCAATTGTTTTGGTTTTGTATAGGTTTGTTTTCTGGCTAACTTTTATTGTTTTTTTATTTTTTTCTATTATACTAATATTATAAATATGAAAGTTCGTGAGAATGGATGGATTGATGGATGTTTGTTACTCCTTCGCGCTATAACTACTTGTTCGAAGTTAGCTTACTAGCTTCCGCACGAAGCTTTCCTCGCGTAGTACCAGGGTTAAAAGTAGCCTATGTGTTAATCCAGGTCACAAACTAAGTTGATTCTAAGTTTACAAGAAATACAGACGACTATACATAGTAACCGCACACAGTAGCTAGTACACGCGGAACAAATCTAAATATATAAAACTAGCGGTCAGTCCCGGCTTCGCACGAGTTTAAGTAAAGATTCCTAATCTTTTCTAGCAATAAATATAGCCTATGTTACTCAGAGTGAATGTAGCTTTAGCTTAGTGAATGTAATTTTTGAGTTTATTCATTACAAACATACACACCCACAAAAATACATTTTTTTTTCTTTATAATATTTTAAATAATATGTAATATAGTGTAGATGGTAAACTGACTGACTGACTGGATGATATATCAACGCACAGACCAAACCGCTGGCCCTAGAGACTGGCATCCTATATTTTACCCTTTTAGAGGTGAGATTTTTGAAAATTCTTCCTTAGTGGATACCTACACTATCTAAACACGCGGTAGCGTGTCAAAGCCAATTTGAAATTTCATAAAGTTTCCTAAAGTTTGTATGAAAGTCTGGTAGTTTCGAAGTTAGCCTCAAATTTTGTATAAGGCTGACGATGGAAAATTAGTTTTGAAGAATCTCGGCTTTTTTGATAATTCCACCCACGAAAATGTGTAAAGGGAGATGAAGTTAAAAAAAAACTTTCATATAAAAAATCACAATCTACGCGCGCAAAGTCTCGGGCATAGGCAAGTATCTACATAATTTTCCACCTAACGCAGCTATTCCTACACAATCAGACATAATCTATGCTATCTACTCATTACACAGTCACAATAGGTTCATCAGATTGCATAATTATCAACCAATCATGTCAAGCAACACAATCAGGGTTGTCACCCAATATTATCGGTCAGTCTTGCTGTGCCAGCCCTAATTTTGCAGGTGTCGAAAGATGTATACTGATTGCTGATTTGATTGATTTAGTGAAATAACAAAACAATTTATTAGTTCCTATGTCCATTATTTTTATACCACAATACAACACCAGCCTATATCAGTCCATTGCTGGACATAGGCATCCCCTAATAAGAAGGGATATGCCCACGGGCATGCGTTTCGGGCATTCTAGCTTCTCGCATCGCTGTGGATTCTGCCCGCGGCGGTCAGGGAATGTAGCTGTGCCAGATATAGGTTATGCCGCAATCAGCCGGCTTCCAGAGTCCCTATAATATTTTAATTGACTCCAAGAAAAGAGGAGGTTCCTCATTTGAATCCTTTCTTATTTATGTTTTCCTTGACTCGTAAAAATAATACGGCTATCAAGAAGTAGATAAGATATACGTTTATTTCTGACTTACACACACATGAAGAATATACACACATGACAAATGAGAAGGGAAAAAAATGAATGAGTATACTAAACAAATATAAAAAAATAACTTATTCTAACATGAACCTTTTTTGGCGTACACCAAAAAAGGTCCTATCTCAGCATTGTTGCTACACCACACAAATGTGGGCAGGGCTGGTGTTTAGATAGGGCCTGATTAGGAAATAGTTATGTAAGTATCTGTTGAGTTGGTATACTATGTACGGGTAAGTTGTAAGTTTCCTTCACAATGTTTTCCTTCACCGTTTGAGCACGCAAACAAAAACTGAGAATCAACATGTTGGGAAGTTTTCCAAGAAACGTCGAAGTACTTTTCTTTTGTTCCGGTCAATCAAGAACTCTTCGAAACTACAGTCAGTGGCAGTTGAAATAGCGCATTCGAATCGGTCCTAAAATGAAAAACAATAATAAAAATAGGGTTCGGTAGGGTTCCTCTCTCTCTGCAACCCTAGCCACTGATCGTTTGAGTCGTGCCCCGCGGTCAGTGGTCTCCCATTTTTATAAATATTTAAAGTTTTTTCTGTCTGTAAGACCCTTTTCTTAAGAACGCGTGGAGGTATCAAAAATGAAAATTAAACACAGGCCTGCAATCCCTTGGAGTTGTGATAAAATCAATCTTTTAAGTCAATGCAATCAAAATATACACTAACTACTGCAAAAAATCCGAAAACCATCGATTTTCAGTAACATCACAAAAAAAGTAAACAACACGCGGAACCCATGATGAACGAGTCCAACTCGCCTTTGCAGTTTTTTCATCATAGCAAACTTTACACACTTATAGGGCTCCAGTATCTACCACAGTTGCTTCGTTAAAAATATGTTAGCTGATGATGATGATGATGATGATGATGATGATAAACAAACTTCTTCAAGTACTTAACCGGGAAATGGTACTTAAGGAAATAACCTCAATTTCTGAAGCCATAAACAAAACCAAACAATTAACTAGTCCGACATTTTGTCTAATGGAAGTTGGGAAGTCGATGATTGCTTGGTTGTGGGTTTGATGCCTGGTTAAAAAGTTTTATTAAAGACTTACTTTACCAGTTGTTTTGTTTACGTGTAAGTATTTTTTGTTTAGCTGACTAATTAAATAAATTGAAATAGAAAAATACTTATTTAGCGCTAGGTACTTTTAGGTTTTTTTTTACTAATCGTCTTAGGGATGATTCTCATTAAAACGGGCCGTGCCCGGGGCGTGCCGTGTACGTGGTCCGGATGGGACAAGGCTTTGACGTTACATACATTTTGTATGAAACAATTTTTACTTCACAGTGCACGATCCGTGTCCCGTCCGGGCCTGGACGACGCTCGTTTACACTACGGTAGTTGCACGCACCCGCCCCGTACCCTACTGTTTCATACAAAATCTATGTAACGTGTTGAATTCGTACCCCGTCCGGGCCACGTACACGGCCCGGCCCGGACACGGCACGGTGTAATAAGAATCATTCCATAAGCTAAGAAGTAAGTCTTCTAGGATAGACGACGACAACCTCTGTGGCGTAGAGGGTGAAGGCCCGCCTGAGACGTAGAAGGTTGCTGGTTCGATTCCCGAGATAAAAGTTTGTACGTTTTGCAAATATTTGTTTCGGATCCGGGTGTTTCCTATAAAAATGTATGTATGTAGTTTATCAGTCATGTGGTTCCCATTATACAAGCTCTGCTCATTTTGGGGCTAAATGATGCTGTGTGATAGTGTTCTGTATTATTTATTTATAGCTTGTTCCCCTTCGATCCCATTCTTGCCCACGCAAGCCTCAAGGTCAAGAGCTAGCCCCATAAGTCCCCAATAGTTTCCTGACCACGTTGGCAAAGCAGGTGGATGGCCCGATCCTAAGACACTGGACCAAAACGAACTGGCCTTTGCAACTCGATTAGTTCCGCCAAATAATTTCGTGTCCCGGTTCTTTATATCAATTTCATTTCATTTGTAATTTTAATCTTATTTATTTTGTAAGTTTTATTTATTTATTTGATATCGACTTTAGTTATTTTGTTTGTTGTTATTTTAATAAATTTATTTTGGATTTTTAATTTCTTTATTTTGTGAATCTAATTTATAAATTTTGTAATTTAAATTTATTTATTTTTAATAAAATTGATCTATTTTTAATGGGTTATTGGGGGTATGGGGTCTGAAATAAACGATTTTTATTTATTATGTATATAAAAAAGAAGCATGAAGATTGTGACGCCTAGAGGAAAGAAGTGATGATATTCATATGATAAAGTTTGCCTCGATTATTTATGTCGAACAGTAAAGGGGCTTTGGGAACTGTATTTTTTCTGGATAAAAGGTAAAATATCCTTTTCTGTATCCCTGAAAACGTGCTTACAAAATTACATGATGATCAGTTGAGTAGTAAAGGCGTAAAAGCGTAAATAATAAACAAACAAACTGACATTCGCATTTGTAATAATGAGTCAGATTTCATGATCTATTGCTATAAAAATAAACCTTATATGGAGCAATGCCAAGTCACATGACTAATTTATGTATGATTAACATCTTGTTAGCTCAGAGGCAATAACGGAATGATCAATTACTCATTACTGGTGTACCACAATCCAATAAATACATCGAATAACATTCATTTATCATCTATCTAAATATAAAATAGTAAACTGACTGACTAAGTAATATCAACGCACAGCCCAAACCGCTGGACCTACAGACTTGAAAGGAGAATACCGAGAACCCGTACAAATTGCGTCAAAACCAAACGTATCCCTTAAAAATTATTATATTTTATAAATGAAATTAACAATTTCTTTCGTTTTACACACCGACGGGAATAATAATCAAGTAAAAAATTATTTTGTTGATTTGGTTTCCGCCGCACGCCACCATTAGACTGCAACAACCATTGATACTATAGCAACTATGGTTGTTGCCATAGTAACAGTACTGTTACGGCAACAACCCTCATTTTGAGGGTGACGTTTTAATTATTTAGACAGTAGAATCGACTAAAAACTTATTGGTTTGGTTTTGACGCACTCACTTTAGACTTGGTACCGAGCGCCATACATCAGACGGCATTGTCCTTTACACATTTATCTACCTTGTATAGTGTAGGCATCAAGTAAGGTATAATTTTTAGAAATTCTACCCTTAATCGGATAAAATAGGGAATGAAAGACTGTATGAAAGTCCCCGTTTTCAAGTAAAGATCTTAAAAATAAAAAACCTATACGTAAATTTTATATTTTAGACTTAAAATTATATTATTCGTGTCTCAGCGTTTTTGATAATTCTACCCCCGAAAGAGTTATACGGGGGATGAATATTTGACAAAATCCATATTACCCCTAGCGAAGTTGCAGGCGGAAGCTAGTCATTAATATAGACGTACACTGATTACCATGAAATAACAATTAACTCTACACGGATTATTGTGAAATAATTAGTATTGGAATCAAATTAGATTCCATTATTAGTATATGAACATAGGTAATGAGTCTTTAAATTTATGAATGAAAACGTAAACATACTTGTTCAATTTTATTAGAAGATTAATTATATTTAATACAAATACAAATACGATATATGTTTATTTAGAAACCAATATGTAGATACCTGCCTACTAACATTTCTGTTATTTTTATATATAAATAAAATTTTGTCGTTTGACACAGTTAAAAGACTTGAAAAATAGGTAGGAAGTAACTAACGAAGAGTAGATCACTAGTTCCCACCCTAGGTTGTGGGAAGTAGTCTCATTCGTCCAGTTTTTGTATTTATTTTTAAGAGGGTAAGTATGTAAGAGAACCAGGGTAACCGACATAGCTCTCAAAATCAGCAAGTTGAAGTGGCAGTGGGCAGGCCATATAGCTCGTAGAACCGATAACCGTTGGGGAATAAAGGTTCTCGAATGGCGACCGCGAACTGAAAGATGAAGTGTGGGGAGACCCCCCACCAGATGGACCGACGACATCGTCAAGATTGCAGGTAATCGGTGGATGGAGAGGGCTCAAGACCGTTCTTCGTGGAATTCCTTGGGGGACCTATGTTCAGCAGTGGACTTCTATAGGTTGTTGATGAATGAAAATGAAAAAGTATGTTAAAGTTAGAGTCAAACAAGGGTGTACCTAATCAATTGTCAGTAGTCACATAATGAAAATAGAGTCAATAATTGATAGTAAACTTGGTGACTTACAGCATAAATTATACATAAGGAAATATATAAATTTACTAATTAGTCTAGCTTCAGCCCGCGGCTTCGCTCGCGTGGTACCCGGATGAAAGTGGCATGTATGCAAGTATGCAAGTGTGTGTAATTCTAGGACACAAACTATGTAAGCTGTAAGTTTAATCCAAATCCGTTCAGCCGTTATCTAGTAGAGCGGGAACAAACATACTCTCATACCAAAACTTTCGCATTCATAATATAAGCTACAGAGGGTGGGGTTGATGCTAGTAGTATTTTCTACCAGTCAAACCTGTGTGGTTTGTTATATGATGGTAGACGTTCATCTTAAAACTTTCTTAAAATATTTTTTTAACTTATTATACTAACCGTCCCATTCATAACAGTTTTATACTCCTAAAATAGCTAAAATGGCGATAAAATAGCATGTCAACTTTTTTTATTTACATTTAAATGACAGGGACCAGGGTGCCTAGTGCGAGTTTTTTTTACCAGCTCGATCGCGTTTGCGTTTACGCAAATTTGTATGAATAGGAGTCAGTGCCAATCGTTTCTCACTAGATGGCGCTACCTCGATTCCATATAAATTTGCGTAAACGCAAACGCGATCGAGCTGGTAAAAAACTCGCACTAGGCACCCAGTTGACTTTATCGACCGTTATAATATGACATTTCGTTATGAATGGGTTTGTCTTTTATCATGTCATTTTCATGTTTCTTCAGCAACATTATTTGCAAAATTAATTTTGTATACTGCAATTTTTTTTCGCAAAAATATTAAATGTTACCTATATTATATTTTACTCTTCTATTGTACTCTATATCACGATAGTATTTACAAAGTTCTTGAACAAAGATAAAATCAAATCCATATAAAAATGCTGTGACTAAGCTCAAGGGAGAAAGAAACCAAACGCCACACTACGAATATAGCGGATACGTACTGGAGCTCGTTTTATACAAATAGGTACAGCTACTGCGTAGCTTAGAGTAGGCCATTAGCTCACTCCACTATTCGTGATATTTGTTTCCCGTCAGTTGAAGCCTGTAACAGTATCGATAGTCCATGGACTAACCAAATACAGGCTGCAGTTGATATTCCCCTGAATCCACACCACACCACACCAGCCTATATCAGTCCACTGCTGGACATAGGCCTCCCTTAATATAGGGGGATATGCCCATAATCTCCACGCTGGG
This sequence comes from Horisme vitalbata, assembly GCA_951804965.1. Classification (NCBI taxonomy): domain Eukaryota; kingdom Metazoa; phylum Arthropoda; class Insecta; order Lepidoptera; family Geometridae; genus Horisme; species Horisme vitalbata. The sequence goes on along the minus strand of OX638105.1, from coordinate 11,445,749 downwards.
CATGCGGGTTGGGGATCGCAGGGCACAGCTTCTCGCACCACCGACGCTGCTGCCCGTTGGTGGCCAGGGGATTTAGCTGTGTCGATGTAGACTGTGCTATAGGGGGAACATAGGCCTTCCCCTGAATGAGTGCGCCAGAATAGCTGCGATGCGAGAGGAATGGCGTAGGATTATGATGTGAGGCCACCGTCCCGACATAATGACCACGACCGCTTTGTCAAGAGTGTTTTTCTAAGAAGAACAGTATAGCCCTTTATCCGCGTACTGACTGAACGTGTAAGGTGTAGGATGTAAGGAGTTCCAACCTCCACCTTTGGAACTCAAGCCAACCTCACCTGCCCATGGTGCACCCTGCTAACTAACAATCGGTACACTGGCGGCTGGCTGATTGCGGCATAGCGCAGCCTAGCGCCGATACAGCCGACTAGACTACTATGACGACTAGGTAAAAAAAAAATCTAATTAGTCCGTCACTTAGATCAACAAAAAAAACTGGACACGTATTTTTTTATATAGCGAAACAATAAAAATTGACGTAGATAAAGAACGTGAAAGTTCGGGAGTGGGGGTTCGTGACGTCACACCTAGGTAAAAAATTTACTATATCGTGCGGAACTTTAAAGCATTATATATTTGTTATTTTTTGTTTAATTGACAAAAGAAAAAATACGTGTCCAATTTTTTTTTCAGTCGTCTAGCCTGAACGACGGGCAGCGGCGTGAGTATTGCGAGAAGCTGAGCCATGCGATCCCGTGCGTGGGGATTACGGGTATGTCTTCCTTTATATTAGGGAAGGTCTATGTCCTGAAGCGAACTGATATGTGCTGTTGTTGTTGTCTGAGCGAACAGCCTCGCGAGGCAACGTAAATCTGGTATTCATTTTCTATGCAGCCTCGCGCGAGGCTGTTCGGTCTGTCAGTACATTGCTATTGAAATAAATCTCTACCCTTTTCTTTTTCTTCGTATGAGCTAGTGGCCAACTCTGATGTCAAAGTTTTCATACCGCCCAAAAGCCTCCGTTATGACATAAAGACTACAAAGCCGGAATTAACCTCCTAATAATATCATAAAGTTGTATGGACTTTGTCTGAATTAATCGATTTTTATTTTATTTTTTTATTTAAATAACGTGCACGTAAGCGCTCAGCGGGGTGATCGGTTAACTCTGTTGTAAACAGAAATGATTGACACCGATCCTGTTTTAACCAACTGTGACAGTTTGTCAAAACCAAAGAAATATGACTAAAGCATAAAAGAAGTTTGAAAATTCATTTATGCTCTGAATATTTACTCATACGGCTGATCTCTACTTTCTTATATCCATATATCATTTGCTAGAAAGGGATGCATACTTTATCTCAATGCGATTTCTGCGACTGCGTACCAGGACATTTGTATGAACCTGCATATAAATTTGTTCGAGCGCCCTGGTACGATAAACTTTTTGAAGTCGCATTGTTATATGTATGCATCTCTTTCTAACTGATGATATTGGACTTAAGAAAGTAGAGATCAGCCGTATTGAATTTTAAGACTTTATCTAGTTCTCTTCTAAATCTGTGGTAAAAACAGGATCGGCGTCAATCATTTCTGTTTGCAACAGAGTTAGCCGATCACCCCGCTGATCTATAGTGCCACTAAAATGTCACACATCGAACACACACATCAAGAACATTGATGTCAGCCACACCAAGTGTTGTGTCACGTTTCCACTAAAGTGAAGAGGAAACGGAAACGAACTCGTATGCGCACAAAGCGGTTCTCTTCCACCTTTATCATGCGCACCGCCAAGGAGTGGAACGCTCTACCCGAGTATGTGTTCCCCGATAATTATAACATGGGCATCTTCAAGGCACGAGTGAACAGGTTTCTTCTAGGCAAGCGTGCTCCATCGTAGACTGCATCTTCGCTTAACATCAGGCCAGTTGTAGTCAAACGCAAGCCTATCCAATATAAAAAAGAAAAAAAAAAGAGACAAAACTCCTATTTAGTAGAAAAAAAACACTATTTTTTGTTAAAAGCGAACACTCCCTTAGACTAGTAATACTTCCATGGATAGATACATTATCGAATATTATAAGATTTTTTTGGAAGTATTTTTTATTTTGTTGGCACTTTAGCAGCCATTTTACCCCGCTGTACCAACATGGTACAAGTAACGTTTGACATATGGCGGACGCCACACGCGCCGGTACAAATTTCCAATTCAGATCGGTTTAACCGTTACATGAACGGTTATTGGGCTTTTCTGTTTGCGATGCGGATATTAAGCATATCGGGGAATGGACGCTGTGAAATTTAATCACACACTTCAAATGCATGACTTTAAATTGACTCTGGCACTGACTCACTAATACATTATCATTATTTGCACCAATTAATATTAAAAATGCGAAAGTTTGCGACCTTGCTTAACCTTGTCCAAAAAAATCCTTGTTTAATTGAATTGAAAAGATATATTTTTTAAGCAATATCTTCATCATGATTCAATTTTCGAATAAACATTCGAAAATTGAATCATGATGTATACCATTGCTAACGTCGCGCACTTCTGTTTAGAAGCGCGTTAGATATATTAAAATTGAGTCTCTATTTTGTATGTTTTAGTAATCTTATTTTTAGTACAATTTAAATAGGTTTTAATTAATGGCGCTCATTAGGGGAGGTCTATGTCCAGCAGTGGACTGCTATAGGCTGATGATGATGATGATGATGATGATGAATTAAAGGTTAACTATGTGTTTCTAAATCCAAATTATAATTTATAATGAAGTTCTGTATAGACTTGTATACCTAGACATTAAATAATTTTAAAAGTAAGTTGCTAGAATACAATAATGTGGAACGACATAAGTCTATAATAATTTAACTTTGTATACGATACTATTACTTATTATATACCTAAATATTAATGTTATAATTGATCATTATGTTTTGTACTGATTTGCATAACTTTATCCCGATAATGTAATCGTAGATACTGTAACTTACCATCAAAGTTGGCAATGGTAAGTAGCCCTTACACAGCATGATTCAATTTTTTTTCCTTATTTGTGATTTATTAGTTTGAAATTTATTTATTTTTGAAATTAGACTTTAGCTTTAGGATTTCATTTTTTATGATTACTAACAAGTAGCACTATCCGTGTGTTTATTCAATGTCGCCATTACAGCAACACCCTGTATAGTCAGGGCTGCATAACAAATCTTTTGTTTGCCTGTTAAAATGCTACAACTTGATGAAACGTTAAAATTCCGACACCCATACAACCTTTCTAAACCAATAAAAACTTTTCTAGTTAGCCGTCCCGACGAATATCAAAGTATCTCTTCAAATCCCACAAACGAAAGTAAACTCTATCTCATTTGCGTAACGTTTATGTTTACATTTCCCTTTTTGATCGCTGTAGCATTTAATCGAAGACGCTTCTGGATTTCGTCAGAATTTAATAACCAGCGAAAATTATGAGGTCTTGTTAGCGATAGATTTTGCAGGTATTTTGGGAATTTTTAATTTGGATGAGTTGACGTAAACTTTGTTAAATGATTAAGCTGAAATAATGCTTGATTACGTCTTAATTAATGACCAGTGAAAACTGAGTGAAATACCTTTATTTTTCTTTTTAACACGTTGACTGCGGGCCTCTGACAACGCGCTGCGCAGAGTCAATGTCAACCATTTTAATTCCATGACCAAATCGTACGTGCCGTTACGAATTTAGGTAAAAACTCTAATAAAATAACAATCCTAGAAGCTTATACTCTCTAGTCTCTGGAGGTTGCTGCTTGAACAAAGTGATAGAAATAAATTATTAGTCTGGGCCACATTCTATCCTACTCGCACTTATGAATTGAAATAAATTGTCACTTCAGCCGTTCAAATATTTGTATAATCTGCAAAATATTTAACTCGGGTCTAGTTATCCTCTTTGTTCATCGAAATAATTATAAAAAACTCTATAGAGTGACACTCTTCTAGTGAAACCTGACATAAATCGTCCAAAATACTCTAGAGTATAAATATCTTGATGTCTATGTATGATGTGTGTCATGTGCGCTTTACCAGGTGTTCAAAACGAAAAACGGTGAAGGAATACATCATAAACCGGCTCCACACGTATTGACCATGTCTTTCATGTGGTGTATAAGGATGAGTAGGCTGAGAGGATGGTATAGGTGCTGGATAAAACTTCTCCAACTAACCATTTTCTCTCTATCTCTCTATCTTTCTCTCTCTTAGGCCTTTGCGTTAAATCTAGATGATTTATACAGCCCCGAATGGTAACGTACTGA